>CM053625.1:167787853-167837955 GCA_028646595.1 Phalanger gymnotis | reverse complement strand
AACCCTAGGAGTGGTATTGCTGGGTCAAAGGGTATGAACATTTTTATAGCCCTTTGGGCATAGTTCCAAATTGCTCTCCAAAATGGCTGGATCAGTTCACAACTCCACCAGCAATGTAACAATGTTCCAATTTTCCCACATCCTTTCTAGCATTTATCATTTTTCTGTTTTGTTATTTTAGCCAATCTGACAGGAGAGAAATGGTATCTAAGAGTTGTTTTGATTTGCATTTCTCTAATCAGTAGTGATTTTGAGCATTTTATCATATGTCTATAGATATTTTTAATTTCTTCCTCTGAAAACTGTCTGTTCATATCCTTTGACCACTTCTCAATTGGGGAATGACTTGTATTCCTATATATGTGGTTCAGTTCCCTGTATATTTTGGAAATGAGGCCTTTATCAATGACACTAGCTGTAAAGATTTTCTCCCAGTTTTCTGCCTCCCTCCTAATCTTTGTTGCATTGGCTTTATTGTACAAAAACATTTCAATTTAACATAATCAAAATTATCGATTTTTCATTTTGTAATGCTCTCTGTCTCTTGTTGGGTCATGAATTCTTTCCTTTTCCATAAATCTGATAGGTAAACTATTCCTTGCTCTCCCAAATTGCTTATAGTTTCAGCCTTTATTCCTGAATCATGAACCTGTTTTGACTTTATTTTGGTATATGGTGTAAGCTACTGGTCTGTGCCCAGTTTCTGCCCTACCATTTTCCAATTTTCCCAGCAGTTTTTGTTTTTTAGTTTTTTAGTTTTTTCCTAAAAGGTACAGAAAAAGAGGAGAAGGCTTCAAGAAGTCCTGTTCCTCAAATTAAACTTTAATAGTTTTCTCAAAAAAAGATTGTGAAGGGTTACAGAGTTCTAATGGCTCACCGAACATTGAGCATGAAACCCATAGCTGACCACACTGAGTTACCAAAGTGGTGTTCTCCAAATACAGGTGTGCCTTGATATAGACCAAAGAGGTTCCTAGCCTGGGGTCTGTAAACTTAAAACAAACAAACAATTCCTTAACTGTATTTCAACACAATTGGTTTCCTTTGTGTATTCTATTTTATGCATTTAAAAGCATTTTTTCTGAGAAGGGGTCCATAAGCTTCACCAGATTGTATGGAAGGGGCCCATGACACAAGCAAGGTTGAGAGCCCTTTCATTAGAAGGCCTTTTAGGATGCAGTGTGGTAATGGATTTGGTTTTGTGCTAGAGGTCCTGGGTTCTAATCCCACCTCTCTCACTTTGTATGTGGATGACTGTGGTCAAGTAACTTAAGCACCTAGGACTCAGTTTTCTCCTGTGCAAAATGAAGGAATTGGTCCAGATGATCTCAAAGGGCCCACCCAGCTATAAATGGTCTACTATAAAGTGGAGTCAGGCAGGGAAAGTCCAACTAGGCTTCTGTTACTCTGCATCACATTCTCCAGTGAGGGGCAGAACCCTTTTCCAATGGGATAAGAACATTTCTTTTTGTCTGACAGACCAAGATTTAGGGTCCTGTGGGGAATATGACCCATTGCCTGTAATAAATGCCACTGTTGCATTTTCAGATAATGCAGAAAACTGCACAGTGGGGTTAGGAGAGTGGAAGCCACCTGGGATTGAAGTCAGTCACCCAGAGCTGCTCAGGCTGTTAGCACTCCTGATTTCCCTCAAGAGTAATCCTGCTCTCCAAGCCTTCAAAAAACAGCCTGATTTTTCTTGTTTTGGACAAGCTGCTGCAGTTGCAATTGCAGAGCTCAGGAATCTTCCTGAGAAATGAAAGAAATCTTTTCCACCCTCCAGCCCATCAGCCAAAGTTAGATTCCCGAGGACAGAGTCGGCACCGTTCCCAATACCAGGTACAGAGAGAAGCAGCCTGCATTTGTTAGAGCCCTGCACAAGGTGCACAGGACTTGACAGGGTGAAAATTAGGCTCTCCTGTCACTCACCAAGCTACTCCAGCTCAGAAGTCAACAAGATTGGGCAATTAAGACAGAAACCATTGATTTGAGTCCCTTTGTCTGATAAATGTGGTCCTTAAACAATCAGATGTAATTCCGTTCAATGAAGAAAAATGTCATCTGAGGCAACTATCTAAGCCTCTATGAAATGTAAGGCAATTTAATGGGGAAAAGGCTCCCCAGAAAAGTCATAGTCTCTTAGTACACCTGCACTTAGAGAGCAAGAGACATAGTCTGTTAGGTTCTGTTTAGATGCGTGTAATAACAGGAAGCTGGATTTCCATTTTTGTTCAGTGGAAGGAATATCCATTCCTTGGGTGCCTGAATGCCAACCTATGAGGAGATAGTATCTTCACCTGAAAGGGATTCTTGACCACTCCAATGGCTGTGTGACTGTGGGCATTTCATTTAACCTCCCTGCCTCATTTTCCTCATCTGTAAAAATGGTTACAATAATAAACGAATTACTTTCCTCTGAGGGCTGCTGAGAAGAACAAATAAGATAAGTTATGTAAAGTGATTTTCCAACCCTGAAGCACTACTATATGTTGTTTCTCTCTTTCTCTCATACATATATATGTACTATATAGTGCAGTTCTCATAGTAAAAAATTCACAGGATTTAGATTTAGAGCTTAAAGATATTTTAGGAATCATATAATCCAACCTCATTATTTTATGAGTGAAGAAATTGAGGCCTAGAGGTTACATCATTCAGTCAATAAACGTTTATTTAGTGCCTACTGTATGTCAGACACCGTGCTATGGTCACACAGCTAGTAAAAGACAGAACCAGAATTTGAACCCAGGACTTCTGACTCTAAATTCAGTGCTCTTTCTACTTTCTATCTCTCTCTCTTTTTAAAAAAAGATGTTGTGTTTGTCCTTCATTTTTGAAGAGGACCATGGTATCAGGGAAATGATGACATGACTTGCAGTTTACTTTGATTTGAGTGAGGTAGGGCTGTGTGAGGTCACCGGCCTCACTTTCTTCTCCAGAGCCATCCTGGGTTCAGTGGCCTGATATTCATTAGGATAACTGGAGATGACCAAGGATGCAATGGGAGACCCTGGCCCTTTTGGGCTAAGGCCTTTTCAGGTCTTCACTTTGAGTGAGGTAAGGCCCATTCAGTGAATAGGACTCTTTAGGAATTGAGTCAAGAAGTGGCCCCTTTAATTAGAAAAAAAAGAAAAAAAATCAAACTGGGAGGGGAAGATCCTTAGGATTGCTAGTCAAAAGACAAACAGTTACCACTGACATTCACTCTGAGCCAGGAGGGCACAAATTATAGCCATTAAGTGGAGCTTGGGCAGGGACCTATCCATGAGCTTCAGAGTGAAATGGGTCAGAAAAAAAAGAGAGAGGTAAAAGAATTATAGGATATCAGTGATGGGGTGCTCAGGCCCTAGCCCTAAAATCGTGTCTCTGGAAGCCTCCCAATTTCTTAGGAGGCCCCTGTCCTGTGAGAAAACTTTATCTTGTTGCAGAACACATTCTTTTATCAGGACAGATAGAGGGGCGCCTGGCCCAAGGACTTTTGTCTTTGGCTGACCCAAGGACTCTTCCCTCCTGCCAGGTCCCCAAGGTCCATGCCTCTGACAACTCCCTCAGTGTCTGGTATACTCCCTACACTTTCCCATCCATAGCTCCCCAAAACACCTGGACCCCTGGATTATGTAATTAACATCCCTGGCATTCCTTTCTCATGCCCCTTTTCCATATAAGCCCCAGCACCATCTTCAGTCTCTCTCAGGTTCCATAAGCACCCTTGCCTGCTTTTGCTAAAGTGTTACAATAAATTCTTTGCCACTTGATTAAGAGAAGGCTTGAGTGTGTGAATTCATTCCAGGCAACTCTGCCTTGGCATTCTCGAGGTCCCAGCACCCCAGAATCTCATCATCAGGATCAGAAAGGATGTAGGAGCCATCTACTTTCTCAGTCATATAAAGGAGATAACAGCACCTACCTGGCAGGGTTATTATGAGCATCAAATGGGGTAATATTTGTAGAAGGCCTGGCACATAGTAGGCACTATATTAATACTTATTTCCTTCTCTTCCCTTTCCCTACTTCATTTCTACTCTCATGTTTAACAGATGAAGAATCTGAGCCTCAGAAATTTAAAGTGACTTTGATCCAACTAGCTCCAGCTGAGGTAGTTTGATTTCAAATCCAGTGCTTTCTCCATTGCACCATTCTGGTCCAGGTACCTGACTATATTTCCTGTCTTAAGAGTGATGTTTTCCCTGTAGCTTTACCCTCCAAACCAGGCCTTCAGAGGCCAGACCTGGGAGGAGCTAAGACACTTTACTCAGCACTCTTGGGGACCATGAAGCCTCCATTTCAGTTGAATGTTTTCCTCCCTGTCACCATGTTGGTGCCCTATCTCTACCCAGATCTCCCCCCCACCAAAAAGTCTCTTTCTGTCAAGTGTAATCAAATCAATGGTACTATTGGGAGGGGTGTGTCCATTGACTTCCCGATTGTACCACTCACCACCTTTGTGACTGGACCTTGAATCAGAAAAACCTGAGTTCAGATCCGACTTCAGACATTTGCCAGCTGTCTTGGACAAGTTATTTAATCTCTGAGCCTTAGTTTTCTCATCTGTATCCTCCTAGCATTGTTGGGAAGACAAAGCGTGATAATATTTGTAAAGAGATTTGGGAATCTTAAAGTTCTATATAGATATTATTATTGGTAAATCATAACTCCCTCCTCTAGCAACTGTCATCCTTATACGGATTGTCTCCCTCCTTAGAAGGTAAGCCCCTTGAGGAGCACTGCCTCTTTCTGTATTTATATTCTTCTTGGCACATAGAATATACTTTGTAGTCATCCATTCATTTAGAGAAGGTCATTTTTAGTGGGACACGTCTTGGTGTCTTTGAGGTAACATGCCGCTGATTAAAGAGGGACTGGTGGAAACACAGCAGATGACGGCAGTGCAAAGGGCTGAAGTCAAAGATGAAAAGCTGCAGACATTGCCCCTATTTGGGGATAGCCCTGTAACCAGCATCATAACACAAATTACAGGACCGCTTGTACCGAGGAGTTGAAAGCTATCATATGCTGAGGAAATACTCAGCATGGAGCAGTAATTATGGTTTAGCTGATGATAAAGGGTGCCTTGGATTGACTGTTAATTAGACTATTAAATGTAGTAACACAAAGACCAAATATCAGCTATTAACCATTTAAGCCTGCATTTACCATCGTTCCCTCCTTTTTTTTTTTTAAATTGGGGAGGAGGCACTGGAAGTGAGTTGGAAGGACTGGCTACCCCCTCCCCCAACCCTGAGCTCTCCTATGGGGGAACAGGTACTGGTTTTTTCTTTTCCTTTGTGTGTGAAGACTTCCCATTTTGACAATCATGCCAAACCCATTTGACTGTTAAGTGATGGCAAAAGTAAGAACCTTCTCCTCTCATCTCATTTTTCTCCCATTCTTCTAGCTTGGTTCTGGCTTGGTTAAAGGCGGAGTAGCTCAAGATTAAAAAAAGAGGCTGAGCTTCTGTCTAATATATCTAAATATCTTAAAGCAGGAGCCTGGCCTCTCCTCTTATCTCAAAGAGGCAGACAAAGTATTTATAACTAGAATGTCTTTGAGAGCAGGAAATCAACACTGTCTGGTCATGGAAGGCTTTACTGAGCTCAGTGTTAGGATTAATAGGTCAAGAGCAGTCATTGGACCCTGGACCTTTGTCTCAGTGGGACTGAATCTCTATTCTTTCAAATTTAGATGAGGAGAAAGAAGTTTGAGCCTTTCAAGTTTCTGAACTCATGTCGGTCTTAAGTCTGGGGAATTTCGCATCCAGCTATGTTAGGCTTTAGAGCAATCTTAGGTGCTTTGTGATTTAGAATTGACATCTAAGATGCAGCTTCTGAGAGGGAGGATGTGCGTCTTTCTGGCGTGCTGGGATCTACCTGGGAGGCACTGGGATGAAGGAGCCATGCTATGGCAACAGTTGGTAAGGTAGTGGGTTCCACTGGGATATCTTGTTAATGAAAATAATTCCTTTGGGTCCAATATATTTCAAAATATTCATAGAGGTATTTTTTTGCAATAGCCAAGAACTAGAAACAAAATGGGGTATTCGTCATTTAGGAAAAGATTAAAAATCCAAAACAAAACAAAACAAAAACCCAACAGTGTTGTTTGAAAGTATGGAATTGTGCAGTAAGAAAGGATGAACATGAAGAAAGCAAATGAACATGGGAAGATTTGTATGAAATGATGCAGAATGAAATAATCAGAACCAAATGTTATGTTTACTGACAAGAATAATGTAAACAGAAAGATTACTAATAGGACACTGAACTCTGAGTAACTGAAACACCAACTTATGGTCCCAGAGAACAGGTGGTGAAACAAGCTTTCTTCCTTGTGGCAGAAGAGGACTATTGGGGCAGAATGCTATATACGTAGTCAAATATGGTCACTGTATCGGCTGCTTAAAATTTTTTTTTTCTTTCATGGAAAGAATGGTTCAGTATGGAGAGACAGGGGAGTTTGAATCTTTTCCCCCTTAGAGATGATTGCTATGAAGACAATAAAATGAATTACAAAGGAAAAAAAGAGAGTGTACTGCTTGTATAGTTGGTTAAAAAAACATTCCTTTGGATTCCTTTAAGGCCTTTACAAACACTTCTGGAATTGAATTATTGAATTTCTTATTTCTGCCTTCATTAACGCATTGGACGATTGTCTAGGTATCTCAGATAAAGTCTTCTAAACTGAATGGTGGTGTGGTTATCCTTAGATGTGTATATGTGTGTGGGGAAGGGGAATAGTGGTGGTATGTGGGTGCCTTTTAGGAAGAAAGTGGTGTTTTGGGAGATGGACGAGATTTCCTGTGATTCTCTTGAACAAATTTTCATGGATTCTGGTCTCTGAGTAGGTTGGCCGGAATCATTTAACATAAAAATTTACAGCACTTTTTACACTCCCTCTGCTCAATCAAGGGCTACTTCTCACAAGCCATGTGACCTTGATTTTGTCACTCTTTCCTCAACCTGTATAATGAGAGGGCAAGACCTCTTATACCTCTCCAGTTCTGAGATTCCATGGAACCCCTTCTTCCCTTCTCAGTATTTGCCCCTAAACACACATACAACACACACACACATACATACACACACACACACACACACACACACACACACACACACACCATTGGACAAATACCAGTAGCTCTCTGTATGTCTGCTGGAGAGCATTGTGGTACAATAGTTGGTATTTTGCTTTTTCTGAGTTCCTGTACCGAAATATTGCAGGGATTTCTAGGGTGGGTGAATCCCAGAGTAATTTCGTATGTCACTAAAGGAAATATGAGTGGCAGCATGACATAGAGTATGTAGAGAGTCATCTTGAAGGTCAGGAAGACATCAGTTCAGTTCTTACCAGTGATACATATTGACTGTAACCCTCTTGGTGCAACATAAACTCTCGGTGCCCACAGAATCTTCCAGGACTCTTAAAACTGTTGCATAATCGTTGCTGATGTGCAGTGGTGAAAGGAGTTTCCTCACTGGAAGTTCCTTGCATCAATGAAATCACAGGTGTGGATTCCCATGTAAAAGCCAGCCTTTGAAGCCCTGCACATCCCTCCTCTGTATACTGATATCTAACAATCTCTGGAGTAGTCCCATCTTGCCTAAAGACAGGTCTGAGTGGTCAATGGATACAGGAGTTGGGAAACTCCAGACAGATGCTTGGGAGTGACAAAGTATATGCTCTCCCAACAAGATGAGCCTGCCTTCTCTGTGTTGGGGACATTCCTCTGGCACCCCTTTTCTCCTTCTGTTGCTATGCTAAAGGAAAACCATGGAACCAGAAAAAACAAAACAGTTTAATGGTGTCAGTTCCTGCCAGAAGAAATGAAGTCTTCCCTTCCCCACTTGAGTGAAACAGGGGCCTTGAGAGCCTTTACGGGGTGGCTGGGGAGGGTGTAACAAGGGTCCGAACAGCAGGATCTTGGTTTCTTTGCAACCTCCCTGAAGTGCTAGATTTCTTTTTTTGCTTTAGAAAGTTGTGTTTAAGTTTACCCTCATCCTTAATTTCCATTTTTTTCTTCAAGAACAGGATATTGCTATTCCACATTGTTCTTCATGAGGAGAAATGGAATTTAGAACCATGTTTTTAATCATTTTCAAATTTTTTTGGAATTAAAAACCCCCACATATTTTTTTCCACCAGTTTGTCTGCTTGGAAATCTAAGCAGCCTATTACCCTCCCTGCCATGATAGTGGAAGGAGAAATAGGAAGTGATATTACCCTAGAAGAAACTGCCCAATCCAGTGTCACCTTTATCATTCAGTTAAAATTGGCATTCATTGAGTACCTGCTCTGTGCCCTATTCTTTGCCAGGAGCTGTTGGGGATACAGAAATAGGATAAGAAAAGAAACCCTCATCGGCTATCAAGACTGTTGGAATACGAATAAGAAGGAGCTAACCCAGTGCTAAATTATGTGGCCTATTGAGTGAGGAGTAGGGATTTAGAGAAGGGAGAAGTGAATGAGGGAATTATTAACTTAGAAGAAATGGGCCTTGAAAGATGGAAATAATTTGGGGGGGAGGTAGTGGGAAGTTAAATTGGAACAGGTTAGGTAGGACCCAATAATGGAAGACTTAGAAAATCAGACAGTTTAATTTTTCTTGGACAAACTGAGAATTAGATTAAAGCTAAAGCAACACCAGCAGGAGAAGAAAGTATGCTACCCTTTTAGGACTCTGTTGCGTGAACATTTTGCATTAGAGGCTAATTCATGACTTGGACCATGTTAGGTGCCATAATGGGATAATATAAGAGTTATTTTAAAAAATATATAAAATTTTCAAATTTCTTCCATATCTGTTCCAAAGTGGGGTTTGGTTCAGATCTTCTAATAGGAGATTGCATTTTAAAAAACTGTTCTCATGTGCTTGACAGGTAGGCTCCTGTTCTCAGGTGTGTTTTCCTCATTTGTGAAAGGGCTTCAGGAAGTAACACAGCACACTAAATAAAAAGTGATGTACTGGCTTGCAAATGAGAGCCTTAGATGAACTGGAAGAAATAAACACTGTAAACTCTAGTATGGTGTTGGGGAGTAACAAAACAAAGTGCTTTGTAATTATATGCATTAGACATTTCTCCCTACAATTGTAAAAAGCCAGGTCAGTAAACCACTTAACCCTCATCTTACAGATGAGGAATCTGAGAGAGGAAATGAGATAGTGCTTATACTACTTTGTCTCTTTTAAGGTCTGACCCGGTTAAGCTCCCCAGGGTCTCAAGTTTCTAACTTTTGCCATTTCTTGGGGATGTCTTTGGAAACTTGCATAGAATCCGCTTGAAGCCTTCCACTGGAGGAGATTCCCTATGCTGAGAGCCTCCATCTATGGAATTGATACAACTCAGGCAGCATCTGTCACGTTCATCTCAATCAGTAAGATGAGTGGGCTTAATGATGAGCCCGCCCACCCCCCACAAAGTTCTAGATGAGAGGATTTGTCATCTTCCTACTCAAAATCTTCAATGGTTCTACCTTTCCCACCAAATAGAAAGACCAAGCTTCTTAGCCTTGTGTTTCCACAAAAGTCCATTCCAATGTATCATCATCTTGGGAAAATAACCTTGGACTCTGGAAAAAAAAACCCGATTTTACCTTTTAGGTAAATTGTGGAAGCTTTTGTCAAACTGAAAACACTTTAAACATCTATCCGATGAGAGTTTCCGGGATCTAAAGAACAGAAGGTTGACTACAACTACCCAAGAAACTGATAACAGTACAGCATGATTTCCTAGTTCTGTATGGCCCCCATTCTGTTTCTCTGATATTGGTGGTAGAATGGTATGAAAGCGGTCACCAAGCACTAAGAATCTCTTAGACAATCTACAAACATTAATTGAATTGTTGATATATGTGCTTGATGTTTCATCTTTATCCATTACATGAATTGATGGACTACTGTATATTCACATTGACATCATTATTATAAATAAAAACCCAAGAAGAACACAAGTTTATCTCGGGGAGGCAGATAAAGGAGATGGTAAAGCTGATTTCATTGATCGTCCCCAAGCCCTATAATTTCCTGGGGCAGTTGCTCATCTCTCCTTGTAGTACTTCACGATGAGTATAGCAAATAAAGGGAGGGTACAGAAGAGGGCAGCAAAAATGTATTAGAAAACACAGTTAAGATCAAGGAATGAAGCCTGATATCTGTACATCGTGAATACTTTGTACAAGAAGGAAGTTGGAAGGTGCTGGCTATGGTGAGTAACAAATTACATTATAAAATAATTAAATTGACTCTATATGAGTGGGAATTATTTCAGGATCAGCTGTCTGCATTGTAGTCAGATCACTGAATGGTTTGAACAGAGGTCAAAGTCAATACTAAATCTGATGAAAGAACGAAGATGAGAAGACACTATGTGTAACTGGAGCGGCTCCTAAGTGCCACATACAAACAAAATGTTGATTTTGAGAAAGCAAAATAAAATTGGGTAATGGATATAAGTGAATACATTGACTCTGGTTGCCACTGTTTCTTAGAGCAGAAAGTTTTGCTGCTTATCACACTCTGAAATTGATTTTCAAGACATAGCCAAGGGAGAGATATTCCTCCAAATGGGCAAAATCATGGAAAATCTTATTTGGACACTTCTAGGAGCCCATGATCTCATTGGGGTTGACGCTCTCTCCTTCAGGGTATGGTTCTGCACCATCATTCCTTCTCATCCTTTGTGATTCTTGTTTATCCTTGAAAGAGGACCTTTCTTATGCACGAGAGACTTTCTTGAGGAGGATATATTGGCAGCTGAGATTTTCTGCCCATAAGGTCTTAGTCTCCATGAAATGAGCCCATCTCATTTTTTAGTCATACATGTTCCTTAGGATATATTTTATACAAGTATCACATGAAAATCATTCCTCATATTTTAAATTGAATTTTGGGTATTAGAATCCAAATGTTTTGGTTCTCCTGTATAATGGCAATACGGCTGTAGGAATGCTGGCAAATTGGTTTTGTGTCACATAGCTTTCATTATACTTTAGGTTTCACCATAAATGAACCGGGAAGTCCTTGAGTTTCATATAAGCTTTCTGGTTTTTTTTCATTTTGTTGTTGTTTAGTCATTTTTCAGTCATGTCCAACTCTTTGTGACCCCATTTGGGTTTTCTTGGCAAAGATACCGGAGTGATTTGCTAGTTCCTTCTTCAGCTCATTTTACGGATGAGGAAACTGAGGCAAACAGGGTCAAATGACTTTCTCAGGGTTACGAAACTGGTAAATGTCTAAGGTCACATTTGAACTCAGGTCTTCTTGACTCCAGGCCTGGTGCTTTATCTACTGTGCTACCTAGCTGCTTCTATTTTTTATGGTTTTTCGAATTGATATTGAATTTTATAGTTTTAGGAAGTGATGTTGCTTCACAGAAAGTACTGTTACCAAAAAAAGCCACCAAAAACAATGAGCAGCTCTAATCCACATTTTTATTTTCTCATCTTTATGATGCGAGAATGGTCTATGTACACATTTATGGTATCCTTGACAAAAACATGAGAAAAAATAAGCATATTTTCATAGATGATTTTCTACAACACGATTATATTTTTAAAGTCTCACATGATTGAGAGAAGTATAGAGAATATTAGAATCCTCTCTATGTCTACTGTTTTCTGATTGCAGAAAAGCATTCAACAGGGTGGAACAAAATATAACCTCAAAGACAATTCTCAAGCAAGGGATCTCTCAAGCATAAGTTAAAAGTATACAAAATTCTATGTCAGATGAGAAGACAAAGCTAATTTTGCTGAGTATTAATATCAAATGAGGGGTAAAATACTTTAGGCATTGGCATATGCTATAGATTATATCTTGAGCAAGGTGCTAATTAATAGAAGAGAGATTCCTTATCAAAGGTGGTGTCCTGATGACTCTCTTTGTGTATGACTTTATCACGATCACATTAAGGCCAGAATGCTGCAGTGCCTTTCCAGTTCCAGGAGTTCCATAGCTTGATAACCAACAATGGTGAGTGGATAAAACGCATACCCACATGCATATTGTCCAGATTTTTATGGACATTTGCATGGGAAGTCTATCGATTTAGTACATTAGTGTTTTATATATAGATACAATATATTCCTTGGACAGGCACCAGAAATGCATAATAATCCCTAGGTCCAGTATTGAATAGGAAGAGAGCAGTGACCAGATTTCATTCAGAAGACTGCACAATGCTTTTTTTTTTTTGCTGCCACAAAAGCCCATCTTTTTTAAAAAATGATTTTATTGATATCTCTTGGTTTTGCATGATCTACATTTCTCCATTATATCCTTCTACTCCCTCCCAGAGAGCCCTCTGTTATAAAAAAAGAACAAAAATGAGAAAGATAAAGAATGTTCCCCCCAATTAACCGATATATTAAAAAAATTCTGATGCTATTTTATGCAATATTCCACAGCCATAGATTCTCCTTCTCTAAAAGAACAAAAGAAGCACATTGTCTTCGCATGCCTCCTCATTGGAACTAAGTTCAATCATTATAATTCCTCAGTACCTGTATTATGTTTTGATTGCTTCATCTCCTTGTTCTTTCTGCTAGCATTATTGTAGTCTATATGTATATTGTTTCCCTGGTTCTGTTTATTTCATTTTGCATCATTTTATATATATTTTACTAGACTTCCCTGTATTTATAACATTTATATCTTTTGCATAGTAGTCATATTCCATTACATTCAAGTGCCCCAACTTCTTCCTGCTCCTTTGCTATGATGAAAAGTGCAACTATAAATCGTTTGGTGTAATGAGAACGTTTTGTCATTTTGTCATTGACCTCCTATACCCAGCAGTGGAATTTTGGGGTCAAAGGGCTTGTGCATTTTAGGTACTTTCTTTACATAACTCCATATATAATCCCTTGTCCCTAAAATCCTTGCTTTGAACACCAATATTACCCCTATGATACCGTATGGTTTTAAATGGAATATCAGGATCACAGAAGAAATAAAAATATAGGTAACCCAAAGGGAAATTGATGGAGATCAATCAGTTATTCAACAAGCATTTATTAAACACCCACCATGTGCCAGGCACAAGGCCTGGGGATACAAAGATAGAATGGAAACAGTTCCCATCCTCTGGGGGCTTATATTCTGTCAGGGGAGACAATACACATAGACACAGGGTCACAGATGTAGAACTCCAGGGGACCTTGGACATCATCTAGTCTGACAGCCTCAGGAATTTTTACCACTGATAAAACAAAAAGATGGGTGAAATGACTTGTCCAGGGTCACCCAAGTAATAAAGTGACAGAGGTGGGATCTAACTTAGAGCCACTGAGTCCAAGGTCAGTGGTCTTTTCATGCACTGTGTGGAAGGGAGGGGGATGGAGGGAAGGAAGGAAAGAAAGGAAAGGAAAAGAAAGCAGGAAAGAAGCAAGGAAGGAAGAGAGGAAAGAAGGTAGGGAAGAAGTAAGGAAGAAATGAAGGATGGAGAGAAAGAGTGGAGGAAGGGAATAAATAAGGGAAGGTAGGGGAAGGAAGGGAGGGAGGGGAGGAAGGAGGGAAGAGCAAAGGTAGGAAGGTAGGAAAGAAGAAAGAAGGGAAGTGTAAGGGCAAGCAAAGTGGGACTTTTTACTGGTTTTGTTTTGGAGTGCATCTGAGCACTAAGGCAATCAAGTGCCTTTGACTGAGTCTTGCCTTTGTACGAAGGCCCATACTCTTTTGCTAACTAGGTCCTGAGAGGTGTGAAGTGCTCTGACCCTGAAGAAGTGTATATATACTCTGAGGTTAGCATTTTGTGTGGGGCTCACTCATTGGAAGAGTGTTGGTGTGGAGACTCTGGGCGGTCTCTCAGCTTTGAAAACCCAGATATTGGTACTTCTCTCTCCAGTAACTGTATGTATTGCTATGGTCAGACAGTTAGAAGCCTGTCTGTTGATTTGTGTTATACTTCTCTGCTTGTAATTCCTGTTTGTAATTTCTGTTTGTATTTGATCCGAAGTTCAGGGTGCTGACTTTTTCCCCTGAACTAAGTGAATGATAGATGTATGTTTAATTAAAGTGAGATTGTAAAGCCCTTAAAGAAAAACAGATCAAAGAACCTATGCTAGCAGCCCTCCTGTGTGCTGGTCTTATTGGCCTTACATAGCCACAGTAGCTGCAAGTAACATTGTTGTTACAGGAAGGAAGGAGGAAAAGAATAAAGGGAAAGAGGAAGGGACTATTTAGCATAGTGGATAGTGCTGGTCCTGGAGTCAGGAAAACCCGAGTTCAAATCCAGCCTCAGCCACTTACTAGCTGTGTGACCTGGGAAAGTTACTTAGTTTCCATCTGTCTCAATTCCTTCAACTGTAAAATGGGAATGATGATAGGACCTACCTCATAGAATTGTTGTGAGGATCAAATGAGGGAATGTTTTTAAAGTGCTGGCACATAGTAAGCACTTAAGAAATGCTCGTTTCCTTTCTTTTTTTCTTCCTTCCTTCCTTCCTTCTTTCCTTCCTTCCTTCCTTCCCTCCTTCCTTCCATGTTCTTCCCAAGTACTGTGCAGTAATTTTTTGGAGCTAGACACCAGTAGCAAGGAGGGAACAAGAAAAGCTTCAGTTAGCAAGTGGTACTTCTAGGCACAAGGACAGTGGGTGCAAAGAGAAGGCAATAGGAGACTGTGTTATGTGTGAAGAAATATGAGAAGGCCAGCTTGGCTGGACTGCAGAGTTTATGAGGGAAGTAATGTATCAAAACGCTAGAAAAGGGAGGTTGGAGCCAGCTCGTGAAGGACTTTAAATGCCAAACAGCAGAGTTTTTAACTTGATTCTGGAGTCTATTGAGCAGGAGAATGATACGGTCAGGACTGTGTATTAGGAAAATCACTTTGGCAGCTGTGTGAGGATGGATGGGAGATGAATTGGGGAGGCACCTGGCAAGCTTAGGTAGGTTGTAGCAAATGACCTTAGAGGTCTTGTGCTTCAGAAGTGGCATCAATATATCAAAAAAACATATATAAGATGGGAAAAAGGAGGTGGGCCAGTCATCTAACGAGTGAGATATAATGGATAAATTGAGTCCTATGTCCATAAAATAGAAACAAGACAAAACAAAACAAAACAGAGGAAGGCCTATATTTTGTTGTATAAATGTTATTGAAGGATTTTTAGAAAGACACGGACAGAAATGACAGAAGAGAGGGCAGAAAGGTATAGTGATAAGTGCTGGGATTATAATCGAAAGGCATCTTCAAATCCCAGCTTTTCTGCTTATTAGCTCTGTGACCTTGGACAGTTACTTAACCTCCCAGGGCCTCAGTTTCCTTGGTCTGTAAAATGAAGAGTTCCAACTGAATGACTTTGAAGGTCCCTTACACCACTTAATTTTATGCAAGTTTATGAATTCAAGAATTAGTTGCAGTCTGCTCTGGTGGAGGGGATATCTATCTACACTGTTGAGGTCACAGATCCTATGTAGAATCTATGTAGAATGCAAAAGATGGATTGAGGTTTTTCCTTTTCCTCCCTCTGTTCCTTCCTTCCTTCCTTCCTTTCTTTCTCTCTTTCTTTTCCTTCCTTCCCTCCCTTCCCCTCCTTCCTTCCTTCTTTTCTTCCTTCATTCTGTCCTTTCTCTCTCTCCCTCCCTTCTCTCCCTCCCCCTCCTTCCTTTGTTCCTTCCTTCCTTCCTTCCTTCCTTCCTTCCTTCCTTCCTTCCTTCCTTCCTTCCTTCCTTCCTCTATTTGTTGGGGTAGAGCACTCCTGAGATTTGAACTAAAATGAAGAGGAGGAAGTTACTAAGGGAGTTGAATTTCTGCTTGTTACAAAGACCTTTCTAACAAGTAGAGTTATCTAACAGTGGAATAGACTACAATGGAAATAGTGAGCTCCCCATCATTGAACTTGTTGCAGAAGCTGTATCATAGCTGTTTATGGTAGAGACTTCTATAATGACAAGAATTGGAATGAAATAATCTCTAAGTTTCCATTTGATGTAAAATTTCATGATTCCACTCTTTAGAATCATAGAGTTAGAACTGGAGGGGACGTCAGGAGGCTTTCTACTGAACTCTCTCTCCTTTTACAGTTGAGGAAACTGAGGCCCAGAGAGGTTCAGTGATTTGCCCAAGGTCGCACGCTGCTAGTAAGTACCAGAGGCTGGATTTGAATCCAGGATATTTGACTCCAAATGGAGCATGTTTTCCATTGTTTCATGTTTGAGTTCTTTTTGTTTGGTAAACATAGCAAGGTACTAGAAAAGAGATTTTTTTTCCCCTCTGGCTTTGTCAAGCCAACCCTACTGAATTCAGACACTGGAAATTTGGAAGATGCTTTTTCTTGGATCATCTGCCTTTCACCCTTTCATAGGACCACATATCACCTTTTAGCCCTCTTAACCAGTGACAAAAAAATGCCTGGAATTGGGGGCAGGGAAGGAATCAATGAATACGTCCCATTCCTGAGGGTTTTTTTTTAGGAGGGTCATAATGGGGGACAGAGACGGGGAGGTTCTGCCTGGCAATTCTGAAGAAAAGGCAAGAAAGATAATTCCGAAATTAAATCATCTTGTTGAAAGATGAGGCTCAAAGACAAGGAAAGAATGGATTTTTTTTTAACGATTTCAAGTAGAATTGAGGCTGTTCCTATGATGGTTGGGAATAAAATTGGTTCGAAAATGATGTCGGCTGAGAGTGGGGACCGTGAACCACGAAAATAAATGAGCTCTGAAATCACCTTCTATTTTATAAATATTGTTTCAGGAGCTGAGAAAATTGAGACAGATTATTCCACCCCCCCACCTTCTCTTAAGCTATGGAAGGAAGAAACCCTGAGTACCCCATTTGGCCCTTCTGAGGAGCAGCTCATCTTTGTCCTGGCTCTCTAAGTAGCTTTGTCTGCATTTAGACACACTCCATTTCCCTTTCAAGGACCACTATCAGCAGTAGCCAATTACAAACACACCTCATAACACATTATTGAGACACACTGCACGCAAATAAGCCAGAGAGATGTTTAATGGTCTTGCTGCCCGGCATCAGTCCATTACAATCTGTCTGCGCTGCTGCTCTGACGGAGGTGGCATTTCCTCTCTCTCTCTCTCTCTCTCTCTCTCTCTCTCTCTCTCTCTCTCTCTCTCCTTTTCTCTCTCTCTCTCTCTCTCTCTCTCTCTCTCTCTCTCTCTCTCTCTCTCTCTCTCTCTCTGTGTGTTTCATTTTCCCTAGGTCCTAATTAGACACAATTGAGCCAAACCAGTTTATACATTCAAGGAAGGGAGGAGACATTTTCAGATTTTGACAGGCTCTTTTGTATCTGTGACTCCTTTTTTTCTGTTTTTCCACCCTGCCCCTGGCAGGACTGTAGCCGTTAGCATCCAGAATTAATCTGAGAAATAGCTCGGGTGCATTTCTGGCTCAGTGGGTGGTTGCCTTCTGTTATCTGTTCCTCTCGGTACAGGGAAAGGGTGAGCCATTTAGGGAAAAGTTTCACAAGCAGCAGCTTTCTTGCCCCCCCCCCCCAAACCCCCGTTCTACTACTGTAAACATTTGGCCTGGAATTGGTTAGACTTTCTTTTTCTCTCCTCTTGGTCCCCTCCCTTCACCCGCTGTATCTTCTTAAGTCAGGAAGAGGCAAGGTAGTCAACGATTCACAAAGCTCTCAGGGATATATGCTGTGTATAAACATGAGGCAGTGAAAGGCAGTGGCAAGATCCCTAGCATTGGGAGGCCGGAGACTGGATGGGGTTGTAGTCCTGGGCTCTGCCACGAATTAAAGCTGTGAACTTAGGTAAGTTGTCTTAGCTCTCCTGCTCTCTGTTTCATCGTCTGTCAGATGAGTAGATCGTAGAATCACATGGCGTTTTATCATTAAAAGGCCATCTAGTCTAGCCTGTACTTGACCAACGAGATGGCATAGTAGATATAGTGCTGGGCCTACAGTCAGGACGAGCAGAGTTCAAATGCAGCCTCAGACAAATCTGGCCTATCCTTGTGACACTGGGCAAGTCACTTAAACGCTGTCTGCCTCAATTTCTTCAGCTGTAAAATCGGGATAATTATAGCACCTACCTCCCAGTATTGTTGGATGAGGTAATGAGAAAATATTTATAATATTTATCTATTTATAATATCTATAAAGTTCTTAGCACAATGCCCAGCACATAGTAGGTGTTTCATAAATGCTTGTTCACTTCCCCTCCCCCATTACTATCAATCAAGGATCGTTTTGTACCCACTATGTTTTAGGCACCGAGGATATAAAAGCAAAAATGAAACAATTCCTGACATTGAGGAACTTAGCTTCTCCCAGGAGAGACAAAACACTTATGTCTAAATACATGCAAGTTAATGCAAGGTATTTGGGGTGGGGGTGGGAGCGGGGGGATGAGCTTCCACCTAGCATTAGGAAAAGCCTCATGCAGAAGGTGATATGTGAGTTGAGCTTGGAATGAAACTAGACATTCTCAGAGCTGTAGGTAAGGAGAGAGTACATCATCCCAATAATATGACTTAATAAAATGCATTAATGTTTGCATGGCACCTTAGGCTTTATCTCACTCGATTCTCACATCAACCCTGTGAGGTAAAGGCTGCTGTTACTCCCGTTTTCCAGATGAGGAAAATAAGGCTCAGAGAGGTTAAATTATTTCCTCGGGGTCACAAAGCTTCTGAGGCACTATTCAAACCCGGTCTTCCCAGCAGTGCTTTCATCTTGCTACATCCACAACAACTTCATCTAGGTTTTTTTTTTGATGACCTCCAGAGACAGACAACTCACCACCTCCTTTGGAAAGTCCATTCTACTTCTAGACGGTTCTAAATATTAAAAATCTCCTGACAAGGAGCTGAATTCTACCTCTTTGCCATTCCTACCCAGGGCTCCTCATGCTTATCTCTGGGCCAAGCAGAACAAATCTACACATCAGGTTAAGCCTGCTAATATGTTCCCTGTACCCCAAGTCTTCTTTCCAAGGCAAACATCCCCAGTTTCTTCCAGCGATCCCCATGTGGCCCAATTTGGAGTCTCCTCGCCATCACACTTGTCATTCGTTGGTCACTGTCCAGTTTGTCAATAGCCTTTTGAAATGCAATCTTAAGATGCTCTCAGAGGGCCTTCTAACCTCTAAGGTTTTAGGATTCTGCCTGGGTGTTAGGATATCAAGAATGTGGTGTGAGATAGATTGGAATGGGGAGGAAACTCCCTCCAAGCTTTTCCTGGTAGTATTGCTTCCCTTCTGTCCTCCAACTGCTCTATAACCCGTGCAGAGATGGGGTTGATAGACAGAGATATTTCCAGATCTCTGGACTAGTCAGTATGCTAATCATTGCAATGGATACAAATGATTAACAGTGGTATAGTCAGCATTCCCAGTGGAAATGACTTTCATTTCTACTACCCTTGGGGCTCATGGGTGCCACAAAGATGAATCGCAGCCTGCAGAGTGCTTTGAAGGAGGCCTTACAAGTTCAAAGGATTATTATATCAAAGGATGATTATTTTTCTTTTCCTTTTTGTGGGAAAAAAACCCTGACATCTGCCCCTCCTGTAAGCTTGGCTTTTTTTGGAGTTCTGGATATATAGTTCTGGGTCTCACTTGAGCCAGCGGGGGAGGGAAGGCAGAGTTGTCCTCTTGTGTCGGCCTTTCAAGTCAACAAGAAACGTTTAGGCTTAATGGAAAACCAGACTGCATCTTTCCTGAGTGTGTTTGCATAGTTTGAGTTCCAGCTTCTCAAACCTGGAAAAATTTACTGTTCTCACTTCATTCATATGCTCCTTAGTCCTTGGCAAGGGAATTACTTTTGAAGAATTTATGCTCCCATCTGCCACCTAAATTACCAAAGGCGGTATTTATGACTGGTGTAATAGCTGCACAGCACTGGGGGCCCCTTGTGCTTTGGTGTTATCTGTCTGGAGCACAAAACCTTAGAGTTCATCTGGGGTCAAGGGCATGCTTCTTGGCCAGGGCACCTCCAGAACCTTGCCTCTTGGCCGAGGGAAGTGGGTGGGTGTTTTCTGGCTGCCAGGAAAGGAGTGCCAAGTAGTGTCACATTTGCATGGTTGCATTCACAGGCAGTGAAAGAAATGAAGCCGATTCTGAAAACTGTCCTTGGCACAATGTGTCTCTGCCTGTTAGGAGCAGGCTTGTGGGGAGGGTTGGGAGGTGGTAGGTTTGAGAGGGTAGGGAGAGTAAGTTGTCATGAAAGGCACCATGTAGGGAAGCCAGGCTCCAATTCAGCCTCTGACACTTAATAGTTGACAATGGGCAAATCATGTCATGTGTTTGTTGTTGAGTCATGTCTGACTCTTCGTGACCACATTTTTCTTGGCAGAGTCACTGGAGCGGTTTTCCATTTCCTTCTCCAGCTCATTTTACAGATAAGGAAACTGAGGCAAACAGGGGTAAGTGACATGCCCAAGGCCACACAGCCAGTGAGCTTGAATTTGAACTCAAGTCTTCCTGACTCTAGGCATGCTACTGTATCCACTATGCCACCTAGCTTTATGTCTCTGAGCCTTAGCCAAATCTCTTCATTGTTCTAAATCTAGTTTCCTCTTCCGTGAAATGGGCATGATAATACCTCACTTCAAGGTGTTGTTGGAGGACCAAATGAGGTCATCTGTGTTAAATACCTTGTAAACCTTAGAGCTCTATGTAAATGTCTGCTGTCACCCTGGCATAGAAAGAAGGCTGATGAAATGAGAAAACTTGGGTTCGATTCCTGGCTTTGCCATTTAAAGCTGTGTGACCTTGCACAAATCTCTTAGCCTCTCTGAGCTCCAATTTCTTTGTCTGCCAAATGAGGCAGATATTAAGACTCCTTACCTTGCAATGCTATTGTGAAAAAAGTGCTTTATAAGCCTGTATAATTGGGAATCATCCCTTTGTGCCAGCAACATCCTGGCAGAAGACCTGGAATCAGGAGACGAAAAGGAGGAATGTGGTATAGTGGAAAAGGAACTGGCTTCAGAGGCAGAATTCTTTGACTCAAATCCTGGCACAGCTTCCTGTGTGACTGGTGAGCAAGTCACTTTTCTTTTTGGATCTCACTTTCCTCAAAGATCAAAGGAAGAGTTGGAATTAAATGCCCTTTAAAAAAATCATTCTATTACACTCATACACCAAAGTTCGTCCAGCCATTCCTCAGCTGATGGTTTCCCACTTTGCTTCCTGGTTTACGCTACCACAAAAAGGTATGAATACATTGGTATACAGTCAATAGTCAATAAATATTTATTAAGTGTTGACTGTGTGCCAGGCGGGCAGCTAGGTGGCCCTGCTGTGCCTGGAGTCAAAAAGACTCGTCTTCCTGAGTTCAAATCTGGCCTCAGACATGTACTAGCTGCGTGACCCTGGATAAGTCACTTAACCCTATTTGCCTTAGTTTCCTCATCTGTCAAATGAGCTACAGAAGGAAATGGCAAATCACTCCAGTATCTTTGCAAGAAAACCCCAAATGGGGTCATGATGAGTCAAACTATTGAACAACAATGTGTGCCAGGCACTGTGCTAACCCATGAAGCTACAAATGCAAAAAAAAAAAAAAAGGAAAGATGGCTCCAGTCCTCAGGGAGCTTACGGTCTAACGGGGAACCTGATAAATAGGACTTTCCTTTTCATCTTGGACCTCTTTCTGGTATACAACCAGAAGCGACATTGCCATCTACAGATCTACTTTGCTATTTTCTAACGTCTCAAATAATTTTGATGATTACTGTTTGATAACACAGATTGTGATTTGATAATGGCATTCTTCCTTCCTTCATACTTCCTATCATCATTTCTCTCGAGATTCTAAAACTTTTGACGCTCTGAATGAATTTCATCACTATTTTGTAGAGTCTAAAATAATTACTTGACAGATTGAATTGGTACAATGATAAATCTTCAAATTAATTTAAGTACTATCACTTTTATTATACTGGCAAGACCCAACCATGACAATAAATATCTCTCCAATTCAAGTCTCTCTATTTCTGGGAAAAGTATTTTATAATTGTATTTATGATGGGTCCTGAGAATGGCGGTGCTGATGATGCAATGCTTGCAAAAAGATCACCACGAATATAATTTCAGCTTCTGCGGCACTATGTGTCTCAGAGTATGAAGAATTAGGTCAATTCTATGGAGAACAAGGTTAAAACCATCCAAATTAAAGCAGCGCTCACGCGGATACTTGGTAACTTTAACGTAATGGTAGACATAAGCGATGATAGTGAGAAACAGATTGGGACTGTGGGTCAGACTTAAGAAATGAGCCAAAGCAATGAGTTGCAGAATATACAGAAACCTAGCACCTCTACATCATAAATATTTTCTCTGAGAAAAGAATAGATGGGTGCTGGACAGAGGCAACACTTAACGGTATCCCAAAAAGATGCAACTGGTTATATTTTAATGTCAAGAGAGTGACTAATAACTGATGTGGGAATCATTCCTTAATAAATCTCTTAACAACTGTTTATTGACTGACTGCCTGGATGTAGTCTGACCATGAACTTGTTACAGCGGAGATCAAGATGAGTACAAAGCTAGAATAAAAAATAAGGGAAAAGATAATGGTGCTCGGTTGAAATAACTCAATCCTGACCTTTTCAAAGGAGATAATGAAAAATGGTAAAGCATGAGGTAGAGGACATAAACTCAGAATATAATAATTAAATGCAAAAGTTTAACTGATATAAATCAATTGCCATAACAAAGAAACCAAAAGAGCCTAAAAAGTGCCTCAGTAGGCAAATATCTGACTTATTCACCAAGTGGAGAGAGATGGAGGTCAAGGGTAACACCAGTTTATAATACAAGCTTGTACATAAAACCTTTCAGGGAAGGGTGATGGAAGACATTGAACAATGTCACCCTATAAATCAGGGGGAAACAGTGGAGGGTAAAACCTGTTTAAAGAAAGTCAAATAAGCAAAATTATCCTGAGGACATTTAAAGATGAAAATGTAAGGAAGGTCATTCAAGGGAAGAAACATGGGGAGAAAAATCTGTATTTTTTTTGACAAATCAAGTAACTAACGAACAAACATTTTACTTCTTTTGTTTGTGGAGGGCGGAAGACAAGGCAGTTAGGGTTAAGTGACCTGCCCAAGGTCATACAGCTAGTATCAAAGTCAGATTTGAACTCAGGTCCTCCTGACTCCAGGGCCAGTGATCTATTCACTGTACCACCTAGTTGCCCCAAGCACTTAACTTTATAAAGTATCTACTATTTACCAATTTTTTTTTCTTTAAAGGAGATAATAGTATTTTTTTAGTTGTGGGCTCTAACATCATGGCCCTCATGTGTTTCTAGAGGTGATAGAAATACCACTAAAGAGATCTGAGATAGTTAAAGTAGCCAGAGTAGGCCCAATTTTTTTGGAGGAGATTGGTATAGGAGGGAGGTAATGCTGTTGTGATAGCACTGAGGGATGGATTCACAAGGAATCTCATGGAGATAATGATACCAATAGTATGAAAAAAAATCTTAGATCATATTAAGGCAGTTGAGAGAACAACTGTTACAAACCTATCTGCCTACTTTCACATCTATCTATATCTATATCTATTTACATCTATATCTATATTTTTCTATCTGTCTACATTTTTTTTTTAAATGAGAGTTACAGTCGTACCATCAGGTGCATTTTCTGCTAGGTATTCATAGGGAAAAGGTAAGCTTTCTCAACTACAGTATCTCAGATAGATCATATCTTTACCATCACATATAGAATCAAAGATGTAGAAAATACAAGGTACCAGCATATTAATTGTTAATAATCTTTAAAAAGTCTTTGATTTGGAGAGTAAAATGCCCTATTAAGAACTCCCTCCCAATAAGGCATTATATCCAAATGTAACACAGGGTTCAAGCTTAGAATATAATATATCTAATCTCACAAAGGACTATGGATACAAAGGACTGTGGGATCCTGTTTGATTGTTTGACAGGTAAAGTTAGTACATGAGCTCTGGTGAGGAGAGATGTTCTTCATTTCTGCTTTGAAAAAGCAAAATGTATGGTTTCAATCTTTGTGGAGAGACCCAAGGAGAGTGTGAAAAGACCATGGGAAGCACCAGACATGTTGAGGAGCCAGCTTCTCAACACACTTCTGATTTTCAGTTTGCTTCCCTTAAGATTTTAGGGAATAAGATGGGGGCCTCTCTTGGTTAAGCTGAGTTATCTCTCTCCCAATGAGAAAACACATTCGCTCTGTCTATTTCCTGGTATATTCTAATCTAATGTTCTTTGCTTTCTGGTCACCTTTTGCTTAGATAATTGTGTGTGTCACTATATCCACTATTTCTTAATTCAACTTAACTTGCATTTAGTGGGAAACAGTTAAGCCTGAGGATACAAATTTGGGGTTACCTCCTTCTTTAAGGGATAGTGGTCAGAGAAACAAGTAGCTTTGTCGTTTTTGAACCTAAAATAAAACTCATGTCCCCACACAAGCAGTGCCTGGAGGAGGAGGGCCGATGGCCATAATTATGGTGCAATATCCCTTCTCGGAGGAGAACAGATTGCCCAACAACGTGTCTGTCCCCCTCTCTTATTCTCCTCCAGGCAGGAATCAAAGTCTCCCTTGGAGAAGGGGAGGCCCTATTCCATGCCTCCCTGTGAGCCACATTTAGAGAAGCCTTGTGGGTAGACACATCTTAGATGGGCAGCACACCCCTTCACATATATCAAAATCATTCAGGGTTCTTTGAAAGATAAAACAACAGGAATAACCCTGTCCAGCAACCCTCTGATCGTAAACAGCAAGCAAGGCATACAACAGGGAGAGGTTTTTGCCGATGGAGCAGACATTCAGAAAGCCCAGTGGAACAAAGCGGGGGATCATAGGTAGAGACTGAACCAGGGAGCACATCATGAGGGATCTGTGGAGAATGAGTGAAGAGGGCCTCAGGAAGTGGGAGGGGAAATGGGCTTCCTAGAGGCTAGGGAGGCCAGGTAATGCTGAACCAGAGAGCCTACAGAAAGGGGACTCTGGAGAAGGAAAAAGGACTGGGGACAGAATGAGTCCTAACAGAGTACGTAGTGGCAGGACAGATACAGAGGAAGTCTGCTGGGTTGTTCGGTCCCATCCTAGCTACCTGAGATAGGTGATAACTAGGGTGGCAGAGGGTGGGGTAGCAGAGAATGTGCTCTTAAGTGGTGTTGGGAGTTGGGGTGCATTCCTCTAAGAAACAGTTCCTGAAGCCTAAAAACATACAACTGAAAGGACCCTACCCTTGGAGAAAGCCCTGCTAGAATTAGGTGTTTGGCACAACCAGGGACCGATACTGTATAACCTGGGCATATAATTCCCTCAGCTGCCACCAGGCACAATACATACACCCTGCCCCCAACACACACTCATATTCACTCATACACACAATAACATACATACACACATGCTCTCTCACACATATACAGTCACACGCACATACACACACATACTCATACACTCATACACACATATACACACATACACACATTCTCTCTCTTCTCTGTCTCTGTCTCTCTCTCCCTCCCTCACCACTGAATGTTTTTCAGATATCATACATTTTTAGTGGTGGACAAAGTACTAGGGCATTCTCAGTATCTAAAGATAACAGGTATCCCTCGCCAGAGAAGGGACTCCAGACTTGTGTCAGTTTTTTCTGTCTCCTAAGATCTGGACTAAATAACCAAGGGTTTTTATTGTGAGGAGAGATCGCTTTGTATTTGAGTTTCTGGAGGGCCCACAGGTAGGTGTCTTACATCCTGAGTGGAGATCGGTGGAGACAATTAGTAATTACTTAGCAGGTGTTTAAGGGATTTGGAAGGAGGTGCAACCGTCATTACCCTTTTGCACTCCTTCCTTCTCCACTCTCTCCCACCCCACCCGCACCCTAACTTAGTTTCTCTGAAGGACCGTGCTCCTTCATATGCTCTTTGCATCTGGCCATTTGGGGCTTCACAACAGGATGGCTTTATCTGGGGGACAGTAATGAGGACTTTGATCAGAGCTATCGTACTGTGGCAAAGGACTCAGTGCCCCGCGGTGATAAAAGTGCTGGATTTGGTCAAAACCTCTGGATTCAAATCCTGGTTCTGCCAGTTACTGTCAGTGTTATTTTGGTGGGCGATTGTCTTAAGTTCTTTGTCTTCAATTTCCTCAGCTATCAAATGCGAGGGTTGGGATAGATGACCTTTGCTGTCTCTGCCAGCTCCAAACCTAGGATCCTATGATTGCCAAGGTGGTTTAGCACCATGTTAGAGCTTTGAGATCCAGTGCAGCATTCAGGCTGAGGAGGAAATCTCTATAGATGTTATTCTTGTTTATGAGGCAGCTGGTGGCTAGGTAGGTAGAGCATTGGGCCAAGAGTCAGGAACACCTGAATTCAAATACAGCTGTGCGACCCTGAGGAAATCACTTAAACGCTTGTTTACCTCAGTTTCTTCAACTGTAAAATGGGGATAATAATTGTACCTACCTCCCAGGGTTGAGGATCAAATAAGGAAATATTTGTAAAAAGAAAAAAAAACACTTAGCACAGTTCCTGGCACATGGTAGGTGCTATATAAATGCTTATTCCCTCCCTTTGCCCCTCCATGTTT
This sequence comes from Phalanger gymnotis, assembly GCA_028646595.1. Taxonomy (NCBI): domain Eukaryota; kingdom Metazoa; phylum Chordata; class Mammalia; order Diprotodontia; family Phalangeridae; genus Phalanger; species Phalanger gymnotis. Next base: position 167,811,457 of record CM053625.1, on the reverse strand, counting down.
GTGGATGACATCAAGATGGTTGCATTTGCCTTTGCAACATTTCTCAAATACAGCCCCTTCTTGCCTCTGACACTTCCACCGCTCTGGCGCCGGTCCTTATCACCTCACATCCTCACATCTGGACCATTGCAATAGCAGGCTGGTAGGTCTGCGTTCCTTAAGTCTCTTCCCACTCCAATCATACTCCATTCAGCCATTAAGGCAAATTTCCTAAAATGCAGGTCAAGCCCTCCACCCCCCAATAAATTCCAATGTTTTCTTTTTGCCTCGAGGAGCAAATATAAAACCCTCCGTTTGACACTTAAAGCCCTTCATAACCTTTCCCCCTCCTACCTTTCCAGTCTTCTTACACCTGACTCCCTGAGATGTACCCTTTGATCCAGTGACACTGGCCTCCTCACTGTTCTATGAACAAGACCCTCCATCTCTCTGGGCATTCTCTCTGGCTGTCTCCATGCCTGGAATACTCTGTCTCTTCTGCTCTGACTACTGACCTCCCTGGCTTCTTTTAAGTCCCAAATAAAATTCCACCTTTTATAGTGAGCCTTCCCCAGATCCATTTAATTTTGATGCTTTCCCTCTGTTAATTATTTCCTATTTATGCTGTACAAGCCTTTCTTTGTATATATTTATTTGCCTACTGTCTCCCTGCCATTAGATCATAAGCTCCTTGAGGGCAAGGAGAGCCTTTTGCCTCTTTTTGTATCCTCAGCAGTTTAGCACAGTGCCTGGAACATAGTAGGTGCTTAATAAATGTTTGCTGAATGAATGAATAAATAAAACTGCAGAATTTCCTGGAAGAGAGCTATAATCCCTCAGCATAGTTTGAACTAACTAGAAACACAGGAAACACCAAGTGGATAAAGAACATCTGTTGCCTTTTATGATACTCTATTAAAGAGATAGATAGAGGGGGCAAGGGGGGGGGGAAGGAAAGAGAAACAGAGACAGAGAGATGGAGAAAAACACATAGCAGTGTGCAATAGTTGATAGTTGGGTACCATAGGGGATAGAGCGATGGACTTGGAGTCAGGAAGACCTGAGTTCAAAAATCCTGCCTCAGGTAGTCTTGTTTAGATCGGTTAGTCTTGTGACCCTGGACAACTCACTTTATCTCTCAGTCTCATTTTCTTCATTTGTATCATGTGGATAATAATAGCCCCTAATTCATTGGGTTGTCCTGAGAATCAAATGAGATAATGTTTGTAAAGCACTTTGCAAAAATTTTAAACAAATGTCAGCTATCATCATCTTCATCATATACTTAAATAAACACACACATATGCGTGTATATGGATAATGGTACAAATGGACAATGAGTGAGTTGGAATGGAACAGGAGAAAAAGTTGGTCAGCATTTATTAAAGGCTGCCTAAGTGATAGGCATTGTGCTTAGAGCTGAGAATACAGAGAAAGGTTAAAAACTTCAGACAACAGCAAAAAGAAAACTAGAAAATTGTGGGCTGAATTGCTTCAGGGAAATTGCAAAAGCTCGTTTAATGCTTCCCAGCTTCTCTTAGAAGCAAAGACCCTTTTTTCTGTTTCATAACAGTCTTCTCTTGGTGGTGTGATATTGGTGCAGGTGTGGAAGGCAGCATCCTCTAAAGAATTGAAAATGTATAGGATGTAAATTTATCATGTGAGACATAAGGAACTTCAGGTAAGAACTTAATTTTTAAAAAAGATGTTATCAAGAGAATGGATGATCAAAAAGAAAAAAAGATGGTCTTATCTCATGGTGGACAACCCAAGTGTTCCATTGGCATCTTTAGGATAGCAGGAGAAATTTAAAAAAAAAAACATTGAGCACATTAGGTGAGTGACCCTATTATGAATTTATGGGTAACCATGGATCAGATTTGTACAGCATGGATTGTCATGAGCACTTTGTGATCTGTAGCTCGGAAAAAACATCCCAATTGAGATCTCTGTCTAATTCGAGTATATGAGTATCATTATTTTTAGATTTATATCAAATAATAGTGGAAACAACAGACATCCTTGCTTTATTCTTGACCTCAGTGAATCAGTTTGTAAATTTGGAAAATATTTAATGTTTTTTCTGTAACAGATTATTCCAGCTCATGGTTTTAGATAGATACTGTTTATAATATGAAGGATCTTTTTATACCTTATACGTTTTTAACATGAGTGCTGTATTTTTAGGTCTTTTTTGTGTCTGTTAACATAATCTCATCATTTTTATTATTTAATTATTAATATGATTTATTATGTTTATAGTTTTCCCAGTGTTGAGCCATCTTTGCATTCCTGGTATAAATCCATGATCATGAAGAATGGCTTTTTTAATTTAAAAAAATCATTATTCATTGGTGGTATTACCTTTTCTGTTTTATCTCTCCCAATTTTTAGTATCGATACATCATCTCAGAATGAATTTGGTAAAGTGCCATCTTTCTCTGTTTCGTGAGTAGTTTGCATAGCATATGAGTTAATTTTTTAAAGATGTTTGCTTGAATGCACTTGTGAATCTATCTGGATGTGACTTTTTTAAAATTTAGGAGTTGTTTATTGTTTTCTTTCTTTGAGATTCAGTGGTTTAGACTTTATTTTTGCTGTCTAGCTAATTTAAATATTTAAATCTTTAAAGAATCTTTATTCATTTCATTCACAATTACATTTTCATTGATATATAGTTGGATATAATAGTTTTTGACAAATTCTTTTATTTCTTCGCAGTTCATCGTGAATTTCTCTTCAGTTTTGATTTTGATAATTTAATTTCTCTCCCTCTTCATCTCTTTCTCTGTCTCCCTCTTAATGATTTAATCATTCATTCCCCCTTGGTATATCTTAGTTTCGTTTATAATCTCAGTAATCATTTTGTGTTTAGCTCTAATTCACAGGATAGATCTATCTATCAACCATCTACATTTGGACTTATTTTAGGCTTATTCATTTATTGATTTTCTTGCTTTTCCACTTCCTTACTCAATCTTTTGATCTTTTCTTTCTTTTCTTGATATGTATTTATAGATATAAATTCTTCCCTGATGACTGTGGTAGCTTCATTCTAGAAATCTTCAATGTTGTTTAATTTTTTTCTTCAATATAATTTTCAGAGTTTTTATGATTTGTTTTTTGACCCAGTGTTGCTTAGGATTTTATTAGTCTTTGATTTAGTCTTTGATTTATTAGTCTTTTGATTTGCTTTGCTTATATTTACTTTATTAATTGCAATTGTATCACGTTTCTATGAAGATTGTATTTTAACAATACTGTTTTTCTGCATCCGTTTATGAGTTCTTTATACCTAGTCTATAGTCAGTTTTCATAAATGCAACAAACATTGCTGAAAATAGGTATGTTCCTTAAAATTTCTTCTCAGTAATCATGGAAGATCTATGGCATCTATCTTTCTAATATTCTATTTAGATACTTAATTCAGTTCTTGTTTATCTTTCTGTTAGACTTGTCTAAGTTTAGAAAGGGCTTTTTGAAGTGCCCAAGAATTATTGACTTACTAGCTAGGTAATTCTGTAATTTCATTAACTTTTCCCTTTGAGTACTTTGATGTTATACCACTCAGTGTATACATGAGTAGTATTGTCATGATTTTTCTTATCTCTGATGTCTTCAAGAGTAATGTAGTATCTCTGCTTTTATATCTCTCAGCTTATCTATTTTTATTGTTTCTTTATTTGAGATCATGATTGGCACTACTGGTTTTTGCATTTTCCTGAGGCATGATAAATTCTTCTCCAGTCCCTCCTTTTATCACTTTAGATGAATCTTTATGTTTTAAGTATGGGTCTTATAAATATTGAGATTATTATTATTTTGCTAATCCATTCTACCAACCTTTTCTGTTATCTGGGAAAATTCATCCCATTTACATCCATGGTTATGATTTTCCAGTTTGTTTTTACTGCCTATCGTATCCTGTTCAAATATTTCTTGTCTGTGTCATCATCTTTAGAAGACAAAAAAAGAGAATGAAGTGAGCACTGAGTAGCTGTAGTCTTTATTGCTCGGGATGATCTAATTTCAGTCTTTACCACTCCTTTTCTCCCATTCCATATCCAAACCACCAGGTCTTGCTTTTTCCTCCCTGCCCCCGCCTTTTTTTTTTCCTTTGTAAGCAGTACTCTAATATCTGTAGTTTCCTTTGCCAGCTCTACTCTCTCAAAATTCCCCTTTCACCTTTTCCTCCATCCTATTTATTCCACCATATTTTATTCTGATATTTTTATTTATTCATTTGAATCTTCTTTTTTTAAAAAAAGCTTCTACCGCTTAGTGCATGCAGAGTTGGGCTCAAGAGGTACCCACTTTTATGTTTAAATAATCTTCATATATGATTTTATTTGATCCTGGCAACAATGTTGTGAGGCAGGTGTTATTATCAGGCCCACTTTACAGGTGAGGAAACTGAGTCTGGGAAAGCTTAAGTGACTCCCTTAGCCTCATACAGGTAATTAGTATCTGAAGCAAGATTTGGACCCAATTCTTCCTGACTCCAAATTCACCGCTCTATTCACCACCACAACTTAGTTCATTGATCAAGCAAGAGGAATGAATGTATGGCGCCATGACCATCTGTGTTTTTCTTAACTTAAGGAACTCTTTTTACCAAGAATAGATTACAGCCCATCTGTGACTTCATAGATATGTCCTAAGGAGTTGCCTGGGGAGGGAGGAGTGGGTGGATGAGGATAAATGGAAGGGGAAGGCAATAAGCATTTATTAAGCACCCGCTGTATATTAGGCACTGCGATAAGAGCTTTACAAATCTTCTCTCTTCGAATCTCCACAACAACTCTGTGAGGCAGGTGCCGTTATCATTCTTATTTTATAGTTGAGGAAACCGAGTCACAAAAAGGTTAAGAGATTTGTTTAGGGTTGTGTGGCTAGTAGGTATTTGAGGCCCGATTTCATTCAGGCCCAGTGCTCTGTCTTCTGTTCCACCTAATAGTTTTGAGATTAAGTAATTTACCTAGGGTCACCAAGTTTTTATGTGTTTGAACTCAGGGCTTTTGGACTTCAGTGCCAGCCCTCTATCCATTATAGCGTATTTCCTCCCTCTATGGTGCTGTACAAATGAGACCAGCTAGGAAGGTGAAAATAGGGGTGTCTCTTTTAGAACTACAAAGGAATGTTCACTGCCTGGGTTAATCAGATACTCCCCCTTTCTCCCCTACTACCAGCCAGTAGGAAGTAGGGGCTTCTTCCAGTTCAGGACCTGGCAGTTGCAAAATCCTTTGCTAATGTTAGAGGATTTTTGTCGTTTGAAACCTAGCAGTTACAAGATCCTATTTGAATGGTAGGGGATTTTTGTTTACTGAGCATTTCATGTTTTTTCAAGTGCTTTTCAGACCTTTTGCAATCAACGCCTCCCCGGTGCTAGAGAAATAAAGTGATGTATGCGTGATAGATAATAATAAGAAATAGAGTGCTTGTCATGTACAAATAGTGCTATTCATTATTCCTCACTTCCACATAGCACATTAGCCGGGTCTTTTTACAGGGGAGGGAACACAGGCAGGGTATCTAGTAAACATGACGTGTCTTTGGTTAGCAGTGCAAATTGGATTAGATTTCATATTCCCTGACAGCCCTTCTCCCTGCTTCATCTCACAGAGGCTGACTTTACCCCCAGTCTGTAATTAAGTTATCTTTATACAAGGCCAACCTTATGCTTAGGTGGAACAAGTGTTTTTTTTTTTTTCTTCTTCTTCTTCTTCCCCTTGTAGTGTCTGAAACATAGTAGGCACTAAATACATGATTGTTGAATGGATGAATGAAACATTATCCTGCTCCTTCTACATTACCACTCCTTGTATTCTCCCTGTCAAGAGAGACTCATCTCCATTCCTAGCCTTTCTGTTGATTTTCCATGTGACCTCAGGCAGATAACTACCTTTAAGAATCTCAGTTTCCTCATTTGTAAAAAAGGGGGTTAGAATCGATTGCCCCCTCATACATCCGTGATTCTATTAGTCACTTAAAGCCTCAGATCCAAAATTTCTTAATTTTATGGCATTTTTGGTCAGAAATGAAAAGTGCCTTCCCGTGGTAGTATCTGTAATGGAAACCACAAACTCACAGGTTGATGATTTTATTCCAGTCTCTACTGTTATTCGCCAGCCATTTGATTTCCAGCAAACAATTTCACTTTTGCAGGCCTCTCACAATTCAACTCCCAACCACCTTTCCCAGCTTTCTGTATGTTACTTTCCTCCTCAACGTCCAGCCAAATTGGAGGGCCTTGCCATGACCTGTGCATGACATTCCATTTCAGTGTGTCCAGGCCTTTCCCCATATGTGGAATGCGTTCTTACCTCTACCTCTGAGAATCACTGGTTTCTTTCAAACTTCAGCTTGAATAGCACCTTCTGTGTGAGGGCTTTCTCGATCATCCTCCCTCCCCATGACTCCAAATAAGGGCTCTTATACCTCTAACACACATATTACTTTGTATTCACTTTTTATGTACTTTACATTTACTTACGTGTGCATATATTTCTTTCTCCCTAATACAATGTAAGCCTCTTGAGGGCAAGGCTATTTCCTTTATGTCTTCGTAGCTCTTACCCAATAACATACAGTAAACACCTAATAATTCTTGTTAAATGAATGAATGAATGAATGGGAGTTGGGGGAGGAAATGAAATGAGGGAGGGTCCTCTTTCCAATATCTCTGGGTAAGGTAACAAAATAAGTCATCATTAATGCTTTTTTTAAAATCATAGGATCTTAGATTTAGAGCTGGTGAAAATCTAAGAAGAGGTCACTAAGGCCAAACTCATTTTACAGATAAGGAAACTGAGTCCCAGAAAAACAAAATGACTTGCCGAGGGTGTCACAGGCAATGACTGAGCAGAACTAGGATTTGATACAATTTCCTCTGAATCCAGATACAGCAGCCTTCCATTCTACTGCATCAGACTTTCTTCCTTGACAGGACGCCATTGAGAGGTCTTGGGTTTTGTGAAAGAATGCACAGGAGAAGCAAAAAGGATGCAGAAAAGATGAGTAGAAGGAGGATGGTGGTCCAAGACTGCTTACTTCAGTTTTTTCCTAGGGCCAGCCCTCTCCCCGGGGGCAGTGCTGCTCTCCAGGCTGTGTCCAATTTTCTCTACAGGAGATGTTAGAGTTAGCTGAAGATGAGGCCACCACAGGACTTTGTGAACCATCAGACTGAGACAATTAGATGCCGACTATCAGCCTAAGAGATCCATGCTGCCAATTTGATCCCTACCCAGAAGACCAGTGAGAGCCCATCTAGGCTTCAAATCAGTTATAAATAACATATGTGTTATTTGGAACAGAGGGAGTATCACCAGCTGGTTTGTATTCCTGGGATTGCCTGAATGGAATCAGGGTCCTGTTAGCATCTACAGGCACCTGTCAGATGTGGGACTTTGGGTTTCATTAAAAAACAAACAACTATCTTCCAAACAGCATCTTAATGAACAGCTGAAAAACACTCTCTCCTCCTTTCCTGGAGACTCTTCCTTTCCATGTGTCCAAGGAAGGACTGAGGAAAGAGCTTTTCAAGCAATCTAGAAAACAAAAAAAAATAAGACTTTGGAGGGAATTTAAGTGAGAAATAATGTTTTTTAAAAAAAGTAATCTTAGAAAATCTGTCTCTAGAAATAATACATTGGTACTCAAACTCATTTCAGCTATTCGTGCCTGATTTTTTTTTTTTGTTTAAAGAGGCCATTCTGTAAAATCTTCATGGTGGCACATAGTAAGTGTTTTTAGCATTTAATAGTAAATAAATAAATAATAATTTTAGCATTTAATTAATGCTCATTGAGCAATTGTCTATAAATATAATCGGATCACTTTCCCCTCCCCCTCCCTGCCTGGTCCTTTGATGCATATCAACTAAATATAGGCACCATCCCTTTGTTCAAAGAAATTATATCCTAGTTAAGAAAATAAGACATATACTATGAAATATCAAGTCAAGAGGTATGATTCCAGCCCCATATCTACTATTAACTAACCATGTGGTATCTAATAAATGACTTAAATTTCCTAGGTCTTCTTTTCCTTCTTTGCAATGTGTAATATTCAGGAGTTCTTTGGTTCTGTAAGGCAGCGCATAATAGGGTTAGATTGTGGGCTCCAGTCTTGTTAAATGTTAAGAGTTCAGAAAAGAAAAAGGTCATTGTAGGCTGGGGTGATCAAGGAAGGCCTCAGGAGAGAAGGTGAGACTTGAGCAGGATCTCGAAGGAAGCATCAGGTTTAAACTGGCAGAGAGCATGGGCATGGGTATTCCAGGGAGCATAAACGGTATGCACAAAGCCACGGAGGTGGGCCTGACATTGGTGCTACCAGATTAGGGGTACAGGTCTGATCAGAGAAGAGGGTTAGCTTTGGGGAGTAGTGACAGAGGAGGGTGGGTAGATAGATAAAGTGGGATCACTTAAGGCAAGGCCTTGAATACTTAGGTGAGGCATTTGGACTTTGGTAGTGGATAGCTGTTGTGGCTTCACAAGCAGGGAAATTACATAAGGAAAGTGGGAAAGTGGTGTGTGTTGGGAAGAGTCCCCTTCCTTGGAGATCCTTAATAAAGGCTGAACAATGAACAACCATTTAGCAGGTATACTACAATGGAAATATCTTATGTGTGTGGGCTGAAATAGATGCCCACTGAGAACTCTTTCAAATCTCACATTCTGTGATTCTGTGGTTAGGATGGCAGGTATATATAAGATACATTTTGTATATGTTTTGGGAGGCAGGGGAATAGAGGCACAGCAATCAAAATGAATAATTTATAGGCTCTTACTGTCCACATGTGGCGTAATTAGAGACTGGAACAGGAGGATTGCAGTGGGTCTAGTTAAGAAGAGGTGGGTCTGAAAGGCATCTCAAACAGTGACAAGCGTAGGTAGTAGAGTGGTCATAAGAGGAGGATTGAGAGTAGCCCGAAGTCATATTCCATATACATAATCCTCTTTTCAACTAAGCAGTTTCTTTCAGTTTCCCAGTCTAGAAACATTGGCATCATCTTTTGATTGTGTGTGTGTGTGTGTGTGTGTGTGTGTGTGTGTGTAAAATAGTTACCTGAAAAAGAAATTGAAGGAATTAGAATAGGCAATGAGGAAACAAAACTATTACTCTCTTCAGATGATATGATGATATACTTAGAGAATCCTAGAGGATCAGCTAAAAAAACCACTTGAAACAATTCTTTAGCAAAGTTGCAGTATATAAAATAAACCCACATAAATCATTAGCATTTTTATATATTACCAACAAATCCCAACAGCAAGAAATAGAAAGAAAAAGTCCATTTAAAGTAACTGTAGACGATATAAAATATTTGGGAGTCTACCTGCCGAGACAAACCCAGGAACTATATGAACACAATTACGAAACACTTTTCACACAAATAAAGTCAGATCTAAACAACTGTAAAAATATCAGTTGCTCATGGGTAGGCTGAGCTAATGTAATAAAGATGACAATTCTACCTAAATTAATTTACTTATTCAGTGTCGTACCAATCAAACTACCAAAAATATTTTATAGAGCTAGAAAAATGATAACAAAATTCATCTGGAAGAACAAAAGGTCAAGAATATCAAGAGAATTAATGAAAAAAAAAAGCAAAAGAAGGTGGCCTAGCTGTACCAGATCTAAAACTATATTGTAAAGCGGCAATCATCAAAACTATTTGTACTGACTACGAAATAGAGTGGTAGGTCAGTGGAATAGGTTATATACACCAGACACAGTAGTAAATGACTACTAATCTACTGTCTGATTAAACCCAAAGACTCCAGCTTCTGGGATACGAACTCACTATTTGACAAAAACTGCTGGGAAAACTGGAAAATCATATGGCAGAAACTAAGCATAAACCAACATCTCACACCATATACTAAGATAAGGTCAAAATGGGTACATGATCATAAAGGGTGAAGCATAAAGAAATCAGGAGAGCAAGGGATAGTTTACCTGTCAGATCTATGGAGAAGGGAAGAATTTATGACCGAGCAAGAGATAGAGAACATTATGAAATACAAAATGGATAATTTTGATTACACTGAATTTAAAAAGGTTTTGCAGAAACAAAGCCAATACAACCATGATAGAAAGAAAGCAGAAAGCTGGTAAACAATTTTTTTACAGCAAATGTCTCTGATAAAGATCTCATTTCTAAAATATATAGAGAACTGAATTAAATTCATAAGAATATAAGCCATTCCCCAATTGATAAATGGCGAAAGGATATGAACAGGAGGTTTTCAGATGAAGAAATCAAAGCCATCTATAGGCATATGAAGAAGTGTTCTAAATCCCTTTTGATTAGAAAAGTACAAATTAAAACAACTTTGAGATACCACCTCACATTTATCAGATTGGCTAATGTGACAAAAAAAATAATAAACGTGGGAGAGAATGTGGAAAAATTGTGACACTGATGCACTATCGGTAGAATTGTGAACTAACCTAATGATTCTGGAGAACAATTCGGAACTGTGCCCAAAGGGCAACCAAAATGTGTATACCCTTTGATCTAGGTCTGTATCCCAAAGATATCATAAAAAAGGGAAAAAGAACCTACGTGTGCAAAAATATGTATAGCAGCCCTTTTCATGGTGGCAAAGAATTGGAAATTGAGAGGGTGCCCATCAGTTGGGGAATGGCTGAACGAGCTGTGGTATACGAACATAATGGAATGCTATTGTGCAATAAGAAATGATGAACAGGCAGATTTCAGAAAATCCTGAAAGATTAATACAAACTGATGCAAAGTGAAATGAGCAGAGCCAGGAAATATTGTACACAGTATCAGCAACATTGTGTGATGATCGACTGTGAATGATTCAGCTCTTCTCAGCAGCACAATGATCTAAGATAAGTACAAAGGACTCAGGAAGGAAAATGCTCCCCATGTCCAGATAAAGAACTGATGGACTCAGAATGCAGATGGAAGCATATTTTTTTCACTTTATTCTTTCTTGTGTTTTATTTTTTATCTATTTAATATGACTATACACATATAACCTATATCAGATTGCTTGCTGCCTTGGGGAAGGCAGTAGGGAGAAAAAATTGGAAATCAGAATCTTATAAAAGTGAATGTTGAAAACTAAAAAAATAACCCCCACATAGTGTTAATGGAAAACTTGAAATAAATCTTTTCAACTGTTAAAAAACCAAATGAAATGAAAAAAAAAACAAAAACAAAAAAAATCCCCTGTCTTCACTTTGCCTCAGTATTAGAGGAAGAAGTGGCCTCTTTTCATGCTAGGGTAACTGCTCCGCTTGTGATCTTCATCCAGTCCCTTCCCTTCCCTTCCCGTCTCCCATACAAATTTCCTGACACATCATCCTCTCTCCTCTCTCTTTCAACTTTGTCTCCTTCTCTTCCTCTCCGTCTCTCCTCTTCCTCCTCCTCTCTCTCCCCTCTATCTCTTTCCCTCACTTTCTTTCTCTCTCCTCTTTCCCTTCTCCCGCTCTCTTCCTCCCCATCCTCTCTCCCTTCTTCCTTTCTCTTTCCATCTCATCCCTCTTTGCCCCAACCCCTGTGTGTGTGTAGGAATGTTTATTCAATCTATCTTTCAGCTTCTTCTTCGCTGCCTACAAACGTGTTCAGATCATCTCTACTCTAAATAAAACCTTAAATTAACCCTACAGACTCTTCAAGATATTGCCCGGTGTAGTAATGGTGGCATAGTGTGTTGAGCCTGATTCTTCAACCTCTCCTGTCCCTCTCAGTCAGTCAGTCAATCAGTCAGTCAGTCAACAAAGCATTTATTCAGCTCGATGTGATAGTATGATAAGTTCTGAGAATACCAAGAAAGGCAGAACCAGTCCCGTGACCTCAAGAAATTCATAGCCCAATATCACAATCTATGTACTCTAGATTTATATATGACTATATACAGAGGGGGTAGAAGTTAATTTCAAAGAGGACAGCACTAACAGCTAGGGAAACCAGAGAAGACCTCTCCAGAAGCTGATCATTGAGCTGAATCTTAAACGAAGACTGGGAAGTCAGGAGATAGAGGGGAGAAGGGAATGCGTTCCAGGCATGAAGAACAGTCACTGAGCCGGCATGGAGATGGGAAAAGAGCGTTGTGTGCGATGAACACAAATTCAAGGTCAGTGTTGCTAGAATTCATGAAAGAAAGTAAAGTGTCAGAATACTGGAAAGGTAGGAAGGACCTAGGTTCTAAAGAGCTTTACATAACCCTACTACTAAGTCAGAACACTGGACCTGGAGTCAGGAAGACCTGAGTTCAAATCCTGCCTCAGACACCTACTAGCAGTGTGACCCTGGGCAAGTCACTTAACCTTGTGTTTGCCTCAGTTACTTCATCTGTAAAATGGGGATAATAACAGCACCTACCTCCCAGGTTTGTTGTGAGGACTGAATTACATAATACTTTCAATGCACTTAGCACAGTGCCTGGCAAATAGTAAACCCTATATAAATATTAGCTATTATTATTTTATTTTGGGGTGGTTAGGTAGTACAGTGTATAGATTTACTAGGCCTGGAGTTAAGAAGAGTCATCTTCCTGAGCTAAAATCTAGCCTCAGTCACTTACCAGTTGTGTGTAAAGTAAAATCTAGACTCAGTCACTTACAAGTTACAAGTCTGGGCAAGTTACTTAACCCTATTTACCTCACTTTCCTCATCTGAGCTAGAGAAAGAATTGGCAAACTACTTCAATATCTCTGCCAAGAAAACCCCAGATGGGGTCACAAAGAGTTGGACATGACTGAAAAATGACTTTCTCCTCTTCCTCCTCTTCCTCCTCCTCCTTTTTTGCAGTTCATAAAAGATCACCTGCTATGGCTGCATATTTATAATTAAACACTTCCTTAGAGGTCTCTTTCTGTGCTTCGGTGTTGGGCATTCAAATACCAGCTCCTTTATGCCTGTATCTCTCCTCCCTTTCACTGTCAAACTTCTAAAAAGTTGTCTACATGCTTCACCTCCATTATCCTGGCTACCTTGTTACTTTTCATCCAACCCTTGCTTCTGACCTTAACACTATACTAAAGCTGCTTTACTGTACTAAAACCAGGGTACCTTATCTGCTAAATCCAATGACCGTGTCTTGGTCCTCATGCTCTTTGACTTCTCTGTAACTTTTTCATTATTTTGTTCCCCTTCCTCCTAAAAGCTCTGTCCCCCTGAGAGCCCATGTGGCACAGTAAATAGGGAGTTGGGCTTGAAATCAGGAGGAGCCCTGGCTCAGTTCTACCTGAGACATTAACCAGCTACTGGCTTTTGGATAAGGTCCCAGAGAAGGAAGGTGACTTACCTAATGAAATACAGACAGTGAACAAGAGAACTGGGATGTGAACCTAGATCTTCTAACTGCAGACAGAATTTCTGTGATTTAGGAACATACACCCAATCTAGAGAGATAAATCATCTCTCTAAGTACATGAAGAGTAGGAGTTTTTAATAGCTCTGCAAGAGGGCTGGTACTTTTGAACTTGAGTGCTGCCTAGAAAAATCTTTTCCTGGTAGCTCTACCCTTTTCTGGAATGCAGAGTTACAAGAAGCAGAGGAAGGTCTCTTAGAGTAGGGGTTCTCAACCTCTTTTGTGTCATGGACCCCTTGGGCATTCTGGTGAAGTTTAGGGACTCCTTCTCAAAATAGTATTTTTAAATGCATAAACGCATAGGATTGTAAAGGAAACAAATGATAGTAAAATACAATGATCAAACATATATGTACATATGTGCATATATAAGTATATATAGGGTGCATATAATTAAAGAGGGATAGAGAGAGAGGGAGAGAAGGAAGGAAGAGACACAGAGAACAGAGGAGAGAGAGGGGAGAGAAAGAAAAAGGGGGGAGAGAGAGAAGGCAGAAAGAGAGAAGAAGGAAGGCAGAGAGTGGAGAGAGAGAGAGGGAAGGGAAAGTGGAGAGAGACATACAGACAGGTAAGGAGAGAGAGAGAGAGAGAGAGAGAGAGAGAGAGAGAGAGAGAGAGAGAGCGAAAACACACAGAGAGACAGAGACAGAAGCAGAGAGAGAGACATAAAGAGAGCAAGTTCAAGAGTCTTGGTTAAGAATCCTTGTTCCAAAGTGTTTTGTGAATCTTAGTTTCTACATTTGAAAAATGAGAGTATCAGTCCAAGGCATCTTTAAGGTCACTTTCAACTCTAAATCTTGTGATCCTAGTCATCTGGAAATTCAAAGAGTAAGGTAAAAATTCCTCCCCTAAGTTCTGGCATATTTCTCCATAATCATCCATGGGTAATCCAGGAGTGGGAAACCTGAAGCCTCAAGGCCACATATGGCCTTCTAGGTCCTTGGGTGCAGCCTTTTGACTGAGTCCAAGTTTTCCAGAACAAATGCTTTTTTTAAGGGGATATGTTCAGTGAAGTTTGGATTCAGTCAAAGGGTGGCACTTGAGGATCTAGAGGGCCACATATGGCCTTGAGGCCGTAGGTCCCTAACCCTGATTAGGAATTGTAAAATTCTGCATAAATAATTCATGGCAGTTCAGTGGTAAGCTCCTTGATGGCAGAAATTGTCTTTCTTTTGTCTTTCATTCCCAGTTTCTATTATACTGCAGGTCCTGCACATAGGCACTAGGTAATGCTCACCTTCAAGTACTTTACTTTTTAGCTCCCACTGCATTGCCCGTCTCCATGCCTTGGCACAGGGGATCCCCTAATCCCTGCAATGTGCTCCTTCCACACCCCAGTCTTTTAAAATCCCTTCAAAATTCAGGTCATGTACCCCCTCCTCCTGGAAGCATGCCCTACTTTCCCCCACCTACTGGTTCCCTCTACCATAGGAATTACTTGGCACAAAGTTACTACTTAATTTTCTGGGTACATGTTATTTTTTTTCTCTGGTAGAATTTAAGATCCTGAGGGCAGGGACTTTTTCGTTTTCTTACATTTTTATGTAGCAATCAATTAATTGTTGAACTGAATTGTTGAAAAAAATGATTATTGAATAGAACTAAATAGAACATGTGTTTTTTGAGTTCCTACTATGTTCTTATAAGTGCTTTTGGGATTAAAAAACAACAACAAGGAACTCAGCTAGTGTGCATAAGAGCTCTGGTCCTAGAATCAGGAAGGCTTATATTCCTGAGCTCAAATCTGGCCTCAGACACTTACTAGCTATGTGACCCTGGGCAAGTCACTTAACCCTGTTTGCCTCAGTTTATTCATCTGTAGAAAGAACTGGAGAGGGAAATGGCAAACCATTCCAGTGTCCTTGCCAAGAAAACCCCAAAATGGGGTCACAAAGAGATGAGACACAACTGAAATGACTAAACAACAATTCAATAAACATTTGTTGAATGCCCCCCTATATGTACACTTATTTTCAAGTAATAATTTTTTTATCTATCTGCCCCTCTCACTACTACCCATGAACAAATTTAAAACAAAACAAAAAAAAGAAAATCGCTCAATACATATTTTCGTAGCCCAGAAAAACAAATTCCTACATTAGCCACATCTGAAAATTTTTATCTCTTCATGGATTTTAAGTTCATTACCTCTTTTGTCAGGAGGTGAGTAGTGCGCTTCATCTCTGTTCTTTTGGACTCATCAATCATTGCACTGATCAGATTTTTAAATTCTTGGAAGTTGTCTTTTTCTATGATATTGTTATTATATAAATTATTTTTCTAGTTTTGTTTACTTTATTCTGTATCACTTCGTAGAGGTCTTGACAGTTGTCTCTGAAATTATAAATTTAATCATTTTTGTGGTACAATTTTATTACATTTATTTACCATGAATGGTTTAGACATTCCCTAATAGAACAGCCCCTTAGTTTCCAATTTGGAATATTAAAAGAGCTGCTATAAATATTTTTGTACAAATAAATTCCTTTTCCTCTTTCTTTGATTTCTTTGGGGGGTATAGACCTATCAGTAGTATAACTGAGTCAAAGGACGTGAACAGTTTGATAACTTTCTGGGTGTAGTTCCAAATTGCTTTACAAAATAGCTGGACTGATATGACTCCATCTACAATGCGGGAATGACTTATTTTCTCACAGCCCTTCCAAACATGCCATTTTCCTCCTTTGTCCAATCTGATAGGTGTGAAGTAGAACTTCAAAGTTGTTTTAATTTGCATTTCTTTAATTATAGTGATTTAAAGAATAAACTTGGATTTTTTTCCTTTGAAAACTGTCTCTTCATATTCCTTGACCATATATATATCTGTTGGAGATTATCTCTAAGCCTCATTCACTTGAATCAGTTCCTTATATTTCTTGGGTATGAGGTCTTTATCAAAGAAATTTGTTGTAAACATTTTCTCTCAGTAAATTGTTTCCCTTTTAATTGTTACTATATTAGTTTTATCTGTACAAAATCTTTTTTAATTTTAGGCAATTAAAATCATCTATTCTCAATTTTATGATCCTCTTTATTGTTTCTTTAGTCGTGAACCTCTTGCCCTATCAATAGATCTGACAAGTAATTTCTTCTTTGCACCTCTAATTTGTTTATGATATGACCTTTTATATCTGGGTCATGTATCCATTTAGAGCTTATTTAACATATAGTGTGAGATATTGGTCTCAATCAATTTCTGCCAGATTACTGTCTCATTTTCCTAAAAGTTTGCCCCAAATAATGTGTATCTTTCCTTCTGTAACTTGAGTTTTGGCCTTTATCCGACACAATGCTACTGGGTCTGTTTATTTCTGTATGTTGTGTACCTAATTTGTTCTACTCATTCTCTGTCTCTGTTTCTTTCTCTCTTCCAAGACCAAACTGTTTTAATGATTACTGTTTTCTAAAACAATTTTGAGAACCAATTTTTTTATTGTTACCCTTGAAATTCTTGAATGTTTATCCTTCCATATATATTTTGTTGTTATTTTCTAAGCCTATAAAATATTCTTTTAGGAATATGATTTGTTCAGCACTGAACCAGCAAGTTAATTTAGGTAGCATTATCATTTTTATTATATTAGCTTGACCTATTCATTAGCAATTAATGTTTCTCCAATTATTTCAGTCTGTCTTTATTTCTGGAAAAAAGCATTTTGTAGTTAAAGTCACATAGTCCCTAGGCAAATCTTGGTAGGTGCGCTTCCACATATTTTATAGCTTCTGTAGTTCTTTTGAATGCAATTTCTCTTTCTCTCTCTTCCTGCTAGAAGAACAACCTCTCAAAAATTTGTCATTTTCCTCCTTTGTTGTGTTTTCCAGTCTGATAGGTATGATGCGGAACCTCAAAGTTGCTTTAATTTGTATTTCTCTGTTAATGATTTAGAGAATTTTCTAACGATTGTTTATAGCTTGGAATTTTCTTCTAAAAACCGGCTGTTTATATCCTTTGACCATTTATCTATTGAGGTCTATCTCTTACCCCTATGAATTTGAATATGTCTTACAAATCTTGGAAATGAATACATTGAATATATCTTATTTATTAAATAATCAACTATTTAATATATCTTGGAAATAAGACCTTTATTAGAGAATCTGTTGCTAAGATTTTTCCCAGTTAGCTGTTCTTTTTAAATTTTTTTTTGCGTGGAAACTTTTAATTTTATATAATCAAAATTGTCCATTTTATCTTGTATGATACCATCACTTATTTAGTTATGAATACTTCCCCTAACAAGAGATCTGAAAGATAATTTCTTCCGTGCTCTTCTAATTTGTTTATGATTAGGACATGTATCCATTTGGATCTTATCTTGGTATAGGGTGTGAGGTGGTAGTTTAAATCTAATTTCTGCCAAGTTTTTTCCCCCCATTTTTTTTTGGAGGCAGGTGAGGTTAAGGTGATTTGCCCAGAGTCACACAGCTAGTAAGTGTCTGAGGCTGGATTTGAACTCAGATCCTCCAGACTCCAAGGCTGGTGCTCTATCCACTGCACCACCTCGCTGCCCCTTTCCTGTCAGTTTTTGCTAAAAATGCATCCTTCCCTTAGTACTGGGTATATCAAGCGTGACAATACAATGTTCATTGGCTTCTGTATATTGTTTACCTTATCTGTTCCACTGATTCTGGTTTCTGTTCTCCTAACCAGTTTCAAATCATTTGGATGATTATTGATCTGTGGCATAGTACAAATACGGATACTTGTAGGCCCTCTCTGTTCCCACTTTGTTACCCTTTAGATTCTTGACTTCCTGTTCCTTCATGTAAAGGTTGTTTTTAATTTTTTTTTAGCTCTATAAAATACTTTTTGGGAGTTCAGTACAAGATTAAATAAGTAAATTAATTTAGATGATATTGTAATTTTTACTATATTGGCTCAACTTTCCCATGGAAAATTAATATTTCTCCAATTATTTAGGTCTACATTTCTGAAATTAAAAGCCAGACAGATTAGATAGATAGATAGATAAATAGATAGATACATACATATATACATACATACATACATACATAGATGATAGGTAGATAGATATATAGATGATAGATAGATAGATAGATAGATAGATAGATAGATAGATAGATAGATTGATTCATATAGTCTTTGAGTGATTTTTGGTAGATACAATCCAAAGACCCTACTATATTTAAAAATACTCTGCTGCACATAGCAGGGGATACAAAGATGAATACAATAACATAAACCCAGTAAACAATAATTAATATTACAAGGCAGCATGCAATTGTGCCAAAACTTAGTGTTATAGACTATAAGTGCTATCTATAGTTGTACAAACTTGAAATTGGGAAACTAATACCCTATTGGCAATTAGGGAGTTTAGGGGATAAAGTGCTGGGCCTGGAGTCAGGAAGACCTGAATTCAAATCAGGCTTTAGACACTCACTAGCTGTGTGAGCTTGGGCAAGTCACTTAATGTTTGTTTCCCTCAATCCACTGGAGAAGGAAATGGCAATCCAGTCCAGTATCTTTGCCAAGAAAATCTTCATACAGGGTTGGACACAACTGAATGACTGAACAAAAATATATACCATCTCTTAGAAACACTAGCTTTCCTCGAGATTCAACTCAAATGCCATGATCTGCAGGAGATCTGCCCTCGAAAATCAGCTCCTTCAACACTAAAGCACTGTTGGTGAAGTTGTGAACTGATCCAACCATTCTGGAGAACAATTTGGAACAATGGCCGAAGGGTTATAAAACCGTGCATACCCTTTGACCCAGCAATACCACTGCTAGGTCTGTATACCAAAGAGATCAAAGAAAAAGGACCTACACGTACAAAAATATTTAAAGCAACTCATTTTGTGGTGGCAAGGAATTAGAAATTGAGGGGATGCTCATCTGTTGGAGAATGGCTGAACAAGTTAAGGTATATAATTGTGATGGAATACTATTGTGCTATAAGAAATGATGAGCAGGATGCTTTCAGAAAAATATGGGAAAACTTATATGAACTGATGCAAAGTGAAGTGAGCAGAACCAGGAGAACAATGTACACAATAATAGCAATAGTGTAACAATGATCAACTGTGAAAGACTCAGCTACTCCAATCAAGACAGTGATCCAAGACAATGTCAAAAGACTTATGATAAAAAATGCTGCACATCTCCAGAGAGAGAACTGAGGAACTCTGAGTGCAGACTGAAGCATATTTTTTTGCTTCCTTTCTTTTTCTTTTTGTATGTATGCTTCCTTTTTCAATATGGCTAATATGGAAATATATTTTGTATGATTTCACATGCATAATCAACATTCTTTTGCTTGCCTTTGCAAGGGGTTGTGGAGAGACAAGAGAGAGGGAGAGAATTTTGAAATCAAAATTTTAAAAAATGAATAGTCAATTAAAATATAATTGGTAAATAGTTAACAAAATAAACTAAAGTACATTAAAAATAAGGCAGGTAATGTTCCTTTTAATATTTAAACTCAAAACTGATTTTGAACCTGTTTCTCGAACTTTCATTTTACTACATTTTCCTATTCTGTTCTCTAGCTTCTTGCCGTCACCCACATTGCCAACTTTCACTTCTGTGGGCCTTTGTCTCAAATGACCTACTTCTTCATAATCTCTGACATTCCTATATGTGTTTTAAAGTTTGCAAAGCATTTACATTTTTATTGTTCAGTCATTTAGTCATGTCTGACTCTTCATGACCCCAAAGACCATAGCATACCAGGCCCTGCTAACCTCCAGTCACTCTTGAAGTTTATCCAAATTCATATTCATTGCTTCCATGACGCTATCTATCCATTTCTTCCTCTGCCATCCCCTTTTCTTTTGCCTTCAATCTTTCCCACCATCAGGGTCTTTTCCAATAAAATATTCGAGCTTCAGCTTCAGTATTTGACCTTCCAGGAAATAGCCTGAATTAATTTCTTTAAGTATTGACTGATTTAATCTCCTTGCTATCCAAAGGAATCTCAAAAATCTTCCTCAGTACCACAGTTTGAGAGTCAATTCCGTATGCTCAGCTTTCCTTATAGTCCAATTCTCCCAGCCAATTTACATACATTATATCACTTGAGCCTCACCAGTACCTATGAGATAGGTAGTGCAGGTATCATAATCCTCAATTTGTAAAGGAAGAAAATGAGTCCCAGAGTGGTTAAGGGACTTGCCATCAGTTCTAAAGGTAATATAACTGTCTGAGATGGGATATGAGTTTAGGTATTCCTGACCAAAGTCCAACTTCTTACATAGGACACCATGTTTTTTCTCTCGCCCCAAACAAGCTGAGATGTTAGCAGTTTGTATTTCCCTTGCCCAGCCTGAGCTGGCCTGTGGGTACAATGGCCTTGGCCACATAGGGCTCTCACTCATACTCACCATCCGCATCTGCCCTTGCCCATTCCACAAGACCCACCAAGGGAAAAGCAACAGCTGAGGAAAACTCAGTAGAGGTGATCTTGAGCAAAGGTAGATTGTCATAGAGAGAACTGACAGCGAACTGAGGCTGTTGGAAAAAGCTTAGAACCAATTATGCTCACTAGTGAACAATGGAAACAGCAGAAAAGTAAGGCATATGCTATAACTAGGAAAGTTCACACTCATTAGAACAAAAAAACTTGAATGATAATGATCCCACTCTACAACTTTCTGAGCATCGATGCGGCTTTGAAAATGTTAATTAGGCCTTATAGCATCATCGAATCATAAGGCTGAAATCATGTAAGATCACCCAGTCCACCCCTTTGTTTTCAGCTCCCCTTAAAGACTGAAAGAGATAATTTCAAGACTAATATTTTCCTGCAGATGGTAAATGGAAAGAACTCTAGGTTGAAGATATAATTGATCAACCAATCAATAAACATTTATTAAGCATTTCCTATGTGCCGGGCAAGTCAGCTAGGTGGTGCAGTGGTTAGAATGCTGGGCCTGAAGTCAGGAAGACTCATCTTCCTGAGTTCAAATCCAGCTTCAGACATTTAATACCTGTGTGACCCTGGGCAAGTCACTTAACCCTGTTTGCTTCAGTTTCCACATCTGTAAAATTAGCTGGAGAAGGAAATAGCAAACTCCTCTATGATCTTTCCAAAAAAACCCATAATGGGGTCACAAGGAGTCAGACATGACTGAAATGACTGAATAACAACAAAATAATGTTCAGGACTGTGCCAAAAAGAGGCAAAAGACAGAATTCCTTGTCCGCAAACTTACAGTGAAGACAAGTGAACAAACATACCAAGCAAGTTATATATGGGATAAATAGGGAATAATTAACCAGGGAAGGCATTAAGGGAATTAAGGGGGTCAGAGGAGACTTCCAGTAAAAGATGAGATTTTAGTTGAAACTTAAGGGAAGTCATGGAGGTTGGTAGTCAGATTGGAGGAAGGAGAGTGTTTTAGGTATGGAGGACAGCCAGAGAAAATGTCAGGAGCCAAGAAATATAGTGTAAAGAGGTTGAATGGGGGATTGAATAGGGAGATTTATAAATAATGGATTGGTAAAAGGTCATTATGGTAATCTTAGGTACCTTTGGGAGATATCACTAAAGTTTTGATAATAATCATATTTCCCAAAAAGCCTCTTTCAGATGTCTTAGGATCATATATCAGGAACTGGAAGTGACCCCGAGCCTGGTCCAGCCCTCTGACTTTACAAAGGAAGGAACTGAAAATCCATGCTTCTAGGTTGGATGGATTTGATTCAGAATGGTATTTCTTTAAATTTGTTTGTTAAAATGCAGTTTGGGGAAAAATAAACCAACAGAAACACTATACAAAGGTAATATTAGGATTATAAAATATTGGAACTCTTCAAAGAGACTTCTAGTCCAGCTCCTTTGTTTTCATAGATGAAGACATTGATAGAGACTAAGCGAGCGAGTCTGAGGTTAAGTGGCTTGCCAAACACTACACTACTAATTAATGGCAGAGCTCATGTCTTGTGACTCTTATTGCAGTGCTCTTTACCCTTTGCCAGACTTCTTCCATTAATTTAAGAGAAAGCTTAAAAATAGCATGTCAGCTATAATAAATTTAAGTAGTAAGGGTAACCCATGCAAGAAATGTTTACTGGTGAAGTTTTAAAATAATACCAGTAAACAGGTACAGGCACCACTTATATGTCTGGATCAACAGAGATTACTAAAAAGAAAATAAAACTTTAAGCAACAGACCTTCTTATACCCAAGTAATAAGTCTGTTTTCTAATTTTGAATAAATTCATCTAAATTAGGAAATCGTTTGGGAACTGAAAATGTTGGAAAGCTTATCTTTATTTTTCAATCTGTGAATAAACCAGAGAGGAAATGTAAAGATTAGGTTATTTCCTTGATATAATACTTTAGTTTTTCCTCATATTAATCTGGCCAAAAAAACCTTTTTATTTGTCCTTACCAAAAATATATTTGACATTTATAATTAAATATATAAAATTAAAGAAGAAAACATGTTTTATTTGTGCTTATGAATAAAATAACCTAGTTATCATTAAATTTAAAACAAAGCAGGGAGCCAAGATGGCACCTGGAAAGCAGGGACTTGTGTGAGCTCCCCTCCAGGTCCCTCCAAAAACCTGTAAAAAATGGCTCTGAACAAATTCTAGAACTGCAGAACCCACAAAATAGCAGAGGTAAGCAGGGCTCCAGCCCAGGACAGCCTGGATGGTTGCTGGGTGAGGTCTTTCATGCACAGAGCAGAAGGGAGCCAGGAGGGGAGCGGAGCCCCACGTGGGTGGTGGCAGGACCAACCAGACCAGGAGCCGGGTGAAACAGGCTCTAGCGCCCTGAATCAGGGAGCTGTGGCAGTCACCAGACTTCTCAACCCACAAACACCAAAGACAACAGAGAACGTTATAGGGTAAAGCTGCAGGGGACAGAGTTCACAGTTCTGCCACTGCCCCTGGGAGCGGGGGTGGTGCAGCTACAGAACTACAGCTGCAGTTGCTTCTGGCCCCAGGCCCACCTGGTGGGAGGAATTAAGTGGCAGATGAGAGCAGGAGTGCAGAGCCTACTTAAGATTTTCCTCAGTGGTTCTTGGGGAAGGAGGAGTGCTGGTGTGGCAGAGCTGGCTGTATAGAAATTACTCTGAAATCAACAGCACATCCCCTCAAGCTTGGAACAAAGTACTCTTTACAAGCAGTCATACCCTGCTGAAAAACTCAAGGGTCAAGTAAGTTGGCTGGGAACATGGCCAGGCAGCGAAAACACACCCAGATTCACTCTCAGACTCTGGAATCTTTCTTTTGTGACAAAGAAGAGCAAAACATACAGCCAGAAGAAGTCAACGAAGTCAAAGAGCCTAC
>CM053625.1:167768318-167787353 GCA_028646595.1 Phalanger gymnotis | reverse complement strand
GAAGGGTTATACATAATGATACACATGTGACCCATGTTGAATTGCTGGACTTCTTAGGGAGGGTGGGTGGGAAGGGAAGAGGGGAGAGAATTTGGAACTCAAAGTTTTAAAAAAATAGATGTTCCAAAACAAAAAAGTTTTTGCATGCAACTAGAAAATAAGATACACAGGCAATGGGGCATAGAAATTTATCTTGCCCTACAAGAAAGAAAGGGAAAAGGGGATGAGAGGGTAGTGGGGTGACAGAAGGGAAGGCTGACTGGGGAACAGGACAACCAGAATGTATGCCATCTTGGAGTGGGGGGGAGGGTAGAAATGGGGGAGAAAATTTGTAATTCAAACTCCTGTGAAAATCAATGTTGAAAACTAAATATATTAAATAATAAAAAAATTAAAATAAAAAATTAATTGGAAACTACGTAATCTGATTCTAAAGAATGAGTGGGTCAAAGAACAAATCATAGAAAATAAAGAGAATGGCAAGAGTCTAAGACAACTCTAAAAAGTCTTGATGGAAAATGCTATCCATATCCAGAAAAAGAGGCTGAATGTATATTGAAGCATACTATTTTCTGTCTCTCTTTTTTTGTTTCTTCTTTCTTGTGGTTCCTCCAATTGGTTCTAATTCTTCTTTACAACAGGACTGATGTGAAAATATGTTTAATATGAATGTCTATGTAGAGCCAGATCAGATTACATGCCATTTTAGGGAGGGGGAGGGGAGAAAGGGGGATAAAATTTGGAACTCAAAGTCTTATGGAAGTGAATGTTGAAAACTAAAAATAAACATGAACTAAAAATAACAATGAGACAAACTACCAAACTTTATGGGATACAGCCAAAGCAGTACTTAGGGAAAAATGTGTATCTCTAAACATTTGCAATAAAGAAAGAGCAGATCAATGAACTGGGCATGCAACTAAAAAAAAAAACTAGAAAAAGAACAAATTACAAATCCTCAAATTAAACACCAAATTTGAAATACTAGAAATTAAAGGAGAGAGTAATAAAAAAGAAAATAAGAAAACCATTGAAATAATAATAAATAAAACTAAAACATCATTTTATGAGAGAAAATCAATAAAATAGAAAAGCCATTGGTTAATTTGATTAAAACAAAAGAAAGAAGAAAACAAAATTACTAGTATCAAAAATGAAAAGGGTGAATTCACCACCAATGCAGATGAAATTAAAGCAATTATTAGGAGCCATTTTGCCCAATTATATGCCAAAATGAGTATTTACAAATATATATAAATTGCCCAGATTAACAGAAGAAGGAATAGAATATTTAAGTGCCTAATGTCTTCCAGAACCCCTGGGAAAACCTTTTACATTGTTCACCATGGAACTGGTATCCGTGGATCAGAGTGCCCTCCTTGGTGCAATCTATGAGGAATTCCCAGTAGATCCACTGATAATTTGTACTCAGACCAACAACCTTTTCTTGCATGGCCAAAAACATTTGGGGAACTCAAGGTGCTCTCTGGGGCTCACAATGCGGTCCCCAAACTTTTCCCCAACAAGGAATTTTTGGAGTTTAGATGTTCTTCTCTGTAGTGAAGATGGTATTTTGGGTAGACATGTACCTTTGAAGCTGCTTGGTTTCAAGAGCCCCCTAACAGAGGACTGCCCTGCCATGTTGGCTGGGAGTTTGGACGACTGTATGTCAGCAGTAACCTTTGACTAAGGCTGGGGAATTGAGGATTAAGAAGTCAGGCTGGTACATCTAAAGTCAAGCTGATGGCAGCTGGTGGTGCTGTGGATAGAGCCTTGGGTCTAGAGGTCATATCTGGCCTCAGATACTTACTAGCTGTATGACACTGGGCAAGTCAGTTAACCTCTGCTGCCTCAGTCTCCTCAACTGTAAAATGGGGATAATAGTAATACCTACTTCACAAGGTTGTTAGGCTCAAATAGATAATATTTATAAAAGCTCTTGGCCTATAGTAGGCACCGTAAACATATTTATTATCTTTCTTTCTACCTCCTTTGTTGAGATGAGTAGGAGAATTCCTACTGATCAGAAGCCAAAGGATTGTGATCCAGCGCTGGGAGTGCTACCGAGCTCACTCTTTGCCTAAATTCAAGGTGTTGTCTAGAATCTTAGGTGTTTTAATTCTGGAGATTTGTGTGCCATGAACTCTGCTCATGCTGATACTCTGTGTGCTCTTCATTGGGCCCTGATGCCTTCTACTAATGCATCTATCTCCGCTCAGTAGCAGGCCTATAAACTTATGCAACTTCATTTTCCCCAGAGCTTTTTTTCTAGAACATGGCTCCCATAGTCAGGTCTGCTTTTCATGGTAAATATATATCATATTTGGAAACTTTTAGCTTCTAAAAGAAATCTCTTCTCCCTCCCTCCTCCCCTCCTTGGAAATGAGCCAAATTGGCTAGGGACATTTAGTAAGTTGAGTTAATGTTTGCAGCCTAGAAGGACATTAAGATCGTAGTCCTGTAGTTTTGGAAGCTAGTCCTTGCAGATTGTGGACATGCAAATGATCAGGTTTGCATGAATCAGTATGGCAGAAAGAGAACTGCTTAATAACAGGGAAATATTTCTTGGGTGACATTTTCAGGGTCTTCATACTGATGTTCTAATTTTTTGAATGATTCTTTGCTCTGCTGGTATTTAATTAAAAGCTGTATTTTTCTCTTCCTGCTGCCAACAATCTCATCTTTATGTGTTTTCTTGACAACCTAGTTTTAGATTAAGTTCCATCGATCAGTCAATGAGCAAACAATTATTAAGTGCCAACTGTGTACCAGGCACTTGGCTAAGCCCTAGAGATATAAAGAATAATAATAATAAAAAAAATCCCTTCCCTCAAGGACTGTACATTCCAATGGAGGAAATATCTTGTAAAAAATAGTTACATGCAGGATAGATGGAAGGTACTAGAGTAGAGAATTAGAGAATAGAGAAGTCACTAACCATTGGGGTGACTTGAGGGCAAAGATTATTTTTTATATATTTTTTCCAATTACATGTAAAAACAATTTTTAACATTCATTTAAAAAATTTTTTGAGTTCCAAATTCTCTTCCTCCTTCTCTCCCTTTTCCCCTCAATGAGAAGACAAGCAATTTGATGTAGATCATACATATGCAATCATGAAAAACATTTCCATATTACTCATGTTGTGAAAGAAATAACTCAGGACAAAAAAATCAAGAAAAATAAAGAAAGTTTTTAAAAAAAAGATATGCTTTGATCTTCACTCACTTTATTAATTCTTTCTCTGGAGGTGGATAGTATTTTTTTTATTATAAATCCTTTGGAATTATCTTGAATAATTGTATTGCTGAGAATAGCCAAGTCATTCATTGTTGATCGTTGTATAATATTATTGTTACTGTGTGCACCATTTTGTTTCTGTTAACTTCACTTTGCATCAGTTCATATAAGTCTTTCCAGGTTTTTCTGAATGCATCTTACTCACCATTTCTTATAGCACAATGGCATTACATTACAATCATATACCACAACTTGTTCAGCCATTCTCCAATTGATGGGCATCCCCTCAATTTCTACTTCTATGCCATCACAAAAAGAGTTGCTTTAAATATGTTTGTACATATAGGTCTTTTTCCTTTGATCTCTTTGGGATACACACCTAGTAGTGGTATTGCTGAGTCAAAGGGTATGCAGTTTCATAGCCCTTTAGGCATAGTTCCAAATTGTTCTCCAGAAAGGTTGGATCAGTTCACAACTCCACCAACAGTAGTGTTGTAATGGTAATATAAATTCGAAGATCTTCCCATCCATTAATAGGTCCATGTGACCTGTTAACATCACAGGAAGACTAAGTTACATGTGGTGAGAGGAGCTTGCTAAATGAGTGGAACAGAAAAGAGTGGAGCAGGAAATGCTTAGAGCATTTAAAGCTGAGGGAGAGAGCAGATGCTGATGAGCTAGCTGTGCTGTGAGTGTGTTTACGGGAAGGCCTCAGTTGGGGTGGGGCAGGGGGCAATGGCTTTGAGATGGAGTGGCTGCCTGCTGTGGTAATGTCTATTAATTTCTTTGCTGCTTGGATGGATTGGACTTACTGGTTTTAGGATTTGGTTTTCTGATGTATGAATAAATATTTTTCTTCTTCTCTCTTCTATATGGAGACTCTGTTATATTTTGTGATACAGAACCAAGTCAGCATATTCATAGCAATAGCAACTATTGTGAATATTGTCTTGGCGATACAAGTGTCAAAGAGGTTGTTTTTTGAGGGCAGGCCTCCCGCAGAATGTGGCATTTGAGCAGAGTTTTGAGGGAAGCCGGGTTTCTAAGAGATGGTGATGGGGAAGCGAAGACTTCCAGGCATGGAGGCCAGCCAGCTCAAAGACATTGGGACAGGAGGCAGTGTTATATGTGAAGAACTCAGTACAGCTGGACCTGAATCGTGGAAGGGATCGATGAAATCAAAGACTTGAAAGATAGCATAGGGCCAGGTTGTAAAGAGTTTTTAATGCCAAACAGAAGAGTTTATATTTGATCTCTGAAATGGTAAGCAGCCGCTGGATTTTACTGAGTTTAGGAATAACACAGTCAGACCTGTGTAATAGTAAAGACTCTTTAATAGCTGTGGGGAGAGATTTCTGGATTGTGCAGAGACACCACCTCTCTGGGTCTCACTTTCCTCCTTGGCAAAATGAAGTTAATAACATTTGTGCTACTTAGGATCAGAGATTCAGAACTGGATTGGACCCTAGAGGTCACTGAGTCCTGGGTCACCCTCATGTTATAGATGAAGAAACTGAGGCGCAGAAAGGTGAGATAGGTTACTCAGAGTCATAGCAAGTAAAGGAGGCAGGATTCAAACTCAAGTCCTCTGGTGCCAAATCCAAAGTTCTTTCCATGGTAGTTGCTGCCTCCTAGGGTTGTTGTAATGGTTTATAAACTACATATTTACAAATCAAAAGGATGTTTATTAAGCATCCATTTGTGCCAGCCCTGCCCTCAAGCAGCTTATATTCTCCTGGAGGACATTATGATATATATGTATATAGGTAAACAGGAGGTATTTGAGGAAGAAGAGGACAAATACCAAAGGTAGGGGGTGGGAAAGGATTGTCCTGAAGGCTTCATAGGAAGCAGAGGCAGATAAGGGAGGGATGGCTTAGAAGATTGTGAGCTTCTTGAGGGCAGAGACTTTTGATTCTTTTTGTATCCCTAGAGCTACAGGCACTTAATAAATGTTTTTTGACTAACTGGCTTGCAAAAATGCATGAAGGTAGTGAGTCGAGGGAAAAGCTAGTTGTTCAGTGTGGCTAGAATGTGGGGTATAGAAAGGCAGTGATAATAACAGCTGACTTTATATAGAACCTTAAGGTTTGCAAAGTACTTGATGTGTGTAAGCACAGTGCCTGGCACCTAGTAGGTGCTTGAAAAATGCTTACTGATTGATTTCTGTATTATCTCATTTTATCCTTAAGCTACCCTGGGAAATAGATGTTGTTCTTATCTCCATTTAACAGATGAAACTCAGAGAATTTAAATGATCTATAGTAGTATATGTCAGAATTGATATTGAACCTGAATCTTCCTGATTCTTCATCTAGAACTCATCATACTGCCACATTACATTATGTTACCTTAGTATTGGGAGTTAAAGCTGGAGAGGTGGTCTTGATTCAAACTGGGAAATTGAGGTGGGGTCTGAAAAAGACATGCAGATCCAAGGAAGCTGAACTCAGATCAAACGTAGTGACTAATCTTGATTCCAGAGAAAAAGATGAAACATGCTTCTGTATTGGAGATCCTTGAAGAGTTTGGCCTTTGTCTGCTTTGATTAATTCAGTGTCTTTGATTGAGTCTTATTAGGTGCTAAGCCCCTGGCCCGAACCCCTGTCTATTAGGTGCTAAGCCTATGTGGGTGTGAATTGGTAACTAAGGTGGGGCTCCAGGTGGGTCCAATGAAGGGAAGTGCTAACACCAGAGCCAATCATAGGAGCCCAAGTTCTGATCACTCAGATGACATTTGATAACGTCTGAAACTGTATAAAAAGGGAGAACAGAGCTATTTGCTCAAGGCTCTCACTCCTGGAGGCGCAGGACTCTGGGCAGCCTCTGTAAGGGCCTTCCAGCTGAACTCAGATGTGGTTGGTTTTCTTGGTAACTATGAATTGTATTTGGTCTGTTGATGTTTGTAATTTGTTTGTATTTGCTCTGAAGTTCAGGGTGCTGGCTTTTCCCTCTGAACTAAGTGAATGATATTCGTATGCTGGATTAAGTTGAGATTGTTAACCCCTTAATGTTGCTTTCCTTAGTAAAGCAGATCAAAAGAACCTGGGCTTGCAGCGTTCTGTGAGCTGGTTGTTGTTGGTTTTACACTCCCCACAGCAGCTGCTAGCTGGATTGTTGAAACAGCTTCCCTCCTCTAAGTAGAGAAGTAAAGGACTGTGGGTATAGGATATTGTATATAAGGTCAAAGCAAGTCACTGTGTTAGTTTTGATTAACTTTTTTTCTTTGTTATAAGAAAGGGTTTTATTGGGGCATGACTAGTTTAAAAAGAAATACCCACAAGTAGAGATTTTTTAGGAAAAGTCAGCTAGTTGCAAAAGTAGAACCAAATGGCCCTGCTTATAGCTAAAGAAAAGCCAGAAGTAGTGCATCCAGTCTACTGACATTTTTTTTTCTTTTGGAGGTTATGAGCAATAGACAGGTACACCTTTATATCCAGTTTTGTAGCCATGTGCTCTCCAGAAATTTGAAATAATTGAGGCAGAGGGTCATAGTCTAATAAGGTATTTCAGGAGAAGCGAGTAAAGAAAGGAAATGTGGCCAAGATATAATTGTGCTCTGGGAGAGTAGTGAGAGAGCTTGGCATAGGAATTAAGTACTGAAGAATGTCATCTTGATCAGTAAATTTTCTTCACTTTTTGGGGAATATATTAGTGTACCTGGTTATTCAACTCCATCTATTCTGCTTTATATAGCCCCAAGAGGCAGAGGTGAAACTAGATTGGGGGCAACTGACCTTAGTCCCAGAGTGCTAGATTTTGAGCTTGCTGAAAACATTTATGGTCTTTCAGTGTTCTGGAGGTAACCATCTCTTGCCTTTTTCTCCCTCCCTTTCAACCTCAATCTGTTATCCTTGGATCTCTGACCCTATACAAAAGAGTGATTTTAGTCCTCCCCAAAATTGATGGTACTGTTTGCCTTGGGCACAAAAATGCATGCTCATGCCCATAATGAATGAGTTAACTGCACTTTTAAGCAATATATGTTTTTGTACTTACTCAACTGTTAGTTAGCCAGTGGGTGATTTTGTTTATTTATATGTTTATAGTCTTCTGGTGAGACTGAATGATAAAGAAGTAGACAGCTAGATTGCTCTACTGGTATCCCCACAATGTCAGGAGAAAGCATAAAAAGGCCCCTCTCATGTTAGGTAGATCACTCCTCCCCCAATTCTGTTAAACTTATGAAAGGATTAGTTATGACCTGAGTTCAAGATGGGAAGGTGTGGATGAGCTATGACCAGAATCTTTTTGCAATGATCTGCACTGTTGGAGGGACTGCCAAAATTTATGAGATCATAGATCTTGAGTATTTGATTTTACACACACACACACACACTTTTTATCTTACCTAGAGAACTATTTTCTGTAACAAAGAATATCAAAGAAAGGGAAACAAGCCTGACAGTATATGCAATGGTAATAGATGAATTGTAGATGCTAGTGTGCTCTAGCAATGATAGGAGAAGTATAACAAAATCTGTAGAATTTCCCCAGGGTTCTGGAGAGTTGATGTGGACTAGAGTAGTAGCCGTGAGGGGTGCTCCTGGGAGGATGTGACTCAGGCATATTTTGGTAATGTGAAGATTAATTACTCCCAAGGCCTGTTGGACTTGGTGGAAGGGTCCCTAAGGTTCTGGCTGATTATTTGGGGTCTACATGCTTTCATCACAATTGCTGTTTTTGACAGAGGTACAAAGACTGAAACTAAAATGTGCTTGTGGGAATACATACTATTGTGTTATATTTGTAGTCCCTGTCGTTTCTGAGCACCTCCTTCTATGTTGTCTCCCTCCCTCTCTAGGCCAGATGGGATCCAGTCCCTGATAGAGATTGACTCTACTGAAACTTTGTAAGGGAACTAATTGGGAACAATTGGCCAACATGAGAGAGTTGCAGGTAGTGAAGGGTGGAAAACAGCTCTTGACATAGGTTCTAAGTCCTAAGTCTATCTCTTGGCTCCAGGTCCAACCCTGACTTGACAGTGTGCCTTGGACCCTGTCCATAGAAATTCTATCAACTGCCTTCCCTTCTGTTCTGGGCCCTTGGTCCTGACTTAGCTCAACTTTGAGCCTGCGTCAGCACTTTGTTGGTTATTCTCAGTTTTCTTGAGTTCTCCTTAGCTCTCTATTCTGTCCTTTATAAGCCCAGAAGTCCTTTCCTTTTCCTTATCCTGTCATACTGAGCCCGCTGGCATCTATCAGCACATAGAGAAATCCTCATTAGGCCCACACATGTTGCCCAGGTTTGAACTGACAAAGATGTTGAATGTTACCATCATTCTTCCCAGTCATTCACTCTGGAAACCTCAGGAGTCACACTTGAGCGTTACCTCTCCCACAGCCTCCACTTCTAATGACTTGTCAAGTCCTATCAATTCTTCCTCTGTAGAAACATAAAAAGTATCTCCCATATCCATTTCTTCCTTTCCCTTCATCCAACTTCCAATCTGTTACCACTGTGACTTAACTTCTTTGTTCCCACTCTCTTCTTTTCAAGCCATTCTTTATACCACTGCAGAGGTGATGTATCTAATGTGCAAGCAGTCTCCTCCCCTCCCATCCATAGAAGTGATACCTTTCCCTTTGGATACCCTGGTCACTAAGTTTTTGATCTCACATACACATTTAATCATATTCTTTTGTGTATTATAATTACTTGTGTGTAAATGTGTAAATAATTATAATTATGTAATAATATAATGAGTATTATATAATTACATATTATGTATATATGTTTTCCCCTCTGCCAGACTGTAAACCTCTTGAGGGCAGGAACTATGATGTTTTTCCTTCTTGTATCACCAGGCCTTATCGATGGGTGCCCTTGATTTTTGCAGAATTGAATTGTTTTTCTTCTTCCAAGATAAATGCAATTAACCACACCTGCCACTTGTATTTTCATTGCCTTTCCCCACCAGTCAAAGCCCTTTGAAAGCTTCTTCTTTTTTCATATTAAAATAGAACCTGAAATTAGGCTTTAAAAAAATCAGACTTTTGAAACTTAAAAATTTGGAATAAAGTGCGAAATGTTCTTTTGTGCTGCATTATGCTGTATTAGCTTACAATCATAAGCTGTAGCCACTCATAACCAGAGCTGTACCTCCATTAGGATGCTCCTAGAGGACACCTGAAAATTTTGCAAGATCTGATGGGATGGAACCTATCTGCAAGGTTGGTTGGATTTTATATAAAAAGGAGAGGAAAATACTTTGCTATTTGCTTCTTCTTGCTTTTTGCAAGTGGCGTGGAATATAAATTTTTTGGAGCTGGAGAAATCGATGTTATCACCATAATAAAGGCAAGGGGAAAAAGGGGAAAGAGCAAGTATTTATTAAGCATCTCCTATGTGCCAGGCATTGTGCTAAGTGCTGGAGAAATATTACTTCATTTTATCCTCACAACAACCCTGGGGGAGGTAAGTGCTTTTATTACCCTCATTTTGTTGTTGTTCACTTGTTTCGGTTGTGTCTGACTCTTCATAACCTCATTTGGGGTTTTCTTGGCATAGATTTACCATTTCCTTCTCTGGGTCATTTTACAGATGAGGAAACTGAGGAAAACAGGGTTAAGTGACTTTTCCAGGGTTACAGAGCTAGTATCTGAGGTCATCTTAGGAAAATGAGTCTTCATTTTCTTCTTTCTCATCTCTAGGTCATTTTACTGATGAGGAAACTTAAAAAAAAAGAGGTTCTGTTCATTTTTTAAAGTGACTCGCCCAGGATCACATAACTAAGAAATATCTGAAACCAAATTTGAACTCAGGTCTTCCTGACTCCAGGCCTACTCCCCTAACCACTGTACCACCAGCTGCTTCACTAATTAACATATCTACATAGCAGTTTTATTTGCAAAATGGTTTGCCTGCAACAGTGCTTTGAGAGAGTTAGTATTACTATTCCCATCTTAAAAGTTGAGTAATGGAGGCCCAGGGATGTGAAGAGACTTGCTCTCAGGCTCACGGGCTGGGAAAGCTGTGATTCAAAACCAGTTCTCCTTCAGACCCAGGTTTGTGGGTCCAATACACTTTCTACTGTGCCACATTTGCCTGTCTTCCTGCTTTCACCTTCATGGTTCAGGAAAATGGAGCCCTGCCTAGACTCCCTTATACTTCTTCACCTGCACCTGGGAAGACTTCCCCTTCTCTCTATCCATCATGGGCTTTGGGTTTGGTGACAGGCCCTGCGTGCTCAGGGCATATCTGTTGGCTGATGGATAGACAAAAGATGAGCAAGCCAACTATTGGAATGGAATTGTACTCCTAGCCATGTACCACGTAAAGGAGCAGCAACTGAGATCCGTGGCTTCAGATGGCCGATGTGTTTGTTTTGCTTCTTCCGCCTGAGGCTTTGTAGTTGAATTTGTGGGCAGTGTAAGGAAGGACCTTATAGGGAGAGGAAACCTAACATCTTTGCTTTTCTTTGATGAAGCCATTCACCTTTTCTTTATTGCATTCCAGAGTTGATAGGGTTGATGCATTCCTCTTTTCCCTATAAGTGACCCTGTGTTCTGTTGATCAAGGCAGCGTTATTGCTCCAGTGGAATAGGAGAGACAAATGGTGGCTGTAATGAGCAGTGAGGAGGATTAGATTAAAACCAAAGAATTATGGCACACAACAGCAGATCGTCATTTGAAAGGAGATTTTTCTAGTTGCTGCTCAAGGCCTCCATGTGAAGAAGGGACTTCTCCCTATTCAGGTCTCACTATTTTATTATTTTTTTATACTCTTGGGGGAAGAGAAATTCAGGGACTCTGATAGAGAACCCCGTCACCTTCTTCAGTCCTTTGTTAGCAGGAATAGAATATACTGTCATATGGACATAAGCACAATCTATTTAACCTCTCTGTTTACTGTGTGTTCTTCCAAAAATGCACTATCTGCCTTCTACACGTGCATGGCCATTTTACTTAGAATGCCAGGTGCTGTTTAGAAGGCAGGAGCAGAAGCTCATAGGATTATTGAGGTTTTAAGTTGGAAGGGGCCTTGAAGATCATCCAAGCATGGACATTTTTATTTTTAAACTTACCAGTTGAAATTTATTCATTAAGGCAAGGCTGAATATTTAAAAAAAATATCAAAATGATTTTTTGTTTTTTATACCATAGTTATTTCCAAATATACCATTGAACCCTTCCTTGTAACAAAGAACCCCAATTAAACAAAACTATCAGACAAGATATTGTCTGACTGAATAGACAATTTTCTGACCTTGTAGTCCTTGGCTTCACCCTTCACCCCTTCCACACCTAGAGGTATAGTTCAGCATCTCTTCTCTGGGAATGAGATTAGGAATTGTGATGAATCTGAGTTTGGATGCCTTTTTGTGTTGTTTTTGCTTACATTGTTGTAGTCATGATGTATTGTTCTCCTGTTTCTGCTAACTTTATTTAGCATCAGTCCATGGATGTCTAATCATGTATCTCTGCATTCTTCATATTTTTTATTTCTTTGGGACATTCTATCACATTTGTTTGTCAAAAGAAGTATTTAGATATTCCATGATTGATAGACACTCAATTTTTTACAGTACTTTTTAAAACTTTTGCTTCCATAAAAGAGCGTTGCCTAAAATATGTTGGTATATGTGTGTCACTTTGGATGTGGGTGATAAAGAAATTCTGTATATCTCTATATTTTTTAAATAAAGGGCTCAGAAAAATGGCACCTCTTAGAGCTGTCCAACAGTGAAGGAGGATATTTTCCTAAAGTAGTGAAGCCTCTTTACTGGATATGTTTTCAGGCAGAAGGTGGACTATTCAATCCACAGGGGCCAGAGAGCATGCTTCTATATAGGTTGTAAAATTAGACAAGAAATCTATTCCAGCTTCCAACCTCCATAACTCTATGAATTACACTCTTCTCAGCTAGACATAAATAAGTGATAGAAGCATAAATTTAGAGCTATAAGACACCTCGTAGGTCATTGACTCCAAACCCCTTATTTTACAGATAAGGAAACTGAGAGGTTAAGTGATTTGTCCATGGTCTCAGTTAGTAAGTGGTTGAGTCAGTATGAATTTAGGCCTCCTTGACTCCAAACCCGGTTCTCCATCCAGTGTGCCACTTTACTACCTGATCAAAACACCTCCAAAGGCCTGTGTTTGTCGTATAGTACAACCCATACCAGAGCAAGAATCTCCTCTGCCTTGGTTTGCATTTTTAAATTCAGAATCTCTCTTTTCATTTCTTTCCATCTCTCTGTCTCTCAATCTTTATCTTAATCTCTCACTCTCCCTATAAGGTATGTATTTATGTATCTGTATATATAGGCATATATACATATGCATATACATGTATGTGTATATATATGTATATACACATAGATATATATACACATAGATATATATATACATGTATGTGTGTATGTGTATACACACATAGATATATACATCCATGTGTATATATATGTGTGTGTGTGTATATATGCATATATATGTATATATATGCATATATATATATATATCTAAGTAATCTCCATGTGTTAATGTATCGAAAGTGTTAACCAGTTTGTGGCGCAGGAGCAGGATAATTACAGACTGTATGTGAGCATGCTAGCCACAAAAGGCTTCCAGTGCTCTGTTATTTTCAACCTCCTTACCAAGCCTCAGTAAGATAAGGCTTGCCTCTGACAAACTTCCAGACCCTCGCCTTACTTAAACTGAATATCAGGTTCTCTTCTTCCACCTAAGTATTCTCTCCTAGTCCTTTCCTTCTTGGATAATTTGGAAGGCAAAGGTGTATAGCAACAATGACTATGCCAGCCTGAACTGGCAGGTGTTTGCCCAGGGAAGGACCCCCATATCTTCTGCAGTGACAACATCCCCTCAGGGCAGCTGCAGGTTTCGCAGTTACCGACGTTGGCGGCTGTTTTTATCCTTCCACTGGGATCCTTGGGATGATGATATTTTGGGTCAAGATGTACTTCATGTCCAACACATGTCAGCATTTCCAAGAGGAAGAGCTCTAATTAAAGGCTTCCCTTCTCTACTGCTTCCATCCTCACCCTGAATGGGTGACATAAATAAACCTCTTGTTACTTTTACATGATTGCACAGAGGACTTTAAAGGCTGCTTCTTAGAAGCACTCTGCTGGTGAGGTAGTACTGGTGAATAACAGCCAGAGATACAGCCACCTGATTTCTCTGACTTTCTGAAAGATCTGCAGAATGCTTTACATGCTGGGTTCATAGAGCTGGATTCTTCCTCTTGCACCCCTGGCTGTGCAACTTCTGATGGGGGGACCACACACAAACATGTGCATTTATGTATAGATATATGTTTATGCATATATACATGTACTTTGTAAATATATACATAGATGTATCTATACAAGTACATGTAGATATAGTCTATATGTATGTGCATACACATGGACTTGTGTGTGTGTGAATCAGGGAACTTTATGAAAGGAATCACCATCATAGAATTACTTTAAATAGCATGCTTTCCCCCACACCATGTACTTAAAATGTGATTCCATGTACAACAATTCACTTTTAGAGCGTCCTACTGTGTAAAGTAAGGTGCATCTAAAAACAAGTGAAGTGAGAGCTTTCTTAGGTTAACCGATGGTTATTATAACAATTAAAAACATGACTGGAATTCATTCCACAGCAATATTCATTTATTCATTCATTCTTTCTTTCATTAAAATAGAATAATATGGGGTAGAAGGGAAAGAATAGGAGATCTGGAGTCAGAGAACCCAGGAGTGACTCTTAGTTTGACCTCTCTACTAAGATGTCTTAAAAATCAGGCTTGTTTAGCTGGTATGTGGTAACGTTTTGAATTGTCCAAGAATTATGTTTGTATTCTGCCAAAGGTCGAGAGAA
Source organism: Phalanger gymnotis (assembly GCA_028646595.1). Lineage (NCBI taxonomy): Eukaryota > Metazoa > Chordata > Mammalia > Diprotodontia > Phalangeridae > Phalanger > Phalanger gymnotis. The sequence goes on along the minus strand of CM053625.1, from coordinate 167,773,280 downwards.
TCTTAGCATCAGGTGAAGTTGATGTCTATGTCCTTCCAGTTAATAATGAATAGCAAGGTCAGACTCTTTCTTGAAACTCTTAGAATCATGGTATCTGGAACCAACCAGAGAATATGGAGTGTATGTGTATACATGTACGCCCACAGCCATCATCATAACCATATGACAAGGTGTTTAAAAGAAATTTTCTTTTCCTTCAAAGGAAAACCTAGCTAGATCCAAGATATCTATCTATCCAAGATTATCTATATCTATCTATCTATCTATCTATCTATCTATCTATCTATCTATCTATCTATCTATCTATCTATCTATCTTCTGTTTCACATATCCAGCACCATTCCTTTGCAAAACCCTAAATGGAATGTCAGTGTCACTTCATAAGAGTATCCCAGCTGTTCGCTGTTTGGATTTTGCTAAGATATTCAAATATAGGTTGGATTTGGTGTCAAATTTTCAAATATAGATGAACTAATTCAAGGCATCACAAGTAGACCATATTAACATATGAACCCAGCAGCACCACTGACACCATCGCTACCACTGCCACCATCAATACCACCACTGCCACCGTCACTGCCACCCCCATGGCTGAACTGTACTATCGTAGAATGAGCACATTTGGAGGGAGAGGATTTTGGTGCAAGCACTGCACCAAAATTTTTATTACCTGTGTGATCTTGGGCAATTTTAGTTTTGTCACTGATAAAATGAAATGGCTAGATCGGATGATTTCTGAGGTCTCCTCTGTCTCTAAATTTTTGATCCTATGTTATGTGTGCTCAGCATTATACCGAACCCTGTGGGTGATACATAAAGCATGTAACACAGTCCCTTTCCTCAAGGAGCTTATAACCTGTTTTGGGAGACAAGACATATATGCATGAAGCAATTAAAAATACAAGACAGTCCCTGATTCAATTCCAGTTCCATGGATTGAAGAGAGGAATTGGTTTTAATGTAGGAGCTAAAATATGCTCACCTATTGATCTAAGCCATACTTCCCCAAGGCCTTAGAGAGACCCCCTGTCATGATCATGAAAGGAGGGGTCAGTTTTGTGTGTGGTTTCTAGACACAGTCAGATCTCTTTAGATATTCGTCTCTACAGCTAAACTCAGCCAGCCTGAAACTGCAGAGGGTTTAATCTGCCATGGAGAAGAAACAAATCACTTTAAATGCGCTAGCAGTTTTTTACTTCCTTTCTCTGCTCTCTTGCCACTCCCTCCCTTCCCCCAACCCATCCCAGTTTCTTTCTAAAGATCGATACAGACATAGGTTAAGTTATTCCCTTGGGAGAACCTGGAGGAGCAGTTTAAAAAGAAATACACCTTCCAACCCCCTACCGCCATTTAGTTACAGCCGAAAAATTTCTAAGAAATGATAGAGTATAGTAGTTTTGAACTGGCTGAATTTAACTGCCTTCAACTTAAGCCGTTCTGATTGAGGGAGATGCTCCGGCTCAGCACAAATAGACCTCTCTCTTCTTTGGCTGAGGGAGCTCGCAGTAGGATGTTTACTTTCTAGGAAATTCAATTCAACAAATATTTATAAGGTCAGCTAGGTGGCACAGTTGGTAGAGCGCCTGGCCTGGAGTCGGGAAGACTCATCTTTGTGAGTTCAAATCCAGCCTCAGATACTTATTAGCAGTATGCTCTAAGCGAGTCGATTAACCCCGATTGCCTCAGTTTCCTCATCTGTCAAAGGAGCTGGAGAAGGAAATGGCAGACCATTCCAGCATCTTTGCCAAGAAAACCCCAAAAGGGGTCATGAAGAGTCATTCATACAAAATTAGCCCGAAATGACTAAGCAACGACAATAATACGCCAGCTGCTGGGCCAAGTACTGGGAATACAAAGAAAGGTTTTAAAAGTCAGTCCCTGCTCTTTCAAAGCTCACATGCACACAAAATTCAGATTTCTTAAGTTGAATTTTTGAATAAAAATATTTTTGTCTATTGGACTGTATTTGTGTAGGTTATTCCCATTGAATAAAGACATCTTTTTGTCTAATGGACAGGATATTCCCAGTTGAATTCTTACTTAGAAATGGGGATAGGTTTTTGTGAAGATCAAATAATTTATGTATGCGTGTGTGTGTGTGTGTGTGTATGTGTATGTACGTATATGCGTGCAATGCAGTGCTTTGGAAACCTTAAAGCACCATGTAAGTGTTAGCTTTCCTTCTCCCCCTCCTAAAAATTTTATTCTGAATAAAATTCTTTTCCCAAAATGAGTAGGTTTAAGTTTGGGTGATAATGAGCACATACCTTCCCCTTCAAAAGAAATTAACCAGAACAGTAATAGTTACAACAACAATTAGCATTTAGATAACACTTTAAAGTTTGTAAACTGCTTTGTATGAGAACATTTCTGGACATCTCCTCGGAAAGGCGCTCTGAGTCTATAGAGATCTTTCTCAATGTAACCGGTGGGGTTTGGGCATCACTCACTATTGCTTTACAGTAGCAGATAATTCTCCTGAATAGGGCTGCATTTGCCTGCCTCCCATCTTCCCGTTCCCAGTACAGAGAGGTGACCCTGCTGGGCCAAATCTATTGAAACTAATCGAGAATGCTGTTTAACTTAAATATATCACCTTGGCTGTATGTGGCATGGCCTGCCCTGTGGCGGCTGGCATCCTGGAGTTTCACTTTGAAAGCAGATAGCCAGGGGAGCCCCGGATCTGAGTAGCTGCCATTAGCAATAGTTAATAACAGGACGGTAGTCAATGGTTAGCAAATGTTTTATGAACTGGTATCTTTTGCTCCATGAAGGCTGATTCAATTTATTCATAATGGATTTGCTTTCCTCTATTAAGCTCGAGAGTATATAATCAGTTCCTTCCCTCTCTCTGATAGGGCTTTCTCTTTACCTAGAGTGGGACGCATGCATTTTATTCTAAGCCTATTTAAGTTCAATGGGGCTTGTTTTAAATGGATGTTCAGTTTAAGGGTGTGTCCTTGTGTGTATGTGTCATGAGTATTATTGAAACTGAAACTATTCAACAAACTCACCCTGACAGTCCCAATACCAGAATGCTCTGATCTCCTTGCTTTTACACTGACTGCCCACTATGCCTGCAATATACTCCCTCTTCACTCCTTTTTCTTAGAATTCCTTGCCTTTTCTAAGGGGCAGGTCAAGAGCCACCCGAGACATGAGGCTGGGCCCAGCTGCTAGTGCCTTCCCCTCAAATTGCCTTGTATTTGCTGTGTTTATATTTCGTACAATGCAAGTTATTTCTCCAATAAATTATAAGTTCCTTGAGGGTAGGGACTGTTTGTTTCCTCTCCATCTGTTATCCCCTCACTTAGTACAGTGCCTTGGCCCCTCACTTAGGTACTTAATAAATGCCCATTGATGGGTCGTTTGGATAAATGAATAATTACATGTTTCTTGTAGGCAAAAGACATGGGTTTGGAAAGGTTCTCTGGGTATGTTAACACTTCAGTCGAGGGAAATTGCGTGCTAATCTTCACCCTGTTACTGAATTGCCCGTCAGCCGTGGCAAAGTCACTTAACCTTTCTGCCTCTGAGTTTCTTCATCTGTGAAGTACAGCTAATAACATCTCCCTTCCTCACTGGAGTCTTGTAGGAATTAATAACCTAAAGGACTTTAGGGGAGATGGAAGGGGATGGCCTGGAACTCTGAAAATGTGAAGTGTCCATTAATAGCCAAGGAAAGCAAGCTGAAAGCAAGATAAAAATTCATTTACATCCCTTTAAAATCTAGATGCCAAATTAAATCTAGCACATTTCTTGAAATCTTCCTTTTTGTGGATTTATAGAAGGGCATGGGCAAAAATCACAGGGGAGGAGAAGGTGTGAAATGGAGGGCCCTGTGCAGAAGGCAGGAGAACGCATATTGATGAGGTCATAGGTCCATTGAAATATTGAAGTCTATTAGAGTGCCCTAAAATGGATCTGTGGTGTTAGGGATTTGGGTGCCGTCTGCTCAATCGGTGTCTCAACACTTGTCCAGCTCAGGTGACTTGCCAATGTGTTTGCCCCACCCAGCACCTAATGTGCTAGAGGTCCTTCTTCACTTCCTCCTGAGCTTGCAGAGACAACAGTGGAGCACTCAGGCTTTCCTCTTGTCGTCCCTTGCCAGTGACTAGCCTGTCTCCTTTACACATCCTGTTTCCTCAATGACCCCCGTTTGTACTCCTGTTCTTTGAAGTTTTTCTTTTGTTACGTGTTGCAGCCTGCTTACATCACACGCTCCTTCATTGCTTTGTGCATAACACTCACTTTTAGTTTTTCAGTGGCTTTTGGGTTTTATGTCCCTTTGCCATATGACTTAGGTCCAATATGCTCGTCAGAAAGATGGGACCCGAATAGGGAGGAGCCAAGATGGCGGCTGGGAAGCAGTGACTGGCGTGAGCTCCCCACGAAGTCCCTCCAAAAACCTATAAAAAAATGGCTCTGAACCAGTTCTAGAGCTGCAGAATCCACAAAGTGGCAGAGGGAAGCAGGGTTCCAGCCCAGGACAGCCTGGATGGTCTCTGGGTAAGGTCTGTCCCACATGGAGCTCCCAGCCCCCAGCTGAGGGGAGCAGAGCTGAGCCAAGCAGAGCCCAGCGCGCGTGGCGCGAACAGACCAGACGCGGACCTACCAGACCAGGAGACGAGCAGAGAGTCCCCTGGCATCCTGAATTACCGAGCTGTGGCATCCACCAGACATCTCAACCCACAAAGAGCAAAGACATCAGAGAAGGTTAGTGGGAAAAGCTGCGTGACTGAGTTTGCGGTTTCGGCCACCGCCCCTGGGGCAGCGGAGGTGGGGCAGCTTTAGAACTAGGGCTGCAGTTGCTTCTGGCTCCAGGCCCACCTGGTGGGAGGAATTAAGTGGCTGATCAGAGCAGGAGTGAAGAGCCTGCCGAAGATTTAAGCCCAGTCTGGGTAGGGGGTTCTTGGGGAAGGAGGAGTGCTGGTGAGGCAGCGCATCCGCCCAAGCGTGGAA
>CM053625.1:167728114-167767818 GCA_028646595.1 Phalanger gymnotis | reverse complement strand
TTTGGAACTCAAGGTTTTAAAATAATAGATGTTCAAAAGTAAAAAAGTTTTTTTTTTCATGCAACTAGAAAATAAGATGCACAGGTAATGGGGCATAGAGATTTATCTTGCCCTACAAGAAAGGAAGGGAAAGGGGGATGGGAGGGGAATGGGGCGATGGAGGGGAGGGCAGACTGGGGAACAGGGCAACCAGAGTGTACGCCATCTTGGAGTGGTGGGGGGAGGAAATAGGGAGAAAATTTGTAATTCAAACGCCTGTGAAAATCAATGCTGAAAACCAAACATGTCAAAAAAAAATTAAAATTTAAAAAAATTAATTAATAAATTACTTAATTATTTTAAGTTTACGACACTGAGTTCCACAGGTTTTTGAGTTCTAAATTTTCTCCCCCTCCCTCTCTTCCCCTCTTCCACCCAAGATGGCATGTAATCTGATATAAGTTCTACATATACCATGACATTAAACTTATTTTCCCAATAGTCAAATTGTAAAGAATTATAAGTAATGAAATGAACCATGAGAAAGATGTAACAAAACCAAAAATAAAAGAAAAAAGAAAAAAAAGGAAAAAAAAGGAAAGATGGGACCCATTTCTAGGAGAAATTTGAGAGAGCATTACAGTAGCTTGGTGACCCATGCTTCTTATGGCCTCCTTTTAAATTCTGAGCTATCTTGTTTGTCTATTTTATACCCTGTCTCAGATATGTAGTTACTGGCATATTCTCTAGGTTATCTATCCAACCGCATGTCCAAATCTGAGCAAATGGCATTCTTTAGCCACTTGGTTCTTTCTATGTGAACGGGCTTGGAATCAGGAAGACTCATCTTCATGAGTTCAAATCAGTCCTCAGACACTTACTAGCTCTGTGACCCTGGGCAAGTCACTTAACCCTGTTTACGTCAGTTTCCTCATCTGTAAAATGAGCAGGAGAAGAAAATGGCAAACCGCTCCAGGATCTTTGCCAAAACTCCAAATAGGATCACAAAGAATAGGACATGCCTGAAATGACTCAAAAACACAACAATTGCTGCAACAACATCCACAACAAATTGTGAATGACAGGCTCCAAAATCTTCCAAGGCTCGATGCAGCTGGCCTGAAGTCATCCACAGACATGATTACCTGGAAGAATTCACCACCCACAGGGAATCTCTCTTCCACTTAGGTTCCGTGCCAAATGTCCTCTGTCACAGCGGTGAATGTCTTTGACAAGCCTGTGTCTCTATGTTCTATGCTTTGCTTGATTTTTATGGACACGAGGGCTTGTTATATCTTTTAAGGAATGTTGAATGATTGCGATGTATACATCAGAGACACCATTTTGGAAGAGAGCCTTCCAAGCTGCGTTTTGTTCTACAGAATCGAATGCTTTTTCATAATCATCAAACCATAAGTGTGGTGGGATCTTGCATATCTCTGGATGCTGCAGGCGATTGTTTGATGCTAAACACGTATTCCATCGTGGATTACCACTTGCAGAAGCCCACCTGCTCCTCAGTAATACCCTGTTTCTTGATGTTTGATTCACGTGAAAATGTTTATAGATAGATTAGTAGAAATACAGATGGTAGATGTTGGGGTTCACTCTGTCACCACATTTTAGTATTAAGAAAGTCTGAGATTTCATCTATACCTCTGGTATCTTCTCCTACTTCTATACCTACTATACCTTGAAAATGGATCCCTCACAATATCTCTGATATGTCCCATTCTCCCTGCTCACACAACTGCCTCTCCTGGTACAGGTTCTCATCTCACATGTGGACTATTGCAGTGGTCTGTTGGAAATCTTTTCCCATTCTAGTCTATCCTCCACTCAGCCACCAAAGTGAGGGTCAGGCCGCATCATTCCCCTGCTCAATAAACTCCAATGGCTCCCTATTACTTACAGGAGCAAATGTAAAATTTTCTGTGTGGCTTTTGAAGCCCTTCACCATCTTGCCCTTTCCTACCTTTCCCATCTTCTTATACTTTACTCCTCTTTGTGTGCTCTATGACCCAGGGACACTTTCCTACCCTGTACCCTTTCACTGGTTGTTCTCTGAGCCTTAAATGCTCTTTTTCCTCACCTGTGCCTCCTAGTCAGATCTCAACTTCTGCAAGAGACCTTTCCTAGCCCTTTCCCCAACCTCCCCTACTGTACTACCTTCCCCTGAGATGATTACCTCTCGTATCTTGTATGTAAATATATATCTTGTGTGTGTGTGTGTGTGTGTATATATATATATATAAATATATATATATATGACGTATATATCTTATATGTGAATTGTTGTTTGCATGTTGTCTCCCCTATTAGAATGTGAGCTTCTTGAGAGCAGAGGGACTGTGTTTCTACCTTGTATCTTTAGTGCTTATCACAATGTCCAACGTCGAGTAGGTCCTTAATAAATGCTCATTGATTGGGCAGTGCTTACTCCTCTGTAACATCCATCAGAGGCTTTCTCTGTGTGTAGACTTGATCCAATCTGGCTTCTTTTCCCATAGTACCATTTCCTCCTCCTCTGTAACTCCATCAGTACTTCTAAAGTCAGAACCTAGGTGTGATGGTCCTATTATTCTTGATGGTGGAAACTGTTATTATGGTGTTTATTATGTCCTTGATGGTGGAAACTGTTGCAGATCTTTTCCATTTTTCTTCATTTTGTTGTCTAACTTCCATTTTCATCCTTAAATACCCTTGGAATGACTTTGCTGGGTTTTTTGCAGAGCTCTCTTTATATTGGTTTTACCCTTCACTGATTCTTTCTACTTTATGAGGCACTGCTGCTCATAATCATCATTATCCTCTTTTATACGATTGTATAAACCAGTTCTTGTTCTATGCCAGGGTTGCCTTTGGCCATAATCTCTTAAATCAAGTATTTGCTGAATAAGGTGCTTTTTAGGCTTTTTTGGTTAATGGCAAATGAGTTACATCTATTAAACTTCTGTATAAAATTATTGCCATCAGTGTTGATGTCCATTGCCAAGTTTTCATTATCAATAATGCATTTAAATGAATCAGGATTGAACTGTTTCAGTTGCATGGCATCTATTTTCCCATTATTCTTTTTTCTAGTTTTATACTAATTCTGATCTTTGCTCTAAGAGTTAATGATCTCTAGACCGCTGATTCAGAGATGATTCCCACATCAATAATAAGTCTTTTCTTGTCATTTGTAATACAATCACCCTTATTGAGAGGGTGGAGGTGGGAGAAGGGATGTTATCTGTTACTCCTTAGATAATGCTTCCCAGTTCACTACTTGAAAACATTCATGTCATAGAACTATGTCTTCTATGTCTTTTAGCTTTTCTTATATATTATTCCTGATCTGCTGGCACTCTGCCTAAAGGAATATAAAATTTGACTGCTGAAACCTAGCAAGATATCTTGAGGTTTATAGGCTAGATTTCTTTCTTAAGGACAATGCCTTAACCCAAATCACTCTGGCTCTCATTGATTGGCTAACAATAGGTTCCAGCCCATGCCTTACTTGGTCATTGTTTGGGGCTCCATGGCTCAGAGTGAGTATGAATAGCGATTGGTTCTGTTTTGGCCAGAAACCCTGAGGGTCTTCCCCTCCCAGATTGATTTTCTTTCTTTTTTTTTGACTACTTAAAAGAGGCCATTCTTTGCCTCATTTCTTACACAGCCTTAATCACTGAATGGACATTGCCTCAGACAAACTGAGACCTGGGAAAGAGCTTAGCATAAAAAGGCTCTTGTCTCCCACTGCATCCAGTGCCATCTCCAGTCGTCCGGATCTATATCTTGCCACTGAATCCAGATGGCTATGGAGAAGAGAGTGAGGCTAGTGACTTTTCACTGCCTTCCCCGACTTTAAATCCAATTTACTTGCTAGTCATGACATCGCCTTCCTGATGCCATGGTCCTCTTGGAGAACAAAGGACAAAAAACAACAACATTCCTGACTTATGTTTTCTGATTCATGTAACTATCATCATCGTCACTTATATGCACCTTTGCATTGCAGTTATTAAAGTCTATGTTAATTTAACTTGGAAGGTCTTATCAAATAGTCTGCTCATTTAATGATAAATTCTTTGGTCATGCCAACCCCTAAAACAATGAAAACTACAAAAATGTCTTCAGTTTTTTTGTAGCTTCCTTTTCCTTCTTGAGTGGCACTTATCAGTGGCAGAAAATGGGGGAGGGAGTAGTAAGTAGTAAGAATCACATTTTAGGCCATCTATTCATTTTAACAGGCAACTATTGATGTAAAAGCGATGTCTTTTCTCATTGTTCAAAGATTTTGCGTACTATGAGAAGACCCAAATTGTCTAACGTTTAGTACAGGGCCTGGCATAAAATAATCCCTTAACAAATATTTATTGATTAAATATTAATGATATTGTGGCTATAAATGAAACCAGGAGAAAGACTGGTTCACAGTTATCTTGTGAAGAAAGAAATTGGTAGAATTGGTTTGATCTTACATACAAATGTTATTTCATGGGACATTTCGTCACCTTATGTTTCTTAGTGCTAATATAAAGTATTTGCAAAAAGACCACCATGAAAACCATTTCAGGTTTTTCCCGCTAATATCAGTTGCAAAGGATGAAGAAGTACAAAGAACTTGATTAGATTGCACTCCTAATATTTATTCAGGACCAATAATGTTTTAGGAGAGGGGCAAAAAACATTTTATTATTTCTCTTCAGCCTAGAAGTGGATTGTGATTTCTGTTTTTATTGCCAAGTGTTACTTTGGGCCTGGGGGTTGGACTGAATCCTGGCTGCTAGAAAAGCAAACAGCTCAGTGTCCAACTAATAGTAGGACAGAAGAAGAAGCAGCCAGAGCCATCAAGTTGTTTTATTCTCCCTGTGGGAACAAAAGTAAATAAAGGGCATCTGCTGTGTAGGAAAGAAGTTGAGATTTTTAAAACTTCAATGAAAGCGAAGGCTTTCCTTTTAATCATGAAAACCCAAATTGCCAAAGCAAACTGTAGTTAAATCCCAAACCTCAGGAAGGGAATGCCATTTCGATAAGCATCAGCCCTAGATAACAACGGTGATAGTTTATATTATGTATGAATAGCAATTGAAGGTTACAACATTATTTCATAGCCTCTGTCTCTGCACAACCACCTAGGACAGGAGTAATGCAGCTATCTTTGTAGCTGTTTTATAAACGAGAACACTTCAGATCAGCAAGTTGAAATGACATTGTTCAAGGTCACCTGCAGTGACCCTGGACCCAATCAGATCTTCAGATTCAAGGCCTAGTATCTTTTTTACTAGGGCAGCTAGGTGGCATAGTGGATAGAGCATTGGGCTTGGAATCAGGAAGACTCCTCTTCGTGAGTTCAAATCTGGCCTCAAACACTCAATAGCTGTGTGACCCTAGTCAAGTCACTTAATCCTGTTTGCCTCAGTTTCCTCATCTGTAAAATGAGCTGGAGAAGGCAATTGCAAACCACTCCAGTATCTTTGCTGAGAAAACCCCAAATGCGGTCACAAAAAGTAGGATGCAAGTAAAAATGATAAAACAAAATTCCCTTTTACTGCTTGAGCCCGACCTCTGCATGCATTCTGTTTACTCTGGTTTACCCATTTCAGTTGCCTATATCTCTGTGTCCTGATAACTTCTGAGGGCAGATTTCTTATTTGGTCATTTATTTTAACAGGTCAGGGAGGTCCAGCTACACAATAATTCATGTTAAAAAGATTTGGAACAAGGATGAGTTTCCAATAAAACAAGTAAGAATATTGCTCAGATGGTGCTGGAAGGACACTATTCATTTGGCCTTTTGAGGTGGGTGCTGTTGCATTTGTCAGCAAGTACTCTCAACCAAAATTTCTGAATGGCGGTCCTGGACTCAGATTCATCAGCCTTTGGAACTGTAATCACCTTCTGTTTGGCTGATTCCCGGGGCCAAAAACCAGCAGTTTCACTGGCTGGTTGTACAATGAGTTCTTATAATTTTTGCAGAAGCCATGGCAACATCCAATAAACATGTATCAATACATTAGTATGTATTCATTTTTTCATTCATAGTATGAGCTCCTTGAAAGCAGGGACTTTCTTATTTCTGTTTGTACCTACAATATTCAACATGTAGCATAATCATTTAATAATTTTTTAAAAAAATTATTTATTTTTAACATTTATTTATAAATTATTTATTTTTATGTATTTATTTATTTTCAACATTCACTTTTATAAGATTTTGAGTTCTAAATTTTCCTCCCTCCCTCCTCAAAACAGCACACAATCTGATATAGGCTACACGTGTACGATCATATTAAACATATTTACACATTAGTCATGTTATGAAAGAAGAATCAGAACAAAAGGAACCATGAGAAAGAAAAAAAATGAAAAACGACAACAACAAAAAGAGAAAAATAGTAAGCTTTGATTTGCATTCAGACTCCATAGTTCTCTTCTCTGGATGTAGGCAGCGTTTTCCATCATGAGTCTTTTGGAATTGTCTTAGATAACTGCATTGCTCAGAAGGGCTAAGTCTATCAAAGTAAGTCATCAGACAGTGTTGCTGTTACTGTATATAGTGTTCTCCTGGTTCTGCTAATTTCACTCAGCATCAGTTCATGCAAGTCCTTTCAGGTTTTTCTGAAGTCTGCCTGCTCACCATTTCTTATGGAACAATAGTTTAATAATTTTTTTCTCATTCATTCAAAAGAAAAGATAAACTTGAGGGAGCTGGGGAATGAATTAGGAGCTCAAATTGAGTCAACTGTGAAACATGGCAGACAAAAGACTTCTCATAAACTCAATCTGAATTAAGCTAGATACAATGTTTTGAACAGGAGATGTTACATTCCCTCTGAATTCTGCCTTGGTCAGGCCACTTCTAGAGAATTCTGTCCAGTTGCTGCATTTTGGGACGGACATCGATTATCTGGAGCAAATCCAAAAGAGGACAGCCAGGGATGCAATGATCAGTCGAAGCAGCTGGTCAAGTGTAGCCTAGAATAGAGAAGTGGGGACAAAATAGCTGTCTGAGCATTTGAAAGGAAGTTGGGTGGAAGAGTCTGTCAACAAGGATTTTTAAGTACCTACATCTAGGCACTGGGAATACAAAGAATGGGGAAAATAAAAAAGAAACGGTCCTTGCTCTCAAGAAGCTTACAGTCGAATGGGGGAGATAATATGCAAACAGTTACATATAAAAAACCATATATAAAGGACAAATTAGGGGTGGTCTCAAAGTGAAGCCACTGAGATTGAGAGGATTACTGAGAGATGCTTCTTGCAAAATCAGAGATTTCAAAGAAGATGGGGAAGCTGGGAAGTGGAGATGAGTTCCAGACACGGGAGACAGCAATTACCAATGCTCAGAGTTAGAAGATGGAATGTTGTGAGTGAGGAACCACAAGAAGGACAATGACACTGGATGAAGGCATGCCCAGAGGGGAGGAAGGTAGAAGAGGACTTATTCTGCTTGGCCTCAGAGGGTGGAATGAGGAACTAATAATGAATAGAAGTTGCAGAGAGGCAAATTTGGGCTTTATAGAAGGAACGATTTCCTAATAAATTAGATATATCCAAAAGGGTCAAGTAGTCCAGTTTGATTAGAACAGAGAATGGGTAAACAAAGAGTGTTGTGACATAGGACAAAAAAATGTAATTAGGAGCCAAATTGCATAGGTTTTTATGTTAGACTGAGGCGATAGGGAACCATTGATGATTTTTGAGTAGGAGAGTGAATCTACTTGATGGCGATATTGTAAGAGGGGATGCTTGTTTAGGAACAGAGCTGGGTATATGATCTCTGAATTCTCTTCCAAGTCTGAATTTCTGTAATCCTACGATCTATGATTAGTGCTCCCTATTATGCTTTTATGACATTCCAATATTCTGAGCGGTCACACTTTAGAAATAATAATAATAATGATAATGATGACAGCAACTAACATTTACATAGTGCTGACTATGTGACAGGCACTGTGCTAAAAGTTTTGCAAATATTATCTCGTTTGATTGTCACAACAACCCTGGAAAATAGATGATGTTATTATCCCCATTTTACAGATGTGGAAACTGAGACAAACAGAGGTTGACTGGCTCAGAGTCACACAGCTAGTAAATGTCTGAGGCTGGATTTGAACTCGGGTCTTCCTGATTCCAGGCTCAGTGCACTATGTCTTTTCTTCCCAAGTATATGTCCTTTCAAAGAACCTGGTAATCTTTGAACAAATTTTGTCACGATGAATGAGTTTTAGCACTCAAGACAGTGTGACACCAAAGGGCCTCCACTCTCTATTGAATCATTTTGTGTTGGAAAGGATTGCTAGTTCTAGTTGTAGAATGCCCTGGGAGACTAGCTACAGATGACTTAGTACCAGTGCTTTCCAGGAGGTGGCACTGTGGGGATGTGTTGATGTAATGGAGGAAGGAAGAAGGCAGTAGAATTTTCTCATGTAGTACTTGGTGGTTGACTGATGATTATTTTTCAGGTCCAGTAAAGTGGTGAAAATGTTACCCAGTCATGTTGTTAGTACTGCAGTGCTGGAGCTCAAAATTGAACCTAAGTTCACATGTGCTTTTCTTAGCAACTAACCCTTTATTTGTGGGTTTAATTTAGTAGGCTTCACTCTGCACCAGGGGTGGGAAACCTGAAACCCTGAGGCCACATGTGGCTGCACTTGAGGGCCTAGAAGTCCACGTGTGCCTCAAGGTCACAGGTTTGCCACCCCTGCTCTACACAGATCCAGCTAGGAAGATGAGGGGGTGGGTGACTTGGGCTGGGATTATTCATCCTATTTTTTAATTAACTTGAAATCCCAATACTGAGCTTTAGAAAATCATGATACTCTCTTGTTCCCCTTCAGTGTACATTTTGCTATGGACAACTGGATTTAGGTTTCATACCTAGCACTATGTTATGTCTCTTAAAAGGCTCACGTTGGTTTGATATTTTTTTAAAGCTTCAACCTTCCCCTATGCATATGAAATGAGGATACTGACCATCAGCCAGTCACTCAGCTGTTCTGTGAAATGATGAGAGAATACTTTGAAGTTCATTGAAGGCAAGTGTTAACCAGCCTTAATATAATATAAATGGGAAGACCTATTTCTTAGAACTTATTCATTCATTTAAAAAAAATATAGTAATTGCCTAATAAATGTGAAGTCTTAAGGCACTTATAGTATAATTGAGTGAAGAATATTCATCAATAGGCATTTATTAAATGAATACTATGTTCCAAGCACTGTGTACCTGTAGTAAGATACATAATGCCTATAATTGTAAGAGCTAATTGTGATGCAAACTCAAATATAAAATAGTCCTTGTTCTCAAAGAGCTTAAATTTCACCAGAGGAGTATACATTGAAAACAAAACAAAACTCTGAAATGAAGGAGAAAGAAATAATTACCAAAGAGAGTTTCAGGCAAAATGAGGAGAGATAATTTTTATTTTGGTCAGTAGAATTATGGAAGACTTCATGGAAGACTGTAGAATTTAGAACTACAAGGGATAGCTCATCTATCCCATTCTTCTTATAGATGAAGAAACAGATTTTGTTCTTCAGTCATTTCAATTGTGTTTGACTCTTCATGACCCCATTGGGGTTTTCTTGGCAAAGGTTGGTTTGCCATTTCCTTCTCCAACTCATTTTACAGATAAGAAAACCAAGGCAAATAGGGTTAAGTGACTTGCCCAGAGTCACACAGCTAGTGAGTGTCTGAGGCCAGCTTTGAACTCAGGAAGAGGAGTTTTCCTGACTCTAAGGCCGGTACTCTATCTACTGCACCACATTGCTGCCCAGGAAACAGACCCAACCAGTTAAAATGGCTTTCCCATGGTTACATGGGCACTATGCAAGTAGCAGAACCAGATTTCAAACACGTATCCTTTAATTCCTAATTCTGGTTATGATTTTTTCACCTATTATGTCAGAGCTACCTTTTTATAAATGGAGGAAGTGAGAGAGATGGTGGCGGAGCGAGGTCTATCCCAGATATGGGAGATAATCTGAGCAAAGGCACGGAGACAGCAGAGAGCATGACGAGAGCAGAGGATGGAGAGAGTAGTCTTGCTTGGCTAGTGCTCAGACCTGACAGAGTAACATCAAGTCTGTCTGGGCAGCTGGGTTGGAGTTGGTTTATGGGAAGATTTGGCAGCCAGAATCAGGACTTAAAACATTACACAATAGTTCTAGTAGAGAGATGGTGGAAGTTTCTGAGAAGAGTAACTCGATCAGAGTAGGGCATGAAGAAGGGCTTCTTGAGGTAGCGGTTTGTGAGGACACAGCGCAGATCGATGAGCTGATAGAGTGTAGGCAGGAAGGCCACTCGGGAGACTGCTGTTCTAATCTGGGTGAGGAGACATGAGGGTCTGAGTGAGTGTGGTAGTAGTGAGAGATGAGAGGAAGTGAGTGACTAATACAAGAGATATTGTGGAGGATGTGTGAGATTTGGGAGAGGGAGGATTCAAAAATGATCTCGAGGTTAGGACTGTAGGATATTGGGACAGAATGGCATCACCACTGGTAAAAGTATTGGCAAGAGGAGGGCCTGAATTCAGAACACCAAACCTGCTTTTGACTGAGAAAAATCCAACTGCCTCCATCCGACCTAGTGATCAGTTACTTCCTCCATATGATCTAGGGGTCAGTTACTCGCCCCCCTTTCTTTTGGGTCCACTTACTCAATATGTGGCCCCCATATCCATTAAAGAACCCTGTAGCCGAATCACCCATGGCATGGAAGTGAGTTAGGCAGTCTAATATGCCTCAAATTTGAATTTATTAAATAGAAGAGGTAATTTAAAGCATTTTGGAAAAACATCGTCACAGGTAGTCAACTCCCCTCACTATTCCCATGACTTGTTTTTCATCAGTTTTATTTACCTGCAACTTTTCAAGAATGCATCTCTCTTAAATAAAGGTGCACCATTGTTGGATTGCAGAAAAAAAGTGAGGAGAGTACTTAATCTTTTGATCCTATAGTATTGCAACTTGGCTGGAGGGTATATCTGGGTTTTTGGTTTTTGTTTGGGGCTTTTTTTTGGCTTTTGGTTTTTGTTCAGACTCTTAGACAACTCTCTAGCTCTTCCTTTCCTCTGGCTATGTTAGCTCTCAGAGAGAAATAGAACGGCTGGTCGTCATGCTTGTATTGTCCCTCTCCTTGACTGCTTGCTGAGGCCAGAGAGATGATATATTCTTCACTAAAAGCCATAGAAGTATCCCACCATAGTAACCATCCCAGTACAATTGATTAACCTTAGGGATCTGACAATCACAGACCTCCATTTCCTTTTTGGTGAATCAGCCAAACCCCTGGAACAGAACGTCATCTGCTAGAACCCAGCTCACTGTGAAGTGAGTGAAAGAATGTCCCTGTGAAGGCAGAGCAGCATAGCTCACAGACTGGGTAATTGGCTAATGGAACCTTTGGCTTCTGGGACCCAGTGTCTCATGCAGCCTGAGCTCTTACTTTGCAAAGGCCGACTAGTAGCCAAAAGAAAATGACAAGGCTGTGATTTCACACATCTCCTTTAATTCAAGTACTTAAAATGCCATTTAGAGGGCATCCTGCTTTCAAGAGACCAACTACTTACGAAATTTAGCTTGTTTTAAAAAAATAGAATAATTCAGAAGCAATCTCCTGAAGCCTTGCTAGTGAGTTCATACTTTCCCAATTTCCATTGACCCTTCCCAAGATTATTAATGGTATAGGGATGATATGCTTGATAGCAGTAAGCAGTGAAGAAGGATTTAATTCATGATAGATACTTTATAACCCGAACTTTTGGAGCAGGGGGAGATCTTAGATCTTCCTTGTAGTCCAGTCTCATCACTTGACAGTTTATGATCCTGAGGCCTGGTGAGGTAAAGTAATTTCATTCAAAGACATATAGGTAATTAGTGGGAGAGTTGGGATGAGAAAATACAGGTCCCCTGATCTCAATCCTGTGTTCCTTTGTTTTTTCCAGTATGCCTCACAGCATCCCTGCTATGAGTATTATTGTCAGTTTTTATTCACATTATTACTTTTCTAGAATGCAATTTCCTTTAAGCCCAGCTTATTTTATTTTTCATTTCTCAGTCCAATACCAATTTTAATGGATGATTCAGTGGCTAGATCCTATCTGATCCACTGATCTGTTGTGTGGCTTTAGGAAAGCTGCTTTCCCTTTCTAAGTTTTAGTTCTGCTGTTTGTAAAAGTGAGGAAATTCTGTGAAGAAATTCTACAAGTTTTCATGGGTTGGAAGTGCTTTTGGGTTCTCAAAAGCTATGCCAGTGGATCACAAGCCCTGGGAAATTCTACCATGCCAGAAAAGGCTTCTAGCATAATACTGGAAATGACTGTAGATATCTAGCTTTGATTCAAGATCTGGTTTTAGAGACCTAACCAAGCTACAGGTAGAAAGACTCATCACAGTAGGATGGTAATTTGGTGATTAATTCATTAGCCATGGCAACTTGTGAAATAATAATTTAGTCTTGCATCCACCACTAAAGTAATTGCAGCTTCTATGCCAGTATCACTGGCAAAGGGAGAAAGAAAAAAAATTAATGAAGAGATTGATAGAAAAGATCCTATAATTAAATCATCATGTACTTTAAGTGACTTCTTTGCTAATGTGGGCACAGAAGAAGATAGTGAAAAATGTGTTGGAGAACATGGTTCAAGAGTAAGAAACCTTAGAGGTGACAGGCTTGTGGACCACATAGAAGCCTTCTACTTGAGTGTAGTGTGCACTTTCTTCAAAGAAAGCAGCAGGAGGTGGTGGACCTTACAGGTAACAAATAAGATCACAAAAATGAAGTTGTCTATGTTTTAATTGATAGGAAATAGCTAGTTACTGTTGTGGGAGTTATTTCCAGATCACTTGTCTCTGTATCATCATACTACTCATTTGTTAAAGATAAAAATAAATTACAAACTACAGGAAAGAATAAAAATAGGGAAAATTATAACTTGACCAATATATTCATGCAAAAAATGGGAGAGAGATAAAAGAACAGAAATTGTCTAAGACTTACCATTTCCTGAGGAAGTTTAACTGATATCAATCAGTTGATGCAGCAGGGACATCAAAAGAGCTTAGAAAATTGTCTCAGCCAGAAAACACTTCATCATCTTTCCAAGATGTCAAACATATGACAGTCAAACCATGGAGTACAAACTTCTTTGTAAGATCTTGCAGAGGAGGATCGTAGGAGAATGTGTACAATTCTATGCCATTAAAAATTTAGAGAGGAAACAAGTTTGTGGAAAGTTTTGGGGGACACCCAACTAAGCCAAGCTATCCCAAGGACATTTCAGGATGAAACTGGAAGGCGGAGAAGAAAGAGAGCAAAAATGGAAAAGTTTTGTGAAGTTTTTAATAATGAGCTCTTTTTACCACCAGTGACAGGGGAAAGAAGGAAGAAAGAATAAAAGAAAGGAAAGAAGGAAGAGAGCAAGGAAGAGAGGAAAGAAGAAAGAAAGAAAAGGAAAGAAGCATTTTTTAAGGACCTACATTGTGCCAGGCACAGGGCTTACCACTTTATAAATATCATCTCATTTAATCTTCACAACAACCCTGGGAGATAGTTATTATATTATCTCCATTTTACAGATGAGGAGATTGAGTCAAACAGAGGCTAAGTGACTTGTCCAGGGTCTAGTGAGTGTCTCGGGTCAGATTTGAACTAAGGTCTTCCTGACTCTGAGTCCTGTGTCACCTGGCTTCCTCAATGGCTCTACCAGGTGTGAACTTTAATATCCCAGTCTATGGTGTACATGAGGAAGTAGATGGTAGATGAAGAATTAGAAATTCCATTGAAAAGAACAGATACTAGAACAGCTACTAGGTTGACTAGACCAAGTATGCTCAGGGTAGGCCCTTGCTAGAAGTGACATAATTTTGAGGGCATCGAAGAATGAATTCTCAAGACATCTGAAAGTGGGAAGGGTACCAAAGACTTTGAAAAAAATATTGGACCTAAATAAAAGTGGCTAAGAGAATATTACCAACTACCAACTTTTATGTCTCCTTTCCTATCTCTATACACATTTTTTTCATGAAAATAATCTACATGGTCACCCTTGATAGAAATGCCATAGGAAATGTGCAGCATTTTGTAAACAATAGTCTATACCAGATTATCTTTAAAGTTATACAGTTGGAGCAGGTAGAGAATTACAAGATCCCACTGTGCTTGTTATTCGTCGATGATAAAAAAGCACTTGTTATACATGCTACTGCAAAATACCAGCAACGAAGCGTTTCCCATTCAAAATAATTTTATTTTTTGAAAGATGTAACAATAGATATAGCTTTGTTTGATGACCATCTGTTTATTACTGTCAAGCAAGATGTAAAACTATCAAGTGAGATGTAAAGGAGGGGGATATATGAGTGTCAAAGGTGATTGCCAGTGTCATGGAGGATGTACTGTATCTAAAGGGTGATGGAGAGGTACATAGTGGGCATAAGCAAGCTGTAACACATTACCAGACAATAACTGCACAAGAAAAGCAATAGAAAATGTGCCTTTAGAGGCATATGACAGAGTGGTGTATATAATAGTCCATTCCAAACCCATATTTCTTCATTCTCTGCAATTAGGGAAGGGAGGTGCATTTTTCCAATTCTAGAGCCAACCTTGCGCATTGTAATTATACAGTGTTGAACAACTCTTAAAACACCCATTTCACTAACTCCTCCATCATGACCATAAGAAAAGCAAACCTTAATGTTTCTCTTTAAGAACACAGAACAGGAGGAAGAAACCGTGTATACTAATAAGGATGTCTGGTAAAAAGAATGTAATTTTCTGGTGAATTGACTGGACTCCTTGAAAGTGGCAAGGTCAGCTAAGGAAGCCAGGAGTGGGAGAAACCATATTGTCTGGTTTTTAAGAGAGTGGGTTGGAAGCCAGCTCTGCAGCCCAGACATTGAAGAAAGTGGATGTCTGAGAAGAGAAGATATTTCTAGCCAATGCATCCTCTGTCTCTGTGACTGTCTGTTATATTTATTATAAAGGGTAGACCAACCCCACTAACAGCTGTTGTGCAACCATCCATGGCTTTCCCCCACTGAAAAGAAACAAATTAAACACCTAAACTAAACCAAACCAAACTGACTCCACTCCACTATTGAGTAAAGCCTGAAGATGTATACAGGATTTCAATCAATCAGCAAGTATTTATTAAGCACTTTTGTGCCAGGTACTGAAAATGCAAGACAAAGAACAAAACCTCCCAGCCATACTCACAAGTAGCCTGCATTCTAATGGGAAAGACAACATGTACATGTAAAAGTAGCATAAATGAATAAATACACATTTGTACAAAATAGTTGAATACCAGGTTGCTTGGGACTGGAGTGCACTAGCAGTTGTGTGGATCAGGAAGGGTGTCATGAAGATGTTGTTTCTAAAGCTATGTCTTGAAGGGAAAGGAGCATTCTGTGAGCTGGAAATAAGAGGGCAGTACATTCCAAACTTGGAAGATGACCGGTGCAAAGGCTGTTGGTGACATGTGAATGAAGCTTGGGGGAAAGACTATATATGAATATATATATGCAAATATATATATGTAGATTGATGAGTCATCTGTAGAGAGATGATAGTCAAACATTTGGGAACTAATAGGTTTATCAGGAAAGGAGCATAGGGGGAGAAGAGAAGAGGGCGCAAGACAGAACCTTGGGGAATGCCCATAGTGACGGCATCAGCATTTACATGGTGAACCAGCAAAGGAGAATGACAGGGAATGGCCAAGCAGGTAGGAGATGAACCGGGAGGAGTAGGGTCAAAAAAAAACACAGAAAGGAGAGAGAATATCATTTTAATTCAATAAATATTTATTAAATGCCCACTATATGTCAGGAAGGACAGAGTGGTCAGTATGGTCAAATGCAGCAGATAGGTTGAGAGGCTGCAGGTCGGGAAAAGACCATCAGATTTGGCAATTAAGAGATCTTTGGTAACTTTGGGGGAAAACCCCTTTCAATTGTGTGATGAGGTCAGAAGTCAGATTGCAAAGAGTTAAGGAGTGAAGGAGGTGAGGCAGTGAATGTAGACAGACTTCTCAAGGAGAAAGGGAGAAGACATGTGAGATGATAGCTGGAGGGGATGGCAGGGTCTTTTGTGTGTGTGTGTGTGTGTGTGTGTGTGCGTGTGTTTAGGATGGAGGAAAGACTTGAACATGTTTGAAGGCAGTAGAAGAGGAACCAGTTAATAGGGAGAGGTTTAAAAATTGCATGATGATTGAGTATGCTTTCTGCTAGAGAAGACTAGCAGGTATTTGATCAAGAGCATGTGTAGGAAGTTTGGGAGACTGGGGGAAAAGGAGGAGACAGCGGGGGTTGATGTCTAGGGGTTCGGAATGAAGAAAATGAGAGGCGTTCACATCAGACGTCCTCAGTTCTCTCAACAGAGTAAGAGGCAAGGTCCCAATTGTCTTTGCTTTTCTTTTTGACGAGAGTAGAGTTTAGCTTTACTTGTTCATTCCAGTGAACATTTCTTTTAGATGAGCGGCTTAGTTGAGGCAAATGGCCCCATTTCAGAAACACCCAGAGAATCAGGGCTGCTGTCTAGTTCGGTTTTAGGTACATCAGATTAGCTCAGAGATCAAGCCGTGGTGGCTTCCCAAGAAAGGTGAGAGGTTGTGTTAGTGAGTGCAGAAAGGGACCTGTGTGGCAGAGGGAAGAACACTGGATTTTGAGTCAATGTTTTCTCTGATTCTATTCTCTCTCTGCTGCTTATGACCTGTGTGAACTTGGGGGAAAAAATCTCAGCTTCTCTCTGTGTTTCACTTTCTTCTCCCCCTGAGTCTTCATTTCCTTATCTGTAAAGTGAGAAGGTTTGACTAGGTGTCCTCTGGGGTCCCTTCTAAGCAATGAATCTATGATCCTGTGATGCCACAGTGCAGATGGGGAAAATTCCCATAAGGGTTAGTGGGCTACTCCTGCTTCCTCTCCCCCTCTAAAACATGACTCTCTCTGCCCTTTAAGGTAATTTGATCCTAGAAATTTCATTTCCTCTATTCCCTGTATTCATCCATGCTCCTAGCTAGCATGGCAAAAAGGATGATGAACAATAACAACAAATCCCAGAAGAATTGTGTCTTAAAATCGCAAGATCATAGATTTAAAACTGAAAGAGATCTCAGAAGTCATTTAGGTCAGAGGTGTCAAACACAGCCATGTAGCCCGTAGCTGGTGACACCAGAATCAAATGTAATTGGGGAATGTTATTCCAACAAAAAAAATACAATAGAATATAGACAATGTTAATATGTGGTTTTCTAAGTCAATATATGGCAGCTAGGTGGCACAGTGGATAGAGTGCCAGGCCTGAAGTCAGGAAGACTCACTTTCCTGAGTTCAAATCTGGCCTCAGACACTTACTAGCTATGTGTCCCTGGGCAGGTCACTTACCCCCTGTTTGCCTCCATTTCTTCATCTGTAAAATGAGCTGGAGAAGGAAATGACAAGCTGCTCCAGTATCTTTGCCAAGAAAACCCCAAATGGGGTCTGAACCTACTGAACAACAACACAAAGTCAATATGTTTCCTTCAGAGATCTTTCAGTGTGATTCAGTGCCCTCTCTCCCATTTAAGTTTGACACCACTCATGTAAGCTAAGCCTCTCACTTTACTGATTAGGAGAGAGAAATTGAGGGAAATTAAGTGATTTGCCCAAACTCACACCCATATTAAGTATAGACCCAGGATTCAAACTCAGATCCTGTGACTCTGAATCTAGAGCTTTCCCTACTTTTTTGTGCTGCCTCTAAGACCCATGTCTGAGGCTTATTAAGTATGTGACAGAAAGCAAGCCCCCTCATTTCCCTGACCCTCAGTTTTTTATCATAGAATGAGAATTCTGATGCTTACTGCCCCCTCAAAGGACTGTGGTAAGAACAGCGCTTAGAAAACATAAAGTATTACATAATATAATGTGACCTTCTATCACAGCCCTTTGTAGATATTGCCTTCTTTGTCTACGAACCTGGTTTTTAAAGTCTTGCAGATATTCTTATCATATAGTAGGAAATACTTCAGTTGCTATAGCATAGATGGGGGATGTGAAAGGTCAAAGAGACATAGCGAGAGCTGATGAGGGGAGACAATGTCCTGCAGTGGAAGGAGCACTGGACTTTGTGTCAATGGACCCGAGATCAAATCCTGCTATGATGCTTATCACTTGTATGGCCTTGGGCAATTCATCTCAATTTCTTCAACTATAAAATTAGGGACTGGACTGGATGACTTTAGCGGTCCCCTCTGTCTCTAAATCTGTGGCCCTTTGATGGATTCCAAACTCCCCTGGTTCATGCCACCAGAGCTCAATCTCTCTCTGCTGAGCCTCATCCTTCCTTTCTTTGAGCACGACTATTTTGGAAGAAGTCCCATCCATGCTTCCTTCATTCCTTCTTCTGTATGGCCTCACTAGCCACTTTTCACCCTGGAGAAGTTCTGAGTCTCACAGCGCTCTCTAGATTAGTGACTGTGCCCATCATGCTTCATGTCAGTTTCTGGCCATAACCTCCAAGGCAAGGCAGGGAGGGGGGATTGGTGCTAGAAACCTCCATCAGATCAACCCTGCCACTCTTCCTGGTGGGGCTTGTCAGTCTCCCTATGGCTCCACTCACTGTCCCAGTAAATTTCCAAACCAAAGTGCTCCCATCACTTCCCTATGGAAGTATCTCCCTCAATAGAATGTAAGCTCTTTGAGGGAAGGTGTTTTCTTTGTTTTCTGTATTTGTGTTCTCAGGCTTAGCACATAGAAAGCCTTTAATAAATGCATTTGTCATTCATTTAAATTTGTTCATCCATTTACCTCACTCCCTGCTCAGATGCACTGGGGATATCAAGACAGGTATTAGTGGAAAGACCACTGCCAAATCCCAATGAGGTAGTCTCTTTGTGCCTGGCTATTGGCTAAGGTGATGTCCTGAATGAATGAAATGAATGTGTCTCTTTGGCAGGCAGAATGTTCATTTTCATTACTGTGGAATTCTGTAAATGCAGTGTAGTGAGGAGAGACAGAGACAGAGACAAAGACAGAGGGAGACAGACAGGGGCAGACAAAGACAGACAGAGAGAAAGAGAAGGGGAGAGAGAGAGAGAGAGAGAGAGAGAGAGAGAGAGAGAGAGAGAGAGAGAGAGAGAGAAACAGAGAGAGATACAGAGAGGGAGAGAGACAGAGAGAGAGACAGACAGAGACAGAGAGACAGAGAGATAGATAGACAGACACAGACATAGACAGAGACACAGAGAGCTTGTGTATATGTTTGGGGGTGGGGTGTAAAGGGAATGACAAGATACTATATCTGTTGGAAATGAGAGGGACAAAAAGGTCCACTAAGCTGTTTCTGGAGTGGTTGTCACTTACTGTCACTTCTGAGTATAAAGAAAGACAGGCTCTCAGGCCAATCCATATAAACTCTTTATTTAGGTGATTATGTGATAATACTTTGGAGATACTTCATACGTAGGAGTTAACGATCACTCTCTCCCAACAGGGGAATGTCTTGTTTGTTCTGATCTGTAGTTTTTGTACTTAGCACAATGACTTACACTTAAGTATTTAATAAATATTCTATCTACCCACCCATCTATCCTACCTATCATCTATCTGTCTATCTGTCTATCTATCAACTGTCTATCTATCTGTCTGTCTGTCTGTCTCTATCTCTATCTCTATCTCTATCTCTATCTCTATCTCTATCTCTATCTCTATCTCTATCTATATCTATATCTATATCTATATCTATATCTATATCTATATCTATATCTATATCTATATCTATATCTATATCTATATCTATATCTATATCTATATCTATATCTATATCTATATCCTTTCTAACATCTATCTATTCCCACAGAAGCTCTGTGGATGCCTTCTTCAGTCTCTGTCCTTGTCTCCCTGCCTCTGCTCCATCTGTATTTTCCTGTGTTGTAAAGTTGCATAGGTTACTTAGGGCAGAAGTGGCACCAAGGGGAAGGCCTTGAATCACACAATGTTACAGCTGGGAAAGAGAATCACAGGCTCCCAGAGCTGGAGAAGACCTCAGCAAGCATCTGGCCCAACTTATGATAAGGTATACAGTCTCCCACAGAACATTCCCAGCAATGGTCTTCCAGCCTCCATTTGCAGACCTCTAATTAGGGGGAATCCACTACCTTTTGAGACCATCTGTTTCTCTCTTGGACAGCTCTAATAGTAAGGAACCATTGGCCAACTCATTCAATCTAAATTTTTCTTCTATCCATTACTCCCAGTTCTGCTGGGTCCAAGAAAAGCAGATCAGTTCCTTCCTATCTGTGCTTAACAATCCTTCATGTTCTTGAAGAACGTTGTTATGTCACACTGAGTTTTCTCTTCTCCGACCTAAACATCTCTGGGGTCTTCACTGATCCTTGTATGACATCATTGCCCTTCTCCTCCCTGTCTGTTCAGCTCTCCTCTTAATTGTCTCTGGCTTCCTTCATTCAACAAGCATTCATTAAGCACCTATCAGGTGCCTGGCTCTGTGCTAGGTGCTGAGGATACAAATACAAGAATGGCATAGTCCCTGTGAGCCCCCAAGGAGCTTACATGCTTGTCAGTTTCTTTCCTAAAACACGGCACCCAGAACTGAACACGATACTCCACACCGTAAATACCAACTATTCCCTCCTTTATGTTGCATATTGGAAAACTGAGAGCCAAAGACATGAAATGACTGGTTGTCCCAAGATCAGAGCTTCACTCAAATCCAGGTCTGCAGAATCCTGGTCTTTTATTTTTTCCACTTATCACTTCTGAGCCAGAGTCAAGGCCAGGAGTAAGGCTAAAGAAAATGTTAAATATAAGCCTGGAACTGGCATGTAGAGGAGGAGGTGATGAGATAGAGTTTTGAGGGACACATTTAGTACAATCGCTCTTCACTTTACTATCTGCTTGGAGTCTAAAACAGGTGTGGGATGGGGGCCAGGGATGAGGGTGACACCAGAAAAGGAGCCAGGTCCTGGTTCACAAAAGTGAGGAGTATCAGCATTTAGAAACCACCCCAGGCAATGAGATCACTGCATTTCTTTGATATTCCTTCTCGTTTACACATTCCATTCAACTATGCATGACAAAAATTGCACACATGTTCCCTCGGAGATGCTGCCCAGACAAAATTCTACTGAGGTCCAATACAGGGCTTCCCTGGTGCAACTCCTGAAATCTCCCCCAGTGCCTGGGGACACCTGTGTGGTATCTATAGTTTTTTCAGTACCTCTGTATCATTCCTGTGTCTGAAAATCCCCACCTCTTTTCTTTTCTTTTTGGTCTATTCCTCTCTTATCTTATTATGATTTTCCTTTTTCTCCATCACTGCAGAAAACTTCTTTCCTCTTCATTGATTCCAATGTTCTCTCTCCCACCCTCCCTCCCACTCTCTCTGTCTCTCTCTCTCTCTCTTTCCCTCCCTCTTTCTCATTTTAATTTGGCATTGATTTGATTTGGCTAATTGTCGTTCAGTCATGTCTTCATGACCCAATTTGGGGTTTTCTTGGCAAAGATACTGGAGTGGTTTGTCATTTCCTTCTTCAGCTCATTTTACAGTTGAGGAAACTGAGGCAAATAGAATTAAGTGACTTGCCCAGGGTTACGCAGCCAGTAAGTGTCTCAGAACAAATTTGAACTCAGGGAGAGGATCCTTCCTGACTCCAGGCCTGGCACTCTGTTCACTTTGCCACCTAGCTGCCTTTGATTTGGCTAGAGTCTCCCCCTAATGGCCCCCCTGTTCATGACAAGTGGTCCCATGCATAGTATAGAAGTGCATCAGCCTTCGTTTGACACTCTGTGAGGCCCTAGTAAGCATGACCCAACACCTTTCCCTCCATTAGAAAGAATGGGTATACAGTTTTTCATTTAGGATTTTCTTTGTTTATTTTTTGCATCTTGCTCCTTAGAGCAACATTGATAGAGAACATAGAGAATCATTGATTTTGAAGCAAAAGAATCATCCATTCCAACCCCACTCATTTACAAACCAGAAAACTGAGAATGAGGGAAATTAAATGACTTGTCCAAGGTCACACAGGTATATAAGTGGCAGAGTCAGGATTTGAACACAGGTCCTGAGACTCCTCTTCCTTTTTCACTTTCTCAAACTTCTACCTCCTGACTTAAATGCCCTTGTTTTGGAACCTGGATATTCTGAACGTCCACCAACTGGAAACCTAAGTCCATGTCGGATGATTTTTTTGTCCTTAGGTCTTGCCCTGAGTTTTCTTTCCCTGCTGGAGTTTATTCTCTCAGCCCAGGAGAAGAGAGATTCCTCCAGAGGTTGGTAAATATTTTACAACATCTAATGGAATCAAGTTGTTTACTCTGCAGGAAATAGAAAAGCATTAGTTAGAGAGAGTAACAAGGTGCCTTGCTGGTGATTCTTCAGGTTTCCAGAGAGCAAGGGGAGCTTGAATGATTTTCACTTAAAGAGTTTTAATATCACTCTGCCATCAGAGCAGCCTAGAAGTGATTTGCTTCTCCTCCAGGCTGGGCTTTTTTCAGCTGCAAACCAAATACTTCCAAGTATGGAAATCAGTGACTGGTATCGTCCTGTCTTAGACTTACTGGAGAATTCACTGAACTAGACTCCCAACTCACTACTGACTCCTTAAAAGTCCCTACCGTGCCTGTTCCAAAATACAATTTCCCCTCAACTTCTTTCTTCTCCCAGTTACTCCTTTGGGGGAAATGACCTACAAAGGTAGATTGCCCCACTGGGAGTACATCATCAGCTGGTTATTCATCCTTCACTCTCCAAGAAGACCGATGACATCATGAGGGTGGTGTCTTGACTCGATTGTGAATTGGATTTGAGTGAGGCAGAGCTATACGAGGTCTTCAGTGTCTGTCTCGCCTCCAGAGTCATTGGAGTTTAGTGGCAAGACAAAGGTCAAAATGACTGGAGAGAGCTCAGAATGCAGCAGGTGGCCTTGGTCTTTCTAAACCAAGGTCTTTCCCAGGTCTCAGTTTCATAGAATGACTTCAATTGTGAGTCTGCATGGGGTGGTGGATGGAGCACTGGACTGGGCGAGAAACGTTGATTTCAAATCCTGCCTAAGTCACTTATTAGCTGTGTGGCTATGGGCAAGTGACTTAGTCCCTCTTGGCCTCTGCTTCCTTATCTGTAAAATGGGGGTGATAATTGCATCTGTTGGAGTCAATTGTACCTTTGAGAGTCAAATGATAAAATATGAATATAGAACTTTGCAAACCTTAAAGTGCCCTATAAATTTTAGCTATTAGTGCTTTCTTTTTGCAAATAACTTGGTGATTAGCCTTTCCAATTATAACTAGGCTGATTCTCCGGACCTTAGATGACAGGCATACAGTTTGTCTCTATACCCATTCTTAAAGCCTTTGAGCATGAACCATCAGTTTGTGCTCTGCTGTCATAACCCAAGAAAACCCAAGATCTCCTCCATGTCAAGTTGGGGAGTCCAAGTAGGATCTTGGGGTAGGACTTAGGGGTAGAGGGCACTTCACCGATCATTAAACTGGCATGCCCCCAAAATCACCACCCAGCCTTTGCTTGAAAATCTCCAGTGGAAGAGGAACCTATATGACCTCTGAAAGCGGCCCATGGCACTCTTGGACAACTCTCATTGTCAGGAAGTTTTCTTTGAAAAAACCTGTGACTAACCTGACTCCAGTGGACAGGTGATAAAGAATGTCACCTACCTCCTGACAGAGGGGTGATGGACTAAATATGTAGAATTCACTTTTGGACATAACCATTATCGAAATGTTTTTGCTTGACTCTCCATAGTTGTTGTTGTTGTTGTTGTTGTTGTGTGTGTGTGTATGTGTGTGTGTGTTTCTCAGTGTGTTTGCATTTGGGGGAAAAGTAGAATGGAGAAAATATAAATACTTCTTAATTTAAAAAAATTAGATTCAATTGAAAAAAATTAAGTCTAAAGTTTCCTTTTTATAACTTTGAGCTTTTGCTATCACTTCTCTCCTTTGGGGTTAATTAAGACAAATTTAATCCCTGTTTTATCTATGACAGCCTTTTAAGGACCTGGACAGCCATCACTTCTCCCCAGCTTCTCCCTGGATCCCTCAGCTGCTACTGCATTCCTAAAACTATATCTTCTACTCATATTCGGTGTGTGTATACATATATACAAATGTGTGTGTGTTTTCATATTGTTTCTCTCAAGTAGAATAATAGACTATAAGCCCCTTGAAAGCAGGGACTATTTCACTATTATTTTTCTAACCCCAGGTCCTAACACAATGCCCGAGACTAATACATATTAAATAATTTTTCATCAATTGATGCACTGTTTCAGTCTTCTCCAGGTTAAATATCTCTACCTTCAACCTAAAGGCCTTAAAATATGCATATATCGCAGGCAGATTTTTTTGCTCTGTAGCCCCAGAGCCTCTGCACATTATTTTTGAGAACACTCCAGCTTGTGCAACTAGCCTGGATGAGTCCTCTTTCCCTCAAATGACCCCAGCTTTCCTTTCCTGGGGGGAAGCAAAAAATAATGCTTCTCCCTTTCCAGAGTCAGCATGAAGGCCAATTATGCAGAATAATTGGAAAGTACGGGAAAAGCACCAGGAGGATACTTAATATTTATATTATATATAGGTACTTAAAGGCTCTTGATAAATTCTTTTTGATAGAGCTCACTTTGGGGGGAATGGCCTGCCCTGGGTAGATGGTCAAGTACCAGACAGAAAGGAAGATGGGTAGGATTCCAGCCTGGAAAGCCGGTGGTTTTGCATATGCCCAAGGCCTAAAGGGATTTGGAGATGTTACTAAATTCCTACTCCTTCCAGACAGAACTGCACTCAGATTGTATTAAAAAAGAATGCTGGGGTTCATTTTCTCAGTTCCTGTCTGCCTCTTTTCTAATCCATTTCCCACGTCATGGCTTAGCTTATTTTGACTCTATCCCAGGCCTGGACCTGAGAGTGAATTCCTGATATCGGCCAGTGAAGCCCGAAGCCACAAGACTCATCTCTCTGGCGCTCTCCCGTGTAATGTGAGAGTTAAGCTGCCCCATCAGGGCTCGGAGAGGAAAGTCACCCTCCCGTCTGGCTTCAGCCATCTTTGATTGGCCAAAACAGCTGAACTCTGTTGGGAATTCCTTGGTGATTTCCCAGAGAGAGGTCTAAGGAACCGTTTGCCCGGTTGACTTCTTTGCAGCCTTAAGCAATACTCTGTCCTTTTGGGAGATGTCAATAAGTACCCTTTTGCATGTGCATAGTCACAGACCCTGCCCATAAGAAACTTACTGTCTGGGATGGATGGTATTGATAAGGACAGATAGATTTAGGACTCAAAAGGACCTTAGGAGTCATTTTGCCCAACCCTTTAATTTAGAAAGGAGGAAACTGAAGCCCAGAGGGGTGATGTGTCTCAGCTAAGGTCATGCAGACAGTGGCAAAGCTGGGATTCAAACACAGAGCCCTTTGACTTCATATCTAATGGGCTTCCCGCTGCACTGAGGAATTATAGCAATCAAGGGCACGGGAGCAGGAAGAGGGGGTGAGGTGGGGACAAGCATTTATTAAGCACTTACTATGTGCCAGGCACTGTGCTAAGCACTTCACAAATATTATTTGGTTCTCACAACAACCCTGGGAAGCAGGTGCTACCATTATTCCCATTGAAGAAATTGAGGCATATAGAGGTTAAGTGACTTGAGCAGGGTCATGCAGCCAGTAAATGCTGAGGTCAGATAATTCCCAACCCAGGGCCCTATCCGCCATATCACCCAACTGAACAAATAAACAGATAATACATTAACATTACAAGTAGAGAGGCGGATACACAGTGTTTTGCAGCAAACATGAAGGGGAGTCCTGACAAACAGAATGGCAGGCAGTCCAGGAGAAACCCAAAGGTACTTAGTACTTAATGGTCCTAGCATGAGAGAGACAGTGGAGACTAGCGATGGAGAGCTCCTGCCTCTAACCCACGCTGCCTGAGTGACCCTGGGTGAGGGCGTGTAACGTATTGGTGTCCCACGCAACAAAGACCACGAGTTGCAGAGAAGCTGCCAACCTTCGGTGGTAGAAGAAGTTCATTATAGGAAGCACCCTACCCTGATGACATCCGGCGTCTGTTCTCAGTGCCTCCCCCCACCAAAAGAATTCCACAGAAGCCTGGAATGTTGAGTGTGTTCCAGTACAATATTGTACATGGAATACTGTGCAAACTTTGAAGTGCTAAGTGTCAGTTATCATTTCGTCTTTGTTCCCAATAGAATATAAGCTCCCTTAGGGCAGAGGCCGTTTCATTTTTGTTTTTGTATCTCCAGCACCTAGCGCACTATCTAGCCCTCAGTAGCAACGTGATAAATGCTTCTTCTTTTTTTTTTAATTCAACTGACATCTGATAATCTTATTTTACAAAGGAGGAAACAGCCAGAGAAGGGGTGAAATACTTCGCCCAAGGTCACAGAAGTCGCAGGGCCAGAATTTAAATAAATCTTGCTCCATGTCCAGTGCTTCTTTCTCTAGTGCGTTATTTCCTATGTGACAGTAACCAGGACCTTCACTCTCTTCACTCCATGGAGCTGACTCAGAGACACCAAGACCTGATCTTTCTACCTGGGAGAAAGAGACATCTTAGCTACTTTCTGAGCCCATATGGAGTTAGTACCTAACGCTTTCTACTCCCACAAGAAGCCAGGAACTCAAGTGGCAGAGGGAAGGATGACTCAGAATAAAATTCCACTGATTTAGAAACAAGCTATTACCTACTCCATTCTGGAACCTCCTGGCATCGAACCAGCCACTTCATCAGATGCTTTCAAAGGGGTCAGCATCCAAGTTTGGCATCTGCTTCTTGCCTGGTTGGAATGCCGACGCTGACAGCTCCCTTGGACTTAGACTGTTAGGGAGGGCTCTAGCTAGCTGCTCCAGCGTATCATTGGCTTTGCTCTCTTTCTTAGGTGATCCTCTTTCTATGTATGATTGACAGTCCTGGAGAGTGAGGTGTGTGTGAGTGTGTGTGTGTGTATGTGTCTGTCTGTTTGTCTGTCTGTATGTGTGTATGGGTGAGGAGAGGCATAGGGTTAGGACCTTGGCTATTCTTTCGCTTCTCATCTGCCCTTGACTTTGGTAATAGACATGGTAACAGGAGGCTCTTTAGAATATGAGAGGGCTTTATTCTGTGGAACTTTGCAATGGCTAGAAAATAATGAATTGCCATGTTCCTGAAGGGCACAGTATGCATATGAAGTCAACTTGAAATGGGAAGTGTGGGACCAGATACTGTACAAAGTAAAATGAATGAACAGCCTGGCCCTCTAGGCATCCTCCTCATCTTGGCTGTCCAGGAAAACAGGGAGGGCTGAGGGAGAGAGGGTTGGTCCATGCCTAGGCACATCCTATGATCTTCCCAGCAAGACAGCCTACCTCCCTACTGGGATGATTACATGTGCACTGAAAAAGCCTGTCAGGCAGACAACTGGCTTCACCTAGCCTGGTGACACTCTCCTTTCTCATTTCCCTCCTCACTGTAGCTTGAGGAGGATTTTCTGTGCTCTTGCCAGGGCCAGATGCTGTCAGTGTATGTGGTGGAGAGGCACCTGGGGAGCCAAGTAATCATTGCTGAGAGACGCACATCCAACCCAGTAGGCCGAACAAGGAAGGACATTTAACTCCATCTTAAGGATATTCAAGGCCTTGTCAACTTCTAGACAAGAATATATCTGTTCAAGCTAATGACTGAATTTGTGTCATATTTTGTTCTTCAGGTTCATATGTATGTATTGGTATATATACATATGTTCATACATATGTGTACGTGTGTATACATGTACACATAGATAGGTACATATGGTTATGGCTATGCATATACGTGACTATGTGCACACACAAATGTACTCTATAATATGTATATATATATTTATGTACGTATTATGTGTAAGCATATTATATGCATGCATATACAGACACACATATATGGACAACTTTATAAATATAACAAATACTGAGATATTTCTCCCCTTCCCCTTTCCTCTTCCATTTGAGTAACTGGCAGAATAGAGTGTGCCTGACGGAAGGCATTTATGGTGATGGGTGAGCCTGGTAACTGGTTCCTACTGAAGAAGAGAAAGGGAAAAACTGTCAAGAAGACAGATTAGCAGCAGAGACTGAAGAGGAAGACCCTGGAGGTTTTACCCTCATATTGCTTGGGAAGAAGGCATCGAAGAACTATAAATTGCACATGTGTAAGAAAGTAGTGGACCAGGTGGTCATGCTATAAAGCGAAGCATGTTCATCAAAATACTAGAAAATTTGAGAGAAAGGGAAAAAAAATCCAACCTACCACCTTCACCAAAGACTGGTATAGAGAAGAGGTAAAGGTAGGACTATTTGGGTTAGAGGTGGGGTGCCTCTCCTGGAGATGCCTTCGTATTGGGGACTTTAACTCAGAATTTACATATGTATTTTAATGGTTGCTTACTCAAGTGTCTCTGTTTTGATTTCTTTCTTGTCATAATCTTCCCCTCACTCCCAGTAAAATTATGAACTGTATGTTTACTTATGTATTTGTGGAGAAGGAAATGGCAAACCACTGCAGTATCTTTGCCAAGAAAACCCCAAATGGGGTCGCTAAGTGTCAGACATAACTGAAATGACTGAACAGCATCAACCTCATGTATGTGTTTTTCCGGATTTCCTGGGGAAGTACGGGGTTATAAGTCAACAAAGTGAGAAAATCCCTCAGAGTGAATCTGAAGCCCTCCTCTTGTGTCTCCTGTAAGTGTTGGACCACCTTCCCTGGTGCTTCTCAGTTGTATGACTTGAATGCTGCCTTCCTAAGCCTGCAGTATTTGGATGCCCACTAGGTGAGAACTCATTGGTCTCTTTGGAATCTCTCTGCCACATGTATGGTATAGCCTTCCTAAAATGCCTTTGTATCCCTGTTGGCCATTAGAGGGCACTCAGTCTGTAGATACCTAGACTGCTCCTCTTACCACTAAACCTATTGTTTCTGTCACTCTCACCTGAATCCATAAATTTATAGACTTGACAATCTATGATCATTGTTTATTGCAATTAGTGAATTGGAAGGATATGGGTCAATAGCTCCTTCAGGGAGCCATCTACCTCTAGCCATCTACTAAACCTCCTCCTCCTTGCCCTCCTAGATTTTTGGGAGGGGTGGTGGGGAAATTTTCATACTACTCACATCTCCAGCTCCTGGAGAGGCATGAGGGAAGAGAGTGTGCCCAGGGTTCTGTTCCAGCATTACCTATTCTGAGGGGGAAAGCAGAGGGACGAGTAGTGAGAGAAACCAACCGTCCCTTTAATCTCACAGATCTGACAGGAGTCACAACAGCCGTCAGGGTTGGAACACATGATGCTCTGTCCTCTTGCTCTGTCCAGCAGTCTCTTTCTCTGCTTCCGCGTTATAGGCTGCCTCTTTATCACTGATCTCCAGAAGTGACACTCCTGGAAGCTCTTATTTACCTCCCGGAAGACTAGGAGACCAACATCCAGGGCAGTGGTCCCTTGTCCTATCATTTTCATTCAGGATGTCAAACCCTCGAGGGACAAGGGAGAGGCTGCCCACCCAGATCATCGTCATAATAGCTAATGCTCATGTTTAATAGTACTTTAAGATTTGTGAAGTACTTCAGATTTATTATCTCAATTCTCACAATAACCCTATGAGGCAGATCCTATCATCCTCCCCATTCTGTAGATGAGGAGACCGAGGAAGGACATGGTTAAGTGACTAGCCTAAGGTCACAATGTCTGAGATAGGATTTGGACTCTTGTCTTCCCAACTCCAACCCTAGTCTGTGCCACCTACAGCTCTCATACCCCTCTATCCCATTGTAGGGCTTTCTGCCTATTGCAAATGCTTCCTACCTTAGACTCCCAGTGAAGGAAAGGCAAGCATCCTCTCCCATATGCCTAAACCATTAGAATCTGTCTCTCTCCTCAAATCTTCATCACCCTGAGCCCAGAGGATAATAATAATATTTCAGAAAGAAAAAAGGGCAAGACATAAACAGAGCTTCTATTGTCAAAAGAGTCTTTGGTTCACGGTTACATTTGGGGGACTCATCTGGGATTATCCATTGAAATGTGTGTCTTACGCGTTGGCAGCATCAAAGCCTGGAGAGCACCATTTGCAAGTACAAAGACAAGGCATAGAACCAGTGGGCCTTAGACCACTGTGTTGTCAGTGTGAGCTAAAGAAATGGCTTCTTGGCTGCTTCTTGGTGCCCTGGGGTGAATGCAGACCCACACAAAGCACTCTTCATTGTGGAAACACTACTGACTTGTCATGAGAACACCATTGAAAAGATTCTGCTTTGGATGCCCTGGGCAGATGTGGCATCTGTGGAAAGTGTCAGGCTCCTCTGTGGTAGTTTTTTGAGGTATCATGGTTTTATGAATTCCCTGTAGAGGAATACCTGGAGATAGAGAAGGAACATGAAAAGTAATTATGAAACTTGCTACCTCACAATCTGAGTGCTTGAACAGAACTGACAAAAGAAGGGAGAGTTATATCAGATATCAAAAAAAAGCCAGGGAGGTAATATGACAAGATGGACAGACAGCCAGTCTTGGAGCCAGGCCAACCTGGGTTCCAACCCCACTTCTGACACATGCTGCACGTGGGATCTAGGCCACTTAATTTCTTAGTGCTCTAGAGAATGCTCTAAGACTATAAGATGTAGAGACTAGAATGTGCTTTGATGGAGGTAGTTTACTCACCCAAGAGTTCCCTATACTAATGAACTCACATGTCCAGTCTCTATCTCTATGGAAAAACTGCTGGAGTTGAAGATTACTCCTCCAGCTCTAAAAATAACGTCACCAAAAATATGAACCCAGGACCAAGGCCAGGCTCTGTGATCGATATTAAAAGTGTGCCCAAAGTGGATGCCATATGGGAACTTGGCATTATTCTTTTAAGGCAACAGACTTAGAAAGAAAGGAGCAATTTGAACAGTGGCTGGCATCTACTGTAGAAATGCTACAGGAGCATCAGGTTTCAGACACAGAGAAACAAAGATAATTGCTAAGGAGCTTCTAAGGCTCCGCGTTTGATATGTCATGTATGTTAAAAATGGAAAACCCATCTGTTAGAATGCATCAGTATTTGGGGCCCCTGGATAATCACTTGGGAGATATAGAGAGTTCTAAGATCCTTCCCATCATGTTTCTAAATAGGGATCTCTGACACTAACCCCTGTGTCCAGATGAGGGAAGGTACTGCAGTAGGTGGCAAGGCAAGGCCCCTTCCTACCTTTCCAATCTTCTTTTTTATTTTATTTTATTTAATATTTTAGTTTTGAACATTGATTTCCACAAGAGTTTGAGTTACAAAATTTCTTCCCTTTTCTATCCTCCCCCCCCCATTCCAAGATGGGATATATTCTGATTGCTTCGTTCCCTAGTCAGCCCTCCCCTCTTTCACCCCACTCCCCACCCCAATCCCCTTTCCACTTACTTTCTTGTAGGACAGGATAGATTTCTATGCCCCATTCCCCATATGTCTTGTTTCCCAGCTGCATGTAATTCTCTCCACTCTTCCCTTCCCAGGCAAGCAATTCAATATAGTTCACATATGTATCATTATGTAAAACACTCCCACAATGCTCATGTTGTGAAAGGCTAGGTATATTTCCTTCCATCCTATCCTGTCACCCTTTAGTCAATTTTCTCCCTTGACCCTGTCTCTTTTCAAAGGTGTTTGCTTTTGATCACCTTCTCTCTCTATCTGCCCTCCTTTCTATCATTCCCCCCACCTTTTTTATCTCCTTCCTCTTACTTTCCTGTGGAGTAAGATACCCAATTGAGTGTGTATGTTATTCCCTCCTCAAATTAAATCCAATGAGAGTAAGATTCACTCATTCCCCCTCACCTGCCCCCTCTTCCCTTCCAACAGAACTGCTTTTTCTTGCCACTTTATAATTTGCCCCATTCTATCTCTCCCTTTCTCCCTCTCTCAATATATTCCTCTCTCACCTTTTAAATTTATTTCAGTTTTTTAGATATCATCCCTTCATGTTCAACTCATCCTGTGCCCTCTGTCTATAATCCCTTCTGCTCCCCTAATACTGAGAAAGGTCTCATGAATTACACGCATCATCTTTCCATGTAGGAATGTAAACATAACAGTTCAACTTTAGTAAGTCCCTCATGATTTCTCTTTCTTGTTTACCTCTTGATTCTTGTTTTTGAGAGTCAAATTTCCTATTCAGCTCTGGTCTTTTCATTGAGAAAGCTTGAAAGTCCTCTTTTTTATTGAAAGTCCATATTTTGCCTTGGAGCATGATACTCAGTTTTGCTAGGTAGGTGATTCTTGGTTTTAATCCTAGCTCCTTTGACCTCCAGAATATCATATTCCAAGCCCTT
This sequence comes from Phalanger gymnotis, assembly GCA_028646595.1. NCBI lineage: Eukaryota > Metazoa > Chordata > Mammalia > Diprotodontia > Phalangeridae > Phalanger > Phalanger gymnotis. The sequence goes on along the minus strand of CM053625.1, from coordinate 167,735,499 downwards.
TGATCCCTTAATGTAGAAGCTGCTAGATCTTGTGTTATCTTGATTGTTTTTCCACAATATTCAAATTGTTTCTTTCTGGCTGCTTGCAGTATTTTCTCCTTGACCTGTAAACTCTGGAATCTGGCAAAAATATTCTTAGGAGTTTTCTTTTTGGGGTCTTTTTAAGGAGGCGATCAGTGGATTCTTCCAATTTCTATTTTACCCTCTGGTTCTAGAATATCAGAGCAGTTTTCCCTGATAATTTCTTGAAAGATGATATCTAGGCTCTTTTTTTGATCATAGCTTTCAGGTAATCCAATAATTTTTAAATGATCTCTCCCAGATCTATTTTCCAGGTCAGTGGCTTTTCCAATGAGATATTTCACATTGTCTTCCATTTTTTCATTCCTTTGGTTCTGTTTTATAATATCTTGGTTTCTCATCAAGTCACTAGCTTCCACTTGCTCCAATCTAATTTTTAAGTATTTTCTTCAGTGGTCTTTTGGACCTCCTTTTCCATTTGGCTAATTTTGCCTTTCAAGGCATTCTTCTCCTCATTGGCTTTTTGGAGCTCCTTTGACACTTGAGTTAGTCTATTCTTTAAGGTGTTATTTTCTTCAGTATTTCTTTGGGTCTCCTTTAGCAAGTCATTGACTTATTTTTTGTGGTTTTCCTGCGTCACCCTCATTTCTTGTCCCAATTTTTCTTCTACTTCTCTAACTTGCTTTTCCAAATCCTTTTTGAGCTCTTCCATGGCCTGAGCCCAATTCATATTTTTCTTGGAGGCTTTGGATGTAGGCTCTTTGACTTTGTTGGCTTCTTTTGGCTGTATGTTTTGGTCTTCTTTGTCACCAAAAAAGGAATGTAGAGTTTGAGTTTGAATCTGAGTTTGAGTCTGAGTTTGTTTTCACTGCCTGTTCATGTTCCCAGCCAACTACTTGACCCTTGAGCTTGATATGACTGCTTGTAGAGTAGAGAATACTTTGTATCAAGCTTTAGGGTCCAAGCACTTCTGTTTTCAGAGCAACTTCTACTCCACCATCACCCCAGGCTCTGTCACAGCAGCGCTCCTCCTCCCCCAAAAACTGCCCACCAGGACTGCAATACAGATCCGACCAGGCACAGCAAGAGAATCCGCCTTTGTGCCCTCAAAGCGGTCCTTGTACTCCTGCTGTGATCCGCTGCTAGATTCTTCCCACCTTGTGAGCCAGGGACTCAGCAAGCAGCTGACTCTCTGGAAGCAGCCTCAGGAGCTTCCTGCTGCTGCTACGGCCACTGCTGCACCACCTCCTCCACCCCCAGAGTTGGTGGCCGGACTGCTCTGAACTCGATCCCGCAGTTTCCCCTTAACCTGCTCTTTGGTGTTTGTAGGTTGAGAAGTCTGGTAACTGCCACAGCTCACTGTTTCATGGCCCCAAGGCCTGTTCTGGATGGCTGACTCAGGGTCTGGTCTGTCCTGGCACAGCCCACGCTGGGCAGCCCTCCGCTCGCAGCACCATGTGATAGACCCTCCCGGCGACTATCCAGGCTCTCCTGTTTCCCTGTGCTATTTCATGGGTTCTACAGCTCTAGAATTTGTTCAGAGCCATTTTTTACAGGTGTTTAGAGGGGCTTGGGGGGGAGCTTAAGCAAATCCCTGCTTTCCAGCTGCCATCTTGGCTCCACCCCCCCTTTCCAATCTTCTTACTCTTCACCCTCTCCCTCATACCCCACAATCCGGTGGCACTGTTCCATGTACAAGATTTTGATTTTGACATTCAAGAACAGGACCAGGAAGATAATAGAGTCTGGCTGGTCTGGGACCGTCCGCAAATAAACTCCTGACTCTGGGCATTTTTATTGGCTGTGTCCTACGTCTGACACTCTCTCCCTCCTCATCTCCACCTCTTGGCTTCCTTGCCTTCCTTCGAGTCTCAGCTATAATTCTCCCTTCTGCAAGAATCCTTTCTCAGTCCTCCTTTATCTTAGTGCCTTCTGTCTGTTGATTATCTTCATTTTATCCTGTTTATAATTTATTTGTACCTAGTTGTTTGCATGTTGTCTTCTCCATTAGACTGTGAGTTCCTTGAAAGCAGAGACTGTTTCCCTCCCTTTCTTTGTAATCCTGATGCCCAGCACATAATAGGTGCAAAATAAATACTTTTGATTAGACTTCAGAGTTTGACTCAAGTGAAATCTTTGCTATGATCCCCCCAGTTGATAATGATCAGTCCTTGAAGGCAGGGACTGTCCCACCTCCTAGCAGGCTATGGCACAAAATGATCACTTAACAGACTCCTCCTTCCTTCCTTGAATCAGGAATCATCTTGACTTTTTATACATAAGGCCTACTAGACAGGGCCATCTGTCAATGCTTCTCCTTGACTTATACAATGAACTCATAGTTGGTCAGGATGATTTACTTTGCATATTTTCACGTATACTTATTTGTGTAGATTTTTTTCTTCGATAGAATGTAAGTTCCTTGAGGGAAGGGACTATTTCATTTAGTCTTTGTATCCCTTTTGCTTACTACAGAGCCCGGCACATTAACAGTTACTTAATAAATACTCCTTGATTAGAGATTGAACAGCTGTATATTTGTCACTTCTGCTAGAACCGAGGAGAGCTAATGTCACAGAAGTGAATGCAGTCATCCATTCCCTGGTAAAGAATACTGAATCATAGCATCTCTCAGAGTTGGAAGTGACCTCTGAAGCCATCTAGTCCAGTCCGTATCTATATGAGATTCCCCCGTATGTTGGATTTGACAAGTGGCTCTATAGGCTTTGCTTAAAGACCTTCAGTGAGAGGGAACTCTCCACTTTCAGAGGCAGCTTATTCCATTTGTGGAAAGTCCTAAAATTGTTTGGATTTTATGTCAAGCCTAGGTTTACCTCTTTGTTATTTCTATCTATTGTTCCTGGCTCTGCCCTTTGGGACTACATATAATAAGTCTGTTCTCTCTGCTATATCGATCAATAATCAACAAACATTTATTAAACATCTGTTATGTTCTGGAGGCTGCTATCATTTTCCCCTAACCTCCCCCCACCCAAGTCTGCTCTTCTCTAGGTTCTAAATCCTTAGTTCAGCCATACTTGGACATCAGTCCATTGGTTTATTATCGAACTAGCATCAGCTATTAGGCAGAGGTGAATGGTTCTCCTGACCAACTCTGAGTTCCTTGTGTAAGTCAAGGAGAAGTATTGATAGGTGGCCCTGTCTAGTAGGCCTTATGTATCAAAAGCCAAGATGATTCCTGTGGAGGAAGGAAGGAAGGAGGAGCCTGTTAAGTGCACATTATGTGTCATAGCCTGCTAGGAAGTGGGACAATCTCTGTCTTCAAGGAGCTTCCATTCTAATGGGAGCAGTAAGTATGGAGCAGAGATGAAGGTACCCAGCACAGGGACTTGATTTTGACATTCAGGAACAGGACCAGGAGGAGAATAGAGTCTGGCTGGTCTGGGACCCTCCACAAAATGGAGGCCCCAGGAAGAACACATCAATGGAGAAAGGGGAAGGTCTTGAGAGAAATATTATAGAATGAGAAGGACATAAGACTGGTTGGGTGTTCCATGGCAAGGAGACCCCAAGATCTTAGAGAAGTTCCAGAATGAGATAGCAGCAGAGGCATGGTTTTGAAGTCTAGTAAGTCAGGAATAGAGCTCCAAGGGGAATGAAGGGAGCAAGGTTAATCTAGAATTCAAATGGAGCAGGGTTTCTGACATAGGAAGATATCATAGAAAGCTTGGGGTGTCCCCTGGAAAGTACATCATCAATAAAGTAAATAAACTACCTAAGTCTTAGTCAGTCTTCCAAATTATGTTCACTGTGGTAAGCTGGGTTGAGGCTCAATGAGGATGACTGGCAGTGGGCTCAAATATAAGGTGATGACCTCCCAGTTGTGCTGATAGGGAAAAAAATGGGACGTGATCACCATAAAATTGGTCCTGGCTCACCTGTAACCAAATGACTAATATAGAAATGGCATAAATTAAAAGTCATTACTTCAGTATTACATCATTGGATCATAGAGACTCCATGCAAGTTGTACCAAGGGAATTAGTGCCTTTGAAGGCCTCTGAACCAGTTTATATGAAGGCTCTCCATAATGTGTTAGGCACTTAGATCAAAAGAAAACTAGTTCAAGATTCGAGTATTCTTTTGGTGGGGGGAAGGCTGGAAAGGAGGCTTTATACTAGTGTAAATTTTTAGGGACTACATTTTTTTTAATTTCAGAAGGAGAAATACAGTAAATGCTAGAATATTTTCCCTTCCTCCCTTTGAATAACTGAAGAATAGAGCTCGAATGAAGGGACGTGCATGGAGATAGTTATGGCTGATAACTGGTGTGGCCTGGAGGAGAGACAAAGGGAGAAGGTAATAAAAAGGAGAATATTGGCAACCAGGTAAGAGAAAGAATACGGGAAGATCTGCCCTCATCTTGCATAGGGAAATAGTATAGAAAAAAAAGTAGAGAACACTCGAGATTCATCTTCACTTTGCCTGAGGACCTGGTAGACCTGATAAGTATGCCATCGATCTCAGAGCACTATGTGCAACGACAGAAAATCAGAGAGGAAAAAAAGTACAAGATATGAAAATGCCACCCTCCTTTCAACTAGTAAGATGTAATGGTCCAGGAAAGGATGTTGGGTAGTGGGTGGAGAGGGGCAGTCCATCAAAAGAGCTTTTATATTTGGGACTACAACTCTAGTAATTTACATATATCTTTGGCTTTAATGGTCGCTCAGTCAAGGGTCTGTGCTTTGATTTCATTTTCTTTTTACTAAAATTTTCTTCTGTAATATTGTGAACTGTGTATATCTAAGCATAACTAACTGATATCATATAAAAGCAATTTCCTGGATGGAGGCCATGAGTCAAAACAATGAGGAAATTTCCCAAATTATACCTGGGCCTTTTGAATGTTAAGAATCTCTGACACTGGTGTTATGTATTTCCTTCAGTTCTTTAGGGATCACTGAGTGCTCATATCCTGTCCACTGATATATATGTGTGTGTATATATGCATACACATACATAATATATATATAATATATATTGTATTGTATTTGATATATATTATATGCATATTGTTCATGTATATCTGAACTATGGATAGAGAACAAAAAACTTGGTGGGGTATGGAGGAATGAGATTGCTATGTATGGATATATGTATGTATGTTTGTATGCATGTATCTATGTATCTATCTAATAGAAAGAACTGAATCTCAGATTTGGAAGGAACCTTGAGGGCCATCTAGTCTAATGTGAACCTGAACAAAAATTGCCTTTATTCTAATATCCCAATAGATGGTCTTCCAGCCATTGACTGAAGACTTTCAATAATATGGAACCCAGTATCACTTGAGGCATGTCATTCTACTTTTGAATATAACCAATTCTTAAGAAAATTTTCCTTATCCCAATCTAAATCTGCCTCTGCAAATTTCACCCTTTGCTCTTGGATCTAGTGATAAGAGAAATGGAATTCTTATAGCTCCCTCTTCCTCTCCATCCTCACCTCCATTTCCTCGTCTGATTCCATTCATAATATGGCTGAGAGATTGGAGTTTTCCAGGAGTACCTCATGGGAAATTAACAGTAACAGAAGTGATGAAAATTATGATCAACCCCTTTTTTTCTGACTTCTTGGTTCCAAGTCCTTTATTAGACAGCCCCAAGTCAACTCATCTCTCAGATTAGCCCCTGTTCCCCTAAGCTGTGAGTTTGTATCTTCCAAGACAGACTCATTTATCCATACTCTGCTACTAAATCTCCTCTTTAAATATATTAACTGTGAGCCCACAGGCAAGTCACTCTATCTCTGAGCCTCCTTTCTTCATCTATTAAGTGGGAACAATAATGCTAGCACTGCCTACCTCACGCAATTTTTTTTTTCTGAGGAAAGAACTTCGTAAAAGCTAAAGAATTATACAAGTATGATTTGTTATCATTTTCTTCCATTATTCAAATAGCTCTTTTTAACACAACCTACCCAGATCCCCTGCTACACACACACACACACACACACACACACACACACGCATACACACACCATTGTCTATCTTGTATTCACATACCCGGAACATCTTCCCTTCTTCTCTTTTTGCCCGCAAACTCCCCATGCCTTTCTTTGAGGTTTAGTTCATAATATACTGTAATTTTCTCATGTACGTACTTAGTATATTCTGATTTGTATTATTCAACTCAACGACTATTTACTAAGTCCCTATTATGTTCAAGGCAGCTGTCATAGGCTTGATGATACAAATATGAAAAACAACACAGTCCATGTCCTCAGAGTGCTTATAATCTAATAGAAGATAAAACATTTATGCAAATATTTAAATACAATACAAGGTAGACTAATATGGGCAAAGAAGTTGGGACAGAAGGCTATTGGTGGAGGGAGAGATCACTTTCAGATGATAGGATCAGGAAAGGGTTAACAAGGAAGGAAAAAGTGGCAACTGAGTTGGGTCTTGTAAGAAGATACGAATTGTCAACATTTCATCCCAGGTATAGGGGAAAAGCTGCACAAATACATAGAGGCTGGAGGCTGGGGAATATGAAGTTGGGAAATAGCTGGCAATACAACACAACCAGTAGTCCAGGTTGGTTGGAATATAGAACTATCAAAATTAGTAGAATAAAATAAGGATTAAGAGGGTAGGTTGGAGCCAGAATACAGAAGGCCTTTTAAGAAGAGTTTCTATTTCCTTCTATAGGCAATAGGGAGCCACTGAAGTCTTTTGAGCAAGAGAATGTCATGGCCCTGAGGCTGCATTAGAAAGATTATTTTGTCAGCTCTGTGAAGGATGGGCTGGAAAGAAGAGACTAGAGGAGGGGAGTTCTGCTGGGGGACTATTGCAGAAGGTGAGGGGAGAGGTAATGAGGGCTTGGACTAGGTGCTGGTTAAGTGAGTAGAGGAGAGAGAGATAATGCCAAGGTCATCCAGCTGGGACTTGGCCACTAATTAGATGTGAGGGAGAAAACTAAGGTTTCAAGCCTGGGTGCAGGTTTGGGAGGAAAGAGAATGATTGCATTTTGGACTTGGAATTTGGAGACTGAGTTTGTAGTAACAGTGGAAAGAGATGTCCAGCAGGCATTTGGAGATGTGGGCCTAGACTTTAGGGGAGAGACGAAGGGCTGGATACAGATTTAGAAGTCATCTTTAGCATAACCAAATCCACAGGAATAATTGACATCTCCAAGAGAAGGAGTGTAGAGAAGGAAATAAAGAAGGCCTAATCATAGTCTATGGAGACAAAGTTAACTGGGAGAGAAGAATTTTTTTTTTTAAATTTATTTTTGACATGTTTGGTTTTCAGCATTGATTTTCACAGGCGTTTGAATTACAAATTTTCTCCCCATTTCCTCCCCCCCCCACTCCAAGATGGCGTACATTCTGGTTGC
>CM053625.1:167700069-167727614 GCA_028646595.1 Phalanger gymnotis | reverse complement strand
GTTCTGCAGCTCTAAAATTGGTTCAGAGCCATTGTTTTATAGGTTTTTGGAGGAACTTGGTGGGGAGCTCACGCCAGTCACTGCTTCCCAGCCGCCATCTTGGCTCCGCCCCCCGAGAGAAGAATTTTGAATGAACAAAAGAGACTTGAGAAGAAGCACCGGGACAGATAGTAGGAAAACTGTGTGAGAACAGTGTCTCGGAAATTAAGGGAGGTGACCCTGAAGACATGGTCTACAGTCTATTCGTGGAAATGTCACTATTCCTATTAGACTTTCATACTCTCGAGGATCAGATATATGTAGTGCTTCTGGCAGTGAGTCCCAGACCTTTAATAAATGTATAGAATGGTGGTGGAAAATTACATGTAATAATAATAATTAATAATAATATTAATGGATGTGAAGCAAGAAGAACTGACTTTCCTTGAATATGAACCAGCCTCTAGTGCTTTAAGAAATACACTCTATTAAGAATATTTATTATAAAAGAGCAGGGCATTGAATTTGTAACTATAATGCAATTGTTTGATAAAATAAATGGTGTATTATTTTACCACTTAGTCCATCAAAATCTTCCTGGGGGCTCTGGTGTCTGACAGTACAAAGAGTCCATCATTTTACAATAGCCTTTTACCACAAAAGGCTTAGTAATGAGAGCATGAAGGGATAATTACATTTTAAAGAAAAAACCCTGATCTTTGAAGATAAATACTTTTCACTAGGAAAGAGCCTCATAGTCCTTGACCGGTATGTTGCGATAGTGATGTCAGACAATAGAGGACATGGGGTCCTTCAGATGGTTTTGGAGAGGGTGGAAACATAAGGAAGATACAGTCAGGTAGTTACATTTCTAGTGCTTATGGTACCAAAATAGGTTTCTAAAATGTAAGGTTGGGATTCATAAATAGGTAGAAGGGACTTCACCAGGACACCCTGTCCTGGGGTAATAAGAGAGTAGTACCCAGCTTCCCCTCTAGCATGCTGTCATTCTGCTGTTTCAGAATAGGCTGACCCAGCCCCAGCCCCAGCCCCAGCTTCAGCCTCAGCCCCAGCCCCAGCCCTGCTCCCAGATTGTGGTAGCTTCTTACATTTTCCTGGCCCATTCTCCTTGTCAGGGAGCTCATGACTTATTTGGGGCCCAATTCTTCTTTGCCAATCCACAGCCTTCCAGGTTGATATCTATGATCCCCTGCTTCTTCAAAACTCTATTTACTACCTATTTCTTTGTAATCATGGTGATTTTAAGATCATAAATTTGTAAGCTGGAATGGATCTTAGAAGCTATCTCCAATCCAGCCACATAGTTTTACAGATGAAGAAACTTAAGGTCCAGAGAGGCAAATTAATCCATCAATCAACCAGCAATCATCTATTAAGACTATACTAAATGCCAGTCACTTCTCGCCCTCAAGAAGCTTACGTTTTATTGGGATACAACACACCTGTGGTGAGTGGTAGCGAAGGGAAGTAGTTATTTCCTAGATCAGAGGTTCTTAACCATTTTTTGTGTCATGGATCCCTTTGACCATCTGGTGAAGCCTATGGACCCCTACCAGAATGATGTTTTTAACTGTATAAAATAAAATCAGAAGATTATAGAAGAAACCCATTATAATGAAATAGAGTTATCAGAATTTTTTTAAAAACTAAGTGCATGGATCCCAGGTTAAAAAATCCTGGCTAGGCAGTCACAGGAACTATAATGGTAATTTTGATTCGATTAATTTTCTTTAACAAAGAAAAAGAGGTATAGGGGGAGTGGGAGAGATGGGGAAGAAGAAAGGTGAAGAATACTAGATATTAGCGTTGGGTTGACCATGTCGTCCTGGTAGATGGCTGGATGGACTATGGAACTTGGTCTGAGGTGACTTGACGTAGTAGGTTGAGGTGAGTTTTCTCTCACTCATCTATCACGGAGGGCAGTTCAGGTCCTTGATGGAGCCCCCAAATGAGTGTATTAACTCCTTACTGGAGAACTTGGTTTCTAGAGGTTCAGGTGCACATAGGTGTCCTGATGGGTAGAAAGAGCTAGCCAAGGGGAAGATGTCAAGATGTCCATGTTAATTAGACCTTGATTTTCTTTTGGAGGGGCAGCTAGGTGTTGTAGTGGACAGAGTGCTGTCCCTGGCATCAGGAGAACCTGAGTTCAAATGTGGCCTCAGACATTTTCTAGCTGTGTGACCCTGGGTAAGTCACTTAACCCCATTCCCTCAGTTCCTCTTCTGTAAAATGATCTGAAGGAGGAAATGACAAACCACTTCAGTATCTTTGCCAAAAAAAAACCCAAAAAACTCCAGATGGGGTCACGGAGAGTCAGATATGACTGAAATGACTCGACAAGATCAACGATTCCCTTTGGATGGCAATGTGGGCTCTGAGGTGTAGTCTGGAGTTTCCCAGATGCATTAGGAAACCGCGCCCAACGATCAAGTGGCTTTCTTAACATTTAAGTGGCAAGTTAAGATTCGAACCTAGGGCTTCTGATTCTAAGTCTTCCTCTCTTAACGCTGTATCATGCGTGAGGCCTTTTAAAATATACTCTACCTAGCTTGAGTTGTCAGTGATTTATTCAATATTCATACATTGGTGTGTCTTGCTTAACATAATCCTGAAAGTCTACCCATAAATCTCTTAAAAACATTGTATCCTATTTCCAATATACTAGTGGAGCTGATTATTTAGAGCAGGAGTTCTTAACTTGGAATTCATTACCTTTTTTAAAAAAATATTTTTGTAACTAGATTTCAGTATAATTGGCTTCCTTTGAAATCCTGTGTATTTTGTTTTATGCATTTTAAAGACATATAAATATTCTGAGAAGGGGTCCATAGCCTTCATCAGACTGTGCCAAAGCAGACCACCACACACACACACACACACACACACACACACACACACACACACACATGCACACAATAGTGCTAGAAGAACCTTACCAACACTTTTGAATAATAACTGTTAATTTTTCGGTTTTGTTAAGTTTAAGCTTCCCTACATCTCATTGACTTCAAATGTGGAAACATGCCAACATACACAGACACGTATGGGTTGACATTAAAACGACCGGTGACAATTGATCGCATACACGTTTTGCTTTATCCTCATTATTTATGGTCGTATGTATCTTAATTCGTTTCTTCTGTCCTTGACATTAAATTATAAACTCCTCGAGGCCAGAAATGGTACCATCTACTTGTCTTGAGCAACTTCTGCATTTCACACCTGTTCACAATGTGTCCAATGACAGGCCCCGGAGAGGCTTTGGTGTGAGCTGGGGAGGGACATTTCCCTTGTCTGTCTCTATCAGCATTCTGTGCTTCAGAGGGTATAGGCCTTCGATCTAGGTATGCAGCTAATTGGGAATGCAGCCCAGGGACTCTGTCTCCTTGTTATCAACTCACGATGCTGGGCACATCTGAAAGATAAATCTGCCCAGGAGCCGACACAGGATGACGCTAACCTAAAAGCTCGCTCTCCCCTTTGGCTCCCTATCTCTGGATCGAAGCCCCTGAGCATGGTCTAGACTTCACTGTTTCAGGAGCATAGGGGAGATCAAGGAGAACAAATCCTCAAATGGAAAGACTTAGAAATAAACAATCACCCTGACCTTTGCTGCTTGTAACAGAGGTGGATGGAGAGTTGAGAGTTGATGTAAAGAGCCCTGGACTAGATAGGAATCAACAGACCAGGATTAGGACCCCAGATCTGTTGCTGACTTGCTGTGTGACCCGGGTCAAGGGACTCACCCTCTCTAGGCACTAGTTTCCATATTGATAAAATTAAGGCGCTGAACCAGATGATCTCCCTAAGGTCTCTCTCAGCTCAGATATTCTTTGGTTATTTGATTCTGAAAACTGAAATTCCAAGAGAATGAGAAGTTCTCATTAAGAGTTGCTGCAGGGGGTATAGGTATGGCTGAATGCCGGACCAGGAAGCAGGAAATCTGAATTCATAGATTAGATGCCGGAGGCCATACAAGTTCTCTCCTCTGTAAAAGGAAGGACTTTGACTCAATGACCTCCAACGTCCTTTCCACCTCTAATATTTGGAGAATCTTGGAGACTAGGGACACTCCTATCTTCCAGGTCTCTTTGAATTTTTGTTTTGTAGTGGTCGGGCACCCATCACTGAATGTGGTTCATCATGGCAGATTGGGAGGGTTGGGCCAGCAGCCAGCAGAAGTGACAAGGGCTCTAACCTCTGAGTGGAGAAAAATAGCTGTAAGGAAGTGATTAGGACTGGATATCGTCTGTGGAAACGATGGCACTTCACATTGGCTGTATAGTATAGCTTGCCAAGGCAGGGATGCCAAGAGTGTATGATCCCAAATCCTCTCCCAAGCTAAAGTAAAGGAAACAGAGGGTATTTAAAGGTACCCTCGGTGCATGCACGTGTGCATGTCTGTGTGTGGTGTGTGCATACATATAGGTAGCTTTTGTATAGTGTTTTAAAGTTTGCAGAGCTCTTTATATCATCTGATCCTCATAACAACTCTGGGAGGTGTGTGCTATTATTGAGACAGAGAGATTAAGTGACTTATCTAGGGTCATCCAGCTGATATGAGATAGAGGCGGAATTTGACCTTAGAAGATCCTCTTAATGCTAAGTCCAGCACTATCCATTAGGCCACCCAGCTGCTTCATCACTGTGACATTTTAGTCACCACAGCGCCCCCCCAGGATACTTCCTGATATACTTGGCCTGAGAAGACATTGGGAAAAGTGAAAACAGCTAAAGTCTGACCTCTCTACCCTGAAATGCTCACCTCTTGTACCGATTTTGTCCTGAGTTGGACAGAACCACCCTAGCTCTCTTCACCCGCCTCCATGAACACTGGGGAGCCACCGATTGTACTCCTTGTTATGTATGCTTCGACTACTCTCATCCTTTTCCAGCTCAGCGTCCCCATTTGCACAATAAAAAGGATGCTACCTGGCCCATGACAGGTCTTGGTTGAAAGGAGCGACCCAAAAATATATAGCAGAATTCACCTGGGGGATTCTTTTGGGCTGGGGGTGGCAGCTACTGTGGGGAGACACCATCTGGTTCTCTCTGTTTCTTACTTAAGACTCCCTTCACCCCTCTGGGTCTGATTTTCCTCATGTCTAAAATAATACCATTGACATTTAGCTACCCCATTGGGGTTGACAAAGCACTTCTTCTTTGTCCTCACAGCACCTGTGTGAGGTAGGCACTGCGGGTATCTTGAGTCCTCTTTTACAGAGGGGGATGCGGGGCTCAGAGACTTGATGACACTTACTACCTATGGTCACATAAATTGTTGTCATCCAGTCATTTCAGTCCTGCCTTGCCCTTTGTGACCCCATTTGGCGTCTTCTTGGGAAAGGTACTGGAGTGGTTTGCCATTTCCTTCTCCAGTGGGAACAATGGATCCATTTTGTCAGGCAATCAGAGAAGGAAATGGTAAACCACTGTACTACCTTTCCCAAGAAAACCCCAAATAAGGTCACAAAAGAGTCAGACAGGATTTAAAAAACTGAACAACAGAGCATGGTACAGAGGGAAGTATATTGACCCTGGAGCCAGAGAATTTGGGTTTAAATCCCACTTCGGATACTTAGTATTTGTGTGACCTTGGTCCAGTCTCATAACATTTTTGGGCCTCAGTTTCCTGATCTGTAAAATGAGGGGGTAGGACTGGATGACCCAGAAAGTCTCCTTTGATGATAGATTGAAGATCCTATCAATGTGAGCTATGATTGTGATTAGACCTTGCCGTAGATCTGATGTTCCTATGACGTTAGTATGCTGTCTGATAGCAATTGTTTGAGATAACCCAACAGGACTTTGTGAGAAAATATGTAAAAGCGATTTAATTAAAAAAAAAAGATTTTCCCTGCTACACTTTTCTGACAGCAGAGCTAGGTGACAAGAAAGGACAAGGTGCCCTACTCCCTGTGTCTGCCCGCGTGAATATCTGAGGTTTCCGCAGGGGGCATCGAGAAATTCCATGGACTTAGTGCAGCAAGTGAGTGAGGTGTTCATTCTAGGTGACCCTGATGTATGAGCAGCCTTTTGTGCCTGGAGCCACTTAATATGTCTAGAGCTTTGGGAAAGAGTCAGGAGTCACTGCTCATACTGCAGTCACTAAGGTAAATGGAGAAAGAACCAGGAGGATGAAGCTGCTGCCAGAGAACACACAAGCCGCATCTAAGAACAGAGCCTTGCTCTCTTGCCCTGCTTCTGAGGTCAGCTCTGGACTCACTTTGTCCTGCAGTCAGACCCAGGGGCTGAAAGAGACCAAGCATGACTCACATGCCTTCCATATAAACCAGTGGCTCCTCAAACTGGGGATTCGGGGCAAACTGAAATGGTGTCTCTGAGCAAGGCCTGTCCAACTGCCAGGTGCAGGCCATCAGTGGTCTCCAGTAGCCACAGGCCCCCTTTGCTTCCTCATTCTCTTTTCAATGTGTTCTAAAGGCACAATCTATCCCACACACCATTCGTTGAACTTCTGGATGGTAGAGTAGGCCCATCTGGGACTCCTACGACACCATGGGAGAGATCAGAGGCTAGCGTGAGCTTGGAAGCATTGAAAGCAAAGCAATAATGTTAATGACAATAATAATAATTACTAAGATTTATATAGTGCCTGCTATGTGCCAGGCGCTATGCTAAGCCCAAAACAAGGCACATCCCCTGGCTTCCAGTAGTTTACATTCTACTGAGAGGAATAGAAGTAAAAACTTATCTAAGTTTGTTGGGTAGCGCAGTGGAGGGAACCAAGCCTGGAGTCAGGAAGACCAGAGATTAAATCTGTCCTCAGGCACTTACTAGCTGTGTGACCCTGGGCAGGTCACTTAACCCTGTTTGCTTCAGTTTCCTCATCTGTAAAATGAGCTGGAGAAGGAAATGGCAAACTGCCTCAGTATCTTTGCCAAGAAAACCCCAAATAGGGTCATATAATCTGTGTGAGCCTTATTTTCCTCGTCTGTATAATGGGGGTGATAATAAGAGCACCTAACAAAACTCAACAACAACAGCAATCCCTTTTAACTCTAAATGCCAGGACCCTGATCCAGGGGAATCAGGAAAGGCTTAAGAGAGAAGGTGGACTCCTCCTTCTAGCACTGAGCTTCCTTCTCAGAAAGCTCCAGTTGTTTTATTTATTTTGAAACGGCACCCATCCCTCTGCTTCCAGTAGCTTTGAGAGGTTGCTACTCTAACATCCAGGCCACCTTCCCTCCCCTGGCATACCTTGCTTCCACCTCCCTCTCCCCCTGCATCCTGGCAGTGAAATACCACCCAGACTGAGGCTGTGTGTTTGTCATTTTTACATCTCCACAACCAAGTGTCTTCTTTTCCCGATGACAAATAAATCCCAGTGTTGATGGCTGGCCCCGGTCATTCATTAAGCAAATAAAGCTCCCAAGCTGGAGTCAGAGGCTCGTAAATAAACCCTGGGTGTTTTATCCCCTCTTGCCTGCTGCCTCCCTGAGCTTTGCATATTTATAATAATAGGAACAGTGTTTCTGACGTGGTATATTATGTGCAGGCAGTCCCTTGCCTGGCTGGGGGAGGGCACGGGGGGCAGCTCCCAACCAGGGTAGGGATATTCTTGTCTTTCACTTCACACTTGGATGCTGGACAGTTGTTCTGACACATATAATGGGAATGAATGAGTTTGGGAGGAGCAAGGGCCAGGCAGGTAGGTGTTTTAAGTTGGGCATCTTGGGGTGTTAGATAAGCTGGAAGGGCTAAGAGGTCTAGGGGAGTACTCTTACCTTGACAATAAAAAGCTATTTTTACATAGAGAGAGGCAGTGTTGTACATTGGATAGGGTTTCTATCTCACTTCTGGCTCTTTGTAACTATGGGCACATCTTGGGATCAAATATCTCTAGTTGGAAGGGGATTCAGATGACATCTAGTTCAGTGTCTTAAGATCATACATTTAGAGCTGGATGGGATGGCCCTTCAGAAGCCATGTAATCTAAACACATTTTACAGAAGAGAAGACTGGTTCAGAGAGGTAAGTGACTTGCCCAAGGTCACATAAGCTAGTAAGTGGCAGAGCCTCAGTTGCCTCATTTGTGAAATAGAACTAACAACTGCAGTAGTATCTGCCTAAATCAATCCATCAACAATCATTTTTGTTTTTTAATTATTTTCATGATATTTAATCAAATTTTGATTAATTAATTTTGATTAATTTATTTTTATTAGGCTCTTACAATATTAAATACCAGACACTGTATTAGGTACTGGGGATACAGAGTCAAAGCAGAAATCAATTTGTGCTCTCAAGGAGTCTATGGCTTAGTTCATGGGTGGGAACCTGTGGCCTCGAGGCCACATGTGGCCTTCCAAGTCCTCAAGTGCAGCCCTTTGACCGAATCCAAACTTCGCAGAACAAATCCCCTTAATAAAAGGGTTTGTTTTGTAAAACTTGGACTTGGTCAAAAGGCTGCACCCGAGGACCTAGAAGGCCACATGTAGCCTCGAGGCTGTAGGTTCCCTACCCCCAGCCTAGTTGTTGGAGGCAAGTACATACATAGGGACATGCAACATAGAAAGTGATTTTGTGACATAGGCACTAGATGTTGCATTTGTAGGGGGGAAGGGGATCAGAAAAAACGATATTCCGTAGAAGGTGGTTCTTGAGCCGAGCCTTGAAGGACATGAGAGACTCTGAGAAATGGAGGAAGACAGAGTACCTTCCAAGCACGGGGTGGACGGCCAGTGCAAAAGCATAGAAGTGGGAGAGGGAGTGTGATGTCTGGGTTATAGCAAGACCAGTTTGGCTGCATCACAGTGCACGTAAAGAAGAGTAACATGTAAGAACGCTGGAGAAGGAGGTTGGGGCCAGCTTTTGAAGGACTCCCATGAGGATCACTTGTATCAATATGGTGAAGTTCTTTGCTCTCCTTAAAAATACCGAGTAAACATCAGCTAGTTAATATGAAGTGTCCCAAAAAGTCTTGGTGCAGTTTTGAACTATTAAAGCTTAAAATTACGACTTTAGAACACCCTTCATATAGCTCTTTGCCTACATTATGTCCTTGGATGCTCCCATAATGCCTATTTTAAAGATGAATAAACTAAAGACAATAGAGTAAATAATTTCAGGGCTACTAAATGTCTATAAGCCAGGCTGTGAAGGATATCTGCTCCTGACTCTAAATTCACTGTTTTTCCCACCGTCCCTGCTGTACCTCCTCTTAACCTGGGGATACGGCAGGCACCTCTGGTTTCTTCAGTCGGGAAACTCACTTAAGGAGATCATAACTCATCAGTCAATTATTGTCAGAGTTTCCTAATGTTTAGAGAGGTTGAATACTTTGCCCATGGTCACATAGCTAATAAGTATCAGTCACAATTTAAACCTTGGTCTTCTTGAATCCAAATCCACAATCCATTATACTGCACTGCCTCTCCTGGGAATGGAATGACTAGTTTTACAGATTATATTAGGTTAGCATGATTCCAGGAGACCAAAGATGAAGCATATTGCCTATCTCTTATTAGAGAAGGGAAGGATTTAAATGTAAAATGAGATAAACATTTTTGGACATAGCCAGTTTAAGAATTTGTCTTATTTGACTTATTTTTAATTGTTTAGTGGTAGGGGGCAGGGGATTGGGATGGAAGAGAAAGAAAAAAAAATTCTTGTTAACCAGAAAACATAGTAAAATTGACTTTGGGGGAAATGATCTGGGTTATTAGTTTAAAAAAAGAATATATTGGTTAAAATGGTTATAAAGTCCATAGCAAATTAAAGATCATATTAATAGAAAGAATAATTGAAAAATCTGTCTTCCCAAATTGGCCAAACACACCCAAGAGGCTCACTGAGTAACACCAGAAATAGAAAGGCCTACCCTAGCATAGCAACACTGGACTTGCTCTCCGAGAGCGAGGCCGATTGTGTTGCCCCTTGAGATTCTAGGGGTACTTCTCAGCATTTGGAGGGATTCTTCTCTAATACCATCTCCTCAAGCCACTGTTCCGTTGTGTTTCTCCCATTGTTAGCTAACAGCAATTAGGGTCTACTCTGCAATGTAGCTTTTGTAAAGGGATATTTGGGTGGCTAGGTGGTGCAGTGGACAGGGTGCTGGGCTTGCAGTCAGGAAAACTCATCTTCTGCGTTCAAATCTGGCCTCAGACACTTACTATCTGGGTGACTCTGTTTGCCTTCGTTTCCTCATCTGTAAAACGATTTGGAGAAGGAAATGGCAAACCGCTTCAGTATCTTTGCCAAGAAAACCCTAAATGGGGTCACCAAGAGTCAGACATGACTGAACAACAATAAAAGGATATTTATTGTGAAGCTGTTTCAAGAAGAGAAGTTACAATATATCCCCCCACTCTGAATCTGGGGGCACGCTGTTCCCTAGGCTACCTCAGCCACTGGAGAGAGTGGGCTTAGACTTAATGTTGTCTCTAGATAGCATTTGCCCCACAAAGTTCACTTGTACTATGATATGGCTAATGGATGCATGGAGGATGGATACGTCTCTGCTCCTTCTGAGATGGATCAATCAGGCCACTTGGGGCCTTGCTCCTTACTGTCAGGCTTCCAGTAAATCTCAGCCTGAGCTCCAGCTCCTGGAATGGAGCCCCTGAAACCACTTCTGGTGGTCTGCTATCTTGACCTTCTGCAGCTCACAAGGTCATAGCCTCGGTCTTCTAAAACCCAGAAAGAACCAATACAAAGAGGTAAAGAACAGAGGTCAAATTCATGGGGGTCATGTTGGCCTTGTATAGTGAGGGCCTGAGACTTATCCCCATCTTGAGGCTTACAGCATATCTCTCTTCTCAAATGCTGCCAGGGAAGGGGACAAACCACCAACAACAAAGACCAGGCTCTTGCTTTGGTTGGTGTTAATGCCTTTTGAATATCTCTACTTCCCAATTTTGACTCTGCAACTCCACAATTAAAAAGGCTCTTTTTCGACACATGGTTAGTGGACCAAAACTAGTTATAGATTGTCTACACGTGCTTCAAAGTCCACATGAAGATTAACCAAATATCCTTCTCATGCTTACAAGGACTGGGCTCATTGGCCAGTCCTCTCTGGCCCTCCTTCCTTCAAAATACCCCCTTCCTTTATAATTGCATATTTCTTTAAAGAAAGAATAAAGCCCATTTGAACCTATGTACCTTCACTAAATATTCTGATCTTTGTTACTAATCTACTCAACATCTGAATATTATGGAATACTAGATAGAATCCTGAAGCCAAAAGACCTAGACCTGAGTTCCTGCTCTACCATCTACATGACCTTTGGAGACTCAACCTCCGTGGGTCTCAGCTTCCATACATGTGAAATGAGAAGGTTAGACCAGATGGCCTCTATTGTCCTTTTCAACTCTAAATCTACGTTCCCATGACTTCTGAGCTCTAAAGCTTTCCTCCTAATAATACTACAGCAAGGGACCACTGGTGATCACCTACCATGTAAAATGGCCTCTCTTCCAGAACATTGACCCAGTAAACTACAGCGACAAATTTGAGAATTCACAATTGTAGGAAAATATTCCTGCATGGGTATACAACCTATGTGTCTTCTCTGTAGAAGTTTGGAATTTAATTTCAATTCTCCATTTACTCTATGGTATGTAGAGATGACATTGTGTTAGTAAACAAAAGCACAAATAATGTGAAGCTAGTAACAGAAACAGAGAGTAATCCCATAAGGAAGGTTAGACATTCTTAGCTTTAACTCGCTGAACTCTGCCTGGCTCCTACCTTTATAGGAGCCAGGCCTGGCTTATGCTCTAAAGGCTTCTTTCCAGCTATTCGGTTAGAACCGTGCAAGACTGAGGTTGTAAATTTGATTCCTATATAGAGACTGTTGGCTTTACATAGAGAAAAATTCTTCTGATTTCAAAAACTGCATCCCAATCTCTGGC
Source organism: Phalanger gymnotis (assembly GCA_028646595.1). NCBI lineage: Eukaryota > Metazoa > Chordata > Mammalia > Diprotodontia > Phalangeridae > Phalanger > Phalanger gymnotis. The sequence goes on along the minus strand of CM053625.1, from coordinate 167,715,737 downwards.
CCACCCACTGGTTATAATGGGGATTAGGGAGACGAGTGGTTTAATCAATCACTAATTAAGCAGTTGTTACTAGGAAAAAAATCATTAGAACACATTTAGTTGAGGGTGGGCCATGTTTTGACATCTTCTAATGCCAAGGTGAGTACATGAGATGCATAGCAGTTAGACCAGGTCCCTTTCACTCAGAGGAAGGTGGTCACATAGATAGAAACAGACAGATAGGGAGAGTGATGACTGTGCATGAAGATAGCCCCTGACTCTGGAGAAATTTTAACCAAATCTAGTGTTTAGCCTTATTTGCTTATCCTAGATTGGTGGAACTTCTTCCTTGTGTCTATCACAGCATAAAACCCCATAGCCCCTAACATGTCTTGCCCATCTGGTGGCTGGCATATTGTCTAGAATAGAGACAACTTCTGACAATTGTATGAAGCTTGATTTCCCCAGAACAGACAAAAACGAAGACATAGTAGTTGTCAAGGAAGCCATTGTTTCTTGTTTTTTACTCCTTTCAGTAGGAGGATATAGCATGGTCACGTGGTATGTATATTATTAAGTAAGCTATATGGTGAGTTTAGGATGGTTATGGCCGAGTTTCCGTTTCCTGAAACACTGAACCAATCTATTTTATCACTCTTTTGACTGTGCCTATATATGTACTCATGTACATGTTAGCTGCAGGAGTTAGAAGACTGCTAAATGAGTCCAAGGCCAGGGGTTTCATTCTTCCTGTGGACAATCTGTTCTGTGTCCACTGTTCACAATAGGAACGCTGATAGAATGGAGAAGGAATTAGCAACTTTTATGACTGGAAAAACAACTGAAAGAAATGATTCATTTTTTAGGCAGCCACAGTATAGTGGGAAGGGGTTAGATTTGGAATTAGAAAACCTGGGTTCAAATCCCAGTTCTACTGCTTACTAGCTCTGTGGCGTTGGGTAAATTATTTCAGTGTAAGCTTGGTTATTATGACATTTCTTTGAGAGGTAGTGTGGCATGGTGGGTAGCATCTGTCCCCAGGAACTAGGAAGACCTGGATTCGAGTCTTCCCTCTTACACACACTGGCTATGTGATCTTGGATGAGCAAATTAACCTCTCAATGCTTTAGGCAACTTTCTAGGAGTATAATTTGCTAAGAAAGTGCTAGCCTGCATTGATAGAAGATTTCCCTAAACCAATGAATCAGTGATCTACTCCCTTTTCTTGTCCTTTGATAGTGACTGCCTTAGTTTCACCACAGATAAAACAGCATAATAGTGTCCAAACTACCTACTTCCTAGTACTTTGAGGAGCAAGTATTTTGTAGACCTTAAAGCATAATAGAAATCTGCATTGTTGAAATCATTATCACGATGGTGCAGTAGCCCATTTTCTAACAAAAAGAACAGTACACGTATGTACATGCATGGCCAGCGATAAGCAAAATCATGAGGTTTGTCTTTAGAGCTTCCTAGTGTCTATGATTCTCCGACCCCTGCCTTGTTTTGCTTCATCAGACACTTGGTGCTCTCCTACCTTCTCCCTCCATTGCTTTTCAAAGATTGCTGAAGATTTCATACCAGTCATTTTTACTTTTGTATGAATTCAAGTCACAATGTGAGTTTATTAGACAAGAAGTATTTATTAAATGCTCACTATATGCCAAGCACTGTGCTAAGTGCTGGGGATATAAGGAAGGAATACAGCAGCTATACCAACAATATGATCCCCGTCCTCAAAGGAACTCACATTCTAACGGGGGAGACAAAATGCAAACATCCATATACGTGACATACATGACATACCATCTCTAAATGGTGCATTCCTGTGTACAGAGGTAGCTGATTAAGAAGGAGATTTTGGTTCTGGCTTTCAGCTAGGGGTCCCCTTCACCCCCTAATATTTTACCTTTTTATTTAGTATTTTAAAATATTATTAAATTAAATTAATTAAATGTTATTTAATATTTCCCCTTTTAATAATTCACTTGTACATACAGGGTTAGTCAGTAAATCCAACCTAACCGTGTGTGTACAGGTGAATCATTAATGTATCTCCTTGGAAGTTATTCTAATTAGAAACCAAGCCTTTTCTCAACCTCCAGGCAGGATGACCCGTCTCTGTCCACCTTAGGGCCGGTGCTGCTCAGATTCTTCCACAGCTGTACGCAGCCTCGCTTGCCTGGGAGACAACGCCAGAAATTCCATATCCAATTAAAAGCAACAGGAGGTTGTGGGGGAGACAGAAAGTAATTCTCTATTTTGGAACTCAGCCAGAGCATCTTCATGCCAAGATTAAGAATAATAACAACAGCCATGATAGTGCGAAGAGGAAGCTTCTACAAGGCCTTGGAGACTTTGCAAAGTAATAACAGGAGAGGAGAAAATAAAGACAGAGGCTGTGACCTCTTCAAATGCCTTCCTTTTGAAAAACCAATGGCATGTCTCTTTCCCGGGGAGAAATCTCTTCCTGGAAAGTGGCAGAAGGATGTGTGTTCCTCTGACAAGAGGAATAAATTGGCCAGTGAGCATTCCAATTCTCTATCTCCAGCTCTGACCTCTCTCCCAGGCTTCAGTTCTTCAATTTCCAACTGTCTGCTATGTATCTCCATCTGGCATCTCAAACTCGTCGTGCCTAAAACAATTCACATCCCATTCCCTACCCTGCCTCCCCCGAACCCAACCCCCTCTCTCTGTTCAGGATAGCTTCTAGTTTCTCAGGCACTCAACCTCAAAATGTTTTTTTGAGTGCACGGTCTACTTTCCAATAGCCTCCCTCCCTATCCGATCTCTCGCCAAGTATAAGGGCTATCAGTACTTTCATCTCAATATCTCTTGGATACATCTCTTCTGTGCCTTTTCATTCCCACTTCTATTAGCATAGCTAAAACCCTCACCACCTCACATTTGAACTACTGAAATAGCCTCCTACCTGATTTTATAAATGTGGAAATTGAGCCTCGAGGTCACACGGGTTGTAAGTGTCAAAGGCGGGATTTGAACCCAGGCCCTCTGATTCCTGAGTTGGTACTTTTTTCTACTACATCGGCTCTACTGTGGAGGTAAATAGGAGATATCAAAGGATTCTCTAGACACTCCTCTTTGTATATGGTGAGCTGATTGTATCAAGCGTGTTCCACAGCTTCCTAAAACCTGCAGTCATTCAGAGGAGTTTAGCCTGTCTATCTATACAGGAAAGACCAAGTAGATGAAGACAGTTGCCCAGATTTCAACATGCATTTACATGGACACCCCATATAGCTTGTCCAAAAATATGTATGCCTTAAACAGGTAGTATAAGACAAGTTCATCCCAGAGTTGAACTACAGGAGGAGAGCAGGCCGGGTTGCTTTCTAAAAACAGTGAAGTTTTTGTTTTGTTTTGTTTTGTTTTTCTGACTCCGAGCTTCCCTCGAAAGCAAAGGCCTATAAATTCAACATGAACATTTTACCTGTGCTGCTATATGGAACACCACTGCCTTTGAATAACTAAATGTAAGAATCATACAGAGGGTAACGGGAAGGTGCATGATGGTTGTGGGCAGGCTGCAATTTATAACTATGAATAATAGGAGTTAAGGACGTCATCATGGAATGGTATGATAAAAAGAAAAGATGGCTTTGTCATTTGGCAAGAGTGAGAAATAATAGACAACCAGAATCCTCTGCGGGAATCCTCTTGATGTTGACAGAAAGTGAGAAAAGCTTCTAGAAAACCCTCTGGCAGTAGAAGTTTTGAGAGGAACAGACTTGGCACACAGAGTGGGCAAAGTGCAATCTACCATGATGGAAGGAAATCCCCATCTCCCCAGCCAATGGGATCATTGGAATATTTGAGTAGCTAGGTGATTCTGTGCTCTTGAGGGAGTGTCTAAATGCTGTTGACACCCTCTAAATTTTGGTGCCCTGAGCCCTAATTGCTGTTCTTTCTGCAAAGTGTCTTATATCTGCCCCAGTCCTCTATTACCAGCCTTTATTTACCCCTGGCTGGTCTATTGCAGTGCCCTCCTGCATAGCATCCTCCCAATCCATTTTCACCAATATCACTTACAGAATGTTCTTTCTTATATAGATCTGGTCATTACTTTAGCCAGAAACTCGAGTGATTCCTTATTGTTTGCCAAATATATTTCAAACTGCCTCCCATTCAAGACCCTCCACAATATGGCACCATCGTCCCTGTCTAGCTTTGTCTCATATCACTCCTACACCTCTGCTTGGGCAATACCCCGTGCCTCACATGCTGTAATGGCAAGCAAAGTGGGACCTTTTTGTTGTCTTTTGTTTTAGAGTGCTTCTCAGTACTAAGGCAATCAAGTGCTTTTGAGTCTTGCCTTTGTTTCAATCAAGAGTCTTTGATTGAATTGAGAGTCTTTGATGACCTGCTTAAGTCATGGGAAGGCTTAGATCCCATGGGTTTGAGTCACATGGTTGCAATGCCCTCTGACCTGAAGAAGTGTATATATACTCTGAGGTTAGCATTTTGCTTGGGGCTCACTTACTGGAAGAGTGTTGTGTGATTTGACCAGATGAGACTCTGGGTAGCTGTTAAGGAGCCCCCCAGCTTGAAAACACAGATGTTGGTGCTTCTCTCTCTGGTAACTGTATGTATTGCTGTGATCAGGTAGTTAGAAGCCTGTCTGTTGATTTGTGTTATTTTTCTCTGCTTGTAATTTCTGTTTGTATTTTCTCAGAAATTCAGGGTGCTGACTTTTTCCCCTGAGTGGACTTTTTCCATCCCAAGTGGATGATATATGTATGTTTAATTAAAGTGAGATTGTAAACCCCTTAAAGTTGCTTTCCTTAGAAAAGCATATCAAAGAACCTGTGCTAGCAGCCTTCCTGTGTGCTGGTGTTTTTGGCCTTACACAGCCACAGTAGTGGCAAGCAGCATTGTTGTTACACATGACCTGCCTTTCTTTTTTCATTAGTTAATTTATTTATTTTTAGTTTTCAACATTTACTTCCCTAAGTTTTAAATTTTCTTCCCCTCCCTCCACCACTCCAAGAGGGCCTGCAATCTGATATAGGCTCTACATATACATTTCTATTTAACATATTTTCACATTAGTCATGCTATATAGAAGAATGATAACGAAAGGGAGAAACCATGAAAAAGAAAACAAAACAAAAAAGAAGATAGTCTGCTTTGCTCTACATTCAGACTCCATAGTTCTTTCTCTGGATGTGGATGGCATTTTCCATTATGAGTCCTATGGAATTGTTTTAGGTCCTTCCATTGCTGAGAAGCCCTCCCTTTCTTACCCTGTTGAACAGCGAGGACGTGAGCTATGTCCTGTCTAAACGTTGCATTTCCCCCAATGCTTATCACACTGCTTTGCACATAAAAACTACTTAATGAATTTTATTGATTGAGTCATATAAATGTCAGAGATGGTAAAGACAGTGGTAATGAGGATGATGGGAGAGTGACAAGGTAAATATTATGGTGGAAGTAATGAAGATGATGCCTAAGGAAACTAGCTAAAGAGTACACGCTTCATGTGATGGATGGAGACAGAACGTCTGGGATGTGAGTAGAAAACAGTGGAGAACAGAGGATATCCTGAGACCAGGAACAGAGGAAATCCCAGGTGATGGTGAAGGAGGCATCTGCCAGGTCAGTGCAGACAACCTAAAGTCTAGGGAGTGATGACAGGGCCCAGATTTGAATGACTTTTATAGGCCAAGAGAAAGTGAGCAGCGAGCATAACTGCAGAGGAAATTCTGTTTGGCCTGATGCTAAAACAACGATAGGCCCAAGCAGGAAAGGCTTACAAAGATAATAAAACCAACATTCATTGAGCCTATACTGTGTTCTGCGCACAATGCTAAGTGCTTTACAATTATTATCTCATGTTATCCTCAAAACAACCCTGGGAAATAGGGGCTATTATTATCCTCATTTTACAGTGGAGAAAATTGAAGCAGGCATCTGTCTGTCTAAGGTCACATTGCTAGTAAATATCTGAGGCTAGATTTGAACTTGGGTCTTCTTTCATCTTTGATGGCATGGGTGACCTAATGGTTAGAGCACTGACCCTGGAGTCAGGAGGACCTGAGTTAAGACACTTACTAGCTGTGTGATCCTGGGCAAGTCACTTAACCCTGTTTGCCTCAGATTCCTCATCTGTAAAATGAGCTGGAGAAGGAAATGGCAAACTATCCCAGTATCTTTGCCAAGAAAACCCCAAGTGGAGTCACAACTCAACAACAATCTCTTCTTGCATCCAGGCCCAGATTTGAGCTGCCTCCGAAATCAGAAGCTCACATTTCTATAGCACTTTGAGATACACAGAGTACTTTTCCCATAACCTTTAGAAAAAGTAGAAAGTACAGACATTATAGGATTATAGATTTATCGCGGAAAGGAATCTTAGAAGTCACTGAGTTCAACCCTTCCATTTTCCAGGTAGGGAAATGGAAACTCAGAATTGCCCAATAATCTGCCCAAAGTTGTACTCCTGGGTAGTAGCAAAACTGAGTCTTGAACCAAGGTCTTCTATCTCCCAGTCCAGGGTTCTTTCTACAGAATTCCTTTTTTTTCCCTAGGGAACTGGAGAGCACAAAGAATAGGTTACCCACAAAGACAAAAACCAATAAGCACAACAAAGATGGGGGAAGAGGCTGGGAATTCTTTCCAGTAGGAGACACGGGCTCCAGGATTAGGCACGTTAAGGAGGGTGAAGCATCCAGAGTTTTATCTGCTCTGTGTTTGGTGAGTAATGTCAGCCACTGGGGATATGTTCAGTCTCCCGGCATCAAACAGCAGAGAGTAGGCACGCTTTAATGCCCTTGGAGACGATGTACCTTTGCTCTCAGCCCACAACTTGTGGTAGTAAATTAAGTAGAAAAATCCAGACTGACTGATTCTAGCCTGTCTACAGGAGGGGTAAAGTGTTGGAAGGGAAAAACCAAACAAACAAATGTCTCCAGGGGCCTTGATGAGGCAGAGGGTGAGTGCCCCCAGCTGTATGGTTGTAACAGAGATGCCCTAGCTCTATGGGCATAGCCATAGCCAAAATGGCAGCTGAAGTCAGACAAAGGCCTGTAATTATAACCACTAAGCAGCAATGCCTTCACAAACCTTCAAAGAGAGACTTTCTTGGGATACAAGGCTGGAATTGTTTGTTTGTTTTCTTTTTGCTATGATAGTGCTCACATTTTACAAAATCAGCCAGATATAAAAGTATCTTTTAATCTCTATGTCTTGTAAAAGTGTCACCTAAGAAATTCAAATTAAAAACCAAAATAAATACATAATATAATTATAAATAAAATTATAATTATCAATGTAATTATAAATTATTAATAAAATAAAATAAAAATTCAAATAAAATTAAAAATGGCTCTTTCAATTCCTTTCTCTCCTCTGACATGTTGGGCAGAGACAGGAAGACCATTTTTCTGGTATTTTGTAGAGGGAATTCATTTCAGGTCAGGGTAGACTAAATGACCTCTTCAACTCCCCTTGTGTTTTTCCCCTTCTATCGCCTAGAGGCAGGTGTGGTTCATAGGATCCTTGATTAGAGCTGAGAGAAACCTCACAAGTCACCAAGGCCAGCTCCTTCATTTTACAGATGAAGAAACCAAGGTCCAGAGATCTTAAGCAGCTTGCCCAAGGTCAGGCAAGGACGGTGTTGGGATCCCGTGATTCTGTACCGATCCATCAAGCTTTGCCAGTGAAATATATTTACAGATATGAAGAATGACCAATCCCATTAAGATTGAGATAATCTCTGTCCAACACTGTTGCCCTCTAGGACTAGAACCCTAATTAATTCCAGAACCCTAAGATTGGAGAGATTATCAAAAGATGTAAACCTTCTGCATGCTGAAAAATAAATTGATTCCCCCCCCTCCTCTTGCCCCATTAATTTAATGTATTGTTCTGAGGGGGAAAATCATAGATGCACATGGCTTGTCCCTAACTTGTTCTCTTTCCTTTTTTCTCCTTCTCTCTATCTGAGTTGTGGTGCCAAATGACCACTTTTCCATTGCTCCAAATTAGCCCATCCATCCCTGTTCTTAGTGGCATGTTCAGCTCCGCTCTGTGTATGGCTTTGGCTGCACAGTGGGTCTCTCTGCTCCCGCGGTCCCTCCAGGCCCATTGGCAATTGATTAAGAGCCCAACTCTATGTTTCTGACAGTAGTGGCTGGCAGGAGGCTGGCAGCATTGTGAGTGAGATAAGGAAGCATTGCTGGAGAAAAAGAAACTCAGCTGGTCATGGGGGGTCTCTGCTTCCCTCCTGGAGAGAAGTGACTAGCATAGAGCTGTGGCTAAGCCAGGTGTAGCAGCAATAGGACCGGCAGCAGGTGACGGAGCCAAGGCTTAATCAGGTCTCGGCTGACTCCTCAACAGTGACTAATACATTACGCCCCAGCCTCCCAGGTAAGAAATGAGGGAGAAAAGGAACAAGGCAGGGAGAAGAACAACTCCAGGGCACCTCTAGAGCCTTTGGTGCATTCGAACTGTACTGAGTGCCTCCTACATATGCAGGCAAGGCATGTGGCTATCTTGGCTTAGTAGCTATGGAAGGCTGGCCCTGGAGTCAGGAAGACTTGGGGTTCAGTTCTATCTTTGACCAGGTGCTAGTCAGTCACTCAGTGGCCCCCAGACATGGTCTAAGACTATACTAAGTCTTCTCTAGAGAACTTAGTCTTCTGTAAGTTATAGAAGAATTTCTGATCTGCCTTGATAGAGGGAGTTTGCACACTGGAGACGAAACTGACCCTGCTGTATCTCCCCTCCTCAAATGTGCAGAGTGTAGTTGGACACTGGGGAAGATACAAAGTTGAGAGAAAATGTGATCCCCTCTCCTTGTGGATTTTTGCTTAGCTGTTTCAGTCATATCTGACTTTTGTGGATCCCATTTGGGGTTTTCTTGGCAAAGATACTGGAGTAGGTTGCCGCTTCCTTCTGCAGCTCATTTTTCACGTGGGGAAACTGAGACAGAGATTGAATGACTTTCCCAGGGTCAGACAGATGGTGTTTGAGGCCATATTTAAATTCAGGTCTTCCCGACTCACTGTACCACCCAGCTGCTCTCTCCTTGTGGATTACCATCAAGTAACATTCAGAATTGGCATTTACATCATATTTAAGGTTTGCAACGTGATTTGCTCGCATTTGGTCCCCAGGACCTCCCTGTGACATAGGTACTTCAGACACTTTTTGGGGAGGAGAAGAGGGAACAAGGGAACAGGCATGTTATTTCCTTAAAGAAACTCCCTCTCACAGTGCAGATCAACAACTCTTCTGCATCTTGAATTCTCAGAGAATTAACTTGGGACACTGAGTCATTGCCCAAGGCCCCACATGTAACATATTTTAGGGTGAGGACTTGAACCCAGTCCCTACCCTCCTGTTTCTGTGGGGCTGCTCTCTGTATTATGGCAAATGCCTCTCACTACAGACGTTATTATCCTCATTTTATAGACGAGAAAGCTGAAATTTGGAGAGGTTGTGTGATTTACCTAAGTGTCAGAGGTAAGATTCAAACTCAGATCTCTACTTCCTGGAAGCCTAGGGCTATGTACACTTTTTCTGCCTCTTATGTGGGTCTTACACAAAAGGCAGAATGCAGAAATGGCCCTACTAAAGACATGAGAATTACAAAGTGTCATAGGAGCTCCAGTGAAAGAAGGGTCATTTCTGATGGGGGAAAGAGAAGAGTAATGGGGGAGACTTCTTGGAGGATATATTTCTGAACTGTTGGGATGTGTGGGGGGTGGGGGCAGGCATTCAAGCATAGTGAACATTGGCATCAAAGTCACAGAGGAGGTCTGGATTAATATGGGATTCATTTTAGGAAGTCCACATCTATCCCAGGTGTAGTTCAGGGGCCCCATCATGGGGCTTTCTGAACCCAACGTCTCAGAGTTTGTCTGGATTCAATAAAATATAAGCTCCTATAGTAACAGAAATAGGGATGGTTTCATTCAGTGCATTTGTAAATCCCCTCCCTAAGGAGGAGACTGTAAGCATTAAATAAATATTTGGTGATTGATTGATTAATTTGATTGAAAGTCAGATAAGAGTATGCAGTGGGTTTATCTTTATCATGTCAGGAGGAAAGTGAAGACAGAAAAAAGTAAGTGAATTGCCTAAGGCAACGTAAGTAAGCAGAGCTGGATGGTGGACCCAGATCTGTGGCTGCCAAGCAGCATGCTTTCTACTGCACCGCAAGGTCCCCAATCCCTGGATAACAGTGGGCTTCCTCAGCTGTCCAGAAACAAATATTTTGAGGTTCGTGGTGTGAGGACTGAAAGCTGTCTTTGAGCGCGAGGTACAGATGGCAATTAGCTGCCAATGCCAGGGAGGGTGGCCTGACACCCTTCAGGATTGGATGGGGAGAATAAAAGCAACAGAACGTTTTGACTTCAATAGGAACGTCCTTCTCCATGCGAAGCATCGTGTTAGCTGCTAGGGAAGATGGAAAGATCGCAAGACATAGAACAGAGGCACCGATAAACACAGCGTACAAACTGAACATGAGTCCATGTTCCTGTTATCCCTAATAGCCCTTGTACATAATGTTTCCCACCAAAGAATTTACGTCCTTTGAGGGTAGGAGCTCTGTCATTTTTCTGCCTTTGTATAACCACAACCCAGCACAGTGCAGCACATAGTAGGCTCTTAATAAAATATTTTTGTTTGGTTGATTCCCAAGGAACTGAGTAGCCCCTAAACTGATAGGTCCAAGGCTAAGGAACTGTGTCTGTCTTGTGATGGAAAGGTTAACAAACGCTGTAGCCCAATTAATGACAGGTCACATTTATGTGTTGTTGTTCAGTTGTTTCATTTGTGTTGGACTCTTTGTGAAGCCATTTGGGGTTTTCTTGGCAAAGATACTGGAGTGGTTTTGCCATTTCCTTTTCTTCCTCCAGGGAGAAAACTGAAGCAAGCAAGGTTAAGTAACTCACCCAGGGTCACACACCTAGTAAGTATCTGAGGCCAGATTTGAATTCAGGTAAATGAGTCTTCCTGAGGTCAGCCCTGGAACTCCATTCACTGCACCACCTAGCCATCCCACATTTATATAGTGCCTTAACGTTTGTAAATTACATAAATTATCTTCCTGGAGCCTCACAACAGCCCTGTGAAGTAGGTGCCATAATTATGCCCATTTTACAGATTAGGATACAGGCTCACAGCAGTTAAGCAACTTGCTTAGAATTAGAAAAGAATAGCTATTAAGTCTATGGAGTGAGATTTGAACCTGAAACTTCCAGTGTCCAACGCCAGCACTGCAGCCACCATATTACACTGTCTTTCAATTAAAGATTCTCCATGGGAGAACTCATTTGGAGGGTGGCTCATGGTACAATATGAATCATGTGACTTACCCTTCCTAAAATGCATAAACTTTATCCTGGGAATGAGTCCCTGAAATGTGATCCAGGTAGAACTGTCTTTTCATGACTAGCTTTGGAGCATCTAATTCAATTCAGTAAGCTATTTCTATTTCCCAGCTGACAGCCCAAGCTAACCTTGCCTTGCTGATGTGGATAGAGGAAATTCTATTAAACAAAACATCGCATATGACACATGTTCACAAGTCCCTGTCCACTTAGCAGTCCTGTCTCTTTAGCAAAAACGCTACTCTTTGGGTGCAGTGTTTGTCCATAACAATTTTATCTGAATGTCAGCACAGTAATGACTTAACGTTCATGTAGCACCCTATTGTTCACAGAACACTTTCAGATCTATTAATTTTTATTGGAGCCTCATGACAGCCCTTTGTGTGGGCTAGTGCTAATGTCCCCATTGCTCGGATGGGTCTTAGAGGGGTTAGGTAACTTTCATAAGTTCACATAAATAGCAATTGTCGGAACCAGAATTAGAACCTAAGTGTTCCATCTCCATGTCTAGTGTTTCTACCATGCCACTGGGCTAGTCAGAAGAAGTGTTTTCCATGACATTTGCCAAAGGAGCATGGGTTGGGAGGGGGTAGTGAGGTGAAGGCAGAGGTTGTTTCAGAGGAATTCAGAGTGAAGTATTTTCCCTCTGCTGTCCTGCCATCCAATCAATCATGTGTAGGCTTTCCAGTTGCAGGACAAAATTATTTTGAGAAAGGGGAAAACAAGTTTAAATGTCAGCAATAAACTTTGAAAACTGAATGAAATGTATTGGTATTATTTCATTACATTCAAGTACAATTATAGCAAAAGCAATTAATCCAGGCACAAAAACCATTATCCACCTAGAAATCAGGGCTTGCAACAGCTTTCCCATGCTATAGAGGCTTTGCATTCTACCTTTTTAGGAACCTACAGAAACTTCTCTAATGATAAGCCCCCTTTCCCCCAAAGTTATCAGTTTTTGGATACAGCGTGCCTCAAGCATTTGATTCCCTGCTACTTTTTACTTTCAATGGTATCACAATTCTCCCAGTCACCAAAGGTTTGCAACCTCATTGTTTCTGTATAATTCTTCCGTTGAACTCACTCCATGCATCCACATCTAATTCATCCTTAAGTCTTGTCATTTCAACTCTTGTACACTTCCCTTTCTCTTAACTCACACCATCCTGGGGCAAGCCCACATCACCTCACCCCTGGATTATTGCAATATCTTTCTGGTTGCTTTATTTCCCCCAAGTCTCTCCCTCCTCCAAGCCATCCTTCATTCAGCTTCCAAAGCGATTTTTGCAAATCTAACCAGGTGACCTTCTCCTCCCCACCGCTCCCAACGATGAGTTTCAGTGGCTCCCAGTTACCTTTGGAATCAAATCTAAAATACTCTGCTTGGCCTTTAAAACCCTTCACAACCTGGTTTCTTCCTACTTTTTAAAGAGTCTTACATTTTCCTCCTCTGAGTGCACTCCAGTATTCAGAGACGTTGACCTCCACGCTCCTTCTTGCTCACAACACTCCATTTCCCAGTTCTGTCTTTTCACTGGCTGTCTTCCGCGCCTGGAATGATCTCCCTCATCACTTCTGCCTCCTGGCTTCCCTGTCCTCCTTCAAGACTCGGCTCAGATCTCATATTCCTTCATCCCTCCCCATCTTCCCCCACACACTTTTAGTCTGCTAGCTTCTTTTCTCTGAGATTATCTCCATTTACATTGTATATGTATGGGAAGTACCAAGTTGTTTGCATGTATTCCATCTCTCACCTGCACCCCATCAGAATATGAACTCCTTTAGCCAAGGGACCAGTATTTTTGCCTTTCTTTATATTCCTAGCACATAGCATGGTGCCTGGCATATAGTGAGTAAAATACCAAATGCTTGTTGATTGATTAATTTTGGAATGCCCTAGATTGAGCAGTTGGCCTGACTACAGTCAGGGAGTTTATGAATGCTACTCTCTAATGACTGAAGGATCGTGGTGAGGGCCATTTTACCCTCATCAAGATAGCTGCAGATGCTATTCTTACTCACATGGATGTCTCATCTTTTGTTTAATAACATATGAAGCCATTAATCTCCTTGTGGCAGGAGGTCTCTCAATTCACAGTGGAAAAGCTGATCATTAAATCCCTTTTCCAGGACCTAATCTCTTTTAAACAGGGTGCGTTTTAATCACATGCCTTCTTTCTCTGTGGTTCTGGCCTGGCCTCTGGCTCAGGGCTGCCCTGGTCAGTGAGATGAGAATTATTGGTGGTTTTGAAGACTCCACCACATTCACCACTATGGGTCCCTCAGAGGCTAGAAGGCACATGGGAGGGCTGGGAGAACTCAGGTCCTCTCTCTGACTCTTGCACTGGGTGGAAGGGAAAGACTCATCAACCTTGCTCCCTTTGTAACAGCCTCTGACTCCATAGCATAGAGAATAGTAAGTCACTCAATTTCTGAACCCCTAGCTTCTTGCCCCTTGGCAAAGACAAGGAGAGAAAGGGATGAACTAAAATATCTACGATGCAGAGACCAGAGAGTCATGCACCACCAGCCTCCTGCTCACTTAAGGGGAAGATTTCTGTGCCATTTGGACACCTCCTTTTTCTTTTCACTCTTTGCCTGATCCTCTTACTTATATATAGACAATAGCTTTAACATCTATCCTCTCTTTTCCATTCCTTCATTTGCCGCTGTCATTTACACCCAGTAGGGCAGCTATGTAGCACGGTAGATAGCGCGCTGGGCTTGGAATCAGGAAGACTCATCTTGCTGAGTTCAAATCTGGCCTCAGATATTTCCTGTGTGACCTTGGACAAATCACTTAGCCCTGTTTACCTCAGTTTCCCCATCTGTCAAATTCTTGCAAAGGAAATGGCAAACCACTTCAGTATCTTTGCCAAGAAAACCCCAAATGGGGCACAAAGAGAACGAAACAACTGAAACAACAAAGAACACCCAATTTCATTGGTCTTTCCATAGATCTTAGTGTCTTTAGTATCTCTTTTTTGAATACGTTTTAAAATTAATTGCTTTAATAGACAGCTCTGATTCATCATTCACTCATTCAAAATGTTCATTGGCTCTCCAGTGCCCACCAAATAATGCTTGAGATCCATGTTTTGTTATATATACCCTCCACGTTCTAGTTCTTGCTTATCCCTCAGCTACTTAACCCTCACCACTTCCTTTCGGGTATGCCATGCGTCTGCCAAATGGGACCTTGTATTTTCCTTATTCTTTTGAACACATTCTGTACTCTACAGACTATGTGCCTTTGTTCACATGACTTTCTGGAATGCCTTCTTATCCACCCTCTCTCATCTATATATGTTGAAACCTACTTTTGTATGATCTTTTGATCTATCCTTTAAGATGAATGAATGAAAAAGCATTTATTTAGCATTTACTACGTGCCAAATCTTTATGCCAAAAGCTAGGGATATAGATATAAAAGTGAGATAGTCTTTGCCCTCTTAGATCTTATATTCTAATAGGGAGAGACAAACACATATAGGAGAATCATGGTCAGGAAAAGATATTTTGGTCTCAGAAGTCACAGGGATGGTGAATAGAACGGTAGGACATTCCATTGACACATCCTTCTCAGAGACAAAGAAGGGTAATGTTGATTGGATTGCAACTTCTCAAAGCTGGGGATTGAGATGAAAGAGGTATAGATGATGGTATAAGTGAAAATGAAAAGGTATGGTTCTAGGGATTTCAGAGCTGAGAGGCTTAGCTCTTCTTATGCCAGATCGCTGGAGATCCACTTTGGAGTTTGGAGGGAGGATTTGCAGTAGTGATGGGGCAAAAAATAGCCAGAGAGAAAACTAAGAATTGCATGTAAGAGTTCATTTCCAGGCTGACCCATCACCCTACTTCCTGATTATCTTCATGTCACATGGTCATAGGGGTATGTACCCTGACCTCTAGACCCCCATCATCTCCTCCAAGCTTTCTACCTCTGCCTCTGGAAATAGTATTCGAATCTACACTATCATTGCCGGAAAAGGGATATCAGTGATTTCCTTATGTCTTCACTCATTGGTTTTTAGGTCCCAAACCAAAACACTATTTCTTTTTTTTTTTAATTTTTAAAAAATTTTTTTTTATTAACATCTTTAGTTTTCAGCATTAATTTTCATATGCGTTTGAATTACAGATTTTTCTCCCCATTTCCACCCCCCCACTCCAAGATGGCGTACACTCTGGTTGCCCCGTTCCCCAGTCTGCCCTCCTCTCTGTCCCCCCATTCCCCTTCCATCTCCCCCTCCCCCACTTTCTTGTAGGGCAAGATAAATCTCTATGCCCCATTGCCTGTGCA
Organism: Phalanger gymnotis; assembly: GCA_028646595.1. NCBI lineage: Eukaryota > Metazoa > Chordata > Mammalia > Diprotodontia > Phalangeridae > Phalanger > Phalanger gymnotis. Next base: position 167,700,089 of record CM053625.1, on the reverse strand, counting down.
TCTTATTTTCTAGGTACATG
>CM053625.1:167674045-167699569 GCA_028646595.1 Phalanger gymnotis | reverse complement strand
GGAGTTCTGTTCGGGACAGACCTTACCCCGAGACCATCCAGGCAGACCTGGGCTGGAGTCCTGCTTCCCTCTGCCCCTTTGTGGGTTCTGTAGTTCTAGAATTGGTTCAGAGCCATTTTTTCATAGGTTTTTGGAGGGACTTGGAGGGGAGCTCACGCCAGTTACTGCTTTCCAGTCGCCATCTTGGCTCCGCCCAAAACACTATTTCTTACTACCTTTATATGTGCTATTTTCCTCTACTAGAGTATAAGCTCCTTGAGGACAGGCACTATCTTCCTTTTTGTATTTTTAAAAATATGTATTTTAAAAATCTCCAGCATTTAGCATAGTACCGAGTATGTAAATACTTAATAAACCATTCACTTAATAAACTGTTCATTCATTGTCAGAGTTCTTGGCTCAGTGCAAGAATTAAAGTCAGACTACAGGATCTATAAGGTCTCTGGCATTCTGGGAAGCTTATGAGATCGCAAATTTGGACAGATAAGCTTTCCAGATAAACCTTTCTATGGGTCATAAACTCTGCAGCTACTATGCCCCTATTGGAGTTGGGAGAAGGGGAAAGAACAATGTGGTCATAGATTGAGAGCCAAAAGGGAGGTTAGAAGCCATCTGTTCCATCTTCACTCAATTTAAAAATGAAGAAACTGAGGCTGAGAACAGTGAAGCGACTTGCCCAAACTCAAACCAGTAGTAAGTAGCAGAGTTTGGATTTGACCTCAGATCCCTTGGTTCAGATCTTTGGCTCTTTTCACTGTGCCAGCTTCTCCTGGACAGGAGGAAGAGGAGTCTGTTTTCTTTCTTTAAAGTTTTTTAAATTAATTAACAAGCATTTATTTTCTCTTCCTCTATCTTACTCTAACCCTTGGGAATAAAAAACAAACAAAAAAACAAGTGAACAAAAAAAATCCCTTTTAACAAATAGGGATAGTCAAGCAAAACAAATTCCCACATGAGCCCCTTGGTATCAAATAAAGTATTTACAAAGTGCTTAGCACTGTGTCTGGCATGTAGTAGGCACTAAATATGCTCATTCTCCCTCCCCTTGCCCTGCTATTGGGATTTGATTGCATGCTTTATAGAGATATGTTCAGAGATCGGCAAAGCCAGGACTGTAGTTTGTTTGGGGAACGCATTTCAAGATTCTTGTCTTGCCTCACACTCCTCAGTGCAGGGACCAATCACGGGGCCCCTGGTGCACAGCTGTCCTCATTACTGAGCTCAGCAGGGGATCATGGGATGGGCTGGCCTGACTAAAGGACATCCATGCGTGACTGTGTCCAGACTCACCCTGTGCTTGCCCATCACTGCTCTCAGCTCCATGCTGTAGATGCAGGGAAGGCTGGTATCTCTGACTTCCCTTTCTTCCCCTGACGCCTGAGTGTTTCTGCCCTCTTCTGTGTAGAAGATGCCTGTGGGCTAGGCCCCAGGCATGACATCAAAGAATATCTTTCCTAGTCTACCTGGCTTGCTATAATGAACTCTCCCTGCATTCCACATCATCTGACCTTGGTCTTTCTTGTCTTATCACTAACTGTTCCTGAAAAGGAACCCTCAACTTCAGTTAGATTGGAGGAATGGTCTAGTATTTATAGGATAAATAGATCACCCAACAATCACAAGTATTAATAAAGCACCTACTGTGTGCCGGGTGCCTTCTAGGTGCTGGTGATACTAGTACAAAGAACAAAACAATCCCCCATAAAGTATGCAAGTGAAAGTATGCAATATGAGCCCAAAGGGATCACATTCTAATGGGAAAGAAAATAAACTTATATCTATATCTACATATCTATATATCTATATATATGTATATATACACACACATAATACATGTACACACACACACATATATGTATGTATGTATATATACATATATATATACGTATATGAAATAAACAAATACTGAATAAGTAACTACAAATGTGGTTTGGGAGGGAAAGATCGGAGCAAGTTTAAAGTTTTAAAGACGGTGTTTGAGGCACAGTTGCACCTAAAGGGAAGAGAGGGTCTCTTTGAGGTGGATGTAAGGAAGAGGTAAATTGGAGGCATTTAGGGGAGCCAATGCCAGGGTGGGAGGGCGATGAAGTGTCCTGTGTGAAGAACGTAGAAAAAGCCGGTGTGGTCGAATCATCAAGTTCGAGAGCAATGGGCGTAGAAAGGGAGATGATTTTCAGTGAGGATGGGAAAAAGGTTCCAGGTTGTATAGGGCTTTAAAAACCAAACAGAGGAGTGTATATTTATCCCAGAGGCAAGCTCCAAGAGTTGGCTGAGTAGAGGAGTCACTTAGTCAGATCCGTGCTTAAGGATGATTACTTTGGCAGAAGTGTGTAGGATGGACTGGGGAGACTCAGAGCAGAGATATCAGTTAGGAGGCTGAATGGGGGTCTAAATGAATGTGGGAGCTGGGCGAGCAGAGAGAAGGGTTTGGGTATGAGTGATGCTGTGGGGGTGGCAATATTTGGCAATTGAGTGGAAATATAGGATGTGGGAGAGCGAAGAGTTCAGGATAATGCTGAGATTACCAACCAGAAACGCCAGAAAGATGCTGGTGCCTTTGACAGAAATAGGAAGTTTGGAAGAGGAGAAGGCTTGGGAGGAAAGATAAGAAGTTCATCTATCTAGAGCTGAAAAAGGCATCTCCCTAGAGGTACTAGTGGTTAGCTAGAGCAGTGGGCCTGGAGTCAGAAGACCTGAGTCTACGTGTAGCCTCAGCTACTTACTAGCCGTGTGACCTTGGGCAAGTCACCTAACCCTGTTTGCCTCAATTTCCTCATCTGTAAAATGAGCTGGAGAAAGCAATGGCAAACTGCTCCAGTATCTTTGCCAAGAAACCCCAAATGGGGTCACGAAGAGTCTGACATGACTGAAATGATTAAACTCATTCTAGCTTCTGTAGTGTGTACTGATCAACATACTCAGAGTGCCTTTTGTGCCAGTGGTGTGCTACAGCCAGCTTGAGCTGGCCTTTGAGAGCCCATGGTTAAATTATCAGGGTGAGCATTCATACCTCTGAAATACCTAAAAAAATCAGGGCTTGATTTATTTTATTGTTTTGTTATTTGTCTAGATTGCAAGAAATGGTAGAGAAAAAGTAATAATGCAGACTGAACTTAAAGATCTGTAGTGTATTCATTTCTCCCTCCTGGAAATCAGGCTGTCAAACACACTCCTGCCTCTATTTGTCCAAATCCTCCCCATCCTTCAGGGTGGAGCTCGGGGCCTGCCACTTCTGAATATCAAAGCATACTATTTTTCCACTTTATTTTCTTTGCATTGTTGTTGTTTTATTTTTGGTCTTTTTTCACAACATGACTAATATAGAAATATGTTTTGCATGATTGCACATGTATAATCTATATCAAACTGCTTACCATCTCAGGCAGGGGGGAGGGAGAGAAAAGGAAGGAGAGAATGTGGAACTCGAAGTTTTTTAAAAATGAATGTTAAAAATTTTCTTTATATGTAATTGGGAAAAAATAAAATGTTATTTAAAAAAAAGATTTACCACTTCCGTGCAGCTTCTTCAACCATCTTAACCTTCCTTGCCTGAGCTCTTGGCAGTTTTAATCTATAACCGCTCATCCTGGTCCTTAATCAAATGTTGTCTTGCATTGTTATTTAACTGTTTTATGTCTTATCTTCCATGGTATGATAGATAGAGCACTGGATTCAGAATCCAGAGGACCTGAGTTCAAATCTTACCCCAGACTCTTACTAGCTGTATGTACGCCTCTGAGTGAAACATCAGAGGCTGATGAGATGATGATGAGATGATGAGATGAGAGATGATGTCTCTCAGGGCCGCAGTTTCCTCTTCTTCAAAGTGAGGGTGTCAGACTTGATGGTCTCTAGTTCCTTTCTATCTTTAAATCTAGTGAGATATCAATCCCTCAGGGTCAGAAACGCTTACTTAAATTCATATATGTCCCTTCAGTGCCTAGAAGAGAACTAGTCCAGAGTCAACACCAGGAGGCTTTCTTAACATAAGCCTAAGGTGATAGGACCATAGCCTTGGAAGGGATTTAAAAGGTCATCTCATTCTACTTGCTCCATTTCACAAGTGAGGATGCAGACTTTCCTCAGGTTACACAGGGCCTCAGTGGCAAAGCCAAGGATTCGAACCAAGAGGCTCTACCCCAAATTCATCATGAAGCTGTCTGGTTCATATCAGGGCTTCAGCGCCATCTTGCCACAGCTTTTGCCCAAGGGGTAGACCGTAGACATGCGTCCTGGAACTTGAGTGACTTTTCATTGGAGGGCCCTTTGGGGAATCACCTTGTGAAATGGCATGAGGTTGGGGGACCTCGTGGGAGGGGTATATGGCACAATGATTGTACACGGTTGCTGCAGGTGGCAGACTTGACTGTGTTGCCTTCTCCCAGCAGGCAACTGCCTGAGTCCCGTGCTGCCTTCTTTCCCTCCCTGTGCCGTCCTCCGGTGCACTGTAATCACACAATTATGGTGCCATTAAAATGTCACATTTGGAGAAATCCACATAAACAAAGCATTAACAACCGCTTGAAAATTGTAGTCTTTACCACTAATGGCCTACTTTCTCCTCACACACCGCCCCCCTTCCAGCAATACCCTCTTCCTCCTTCCCTAGCCTTGATTTAAGAGGCATGCTAGGAAGCATATTCTGCCTCTTGTGCTCAGAGAGCCTTAATTTTTAATGCTCAGGGAGAAGCTCATTATTAGGGTAGGTGAGGAGGGGCGAGGGGGAGTACAGTCAAATAGAGGGAAAAAAAAAACAAAGAAGCCGGAGAGGATAATGTCAGGAAGCCCACTCAGTGAACTGACCTAGGAGGGAGAAATGCACCAGACACATGTGAGATCCTGGAAGGAACACCAAGCCTCTCACAGTGTCTATCACAGCCACAACCATTAGTGGTCCTCTGGCCATTTGATAAAGTAAGTAGGCTTGGAGTTGGGAAAGGGGTGAAGGAAAAAAAAAGTCTCTTCTTAGTTTCAATCCTCTTTATCTCGAGAAGAAGGAAGTGAACTGGGATTTGCATGTTCCTCTGCTTTGAAACCCATTGATGCAGACTATAGCTCAAATCTCTTTCCCTGGCTCCAAGAGCAATAATCCTCATTGTATTAATGAGCACTTATATTATACTGTGTTGTTTGAAAAGTTTGAAAGACATAGTTTCTGGGTAATTAATCATTTTATTAGTAATGCTAGCATATTTTTAACAAAAGGATCAGTGAGACTCTCATTGCCAAAGACCACTCATGGAACCCACTCAATGCTCATATGCCCTTGGAAGGGTGGGTGTTCTGAGGGTGGCAATGGACTCTAATTGGTTAACAAGTAATGAGAGAGAATGAATATTATAATGAAAGGTGGATCTATTCTAAGGGGCTTGGCCTTGTTCTTTACTTCCAGATCACCCCCAGAATCAAAGAACCTACCTCCACCCAGACCTGAGTAGAACATGGATGGGCTTCACCACCCGGGTGGGGTCTGAACAACATTGTTAAGAAAGTTAATCCAATTTCATTATCAGCAATGTCCTTCAGAGACTGAATGACCAGAGGTTTCTGTAAACATCCTGGTCCCCATTCAATAATTGATTATTAGTATGAGAGAGAATTAATCACTTCCCCCATACCCTGAGGTTTATCAAGTGCTTTACTTACAATATCTCATATATGATCTTATTCTATCCTCATAGTTGCCTTGTGAAGATATGTGTATGTGTGCATATACTTACATGCATGTATATGTATGCATACATAATTATAGAAATATATGTTTGTGTGTGTGAGCTGAAGCTCACTGGTTAGATGGCTTGCCTGTGGTTACATAGTTAATGTAAGAGATTGGATTCAAATCCAGGTCTCTCTAAGATCCAGATCCAGTGTTCTCTTTTCACTGGACTGACTAGATGGTAGCTTTAGGACCTATGCCTGTTGTTTTGGAATGGCAGGTAAGGAAGGCAGGTAAGGATATTGGTCTTCGGAGAAGGATGGGGTTACAGGATTAGTTTGTTATTTCAGTGCATCACTGGAGTCAGAGGTCTCTTATTTTACAAAGTAGTTGTGTTCCTGAAGAGTTGAATCAAAGTTAAATCTCTGTAAATGAATCCTCTTCTTGGCATTCTAGGATAGCTGGCAACTAAAAGGAATTCTATGGTATATGAATCCTTGTGTCAAACAAATGACTACTCTCTAATTTGTCTGCTCAATAAGCTGGATTTTAACTGCTGACTTCATTAAGATGGAGCTAACTTGAACCAATTCAGAATAATTAGGACAATCTGAATTAGTAGAAAATGTGAATTACGAAAAGAATTTTTTAATGCAGCTTCATTGTTCAAAAGTTCATGGACTGATTCAAACTGGGCCAAAATAATTATCCTTTGGAAGAAGCAATTCCAGACTTGCTTTTCCCGGTTCTCCCACCATTTAGCTGATTGGCTTCAACTTCACCATTCAACTAAGCTTTTCTCTAGGGTTATTAACCATCTCTTAATTGCTAAATCTAAGGCCCCTTCCTTCTTTACCATCCTGCAGTATTTGACAATGGTGATTATCCCTTCTTCCAGGTTTCCCTCTCTTTTCATCAGTTTTTATCTCTCTGGTTTTTCTTCTACCTGTATGACCCGGCTTTCTTAGGCTCCTTTACTCAAACACTGACTGTGACCTGCCTCTTAACCACAGGGGTCCCTAAAGCGACCTCTTTCGGGGTTAATTTTCCCTTCACTATGCACTCCTTTAGTGATTTCATTAGCTGTCGTGGAGCCAATTCATCATTTCTAGGTACATCATTTCTAGATGTCTGTGTTCTCTCTCTTGAGCTCTTGGTCATATTTTGTCAGTTCCTCATGTGAAATCTCCACTTGGATGGCCCATAGGAATCTGAAACATAACCTATCTCACAATTTCCCTATTTCTTCTGCTCTTGTAGTCATCCAGGTTTGAAATCTTGCTGCCATTCCCACCTCTTCCTCCTCTCTTTCCCCTCTTTGCAAATTAGCTGCTACATTTTGTCGATTCCACCTTCACAATATCCTAGAGTCTTCTTACAGATTCTTCTCTCATCTCGTCTGAACTATTGCCATAACCTCCTCATTTGTCTCCTTGCTCCCAGTCTCTTTCCTGTCTGATAGATCCTCTGCACACCTGCCAGAATAATCTTTCAAAAGCGTAAGTCTGATCAAGTAGCTCCCTCTCTCAAGAATCTTCAGTAGCTTCCTGTTATCTCTAGGATAAAAATGCAAACTCCTCAGCTTGTCTTTTAAAGCCCCTCATGAGCTGATGTCAGCCTACCTTTCCTGCCTTATTTCACACACTCTGTACTCTTGCCAAACAGACTAACTTAGAGTTTTTCAGACTCAGCGTTCCATTTCATCTCTCACCTCCATGTCTTTTTGTGGTGGTTGTTTTCTCCCTGTCCCACCCCCCTTTCCCTGGAATGCATTCTCATCTTTTAAAATGTTTCATTGATTTTTCTCTTTTTTTAAAAGAAATTATTTACTTTATTTTTAATTTATGGAATACAATAAATATTTTTATAACATAGTATAATAAAAAGATGATTGCAAATGAAGCTACAAATATTTTATTACAACTGGCTATTCCTTTTTAAAATGAAATATTTATCATGTAAATTTCTTTTTTTCTTTTTTTTCTTCCCTACCCCACAATGTCTACAAATAGGTATATGTGACACAAATAGGCATATATATAAAATTATTCTGTATATTCTTCTGTTTACTAGTTCTTTCTCTGGATGCAAATAGCATCTTTCTTTTCATTTATTTCAAGCTACTTTCCTGATTTCACTTGCTGTTAGTATTCTCTCCCTTCTCAATTTATATTTTATTCATTTGGTTGTTTACATATTATATCTTCAGTGAGGGTGAACTACTTCAAGTCAGGGTTAGTTTTTAATTTTTTGTGGGTTGTACTTGGACCACTCACATAATAGTACTTAATAAGTGCTTGCTAAATTAAATTACATGAATAGGAATGATTTACAGTTAGAGCATCAATTATTTGTAAATGGTGCTTCTTGAGTCATTAAAAAGTTTGTTTCCTTAAGTGAGATTAAATTCTCCCTTATGATCTTGTTTACACTAATAGTTTGTTTAATAGATTCTGTTTTATGGTACAATAAGGAGTAATCACATATTGCAGATTGAGGTGGGGGAGGTCACAAATTGTGTGTCGTATAGATCAAGTACCAAGCCCCAAAATCTTACGGTCCCTTGGATGAGACCTATGACCCTTCTAAAGAGTCCTAATCACACATGTAAAAAACCCCAAACAAATGAAGAATGCCTATTATGCATATGATGACTGTTACTTTCATCCTGTTTCTGGTCTCAATTCATGACCCATATGCACTGTCTGTCCAAAATAGATATTATGTTTGATAAGTTCTCTGGAAACAATATGTACAGGCAAGGAGTTGGACCCAGAAACAGAAGGGAGGGAGTAAGTCAGACTGCCTTTGGGCAATTACAGGGTTTCTTTATTGATGCCAAATGTGTCCCATCTTTTTTAATAGCAATAGTCTACTGGCGTGATTTGGCTACAAGTCATAGATGCTGCAGTCTTTGAAAAATTAAAAAGGAATTGTACCCAGAGGGTATAGAAGAGGTTCATTATGGGTATATTCAGGCTGCAGCCTAGCATAAATGAAGAACTATGAAGAAGAATCAGTAAAGGAAGTCACCAGATAAATGAATGATGGAGAAAAGAAGATGGCAGGCTACGTAGTGAGAGTGAGGGACCGTCATGGATAACCTTTCTGTTCCACTGGTATTTTCACTATATCAATAGAAAGTGAGGAAAGTCTCCAGCAATGTTAACTCCCCTGCCACAGCCCCCACCTTTAGGCAAACTTATGCCAGGAGGTAGACACGACTTGTTTAGGTTTGGTAGGCATATTGGGTTGCACTCTGAATCATTGCAAGAAATATCTACATCTGTCAAGTCCCAGATTCATTTGCCTATTCCAGAGTAGTATTTAGCATCTGATGATCTGAGTTCAAATCTTGACTCTGCCACTTACTATCATTGTGACCTTGGGCAAGTCTCTTAGTTTCTCAAGGTCGTACTTCCCTCATCTAGAAAATGAGAAGCTTGGACTACAGTAACCTCTAAGGTAATTTCTAGCTCAAAATCTATGATCTTGTACACTTTTCTATATTATTTTTCTGGTTTTGTCTTTATGTCCCCAATTCCCAGCACGTAGTAGGTATTTATTGACTGATGGATTGATATTAGGACATTCAGTATCTAGGATGGCCCAGTGCAGTTTCCCCAAATCTGCCCACTCACCCAGTTTTTCACTTGCCATGATCACATTTCGCATTTGGCACCGGTATTCCTCCCAGCCCCAACACATATTCTCTGGCATATGCCAATGTGCTGTGCCTCCTTTAATATAAAAATGAGGCACTTCCATTTCAAAGCCAGCGCTGACTCCCACAGAGGTAAATTAAAGTTAATGTCATTTTCTCCAGCTTTCCACCTAAATATTCACCAGGCTGACCCAGTTTTTTAGGTAGCCGCAGGGTATGTGGGTGCTATGTTATTTACTGAGCTGATGAAAAATGTACTGGGACCTGTGCACTGCACAAAATCTGATGAGACTCAGTCTCTGCTACTAGGACATAAAGAAGAGGGAGGGGAAACAGTGAGGTGCCCCCTTGGTGACTGAGAGCCAGCAGCCCTCCTGCTTGCTACTGGCATCATTGGGAACAGTTCAAAGGCATGGAAAGTGCTTGAATCTTCAGACAACTGCCTCATCACCTCCTAGAGTTTAGATTCAGGTGTGAGGAGGTAAGATCCATTTGAATTTTTAAAAAAAGACCTTGGAATTTTTGTTTCCAAGAAGAAGTTAAGTCTGGGTCAATACCATTTCTATCAATCAATTAATCATTAACTGCCTACCTTGTGCCAGGCAGTGCTCTAAGATCTTACAATATTCTGCAAACTCCTGTCTTCATTTAGATGCCAATCAATCAATAAGCATTTATAAAGTGCTTTCTACATGCTAGGCACTGTGCTGGGTGCTAGAGATATAATATAATACAAATACAATAAGTGAATTCATCTCTGTTCACTTGGTGCTTACGTTTTAATAATGGAAATAAATATACATATGAGGAATAAGTATAAAGAAAATAAATAAAAGTGGTTAAATCTAAGGTCGTTTGAGAGAGAGGGCAGCTCTGGAGAGATTTAATGTGGAAGATCTTGCTTGAGCTGAGCCTTGAAGGAAGAGAGGAACCCTGAGAGACAGAGGTGAGGAAGGAGTACATTCCAGGAATAGGGGAAATCCAATGGAAAGACATGGAGATGGGGCATAGAGTACTATGGGTGAGGAACAGAGAAAAGGACCATTTGAGTTAGATCATAGGATGTGAGAAGGGGAATGATATCCTATGAAGTCAGAAAAATAGTCTGGGGCAAGGTTGTGAAGGCCTGTAAAACCTGAACACTAGCATTTATATTTAAACCTAGAGACTATAGGAAGTCACTGAAGTTGATTGAGTGGGAGAATGACATGGCTAGATTTGTTTTGTTTTGTTTTGTTTTTGTGACCTGTGAATTGGATTTATTTATTCTTTTTATTTAGTATTTTATTTTTCCTCAGTTACATGTAAAAACAATTTTTAACATTTGTTTTTAAAACTTTGAGCTCCAAATTCTCTCCCTTGCTTCCTCTCCATACCCCCTCATTGAGAAAGTAAGCAATTCAATGTAAGTTATACATGTGTAGTAATGGAAAACATTTCCATAATAGTCATGTTGCGAAAAAAAAACATAGACCAAAAAAACAAAACAAAACCCAAAAAGCCAACAACTCAGGAAAAATAAAGAAAGCTAAAAAAAATCCTTCAATCTGTATTCAGACATCATCTTTGCCTGGGAATGGATAGCATTTTTCATCATAAGTCCTTCAGAGTTGTTTTGTATCATTGTATTGCTGAGAATCACTAACTCATTTACAGCTGATCATTTCACAATATTGCTGTTACTTTGTGTATAGTACATTTCACTTTGCATCAGCTCATGTAAGTCTTTCTAGGTTTTTCTGAGAGCGTGCTGCTCATCATTTCTTATAGCACAATAGAATTCTATTGTAATCATATACCACAATTTGTTCAGCCATTCCTCAATTGATGGGCATCCCTTCAATTTCCAATTCTTTGTCACCAGAAAAGAGCTGCTATAAATACTTTTATACTTATAGGTCTTTTTGCTTTTTGTTGTCTTACCTTTTTTGGGATAAAGACTTAGTAGTGGTATTTCTAGGTCAAAGGGTATATGCATGATTTTAAATTGCTCTGCAGAATGGTTGAATCACTTCACAGCAACAGCGCTTTAATGTCTCATTTTTCCCACATCCTCTCCACCATTGGTCATTTTCCTTTCCTTTCCTATTAGCTAATCTAATAGATATGAGGTAGTATCTTAGAATTGTTTTAATTTGCATTTCTTGAATAAATAGTGAGAGAACTTTTTTTTCATATGGCTATAGATAGCTTTCACATCTTTTGATCATTTATCAGTTAGGGAATGGTACTTATTTTTATAAATTTGACAGTTCTTTATATGTTTGAGAAATGAGGTCTTTATCAGAGAAGCTTCCTTCAAATTTTTTTTTCAGTTACCACTGCTATTTGTATTTTCCTCCATCCCATTCCCCCCATTTATTTTATTCTCTCACTCCTTTCACCTTGTCCCTCCTCAAAAATATTTTGCTTTTGACTACCCCCTTCCCCAATCTGTCCTCCCTTCTATCATCCCCATCTTTTCCCTTCCTGCTTTTCTGTATTGTAAGATAGATTTCTATATGCAATTGCATGTGTATGTTATTCCCTCTTTGAGCCAATTCTGAGGAGAGTAAGGTTAACTCACTCCCCCTCATTTCTCCCCCTCTTCACTTTCACTGTAAAAGTTTTTCTTGCCTTTTTTCTGTGAGATAATTTACCTCATTCTATTTCTCCCTTTCTCTTTCTTCCAGTACATTCCTCTCTCACCCCTTAATTTGATTTTGTTTAGATATCCCTTTATATTCAATTCACATCTGTGCCCTTTGTCTATGTATACTCCTTCTGACTGCCCTAATAATGAGAAAATTCTTATGAGTTATAAGTATCATCTTCTTATGTAGAAATGTAAACAGTTCAACCTTGTTAAGTCCCTTATCATTTCCCTTGTCTGTTTATGTTTCTCTTGAGTCTTGTATTTTAAAGTCAAATTTTCTATTCTGATCTTTTCATCAAGAATGCTTGAAAATCCCCTATTTCATAGAGCATCCATTTCTCCCCTTGAAGGATTATACTCACTTTTTCTGGGTAGGTGATTCTTGATTATAATTCTAGCTCCTTTTGCCCTCCAAAATATTATGTTCCAATCCCTCTGATCCTTTAATGTGGAAGCTGCTAAATCTTGTGTTATCCTGACTGCGCCTACTTGCAATACTTTCTCCTTGACCTAGGAACTCTGGAATTTGGTTATAATATTCCTTGGAGTTTTCATTTTGGGATCTCTTTGAGAATGTGATCAGTAGATTCTTTCAGTTTCTATTTTACCCTCTTGTTTTAGAATATCAGGGTAGTTTTCCATGATAATTTCTTGAAGATGATGTCTACGGCTCTTTTTTTGATATGGCTTTCAGGTAGTCCAGTAACTTTAAGATTATCTCTCCTGTCTCTATTTTCCAGGTCAGTTGTTTTTCCAGTGAGATATTTCACATCGTCTTCTATTTTTTCATTGTTTTGTTTTTGTTTTATTGTTTCTTGATTTCTCATAAAGTCATTAGCTTCCATTTGCTTAATTCTAATTTTTAAGGAATTCTTTTCTTCAGTGAGCTTTTCTACCTTCTTTTCCATTTGGACAATTCTACTTTTTAAGGAATTTTTTCTTCAGTGAATTTTTTTGCCTCTTTTTTCTTTTGGCCAATTCTGCTTTTTGAGGCATTCTTCTCCTCATTGGCTTTTTGTACCTCTTTTACTATTTGGGCCTAGTATGTTTTTTTAAGGTGTTATTTTCTTCACTATTTTTTGGTGTGTCTCCTTTGCCAAGCTGTTGACTCATTTTTCATGATTTTCTTGCATCACTCTCATTTCTATTTCCAAATTTTCCTCTACCTCTCTTTCTTGATTTTAAAAATCCTTTTTGAGCTCTTCCATGGCCTGAGACCAATTCATATTTTTCTTCGAGGTTTTGGATGTCGGAGCTTCGACTTTGTTATCTTCTTCCGATTTTACATTTTGATCTTCCTTGTCCCCATAGTAACTTTCTATGGTCAGAATTTTTTTCTGTTGCTTGCTCATTTCCCCAGTCTCTCATTTGACTTTGAACTCTTTGTTAAAGTAGGTCTCTGCTTCCAGGTTAGAAGGCACACTGTCCTAAGCTTCAGGGGTTTTGTGCAGCTGTTTTCAGAGATATTCCTAGGGATCTGTAAATTTTCAGTTCTTCCAAGGTGATAGGATCTAAGTAGAGGTGTGTTTACTACTCTCCTGGCCCATCTTCTGGTCTTGGAGTGACCGCAAACACTCTTTTCTGCCCTGGAACTATGACAAGGGAAAAGTGGCCTTGAGATATCTTCAGAAAAGAGGTTTTTCCTGGATGCAAGGATGTTCCTTCAGGGGCCAGAGAACTGTTGGAGAAGAGGGGGTGTGCTAAAATTTTGTCTTGGTGGTCTGTAATGTAAACTTACTCCACAAGCCAGACAGGAGGTTTGATAAATCAATCGGTCTCAGTGTTCTGGCTATGCCCTTCAGTCATCTTCATTTCTCCTTGCCTGCTTTGGTTATCCATTAGACCAATTCTTCTGCAATTTCAGTTTTTCACATTTAGAAAAACTGATCACTTTAGAGGTCACACAAAGCCTTCTTTCTAGGCCTCCCAGGCTGGGTAATAATGTACTGCACCACTTATCTTAAAATGTTTTCTCTCCTTTATCAGTTGTGTGATAATTATTTTTGCTGAGCTCTCTCTGCCTGGGGCTGTTGTGTGACTCAAGTTTTTATAAAGTCTTTGGAGGTCTTGAGTAGAAGAACTACACAGCCACCAATCTTCCTTATCATCAATTCTATCTCCATAGCATCTCTCAAACCCATCCCCCTTCTCTTCCCTCTCTGTGTTACTACTCTAGCTCAGGCCTTTGTCACATGGACAAACCTGCCAGCTTGTCTTCTTGTTTTGAATCTCTTTCTTCTCTAATTCCAAAGCGACCTTAATCCATAGATCTGACCAGTGCATGCCCCTCCTAGGAAACCTTCAGTGGAGGAGAGGATGACTTCTTGATCAGAGGCAGGCTAGCTCTTACACTACTCCAGGGAAAACCTAAAAATAGGACCTGACCAAATGATTAAGAAATCCAATGAGAAACTATAGCAAATGATTTTACCTGCTCCTATACTGTATTAAAAAACAAAAACAAAACAAAAAACCACCACTACCAACTACCATCAGCTAGAAGTACATGGACAATAGGAAAGGCAGATGGCCAGAAATGCCAGTACCAGAACAGGTAAACAAGAAAGCCTCCCAGTGAGACCAGAGACAGGCCATACATACCTGTAGCCTTCAAGGTTCTGAATCCACAGGCAGCAACTGTGAAGGGCACCTACTAGAAAACCTTGAGGTGTTCAGAAATCCATAGCATGGACTATGAAAGGAATGACAATGAATAGTTTACATGCTAAGACGAGGTTACCACAGGCCTAGGGATTATTGGATCCCTATTGCTGTGTGCTGAGATGCCATCAAGGGCCTAAAACATCCAGTGATCTGAACTTCAAAGATGAAGGTGGGGTGGGGCAGGATAAAGGGAGGGCAAAACCTGTCAGTACTGTTAGTCTGGACATATCTGAAGAGGAGACCAGTGCCTAAAGCCTAGTGAACTACCACAAATCAGGGCTTAACATTTCACCCAAAAGGTGGAGCCTTATCTTGGCACAAAGCCACAATTCAGGAAATAAAGCTGAGGATATGATTAAATAGAGTTTATAGTATATATAAAGAATTATTGTGGATACACAGATACCCAAAAATCAAATCTAGAAGAAGAGAATACTTTCACAATAACTGTGAGCAGAGATTCAAAGGGAAAATGGATTTTTCACAAGGACGCTATAAATAACCAAGAAGAAATGAAGCAAGAACAAAAAAAAATGAAATAAAATTTCCAGAGGTAAGAATTGGAAGCAGAATAAATAGCTTAAAACACATAGTGATAAACCTTACCCAACTAACCTACTTCCTGAAAATTAGAACAGACTAAATAGAAATCAGCCTCTCTGTGAGACTATAAGAAATACTAGAATGAACCAAACTATTGAAAAAATAGAAGAAAATAGAAGATAAGATATTCTGCTATCAAAAAAAAAACAATTAATTTGGAAAACATGTCAAGGAGAGATAATTTAAAAATGATTGAACTCCCTGGAAACCATAATAAAAATGTCTACTCACCATATTTCAAGAATTTATAAATGAAAACTTCCCAGATATTTTATAATCAGAGCACAAAGTGAAAATACAAGAAATCCAGAGCACCTCCATTAAAAAAAACTCCAAAAAGAAAAGTCCCAGTAATGTCATGGTCAAATCCAGAACTTCAATATTAACTGAACAAATAAATAAGAAAACAGGATACTGCAAGCATCCAGAAAGGAAGAATTTCTTGGAGATGCCAGTCAGGATCACATGAGGCCTCGCAGTTCTATTATGAATGGGAGGAGAACTGAGAAGACAATATTCCAAAAGGCAAAACATATAGTATTGCAACCAATAATAACTTATCCTGCAAAGCTGAGTAAAATCCTATAAGGGAAAAAATGGATCTTTAATGGAATAGATGACTTTCAAGCATTGTTGGCAGAAAGACTGTAGCTGAGTGACTTTGAGCAAGTGACTTTAACCTGCTTCGGTTTCTGCATCTGTAGCATAAGGGAATTTGACTAGGTGGCTTCTGAGGACCCTTTTGGCTCAGGGTCACACAGCTAGTAAGAGAGAGAGGGGAGGGATACAAACTCAGATCCTCCATCTCCATATCCAACCGACTTTCCATTGCACCAAATTGCTTTCCTATCCCAACACTAATGAAAACTTTCTTAGAGGCCAGTTTTCTAGAGAATAATGAAAACCAACTTTTTCCTGCAGGGTAGAGAGAGATAGAGAGAGGAGGAGCCTTAGGAAGGCATTTCTATAAAAAATATAGATAACAGAATTCCATCATTGTCAGTCGTTTGGTTGTATGTGGTTCATCTCTGACTCTCTTGGAATTTTCTTTTCCCATTCTAGTTCCAGGTGACTGAAGTCCTCACTCTTTAGCCATCCCTAAAATATATGACTTTAGACGGTGTTAGGTGGCACAGTGGATACAGCATTGGGCTTAGATTCAGGAAGACCTTGGTTAAATTCTAGCTTCAAACACTTACTAGCTGTGTGACTCTAGGCAATTAACTTTCCCTTGGGTCTGCCTCAGTTTCCTCAGCTATAAAACGGGAATAGCACCTACCTCCTATGGTTATTTTAAGCATCAAATGAGATAATATTTGTAAAGCACTTCACACAGTGCCTGGCATTAGCAGGAATTTAATAAATGCTGGTTTCTTCTCTTCCTGGTTCCTATTTTTCATCTGGGGCAAGGTGCTAACTAGATAGATAGCCAATCTCTGTTGTACCCCATCTTTTGTAATTTATTCTTTTCCCCATTCTGTTCTGCCCACCTGCAGACAAACACACACCATCTTGGTAACCAGGGTCCTCTTTATTTGATATTCAATGGAACCAAAAGTCATTCTTTCTCTCCTGGAGTGAATGCTGACATTTTTGTTTGTCTGGTATCAGTTGTTAGACTTTTTAACATTCAGGTACATACAGTAGATATAGAAGGTGGGGGAAACCATTATTAAATAGTCCATCCCTTCAGCCACGTATTTTCAGAGCACCTCCCATTTCTGTCGATCAGTGGTCAGATGAATTAAACTCCAAATCTTTGAGATGGTTTCTTCAGTCAGAAACTGACCCCTTGTTCACTGGGTGAGGTGTGTTGAATTTCACAGTAGGCATTTTCTAGGAAGTCCAGTTCAACTTAACCAATCATTTATGATGCTTTTGCTTTGTGCCTGGAATCATGCTAGTCTCTGGCACTACTCTCTATCCCTATTCCCGTAGTTTTTAGGAAGACAGCCTTACCTCTAAATTAAATTCCAATGGACCAATCAACAAATGTGTTTTAGGTACCTACTGTGTGCCAAGGGAGCAACTAGGTGGCAAAGTGGATAAGAGTACTAGCCCTGGAGTCAGGAGCACCTGAGTTCAAATTTGGCCTCAGACACTTACTAGCTGTGTGATCCTGGGCAAGTCACTTAACCCTACTTGCCGTTATTTCCTCATATGTAAAATGAGCTGAAAAAAGAAAATAGTAAACCACCTCTGTATCTTTGCTAAAGAAAACCCCAAATGAGGTCATAAAGAGTCAGATACAACTGAAAAAATAACTGAACAACAAAATGTGTCAAGGACTGGGTTAAACTTTGGGGATACAGAAGCAAAGATAAAACCAGTCTCTGTCCTCAAAGAGCTTATATTCATTTGGGAGGGACACACACACACACACACACACATATACACACACACACACATATATATTCATATATACATATATATGTATATTTTATATATGAAGTCTTTTTGGGGGGGCTAAATTTGGTTAGTTTCTATACTGGAGTCCTACTTCTGTATCTCACCATATCATGGAAGTCATTCTAGGTTACCAAAGGGTACTACTACTACAGAGTACATGCTGCAGCAGCTGACCGCAATTAAAAAGGCTTCTATTAAGGACCTATCTGTTAGTCAATCAGCAAGAATTTATTATGCTCTTACAATCTGCCAGCTACTTTGCTAGGCTCTGGTGATACAAGGACAGAAGCAGAAACATTCCCTGCCCTCACAGAGTTTACAATCTAAGTAGAGGAGATGTGTATTTGCAGGTATATGAAAGATAGCTGCATGGTGATATGGGTGAGGGTGGAGGGGAAGCAGTAGCAGCTGACAGGGTTCAGGAAAGGCGTCATCGTGTGCGAGCAGAACTTTTAGGAAACAATTGGCTCTCAGAGGTGGAATTGAGGGGACCATGCACTCCACAGGTAGGGGATGGCCCACATGAAGACACATAGATGGAAGATGGAGCCTCACCTGTGAAAACAGAGAGACAGTTTGACTGGACCACAGAGTGTACAGGGTGTTCCTAAAGTCTGGACACATAGGCAAAAATGCATATTTTCAAGAAATGAAACAAATGAAATTTTCAACAACATTTTATTTAATTGGAATATTAACAAATAACATCTTCAATATGATTTTCATCATTTGTGGTGCAAAGGTTGATGCGCTTTGCAAGATTCACGTGAACTTGATGCAATAACTCCACATTGCCATCAATTTTAGCACATTCACTCTTTATGCATTCAATCAAGTGTGTTGCATCTGTGATTTTCATTGAGTACGCCTTTTCCTTTAGCATACCCCAGAAAAAGAAGTCAAGGGAGCTAAGGGCTGTTAATATTCCAAATATTTCAAAATATGCATTTTTGCCTGTGTCCAGACTTTAGGGTCACCTTGTAGAATAAGGTTGGAAAGGTGGTTTGGGGCTAGATCATGAAGTGAAAAAAACCATTGATGAGCTGAGTACCCAGGAAAGTAAGGGCAATCAATAGCATCATATACTTCAAAGAAGGCAAGAAGGATGAGGATTGAGAAAAGAATATTAGCTTTGACAATTAAGAGATCATTGGTACATTTGGAGAGAGCAGTTCCAGGTATGACTATATATATATATATATATCATCCATTGACTGGTCTGGCCCAGCTCAGAGAGACTCATACTCTAATAATGGAAGATCGAGTTACATTTTTTTAAGGCCATAATAACCCCCAAAGATTTTCTGTGTAGCTGTGGAGAGGTACAATCCTAGTCATGCTAATTAGGATTTTTCTTTTCCTAAAACTCAATCAATCAGTAAATAAGCTTTTATTAAATGCCTGCTATGCACCAGGCACTGGGAATAAAGACATGCTCCAAACTTTTATGAGCTGGGGACTTGTGTCGGTAAGGCAAAATGGGTTCCTTAGCACTTCAGGAGTTTGGCTTTTGTTTACTTTGAGTGAAAGTACTTTCAGCTGTTAAGTGCTAAGCCCCAGGCGCAAAGCCCTGTCTGGTGTGAAACCTGTGTGAGTGTAGATTAATGACTTAAGATGGTCTCTGGTCGTTGAGGCGGGGCTTGAGAATGCCAGAGGCTCAGCTGTGAGGAAAGGCGAGCCAAGGGACAACTACAATGGAAGCGGAAGCTGAAGCAGGAGCTGCGGAAGCAGAGCTGACCTGACCAGTGTGTAGACCCAGGAGTGCAAGCAAGGACTTGAGGCCAGTAAATATGATTTGGCTAAATACTATCTTGTTTTTCTGTGGCCTCCTGGTTACTCTTGTGAGGTGGGCTTTCTGGGCCTGGAGTCTTTTTGTCAAGATGTCGGAATGGGGAGGCTGGTTTGCGGATCTGCTGCTGTGGGGCCTAAATAAATGTTTTGCTGCTTTCTACTTAGAGAATCTCTCATACCTTGCGATTTCGAACCATTCAAACATATACATGATTATATTTGAGATTATAAATTCGGCCTTCCTACTACAGGACTAGATCAAGGAGAGTAAATATTTTTGTTCACATCATTCATTTCATCATTCACATCACATTCATTTGCAAATGACTGTGCCAAGGACTGTACTAACTTCTAGGATTGCCAAGGGAAAGATAAAACAGTCCCCAGAAAGAGTACATGACTTGCCCAGTAAATTGGTGAGAGCACTGAATTGAATTGAACCCCAAAATTTTTATGTGCAGACTCTTCAGGACTTAGGTTGAATGAGAAGTCAGTGTGGTTTAGCAGAAAGAGCCATTAACATAGAGTCAGGAGACATGGGTTCAAATGTCAGCTCTATCACTTAATATGTGTAACCTGTGCGATACCTTGAAGCAAGTCACAACCTCTCTGAGTGTCTGTTTCCTGGTTTGTAAAATGCATAGGTTAGTCTAAATGTTCTGTTAGGCCTCTTTCAGCCTGAGTCTATGATACTATGAATATGCTGTCCATGTGGCTTCCAGTCAGCCCATTTTCTAACCATTGGGCTCTAAAGTAAGGGAGAAAGAACAGACTCAGCCTCTGAATTATTTGCCTCCTAATTTGGTCTGAGAAATAGCTTTTTTCCCCTTCCCCTCCTCTATTATATGTTCATTCCATCTATCAAACTCTTTAAGAAGTGACTGTTTCATATAATTAATATCAACCATTAAACTACAACATTGAAGGAGCAATTGCCTAATTCTGAGGAAAATTAAAATTTATCACCAGCACATGAGATAAAATGAATACTAAGGAGAAGGATGGAACACCGTGCTGAAGATAAATAGAAAACCAAGAGGAATATTGACTTGAGCCTTCTCCAGCGCAGGGTAATTTGGCTTCTAAAGGGAGTTAGATCATAATAAATTAAATTTAGATTTTTGCACATCAGTTAAATAACTCCCCAGACAGAATTCTAGGGAGAAGAAGAGGTGATAATACATGGTAGAAATATTAAAATGAAGATCTTATCTAATAATCCATAATTTATGTGCTGTCCCTGAAAGAGTGAAGAGGATTTTCTAGCTCAGATATAAAGTCCTTTCCCTGTCACTGGCCTGGCATGAGCAATAGGTTTGTTTGCCTGCCTCTTATCCTTCACTTTTAAAGGGAGCTTAGCTCAACTAAACTCAACATTTTTTCTTGTGTGGGCTTTCCATAGTTGGCAGATAGATCTTGAATTGCCATATATATAGAGATGAGAAATTGTGGGAGACCATCACCACTCACATTCACTATCAGTGTAACCTTGGGCGAATCATTACATTTCTCTGGGTCCCAGCTTTGTCTTCTCTACAACAAGGGTGTTGGACTAGATGACCTCTAAGGTGGCTTCCAAATCTCAATTTATATGCCTCCCTTTGCCCCACCCCCCAAAAAAATTCTGGAGCCTTGAAATTATCCCAGGTGACCATTTACTTTGTGAGTTCCTGAGTGAGGTATAGAGGAAATCCTTTTGGGAGGGGGGTGATTTAAATTAAATGTCAGCAGAGGTCCTTTTCAATTCAGATAGTTTATGACTCTGTGACTTTACATTCTGATAATGGAAACGGTAAGATTTCAGCTATGTCCCGAATAGCATGGGGACACCGTTGAAAACCAGTTGTTGGGTCCATCATGCATGTCTCCTATTTCTCTAACTTAGAAGGTTGCCTAGAAGCTTTGGGATTGATTCCTGGGCACAGGCTGAGACTCACAAGCACCATTTATATCTTACATATGATGGGACCCTAACATAACACATAACTTCATTTTTACATTATTTTAGGTATGCTGTGGACCAGATCTTTTCCTATGGAGAAATATCATCTGATAGGGTAGAAAGAATACTGACATTAGGAAACTGGGTCCAAGTTGGGATTTTCCCACTATTTCCTAGCTGTGTGACCTTGGGAAAGTCACTTAACCTCAGAACCAGTTTGTTTCCTCAACTGTAAATGGGATGATGATACCACTTGCACTATATATTTTCACAGAGTTATAAAGATCAATCATATAATACTAGGTGAATGTCAGTGATCCTTAATGACTCCAGGAATCATAAAAATGTTAATGCTGGTAGAAACATGAGAAATCATCTAATTGTACCCCTCTCCTCTTGAAAATAAAGACATAGGAGCAAGTTGAAGATGCCGGCTGGAAAGCAGGGACTTGCCTAGGGCTCTCCCCCTAGATCCTCCAAACACTGATAAAAAATGGCTTGGAACAAATTCTGGAACTGCAGAATCCACGAAATAGCAGAGGGAAGCAGGTCTCCAGCCCAGGACAGCCTGGATGGTCACTGGGTAAGGTCTATCCCACTTGGAGCTAGGAGTGGAGAGAAGCAGAGTCCAGCCCAGCGTGGACCAACCAGACCAGGAGCCAGGTGGAACAGGCCCTAGTGCCTTGAATCAGTGAGCTATGGCAGTTACCAGACTTCTTAGTCCACAAATACCAAAGACAACAGAGAAGGTTAGTGGGAAAAGCTGCGGGGGACAGAGTGAAAGGAGTTCGTGGTTCGGCCACTGCCCCAGAGGCAGTGGAGGTGGTGCAGCTACAGAACTACAGCTGCGGTTGCTTCTGGCCTCAGGCCCACCTGGTGGGAGGAATTAAGTGGCAGATCAGAGCAGGAGTGCAGAGCCTGCTTAAGATCTGACTCCATTCCAGGTTGGTGGTTCTTGGGGGAGGAGGAGTGCTGGCGTGGCAGAGCTTGCTGTGAGAAATAGCTCTGAAAACAACAGCGCAGTCCCTCAAGCTTGGAACAAAGTACTCTCTACTCTACAAGCATTCATACCCCGCTGAAAAACTCAGGGCTCAAGTAGTTGTCTGGGAACATGGCCAGGCAGTGAAAATGGACTCAGATTCAGACTTGGACTTTGGAATCTTTCTTTGGTGACAAAGGAGACCAAAACATATAGCCAGAAGAAGTCAAGAAAGTCAAAGAGCCTACCTCAAAAGCCTCCAAGAAAAACATGAACTTTTCTCAGGCCATGGAAGAACTCAAAAAGGATTTGGAAAAGGAAGTTAGAGAAGTAGAGGAAAAATTGGGAAGAGAAATGAGAACGATGTGAGAAAACCATGAAAAAGAAGTCAATGACTTGCTAAAGGAGACCCCCAAAATACTGAAGAAAACAACACCTTAAAAAATACACTAGCTCAAATGGCGCAAGAGCTCCAAAAAGCCAATGAGGAGAAGAATGCCTTGAAGGGCAGAATTACCAAAATGGAAAATGAGGTCCAAAAGACCACTGAAGAAAATACTACCTTAAAAATTAGATTAGAGCAAATGGAAGCTAGTGACTTTATGAGAAATCGAGATATTATCAAACAGAACCAAAGGAATGAAAAAACAGAAGTCAATGTCAAATATCTCATTGGAAAAACCACTGACCTGGACAATAGATCCAGGAGAGAGAATTTAAAAATTACTGGACTACCTGAAAGCCATGATCAAAAAAAGAGCCTACATATCATCTTTCAAGAAATTATCAAGGAGAACTACCCTGATATTCTAGAGCCACAGGGAAAAATAGAAATTGAAAGAATCCACCAATCGCCTCCTGAAAAGGACCCCAAAAAGAAAATTCCTAGAAATATTGCGCCAAATTCCAGAGCTCCTAGATCAAGGAGAAAATACTGCAAGCAGCCAGAAAGAAACAATTTGAGTATTGTGGAAACATGATCAGAGTAACACAAGCTCTAACAGCTTCTACATTAAGGGATTGAAGGGCTTGCAATATGATATTCTGGAGGCCAATGGAGCTAGGATTAAAACCAAGAATCACCTACCCAGCAAAACTGAGTATCATGCTCCAAGGCAAAAGATGGATTTTCAATAAAATAGAGGACTTTCAAGCTTTCTCAGTGAAAAGACCAGAGCTGAATAGAAAATTTGACTTTCAAACACAAGAATCAAGAGAAGCATGAAAAGATAAACAAGAAAGAGAAATCACAAGGGACTTACTAAAGTTGAACTGTTTTGTTTACATTCCTACATGAAAAGATGATGTGTATAATTCATGAGACCTCACTATTAGGGTAGCTGAAGGGAATGTACATACATACATACATATATGTATACATATGTACATAAATGTATATATACATATATATGTATACACACACACAGAGGCCAGGGTGAGTTCAATATGAAGGGATGATATCTAAAAAATTAAAATGAAATTAAAGGATGAGAGAGGAATATATTGAGAGAGAGAGAAAGAGAGAGATAGAATGGGATAAATTATCTTGCATAAAAGTGGCAAGAAATAGCAGTTTTGTTGGGAGGGAAGAGGGGGCAGGTGAAGGAGAATGAGTCAATCTTGTTCTCATTGGATCTGACCTGAGGAAGGAATAACATACACACTCAAATGGTATCTTAACCCACAGGAAAGAAGGAGGAAGGTGATTAAAAAAGGGAGGATGATAGAAGGGAGGGCAGATGGGGGAAGAGGTAATCAAAAGCAAACACTTTTGAAAAGGGACAGGGTCAAGGGAGAAAACTGGATAAAGGGGGATAGGATAGGAAGGAGCAAAATATAGTTAGTCTTTCACAACATGAGTATTGTGGAAGGGTTTTACATAATGAAACATGTGTGGCCTATGTTGAATTGCTTACCTTCTTAGGGAGGGTGGGTGGGGAGGGAAAAGGGGAGAGAATTTATAACTCAAAGTTTTAGAAGAAGATGTTCAAAAAATAAGTTTTTGCATGCAAGTAGGAAATAAGATATACAGCCAATGGGGCATAAACATCTATCTTGCCCTACAAAAAAGTAAGGGACAAGGGGATGGCGGGGTGGGATGACAGAAGGGAGGGCTGACTGGGGAACAGGGCAATCAGAATATATGCCATCTTGGAGTGGGGGGGAGGGTAGAAATGGGGAGAAAATTTGTAATTCAACCTCTTGTGAAAATTAATGCTGAAAACTAAAAATATTAAATAAATAAAAAAGAAAGTAAAAAAAAAATAAAGACATAGGCTCAGGGAGGTATAGCCATGGATTAAAGCCACAGAGCTAGCTAGTGATGAAGAACCTAGATCGCCTGACTCTTCCAGGAGTCATTTCATTATATTTATTTTTCTCCTTCCCTCTTATTGAACAAAGTCTTATCAGAAAATAAATTGAGCATCATTTGGGGCAATGGGTTGGCGATAATCAGGATTGAATAAGAAACCGAGTGACATTAAATATTTTCTAAGGAAACTCCTTATACATAAACTCCTTTGACTTTTAAAGCCCTTCACTATCATGTTACTTTTCTTCCAAAACCCAATGGTCAAATCAAATTAGCCATCATGTTGTTACACACACACACACACACACACATACACACACTATTCTCTATCTTGTATTGGCTCTCCCCCATTCCTGGAATGCCTTTCCTCCCCACCTCTTCTTTTTGGAAACCCTTTCTTCCTTCCAAACTTAGCTTGAACATTGCCTTCTGTGAGGTCTTTCTTGATCCCCCAGCTGCTAGAGCTCTATTTCCCCAAATGACCTTGTATTTATTTTGTATTTATTCTCCATTATATGCTTGTTGATTCCCCTGATAAAATGTAAGGTTCTTGAGACCAGAGACCGTTTCACTTTTGTCTTCCTAACCCAGTGTCTGGTCTATAATAGGCACTTAACAAATGATGTCTGGTTGATTGATTTTGATTTGAAACAAGTTTCAAACTTTTGCGGATTTGTATTTGTTCGTGATTCCTTAGCTCTAAGGAAAAAGGAGATTAATGATTGCATTTCGGGGGGCGGAGCCAAGATGGCGACTGGAAAGCAGTAACCTGCGTGAGCTCCCCTCCAAGTCCCTCCAAAAACCTATGAAAAAATGGCTCTGAACCAATTCTAGAACTACAGAACCCACAAAGGGGCAGAGGGAAGC
>CM053625.1:167620538-167673545 GCA_028646595.1 Phalanger gymnotis | reverse complement strand
TAGTATTTTCTTCAGTGGTCTTTTGGACCTCCTTTTCCATTTGGCTAATTCTGCCTTTCAAGGCATTCTTCTCCTCATTGGCTTTTTGAAGCTCTTTTGCCATTTGAGTTAGTCTATTTTTTAAGGTGTTGTTTTCTTCAGTATATTTTTCAGTATTTGTTTGGGTCTCCTTTAGCAAGTCATTGACTTGTTTTTCATGGTTTTCTCTCATCCTTCTTATTTCTCTTCCCAGTTTTTCCTCTACTCCTCTAACGTTCTTTTCCAAATCCTTTTTGAGCTCTTCCATGGCCTGAGACCAGTTCATGTTTTTCTTGGAGGCTTTTGTTGTAGGCTCTTTGACTTTGTTGACGTCTTCTGACTGTATGTTTTGGTCTTCTTTGTCACCAAAGAAGGACTCCAAAGTCTGAGATTGAATCTGGGTGCGTTTTCACTGCCTGGCCATGTTCCCAGCGAACTTACTTGACCCTTGAGTTTTTCAGTGGGATATGACCGCTTGTAGACTAAAGAGTTCTATGTTCCAAGCTTGGGGGGATGTGCCAGCTCTGATGCACCAGCACTCCTCCTTCCTCAAGAACCCCCAAACCAGACTGGACTTAGATCTTCAGCAGGCTCTTCACTTCTGCTCTGATCCACCGCTTAGTTCTTCCCACCAGGTGGGCCTGGGGCCAGAAGATTTGAAGCTGTAGTTCTGTAGGTGCCCCACCTCTGCTGCCCCTAGGGTGGTGGCCAAACTGCAAACTCCCTGTCCCCAGAAGCTTTTCCCACTCACCTACTCTGTTGTCTTTGGTGTTTGTGGGTTGAGAAGTCTGGTAACTGCTGCAGCTCACTGATTCAGGGTGCTAGGGTATGCTCCACCCGGCTCCTGGTCTCGTTGGTCCGCGCCGCCCATGCTGGGCTGTGCTCCACTCAGCTCCGCTCCTCTCTGCTCCCAGCTCCGTGCAGGAGAGACCTTACCCAGAGACCATCCAGGCTGTCCTGGGCTAGAGCCCTGCTTCCCTCTGCTACCCTGTGAGTTCTGCAGTTCTAGAATTGGTTCAAAGCCACTTTTATAGGTTTTTGGAGGGACTTGGCAGGGAGCTCATGCCAGTCTCTGCTTTCCAGCTGCCATCTTGGCTCCACCCCAAAGCATATTTGTTACAAAGGTTTGTTTTTATTTTATTTTCCAGTGGGGGAGAGAAAGTAGCAGAAAAAGTTTGATAATTTTTTTAAAAGAAAATGAATCATACTCATATCAAGGGTGACCTTGATAAAAATATGAGAAGGGAATCTATTCAGGTTTTCACGAATGATTTTCTACAGTAGACCAAATCTTTAGTCACACAGACGATTGAATGGTGTAGAAAATTCAAGATCCAACTGTGTTTATTGTTTACCGATCAGGAAAAAATATTTGACTCAGAAAAAAGAATCGGCCTTAGGAGTTCTCTACCAACAAAATGTTTCCTGAGCATATCTTAATTTGATAGAATATTCCTTGATAGTCGCAACCAGTTTATTAATGGTCCTTTGATAAGCAACATCAAGCAAGGAATAAAAGAGACTTATACTTAAAAAAAATAAAACATTCACTGCTATCATGGAGAATGATTCAGGTGAAGTTCAAATGGAAGGGGAGTTCTTCCCAAGAGATGGCAATGTCCTCCAAATTCTCTTGTGTTTGAATGACACACTGGTCATTGCATCAGGACACAAAATACTATAAGGTTGCCACAATGATTAACGACTCTAAATAGACTGATCTTGCAATCCACAAGGGAAAAAATCAGCAAAAAATGCCTTATTACCCAAATTATAATGTATAGTGGGATAGGTTGCCCATTGAGTTCGTCCAATAGTACATAAATCTTGGGAAAACACTTGATTAATTGATTAAAATGCACTTGATTAAACAGGAGAAAGAGATATTTGGGTCGTTGCACTGTGTTTCCAAAGATGGAAAGTTTCTCCCTGGTAACAAGAAAAAGCCCTTCACAACCTAGGCCCTTCCTACTCTTTTAATCTTCTTACGCTTGATTCTTTTCCACATACTCTGGTGTCCAGGTGTGGTGACCTCCTTCCTATTCCTCAAAGAGGACACTCCATGTACCAAATCCGTGTATTTGCACCGGCTGCTGCCATGCCTAGAAAGCTGTTCTGCTTTGTCTCCACTTCCTTTTTCCTCGATGGCTTCCTTCAAGTCTCAGCTAAAATCCCACCTTTTTCAAGAAGTAGCTCCTCGTGCACCTTAATGTCAGTGCCTTCCCCCTGAAATTATCTCCAAATTTATGTTTTTATGTATGTGTATGAGTGTATACCCACATGTGTATG
The DNA here is from genome assembly GCA_028646595.1 of Phalanger gymnotis. Lineage (NCBI taxonomy): Eukaryota > Metazoa > Chordata > Mammalia > Diprotodontia > Phalangeridae > Phalanger > Phalanger gymnotis. The sequence goes on along the minus strand of CM053625.1, from coordinate 167,671,238 downwards.
TATATATATATATATATATATTTATGCATATATAATATTGCTTGAACATTGTCTCCACCATTATTATGAACTCTTTTCCCCAGTGCCTAGCATAGTAACTGGCATGTAGGAAGAATTTAACAAATGTTTGAAGACTTGACTTTAATAAGTGATTTTTTCCAGTGATGTGATACCTTAAATCATGGAATGCCATAGTATCTGAAGAATCAAAATTGTAGGTGGCCAAAAGGGCAACTGAGAGACATACAGTAGTGTAAGTAGGATCAGTAATGTTCTTAATGATGATTTATTCAAAAGTGGTATGCAAGATATCCATAAAATAGATAATCAGAAAAGGAGGCTGGCAGGTCATATAATAAAAGCAAGGGATAATAGATTAATAACTTGTGTGGTGCACAAGTATACACAAAATGTTAAAATGCCTGGAGAACGGTAAATAGTTGGGTAGATGTTTGAGGTAGAAATTATGAGAGGACATGGAAAAGAATTATACCAGAGGAAAAGGCATGGATAAATTGTACCATTGGAAGAAGTACTTAAATCAGTGAGATCGTAGATCTATTGAAATATAAAGTATTGAAGTATTTATCACAATTTTTTTCTGATCTGTTACTTTATTTTTTTATTCTGTATGCATCACTTTTGTTGTTCAGAAACTCCACTTTTATATGATCATTATTATAAATTTGGAGCTGGAAAGGAGCTCTAATCCATTTATTTTCTGTTCTGTCATTTAATCTATTTGTTTGATAGATTAAAAAAATTCATCTTCTCCACAATTGTGATAAATATATCAGATAAGTACATCCATTTTCTTCTCATATTTTTGTGAATTAAAAAAGAATTTTGATCACTGATCCATTTGGAATATTTTAAAGAATCTCACTTGCCTTAGTACAGAGGAGAAAAAATGGGCCAAAACGAGCTTTATTCCCATCACCCTGACATTCAAGAGAACAGGAGAATACACTCAGGGAGATTTAAAGCATTTTTCCCCTAAGTTCTCATTAATGTTGAGAGAAAACCAAAGAAGCAGTATGTGGGAGGGGTCTGAGCTTATTAAATTTGCTTCCAATTTTCTTACGTTGGAAATTAGAATTAGATTTATAGACTATATTTGAACAGCAACAAAGCTAGTACATTATTAGCTAAGCATTAGAGCAGGTGCTGTAGGGAGGGGTGGGCATGGGGGGAGAAAGAGGGTGGTGGTTAGGAATCCAAAGTTGCCACGTGAGAGAGGGAGGGAGCTAGCAGGTGGGGAAAGAGGGGTGGGGTGAGAAGAAGGGAAGCTGTCAGTGTTTGCACCCAAAAGATGGCTGTTATGGGTGAGTAGCTGAATAGTGTTGGCAGGGTGCTACTCTGTACAAGCCAATGGTATCATGGCATTCCATTAGAGAGAAGCTCTGGGGAAACCTGAGGATTTATTTCACTTTCCTATTGGGCTGTGAAGCAGGTCAGAGCAGCAGAAAGGCCCTTTCTAGCTCCCGTTCCCCATTCTTCCCACCCCTCATTCTCCCCCCACTCCCAACACACTGTCATCCTGGGGCTGGAGCAAATGTCCAAGTCTCTGGATTTGTTTGAGGTTTGTTCTGTTGCTGATAGATATTGATAAGTGTATTTTCTTTAGGGTTTCAAAAATAAGTTTACTCTCATTTGAAAGTGACTCTTAACTTTAGTTTTCATTTAGGCTGGAGGGGCTGGGGGGGAGAGTGAGGTTTAAAATATGCCTTGTTCTGATTGGGATATATTATAGTGGTCTTTAGTGTTTTCATGTATTTTTCTTGACAAAGTAAAATACAATATTCCATTAATTCACTGCAGCCCACTCAGCTTTTTCCATATACCTAGCTGGCACTTTCTACTCAAGGACAGCACTAGGCAAAATCGAAAGATTTTGCACCCCAACTTCCAATAACTTCTGGTGTCTAGTTGCTTCCCCTTAATAAAAATCTGCTGTCAAGGACTGGCTGAAGTCAGCCTGAGTGGAAGAAGAAGAGATCTAGGATAATATATTTATAATGAGAAGGGACCTTCAAGGTTGTTGTTCAGTCATTTCAGTCGTATCTGACTGTGACCCCATTTGAGACTTTCTTGGCAGAAATAGTGGAGTGCTTTGCCATTCCCCTTCTCTGGCTCATTTTACAGATGAGGAACAGAGGCAAACAGAGTTAAATGACTTGTCTAGGGTCATAGAGCTAGTGAGGGTGTGAAGCCAGATTTGACTTCAGAAAGATGAGTCTTCCTGATTACAAACCCAGTGCTCTATCCACTTCACCACCTAGCTGTCCGATCTAATCTAACCCACTGCTTTTACAGTCAAGAGAACTGAGTGGCTGAGTGATGGGTGTGAGGTCACACAGGTAGTAAATGATACAGGCAGAATTTGAACTCAGATCCCCTGACTTAAAATCTATCAGTCTTTCTTCTGAACCACAACAGAGACACACATTCCTTAGCTTGAATATGTCTGTGCATTACTTATCTATCTCAGGAAAATTTCTAGCTTTGTCTTTATTTATGGAATAAAAGGTTTGATTCTATGCAGACACAGGCCAGGGTCAGGTAAAGGAGAACGTGAGGAGTGCTTCAAACAGTCAATCAACGAGCCTTTCCCAGATGTCTTCATACACATATAGAGATGGAGATCCAAAGCTAAAAGGGGACCTTAGATTAGAGTCTCACTCCCAGTTTAAAGGTGTATAAATTAAACCAAGGCCACATTGATAGGAAATAGCACAAAGAGAATTGGAACCTAGGTCCTCCAAGTCCAAGGCTTTTTCCAATGTACCATATCTTCATATGACATGTGAAGTGCCCCTGACCTCTGAACTCACACCACGTAAAAGCCTCCTCGGGGTTAACCATGGAGGCAGTGTAGTTAAAAAGGGAGTCAGTAGACAGGATTCGGATAAAGAAGATTTGGCCTGAAATCCCCTCTGCCAGCTCGTTGGTAACTAGCCCTGGGCCTCAGTTCCTTCAGCTGTGAAATGAAAGGTTAGACTAGATCAGTGGTTGTTACTCTAGGGTCTGTGAACTTGCCTTTAAAAATATTTTGATAACTATATCAAAACGATTGGTTTCCTTTATGATAATATGCATTTTACTGAATGCATTTAAAAACATTATTCAGAGAAGAGGTCCTATGGCTTCACCAGACTGCCAAAAGGGTCCATGACACAAAAACATACAGAACCCCTGGACTAGATGGACATATAAGGTACCTTCCAATTCAAAATCCTGTAATATTTCTCCTGACAATTCTGTATAGAAGGTAGGAGTTAAAAAAAATAGAAGAGTCTATGGATAAAATCTGCAGTGTAAAACCTGGCATCTTCATATCTGAAAAATGACTCTGGAGTGTGTGTGTGTGTGTTTATGTGCATGTGTCTGTGTGTGCACACCTGTGTATGTGTGTCTTAAATTTAGCAAGCACAGTTCATGTCCACATGTTCATGGATTCAAGCTTCCCTGGGCTAATTTTCTCCTCTTCCCTGGTCATGCCTGGGCTCCCAGGGGCACGAGTCAGTGAATGACTAGATCTGTAATAGCAGCAGACCTTGCCTCAGAGACAAGGGAAGAATCAGAGTATTCTCCTAGTTGTGACTTTTCTAAATCCTATGTGTTTCCAAAGCTCACCTGAAGGCCAGATAGATGTCTTTTATGTCTCTTCATCTTGTGGGATGAAAGCCAGTATTCATGTGATTTGTTTTTTCCCCCTCCTGTCTGGCCTGAGCAGCTGTACCCGCCATCCCTGAAGTAACATGTAAAAAGTCTGACTGCCATGAGAACGTGGAGGGGAGCCCCCATCTCCCCACTTTCCACATCCAGTCATTTGTCGTCTTGCCTGTGCTCCCTCTTTAGCTGCTCTTAACCTGCTGCCTCTTTCCATTCACACCACAAATATTGAGTTCAGGTCCTCACCATCTCTTCACTGGACCAGTGCTTTACCCTCCTACTGGGTCTTCCTGCACCTGGCCTCTGCCCTCTTCAGCCCATCCTATACTCATTTGCCAATTTGCTGTTCTTAAAATTTAGGTCTATCTGACACTGCCCTCCTTAAAAAACTCAACTGGCTACCACTTGCCTCTAGCATAAAAGACAGATTGACATTTAAAGCTCTTTCTCATCTGGCACTAATGTACTTTTCCAGACTGATTACACATTGCTGCTCCTCACATATACCAGGTTCTAGCCAAATTGGCCTACTTACGATCCCTCCACACAACATTTCATCTCCAGTGTAGGTGTCTTTGCCTCGAGTCCTCTCCCTCCTCACCTCTACTTCTTGGAATGCCTGGCCCCTTTTGAGGATAAGATCAAGTGCTACCTCCTAAAGGAGGCCTTCACTGGCTCTCTGGGGATTTAGTGCTCCTGACTGAAATGTATTTCATTAATTTTGTATATAGTAGATAAAGAGCTGGACTTACGGTGTAGGAAGCCTATGTCTGAATTCTGATGGGGATACCTTCTAGCTAGGTGACTGTAGGCAACCCACTTCAATGCTTTCAGCCTTAGTTTCCTCATCTGTAAAATGGGGATAATGACATTATGTATCTCATAGGGTTGTTGTGAGGATCAAATGATAGAATATATATATAATATACATACATAATAATACATGTACAGCTTTGAAAATCTTAAAGTGCTGTGTAAATGTGTGACAATACAATGATGACGACTATGATGATGATGCTTGAATTTAGCAGAATGTGAAATCTTCAAGGACTAGGACACTTTTGTTTTGTCTTATATCTCCAGCACCTAACAAAGTACTTAACGCCCAATGTTGTTTGTTGTGATTCAGCCTTTTCAATTGTCTCCAATTCTCTGTGACCCCATTAGGGGTTTTCTTGGTAAGAATACTGGAGTGATTTTCCATTTTCTTCTCCAGCTCATTTGACAGATGAGGAAACTGAGGCAAACATGGTTAAGTGAGCTGCCCAAGGTCACACAACTAGTAAGTGTGGGAGGATAGGTTTTAACTCATGGCCCTCTATCCACCCAGCTGTCCTTTCTAGGACCCAATAACTGCTTAATAAATGGTTCTTTGAAAAGTGATGCAGAAGAAAGAACATTGGTTCTGGAATCAGAGTTCAAAGAGAACTCTCAAACTGAGTTCAAATCCTGCCTCTGATTCTTGCCTTTGGGCAAGTCACTTAAAATTCCTTGTGCCTCAGTTTATATTCTGTAAAATGAGGGGGTTGGACTATATGGCTTCTGGGGTCACTTGCAGTTCTAGGTCTATAATCCCATGAAGGAAAGGGATCATTATCTAGGTTAAACAAAAACACAACTTCCCTGTTGCCCCAGAGATGCTTATTTGGGTGTTTTGTTTGTTTTGCTTTGCTTTGTTTTTTGATTGTGGGAAAGCAAGTATTCTTTGCAGGCTCAGAACCAAAGCTGCAGGAGTAATAGAAATCAGAGCTATAAATGACCCACGAGGTAAGCCCCCCTCCACACTCACTACCTCTCCCCCCATCGGAGTGCAGTGGTTCCCTTGGGCATATTCTCCAGGCCTTCGTCCAGCCTGGAGTTAAATGATTCAGACAGTGGGGCTCCCATCACTTGCCTGGAGGGGAAATTCCACGGTCCAATACATCTCACCAGGAAGACATTTTCCCTTGCTCTTTTTCATCCTGCTAGATGAAAGGGCGCTGGCCCAATGTCCGAACATTTTTCTCCCTTCTTGGTATTTACCCTGCTGGAATGGCTGCAAAAGATCGTCATCATTTCTCTCTCTTTACTCATCATTTAGCTGTAATGGGATAAAAATCTTTACAGCCGGAATCGCTAAACATAAGAAATGTTCACACTCCCACAGGGTAAAGGCATTTCCACTTGCTCGGCCCTGGAGTTAGTAATTCCACATCTAGGGCAGAGAAGGGAGGGGGCGGGGTAAGCCCATCACAGATACTTAGCTTTCACAAACAAGCTCTCCCTGTCTCCTCCAACTTGGTCTCTGCTGTGGAACCATTTTTCAGCACAAGAGTTTGTGAGCTTTGACAGCTGCTCTGAGTTCATGCTGGAGCAGGCACCTCCATGAGAATCTTTCCAGGGGAAGATAACAGGAAGGCAGCTTCCGAATGTCAGACAACTGGGCTTGCCCCCTGCCCTTTCACTCACCGCCAGACAGTTGTTTGCAGTTATCATCTATTGACATGCAGGCCAAACTCCTTCAGCACCGACTCCTAAAAAAATGTCCAGTCTTGTGCTAACTGAAGGGGCCCTTGCTATAGCAGATGAAATACAAGACTCAGGGTCTAGAGAACTTGGGTTTGAATCCTACCTTTAACACTTACTAGCCACGTGACCTCTTTGGGTCTCACTTCTCTCATCTGTAGAATGGAGGGGTTGGATTAAATGATATTTGGGTTTCCTTCCAGCTCTAAATCTGTGATTCTGTGATCACTGATTTCATCAGTGTAGATACTCCCCCCAACGATACAAATCCCAGCCCATCCATGCCTTGTGCATGGATCTTGTGCATGGACTTGATATGTACATCTGATTGGCTTTAGCCCTGCTGCAGTCCAGAACTCCTCCACAGCAGCACGTATTACAAGCAGCCGCTGTCACGCCCAGCTCCTCTTCCCTCAAACTTTCTCAACTCTTGATCTCCATTGCAAGGGGTGGCATGTAGTGAAGGAGGCTGGAGGGCAGGTGGGTAAGCCAGAGGTATTTTTGCTCTTGGAAGAAGAGGTAGAGGCAGAATAAAACCATCATTCTTTACTCTCTAATAAAGGAGCATGAGTATGAATACGCGATTGACAGAGAGATGATGAAGAGAAGGGAGGAAGTTGCATACAGATTTCCCAATTAAGATAGTCCAATTTCACTCCAGACTTCCTTAGAAGTATTGGGAATATCACGTTTCAGTCAATTAATGGAATCAAGAGTCAATTTTTGATTTTTCAAGTTCTTTTCCAGCTGTGTCAGACTCTTTGTGACCTTATTTGGGGTTTTCCTCACAAAGCTACTGGAGTGGTTTGCCATTTCCTTCTCCAGGTCGCTTTACAGAAAGGAAACCAAGGCTAACAGGGGTAAGTGACTTGCCCAGGGTCACATGAGCAAATGGCCAGTAAGTGTCTGAGGCTAGATTTGAACTGAGGTCTTTTTGACTCCAGGCCTGACACTCCATCTACTTTGCCACCTAGCTGCCCAAAAATTTTTGATTACTCAAGTGAATAAAAAGGAACCATGGCACAGATATGCAAAATGGCAAATAACTTAAGAAATTAAATTCCACCTGACGTGGTCATCTTTTTTTTTTTTAAATACAGACTTGTGATTTCATAAATGTGAAGGACTTCTAATATGGAAACTCCTTCCCCTTAAACAAGTAGACACTTCGCCTGTAATTTAGATCATCTGTGTAGAGCCAGAAGGGAACTCTAAGACCATCTAATCCAATCTCCTCATTTTACAGATGAGAAAAATGAGGTCTAGCAAGGTTAAGTGACTTATCAAGGTCACGGAGATAAGCATGAGCACTGGGATTTGAACCCGGGTCTTCCTGACTCCAAAGCTAGCCCTTTATGCTTTCAGGAACGCTACCTCTCTTGTAACATACTGTATAATTTTTTTATAGTTGATTTCCCTTAATAATTCAGTTCAGGAATGATCTTAGACTACCATTAACATTATCTTGCCTCGTCTATGTCAACAGGTGGTCAAATATAGCCCAGAAACATTTCAGATAGCTAGGCAGGAAAAGTAGTTTGGGATTAAACAACTTCCACCCATAACCCACCTAAGTGGGTAAGCCATCTAGATGTATAATGGGGTGTGCTTTTCACCATACCAGTTACTAGTCTCAAGCACAATATAATATGGCCACTGGGACCAGCATAGGGGCAGAAGGAAGCCTGTTTCGTTATGTTAGACTATGCTGGAAAATAAACATTGACCCTTATTATTATTGGGAAAATCTTGAAATCCTATGAAATCCTGTCAGTTTTGGTATTCTACCTCATCACCACCCTCTCTGTTCATCTGAACCATGAACCCCAAAACCCCCTTTTAAGGAGGAAGCCCAGGTGAAAACATCTCATTTCTTACCTGGTTGCACTACTTGGGACTTCTCTGACTTTTTCACCATGCCTTGACAGTGGTGACCTTCTCCAGCAATCCCCCACCACACCCCTTTTCAGCTTCCTTTGGTTATGGTCTTCTTCCCTTATTAGATTGTAAGCTCCCTAGGGGGAGGGACTTTTTAAAAATATATTTGTAGCCCCATCTATTAGTATAGTGCCTGGCACATACCAGGTGCTTAATAAATGCTTATTGATTGGCTGAATGACCCTCATGTCTGGAGTCTCTGTGGAATCATGATAGGCTCAAAAGCATCATGGTATAGTCAGCTTTAGCCTCAGGTCTCCATCCTTTTAGTAATTAATCAATCAATTATTTTAGTGGGGGAAGTTAAAGAGCTTCAGGTGGATGGATGAGTAAAAAGGCATTTTTAAAGCAATTCCTATGCATCATTCAAGATCCCTGTAACTTTCCTTTTCCTTAGCTACCATTCTTCAGGATGTGTTGTGTTAGCATCTCAAGGTCAGGGACAATTTCATTTTTGTCTTTGTAACACTTGAGCTTGGCACAGTATCTGGCACATAGTAGGTACCAATGAAAGTTAATTGATTATCAGGCACCGTGCTAAGTGCAAGGACGTCAAATGCTAAAGAGCTGTCACTGTTACCTTCAAGAAGCTTATATTCTAATCAGAGGAGACAGGACATCTAATAGAATGACAGCCAGGGAAGGTGGTGGTTACAGGTTGGCGAAGAGAACCATGGGGCAGTTCATCAACATGCCTTTGGCGGAAGCAATGGTACTATATATATCTCTTTGCTTTCTTAACCTACTCCCCATAAAACCAAGCTGAGAGTAGGAGTGGGGCAAATGGGTATTCTTGAGTAAAGCCGTTACAATTTTATGAATTGTATTTAACTTATTGCCACCCAGTGGCTTCTGGGGTGGAGAGAGGAGAGGGAAACACCAATCTTGCAGTCTTCATAATGCTCCCTTGGCCCAAAATCTCCCTTCTTGCATCAGCCAGTTCTCCAGTTTGATTTTGGCTTTGCTTCCTCAAGGAGTTCCCCTCCCTGGCAGGGATGTGCTGAAGCCTGGTTAGGCGCCTGAATCAGAAGGGACATTATTTCCAGAAGCCAAAAGTGCTCACAGCTCTGTCATGGAAGCCAGTTGATTAGTCCTTTTCTCCTCTCTGTACTTTTTCCTTCATGACAGCTCTTTCTAAACTTACTGCCGGCCCTCCTGAGAATCTTGTAGGATCATTAAAACTGTCACATTTTTTATGGCTGTCTCTTCCATTTCCTTACCAATGGGCTATTCCTGTTCCCCAAGCACAGTGGGGCTAAAATACTAGAGACTCTCACAGATTTCCTTAGGAAGGGGGTCTGACCTGCCAAAGCCCCTTGCAGATTTGCTTATAAATACAAGTTGATTTGACAGCATCTTTTTATTTATTTTTTAAAGTACTACATGCAAAACCAAAGAATCCATACCAGCTAGCATGGGAATGTCAAATGAATGGCAGTAGAATTGCAAACAGTGATGACCTGCTCACACTTTTACAAAGTCTAAAAAAAGGATTTGGAACATATGGGTTTTCCCTCACCTCACTTTCCCTTTCTTCAAAACTCAGAACATCATAATATCTTGTTGTTTTTTCTAATTTCATCTAAAAATGATTGACCAGGTATGATATAACAATTTCCCTTTGTGCTAGGAAAGAGATAGGATTTCAGTGACAGTAGCAGGATGGGCTTAGGGACCTTGGACAGGCTCTGGGTTGGAAAAATGTCAGGGCATCTGCCAGGTAGAGAAGATGGACCTTGGCAGAACCTCCTGGGAAAGAAGGACATGATACAATTCAATGCAAGAGACAGAGGAATAGCTTGGAGGAACCCAGACTCAGTTGTCGTTGGGATTCCGGGCTTGGGAACCTGAAGATGGCTGTGCATCACTGCTGAATCAAAGATAGGCATGGGGGTGGAGGAAAGCAGGCTTCACAAAATAGGTTCCTGCCCCAGGCTTGGCTCAGACTGTTGTATTGTACTCGTCTTAATGTCAAACCTGGGAACCTTGAGAGCCTGAGAATTAAAATAAATAACAAAATAATTCTGACCCCAAGTCACACTTGGCAGTTGGTTCTTCAAGTCTCTGGTCAGATGTTGGGGAGGGAAAAAATAATAGCAGTGTCTGATTTAAGAGACAAATGATTGGAAGTAAATATGTTGTAAATGATATTTCAGGGAAAAAAATGAAAGATGTCATTCGTAGGTGGGAGAAGTTTAGAAGAAAAGTCTTTTATATAGCCCATGGTGAGAGACAGTGGGATGGAAAGATGAGGAGGTGTGGACTGATGCTATGTTTCTGGTTGATTTGAAAACAAGGGGAAATAAAAGATGTGACTTGAATCTTTTCTATGAGAACACACACACACATACCCATGCCATGTTGGGTCAGATTTAGGTTGACTTAAGCACATATTTCATCTCAGACGATGGCACCAGAGATTGATTTTGGAGAAGGCTTGGCAGTAGTCCTTCAAGGTACTTCCCCTGGTTAGAGATGTTCCTCTAATGACCTTGCCCTAATTTATTAGCCCATTATTTTTCTAACAGCCATTGACTAATCTTCTTAAATTATATTTCCTAGTTCAATTCCAACCTCAGTTCTTCTCCTAAACCTTTTCCTTTTTTTGCCTTTCCTACTTTTCAAGATTGTACATCACATTTGTTATATGAAAACATATTTCCTTTTATTTGTCCTAAAAATAGCCCCTTCCTCCCTTAAAAATACCAAGGGGCTAATGACTGCAGATAAAAAAAGGTCAAACTGCCAGAAACGTAAAACATATTTCACTGGACAAGGAGAGATCACAGTTTCTCTACAGTCCAAACTTGGTACCCAAGCAACCAGTCAATAGTCTATGCCTTTTTCATCAGACATTTGTGCACCTGTATATGATGGCACTGTCCTAGAAAACAGGGACACGAAGAGGTATAAAATGGGGGTCTTGCCCTTGGGAAATTTAATTTCCAACTGTGGAGATAGGAGATGTGCACAAAGAAATAAAGAAACCAAGAACAGCATGTAAGTGGCATATGAGTGGATTTTTTGTTTGTTTTTACTTTCAGTCTGGACTTGTGATTTCAGTGGTTCAGGAAGATTCCAATTTGAAAACTTCCTCCATTTTTGCAGCATCAGAGCAGCCTCGAACCCTGAGAGATTGTCATGCACACGTGATCACTCATCTAAAATGTGCCAGAGGAAGTACTTGAAATCAGGGTTTTCAGACTGCAGGAGTGTTCTCTATCCTCCATGTCACTGTGCTTCTTGTAAAAAGAATAGAAGGAGAGTGATCACTGTGAAATGGGAAGATTGGTGAGAATTCTAGACAAATAGGACTTAGGAACATGGAAGTAGATTCCATTCATGAATAGAAGTCAAGGGACAAGGAGACAAAGAGAGGCAGAGAAGAGAGAGAAAGAGAAGGGAGAGAGAAAACACAGAGAAGCGGCAGAGAGAAAAAAGAGAGAGGAAAGAGAAAAAGGACACAGAGAGAAAGGAAAGAGAAGAAGGGAGAGAGGGAAGGAGAAGAAAGAGAAGGAAAGCGAGAGAAAAAACAGATGAGACAGAGAGAGAGGAAAGAGAAAAAATAGGAGAAAAAAAGGGGAGAGAGAGAAGGAGGAGAAGAAGAAAATAAGAAGGAGGAGGAAGGGGCAGGGAGGAGGAGGAGAAGAGAAGGAAGAGAAGAGAAGACAAGAGAAGACAAGAGGAGGATATAAAGTATGTCCCAGGAACCCTAAGTAGAATGTTTTGGCCAGAGCAGAGGATTCCTATACTGAAATGGGGGGAGATAGTATTGAAAAAGTTTGTTTGGGACCAGATTGTAAGGTCACAGAATCATAGATTTAGATCCAGAAGTCCCTTAGAGGACATCTTGTCCAACACCTTCATTTTACAGAGGAAGAAACTGAGGTCCAGAGAAGTTTGCCTAAGATCATAAGGGAGGGAGCAAACAAGCATTTATTTTTTTAAATTTTTAAACATTTTAATTTACTTTTGAGTTCAAATTCTGTCTCTCCTTCCTTCCCTCCTTTCCCCCCTCCCTGAAATGATAAGCAATCAAATATAGGTACAAGAAGACTTGAATAAAAGAAAAAAGGGAAAAAAGGGAAAATTAGCATGCTTCAGTCTGTATTCAAATAATATCAGTTCTTTCTCTGGAGGCCGATCATATGCTTCATCCCTAGTCCTTTGGATCATTGTATTGCTGAGAATAGCTAAGTTCTTCATCATACAATGTTGCTGTTACTGTGTACAACATTCTCCTGGTTCTACTCACTTCACTATGTATCAGTTCGTGTAAGCCTTTCCAGGTTTCTCTGAAATCATCCTGCTTGTCATTTCTTACAGCACAATAATATTCCATTACAATCATATAACACAGCTTGTTTAGCCATTCCCTAATTGATGGGCATTCCTTTGATTTCCAATTCTTAGCTACCACAAAAAGAGCTGCTATAACTATTTTTGTACAAAAAGCCCCTTTCCTTCTTTTTAGATGTCTGGAATATAGACCTAGCTTTCCCTATTGCTGGATCAAAAGGTATGTGCAGCTTTATAGCCCTTTGGGCATAGGTCCAAATAGCTCTTCAGAATGGTTGGATCAGTTCACAGCTCTACCAATAGTGCATTAGTGTCCCAGCTTTCCTATATCCCCTCCAACATCCAGTATTTTCTTTTTTGTTGTTGTATTAGATACTCTGATGGGTGTGAGGTGGTGCCTCAGAGTTGTTTTAATTGGCATTTCTCTAATCAATAGTGATTTTTTCATATGACTATAGATAGCTTTGATTTCTTTGTCTGAAAACTTCCTAAAATAAGCATTTGTTAACCACTATTACATACCAGGCACTGTGCCAATTGTTTTAAAATATTATCTCATTTGATCCTCATGACAATCCTGGGAGGTAGGTGCAACTTTATCCCTATTTTACATTTGAGGAAACTGAGGCAAGGAGCGCCTACGTAACTTATCCAATGTCATACAGCTAGTGTCTGAGGTTAAATCTGAACTCAGATCTTCCTGATTTAAGGGCTAACTCTCCATCCACTGTACCACCTAGCTGTGCATAAAAAGTAGTAAAAGCTGGGACTGGAGCCCAGATCCTCTATCTTTTTTTCATCATGCCATGAAGGCTGAACAAGCTGAACTTTATTTTATAGGCAATTTGGAGCCATTAAAAGTTTTTGAGCAAGTCAATGGCATGTATAAAACAGTGTTTTAGGAAGATTTATTTCACCAACTGTGAGTAGGATGGATTAGAAGGAGAGATACCAGAGGCAGGGAGACCAGTTAAGAGCTGATTCTGAATCTTGGCACAAGCTGGTTATAGCCTGGGCTAGATTGGTGCCAATAAGGATACAAAGGAAAAGATGATAGAGCATTGTCGTTAGAGAAGAATTAACAGGATTTAATGACTGGAGTTGGGGAAGTGAGATGTTGAAGTAAGAGTCAAAGATCTCTGAGATCTTCACAGAGAGTAGATGACAAGGACGATGACGGTCCTACTGACCCTGCAGCATGGAGGGAAGGGGGGCAATGGGAGGAAATGAGATCACTTGAGGTGACAGTGGGAGAGCCAAGTAGAGATGCCCACAGGCAATTAGGGATTCCAGACCTGAGTTGTCTTTTGTTAGATCAGAGCTAGAGAATTCATTTTTGGCAGTCATCCACGTAGAGGTGACAGTCAAAGCCATGAGCTTAGATATTGTTTCTTGGGGGGAAAGATAGAACAAGAGGCCAGAGAAGTATGAGCTTTATGAAATGTTCCCCTTGAATAAGGTACTCATCCTGCATGCCAGCAAGCATTTATTGACAAACTAGGAGTGAGACACTAAAAGTTTTGTACTCCCCAGATACCATCGCTCCCTCCCCAAATTACCCGCCCCCGGGCTTTTCCTCTTCCCTGCCAAATCCTAACTTTTGTTCTGCTCATAGAGGGTGTGTATAATAAGATAGAGCCCCAGTGAAGAGTCAGAATACTTAGATTTAAATCTCAGTTCTGCCACTCACTTTCCCTGTGACTATCCCCTTCTTGAACCTCAAAGTCTCAATTTCCACCTGGCTCATGGGATATAATCAATTTGTAAATGTTAATTAAAAGCCTACTATGTGCTAGGCACTATGCTAAGCACTGGGAATACAAAAGGAGACAAGAGACTGTCTTTGCCCTCAAGGAGCTTACACTCTAATTACAATGTAATGACGATCAAACGAAATAAAGTCTAAAAGGTGCTTTGTAACTGTAACAAAAATAAGTTAAAATGTACATAATATAATATAACATAACATAACATAATATAATACAATATAATATAATATAACATAATGTAACATAACACAACATAACAACATAACACAACATATCACAGTATAGTATAATATAGTATAATACAACATAACACAACATAACATAACATAACATTGTATAACATAGTATAATGCAATATAATATAATACAATATAACACAACATAACACAACATATCACAGTATAACACAGTATAGTATAATATAGTATAATACAACATAATACAACATAACATAACATAGTATAATGCAATATAATATAATACAATGTAACACAACATAACATGACACAACGTAATGCAACACAACGTAACACAACACAATGTAACGCAACACAACATAACATAACACAACAGAATACCACATAATACCACGTAACATCACATAACATCACATAATATAATATAGCATAACAAAATATATTTAGACACAGGCTCACATTACCTCATGCCTGGCCAATTGCAAGAGAGCTCTGGTTGATGTCCCTGCTTTGTGTCTGCCTCCATTCCAGCTCATCCTCCACTCAGATGCCGGAGTGAGCTTCCTAAATCACAAGTTCAGCCGCATCACCAAGCTCCCCCTACTCCATAAACTTCAGCTGTTGTTGTCATTCAGTTGCATCTTATTCTACGTGACTCCATGGTTTTGTTCATGGGGTCTTTTTGACAAAGATCCTGGAGCAGTTTGCCATTTCCTTCTCCAGTGTGTCTTCACTTTACAGTTGAGGAAACTGAAGCAAACTGGGTAATGTGACTTGCCTAGGGTCACACAGCTAGTAAGTGTCTGAGGCCAGATTTGAACTCAGATCTTCCTGACTGCAGATCTTGTGCTCCATCCACTGAGCTGCCTAGCTGCCCGCTAAAGTCCAGTGGCTCCCTATTGTCTCCAGGATCATATATATGATCTTCTGGCTTTTGAAGCCCTTCACAACCTAGCCCTTTACTACCTTCCCAGCCTTTTTTACACTTGACTCACCCAGTGACACCGGCCTTGTTGCTCTCCCTCCCACATGGCACTGTCTTTTCGCTGGTTGGCTCCCATGCCCACGATATTCTTTCTCCTTGTCTCCGCCTCCTGGTTTCTATCAGTCCTCAGTTTAAAACCCACCTTCTGGTCCCTCTCAGTGTTAGCGCCTCCCCACTGGGATTACCTGCCATTAACAGAATCTATATCGTGTCCGTTCCTGGTTCTTATTGTATTATTTCCTCCATTAGAGTAGGAGCACTTGGAGGGCAGAGACCCTGTTTTGACCATTCTTGCAAGCTCGGCACTTAGTACAGTGTCAGAGCATAATAAGCAGTTAAATGCATGTTGATTGACTGATTAATTGCAGTGATTATCACTCCCACTCCAAATGTCCAGGCCTTCAAAAGCACCCTTTCATACAAATCCTTTGAAAGAGCAGATTAGTCATCCTCACTCCCCTCAAGGACTTTGTTCTTGGGCTGAGATTGCTGTGGGATAGCATATGTTCCCTGAGTGCTAATCTGTTGGCCCAGTTCCTACTTCGAGAACCGTCTTGTTTCCCTTCAGATTGAAAAGGAAGAGATTTATCATTCCTGTCCTTCAGGCTGGCGTGCCCGAGTAATCACAGTGTCCCAAGAAATGTCAGGGCAAGAACTCATCCTTCTTCATCTGTGGGCTAGTCCAAACCGCTTTCTCAACTTTTCCCCCTTCTTCCCAACTCACGGGCCAGAGTCTAGAGAATAGAAGAAGCAGCTGGAGGACAAAGATGTGTATGGAAGGCCTTGAGTCTAGTTTGTCATCTTGACTCAGAGCTTAAAAGAAGACATAAAGGTGTATGAGCTCCTGGACACAAAAGGAAGCTATTTTTTTTTCAGAAGACATGGCAAAAATAAAATCTGGCCTCTCTCTGTGTTGCCTTGTCCCAGCCAATTTCTGCATTTGACTTTCAAGAATACTCCCTTGCATTCACTCACCATCTGTGACGATGCTTCCCACCAACTGACACTGGCAACATCCCAAGAAAGCCTCTTTGCAGCCTTCATAGAGCTTCTGGTAATTTCATAGATAAGCCTAGCAGCTTCTTCCCTCCCTATGTCCTTCTAGGTCCACACCCCAATCTCAGCTTCCTGCTACTCACAAAGGAGACTCAAACAGAAAGAAAGGTCAAGGCCAGAAATCTGGAAAAACAGATAGGATCTGGTGGTTACTGAGTGTCTGAGCAAGCAAGCAGGCAGTCATTCATTGCCAGGAAGGCCATTGATGTAGAGAAGGGTGAGCAAGTACCATAAGTTCAGGTATAAAGAACCGAGCCCAGAGTCTAGGAGACCAGCCAAGGCTCTAAGAGTAGACAGATGAGTGGCGATCACAATGGCTCATATTTCTATAGTGCCTTAAGAATTGCTTTCCTCATATCTACCATGAGAAAGTATTTTTATTCCCATTTTAAAGATGAGAAAACTGAGGTTCAGGAAGGTTCAGTAACCTAGACAGAACTGAGCAACTAATTAGTCTTGAAATTAGGCTTTCACAGAGAAGGCTCCTAAGTTTCTGTCCATTCTAGTACATACCCAGGCTGGCTCCCAGTAAGAGAATCAGAAATCCAAATAAGGAAAACAATCTTAGTGTCCAAATATCCATATGGACAGGTTTATATAAGTGCTACTAACATAGAATGCTCCCTGAGGGGAAGGATCTTCTTACAGTTGTCTTAGCCCCAGCACAGTGCTGTAACATACAGCAGATGATTAATAAATGCTTATTGAATTGAAGTGAGAGTGGGTTTTGGTTACTCATTGATCCAAAGAGCAGTGTATAGATGACTAATTATCTTATACTTTGTCCTGTTTTTATGCTTCTTAGGGGAGTATGGGAAGGAAGGAGCTCATAGCCATGTGCCTTAAGATAGTAACAGAGAGCTCTCTGGGGGTGGGGTGGGGGTGTTAGCTCCTGATTGCAGCAAAATGAATACTTGAATGAATGAATGAAAATGCACCCATTAAGTGTTCTTATGTACTAAGCAGGGCATCCAGGTGGTGCAGTGGACAGAGTGCTGGGCTTGGAGTCAGGAATACTAATCTTTCTGAGTTCAAATCTGACCTCAGATTCTTCCTAGCTGTGTGACCCTGAGCAAGTCACTTAACCCTGTTTGCCTCAGTTTTCTCATCTGTCAAATGAGCTGGAGAAGGAAATGACAAACCACTCCAGTATCTCTTCCAAAAAAACCCCAAACAGGGTCACAACCCTGTTTAGTCAGACCAGACTAAAATAACAACAAAATACCCCATACCTCTAGTACATTTCCTTATCTCTTCTTTGGAGCCATAATTGGTCATTACAATCATATAGCATTCAACTTTATTTTATGTGCGATTAATTGACATTGGGCAAGTCAGTTAAGCTCTGTGGGCCTCAATTTCCTTATCTGTAAAATGAGTGGTTGGACTACATGGCCTCTATGGTCCCTTCCTCCTCAAAAATCTATGATCTTGTCATTTGTCACAAGACACTCTGCCATTTGTTTTTTCTGTAAAGGAAAAGGAAGGAATTGTTGCTTTCCATTGGGCTAAGAGTAATAGTTTTAAGTCACTATGGTGCAATATGAGTTACTTGAGACAAAGTGAAATAATTGTATTTATTTATTTAAACAATGAACTTTATAATTTCTGCTATCTTTAAAAACTTTTAATATGCAACATGCCTTCCTTTAACAGCAGTGACTGGTTCTGCAGTGTGGCATTCACTCCTTATGGTTTTGACAAACTAATTCTTCATCATGAAATCTTCATTTTCTTACATTGGATATTAGACATTTGTTCATTTTGTTGTTCATTTTTCCAAGTCTAGCCTTAATTAGAAATCATAGGTTTTTAGTTTGTAGGTCATTGTATTTATTGGTGTTTGTCATTTCTTCAATGGAAACAAGACTTCCAGGCCCACTAGAAATAAAATATCCTCAAAACATCTGGGGAAGATGAATGTTTTAGTCTTTTGGAACTTCCCAGGTTTTACAGGTTCACCTTAAGCTTCTGGAAAGGGGCTTTTAAAGTCTTGGATGGAAGATTGAGTTTCATCGGTAAAAAATCACATTTTTTTTCAATCTTCGGTACTCCAGTCTTTGTATTGTTTATATTTTTATCTGTCTTTTGTCTCTTTTTGTATGCCCAGCACTGAGCACAGTGCCTGGCATTAATACAGAAGTCCTTAATAAATGTTTATTGACTGACCAACTGATTGACCGATATTGTCTTGGTCATGACAAGCAATTTTGCTTTATAGTAACAGATAATAGCTGGTTTGTTTTTTGTTGGTCTTGTTCTTCCAATTTTAACAAGCCTACAATAGGACTCATTATCAACTCCTCTAGTTGCCAGGTCCCTCCAAAGGTATTTGAAGTTTTCAACTAGACTGCTTTACAGTAGCTTGGAAAGCACCCTGGCATAGTGGATAGAAACCAGCCTAGAAACCAGGAAGCCCTGCATTCAAATTCCCCCTCAGACTTCAAATTTTGTGGCTGTGGGCAAGTCATTTAGCCTAGCCCATGCCCTAGGCAACTCTCTAGCACCATAAGTGGTAGAAAAAGTGATGACCTAAATTGGTAGAGTGTTTCCTAACCTGGAAGCTTCCTATGAAATCATGAGGTGCCACTAGGCATTCCTTTTGCTCCAATTATCATCACAGCTCAGAACTTCGGCTAGGGTTACTTCTCCAGAAAAAGTCATCCTTTGATGTATCAAGGGCACCACTGTCTGGGATTTCACCCTTGAGATGTAGCCTCAACAGAATTTCCCAGATACCCATTCAGTACAAGGGTTGATCATCATTTATCTCTGAATCACTACAAACTAAATTTCAGGTAAGGTGTTATGCAAATTTCTTGGAACAAACGATACTTTTTATATGGTTTCATCCTGTAACCTATTTGTCTTTCAAGGACATTCACAATCTGGCCACATCGTCCATTTCTAGGCTTATTAAACGTTCTCCTCACAGACTCTACAATGAGGCAAACTGGCTGACTTGCTCTTCCTCACACTCAACATTCTGTCTCCCATTTCTGCGTCCAGAGGATCCCATACAAACTCCTCTGTTTGACATTTAAAACCCTTTGCAATCTGTCTACAGCCTACCCCTCCAGACTTATTATATATTGCCCTCTTTAATGCACTCTGTTCCAACTCCCCTGTTTTGCAGACAGAACTGAGGCCATGGAATCATTAGCAAGGGACCTCAAAGACCATCTAAGACAACTTCCAAGTTGAGAAAACTGAGGCATTAAGGAAGCCAAGTCACCTGCCCAAGTTCATATCAGAGAAGCTAAGTGACTTATCCAAGGTCTATAGTGAATTAGTCATAAACCTGAATCTTGACCCTCAGCCTAGTGCCCTTCCTCCCACAATTCACTGCTGTCTCGTTGATTTTATTTCTGAAAGAAAGGGAAGAAAAGTGTTGGTCTCCGCAGTTTGAGGAGATGAAATTTTAAGTCCATATTTGGAAAACTTTTTTTAGTTTTTATTAAGGACAACCAATAGGCATCCCAATTGCTTCATTCCATTGATTTGTAAGTAATGGAAGTGGATCTAAAGGAAAGCCCTCAGCTCATTGAATGGGCCCTTTTGTGAATTTATGAGAGAGAAGAAGCAATGGACAAAAGTCACAGAAGGTGAATCGACACGAATGGGTCATGAATCATTGTGAAGAGTATCCGCATTGCTGAGATCAGAAAACTATTGAAATAGCTGTGTTTTATTCCTCCCCAGTGCCATTTGCCTCTGGGAATGGATCTGACCAAGTCCTTTTCTCTGTCTTTGCTACTCATCCCATATCCAACACTTGATTTTGTAAACATGTTCAATTCTTTGGAAATGGAAATGGCACCTCATCATTATTTAAATCTTCTCAGAGATGCTGGCCTTCTGTAGTGTCTTGGTAAGGTCAGTTGTCGAGACAGGAGATGGGAGTAATGTGTGTTTATATGGAAGAACAAATTAACCTGCAAGTGAAATTCCAATGAAATTGACATGAAATTGAATTTCACGCCTTACAGCGAATCAGGGTTGTCCGTGAAATGAGATTAAGGGGAGTTTCTGATTTTACAGTTTAGTTGTTGATGCTTTTTCTACTCTTATTGGTAGCCGCCGTGGACGCTCTTTAAATTTTTGTTTTTAATCTTCTGTTCCATGACCATCTTTCTCATCGCCGAGTGCTCCTAGGGAGTGAGGTTCCATATGACAGGACAGAATCTGGGCTTGGACCAGACCATACCTCAGATCTCTTCCGCCTCCTGCAAATTTTATCCTAAAGAAATTGGACCATTTTCTTAAGAATCTACATTTAGGAGAACTCAAGTACAGAATGATCTGTTTCCTCTTCTGTACACGCTTTATTCATAAAATAAGTGATACTGAACAAATACCGTTTCATTCTTTGTATCCACGTCTCTGTTGCCTGGCACCGTACGTGGAACATAATTTGTTATTGCTGTTTAGTTGTTTCAGCTTTGTTTAACTCTGTGATCCCCTTTTTTGGGGGGAGGGCTTTTTTTGGCAGAGATACTGCAGTGGTTGGCCATTTTCTTCTCTAGTTTATTTTACAGATAAGGAAATTGAGGCAAACAGGAGTGAGTGATTTGCTCAGTGTCACACAGCTAGTAAATATCTGAGGCTGGATTTGAACTCAGGAACAAGAGCCTTCCTGGCTCCAAGCCCAATGCTGTCCACTTTGCCACCTAGCTGCTAGAACACAGTAGGTGGTTAATAAATACTCGCTTGACTAATTGATGAGGCGATTCCAGTCTTCATGTGGCTTGGTTATTGCTTCCAGGGCAAGTCTTTTGATGAGAAATGATCAGGGGTAGGGAAGGATTAGAATTATGGGATTCTGGAACTTTATGTTTTCCATTTCAACCATGCACATTTTCCAGGTAAGAAAAAAGGCCCAATGGTATGAAGTGACTTATCAAAGGTCACTCTGCTAAGAGTTAAGTGGCAGGCCAGGGTGCCAGCCTCTCATACCTGGCATAGATACAAGTGTGCCCACAAGATTGGGTGCTAGATATTGTTCCAGGCTCTTTGTTAAACTTGAACTGACTCATTTGGCCTGGTATCTGGACCTTACCCAGACCATACTTGGCCTTTGAACCCTATACTTCTCTGGTATAATGTGTGCTGCTCCAGGGAACCTCAGGGGGCCCTGGGACTGTTTCAGGTAGTTCACAAAGTGAAAACTATTTTCATAATAATTCTAAGAAATTTTAATTTCAAATACAGTAAATGTCAATATTTATAAACCACAAAAACAAGCTGGGCGGGCCTCAATCATTTTTAAAAGACATCCTGAGACCCGAAAGCTTGAGAAGTGCTGTTCTAGTAAAGACTCAGTCAAAATCCAGACCCTGGGTGCCACCTTTTAGTAAGCTCCACAGAGGAACACAGCTCTGATTTCCCTCCACTGTCCTCCTATCAGGGCATGGGGCCCAAGAACTAGGAAACCTGCTGAGGATATTCCTCCCAACAACACGTCTATAGCTTAGAAGATAGGGCCTCCGTAGTTACGCAAGGTCACATAGAGTTAAATGACTCTCTTGACTTCCCACAGCTACGTGTCAGTGGCAGAACTTGAACCCAAGTTTCCACGACTATAAGCCCAGCATTTTGGCCACTTTGCCACACGGCCTCTATGGAAAGTATAGGTTATCTATTTATCTATCTATCTATATATATGTATATATGTATATATATATATATATATCTGCGTATAAATATACCTATGCATATATATGGGTGTATGTATGTATCTGCATGTGTCTATTGTATATGTGTATATGTATATACCGTATATGTGTTTGTGTTCTCAGTTTTCTGTAGAAGCCTGCATGATGCAGTAGAAAGAGTTAGCTCTGAAGTACACCTTAGGGCAGCCATGTGGAACAGTGGATAGAGTGGCAGGCCTGGAGTCAGAAAAACTCATCTTCCTAAGTTCAAATCTGGCCTTAGGCATGCACTGGCTATGTGACCCTGGGCAAGTCACCTACCCCTGTTTGCCTCAGTCCTCATCTGTAAAATGAGCTGGAGAAGGAAATGGCAAACCGCTCCAGTACCTTTGCCAAGAAAATCCTAAATGGGGTCGTGGAGAGTTGGGTAGGATAGAAAGACAACTGAACAACAATTGAAAAAAAACCTGGGTTGATGTCTCCTCTCCATAGATGGCTACCTGTGTGACCTTGGACAAATCACTTCATTTCTCTGGGACTCAGTTTCTTCATCTGTAGAGTTGGCAGGGGGAGTGGGGCAGTGGGGTGAGACCAGACAATCTCTGAGGTCCCTTCCAACTCCAAATCCATAAACCTATGGGGTTTTACCTCCTCTGGTGGCAGAAACTCAACCTGCAGTAAGTTGCTCTGATCTTATCTTTGTTGCTTATATCTGGAGTCAGGGAGTTGGGGAGAAGCTGCGGGGGAGGTAACCCCTTTGCTTTGATCTCTTCCTTCCCATTTAGGATCAGATCTTGGATGATGGTCTATTGCAAGAGGGCAGAAAGTGGTCTAAAATATAGTGACATCTCCCCTTCCTTCTTTTATTGTTCTCAAGGTCAGCCTCCCATGGTCAGGCTACAGAATAAGTGGGGCCGCAGGAGCTGTCAGACACAGCAGGCTCTTTGCTCCTCCAATCACCTCTTTGAGGCTGGGGGATCTTTTTCACCTAGGATTGTAGCCCCAGAAACCTAGTTCCTTCTTGGTAGCCCCTCAACCCCTTTATTTTCTCTTTCCTCTTAACAATCCACTTTGTTGTTAATCTAGGTCATTCCCCTGTAACCAGTCGATGTCCTGATGTGACCTCCTCCTTTCCAGTATACTACCACCTGGTCACCTGCCAGTATCCAGACTTGTCACTGTGAGGCTGTGCTGCTCTGGGCTGTCCTTGGATTGGGGTTAGAAGGGGAATGGTAGTAGTGGAGACAGATGGAAGAAGGGAGAAGAGACAGAGAGTGTGTTAACAGTGTGTTAAATTGGAGGCAAGAGACGATTAAGTCTGTCTGGACTCAAGAGATCTAGCTTCTGGTCTTACTCTGGTCATTATCAGGGTGTGACCTTGGACCAGTTATATCCCCCTCACATGGCCTTAGTTTTCTTATCTGTAAAATGAGAGAGTTAAACTAACTCATCTCTGAGGTCTCTTCCCTTGTTAACATTTCTGGGTTCATCTAAGAGCATATAGATAGCACAGTTCACAGAGCACTGGGGGTACTCAGGAAGACCTGAGGGCAAATCTGGCCTTCGGGGCACTTACTAGACTTGTAACCTTGGGCCAGTTGCTTACCCTCTGTGCTTCAGTTTCTTCAACCATAAAATCAGGATCATAATAGCTCCTATTTGCCAGGGTTGTTGTGAGGATCAAATGAGTTATCTGCAAAGCACTTAGCACCGGCTTCTGTTGCATAGTAGGTGTTTAATGAATCCTTCCTTCTTCCTTCCTTCCTTCCTTCCTTCCTTCCTTCCTTCCTTCCTTCCTTCCTTCCTTCCTTCCTTCCTTCCTTTCTTTTTTCCTTCTTTCATTCCTTCCTCCCTCCCTCACTCCCTCCCTCCCTCCCTTCCTTCCTATTTTGCTGTAATGGGAAGATTTTGTGATTTCTTCATGTAGGTGATGCCTGCTAGAACTCCCTCTAATAATCTGTCTTGTCTTCCAATGTTCCTTAAGGCCACATAAAAATTGTGATTTGCTCAGTGTTACAGAGCTAGGAATGTCAGAAGCAGAATTTGAACCCATCTTCTGGATCCCAAGCCTAGCATTCTTTCTCTTTTACTGCATTGCCTCTTTAGGAAGCGTATTATATATGCTATATGTATATTGATGTTCCATATATGTTTATATTGTACATGTTATATGTGTATATATCTTTGTATCTATGTATATATACATATTTTATCATATGCTATATGCATATATACATACAGTGCATGTTTACACATATACACACATATGTATTGTATACATGTGTATATACATATATATGTATACATATATATGTGTATATACACACATATAGGTATATGTGTATACGTTATATGTGCCTTGTGTATATGCATGTGTGCATATACATACACACATAACCACACACATATATAGATGTGTGTATACGTATATATGTATATGTATATATGTACATATGTGTAGGCTAGGTGATCTTTCTTGCCCAGGACTTTAGCCCCAGAAACATTGTTTCTTTCCCCTTATTTCCTGTCTCTCTCCTCTTAATGTGTATATATATGTGTGTGTGTATGAATAATATATCCACATACATATATCTGTACAATATGTAGATACTATATGGATATATATAAAATCACTGTTACATGCACACTCCAAAGATGGATATTTCTCATACCATTACTACTAATAGTATCATTATAGCATCTGGGGCACCCCTTCTTTCACCCATAGGGTCCTTTTTGGGCTAACCCAAGCTTAAGCTATGTTGTGTGTCTGTACCTACTGAAAAAATCCTGATCTATAACTCACAAGTCCTCATCAATGTGTTTTAATAGACAGAGCATGCAATTAATTAAAATCACAAGCCTTAATGAATTATTTTGGTCCGGTCCTGTGATTTCATTGCTGCTAGGAGCTCCCAGTGAGGAAACTCCCTCAACCAAAGAAGATTGACAGATGCTTTGCAACTCACCATGTTAGAGAGCCACCTTGGGCAGTGAGAGTGACCAAGGACACACAGCCAGATTGTGTCAGAAGTGGGACTTGAGCTCTTGTCTTGCTGACATTGAGACTGGTTTTCTATTCACGGTCACACTGCCTCTCTATTTAATGAAACAGTACATATCCATATCTATAATTTATCTATATCCATAGATGCATGTATACATATATGTATATATGTACATATATGCTCATGTGTGTTATATATACACATGTGTGTAGCAAAAAACTATTTTTCCCATCCACCTGGGGCACAATCTTCTTACAGATACATATAACATCTGCGGAAAGCATGAACACATGCATGGCAGGGAAACTCAGGTTGTTGATAATACAAGACCGCTGATATCTGCATTATGTGGCTCCTACTGGACTGTCTTCTCACCGTACTAGTGTAGTATGTGTTATGTGTGACACGTATCATCTCAGCTGGGTGTTACTCCCTGCTTGTTTCAAATAATTGTTGCCGCTGCTCGTCACTACCAAGTATGGCTTCCACCATGTATGAGGTTGTGAAGCTTTTCTTTGTTTTCGGTATCTGGCCTAAGCCACATGGTGCTACTCTGAGATGCTGCCTCACTCCCACAAGTGGAAGGGTGGGTTTACCTTCTCTCTTTTAAATCTTTTAGAATAGAAGGGCTCATTTGCACAGGTTGTCCCCCATGGCTCGAATGTTCTCCTCCACCGTGTTTCATAGAATACCCCCTTTTCCTTCAAAGCTCAGCTCAAATACTACCTCCTAAAGCTAGGTTCTTAACTGGGATTCATGGATAGATTTCAGCAAACTTAGGTGGGAAAAAAATCACAGCTTTAATTTCACTAACCTTTGGTTTCCTGTGTAATCCTACATGTTTTATTTTATACATTTGAAGTTGTTATTTTGAAAAGAGTTTCATAGGTTTCACCATACTGCTGAAGGAGCCTAAGACCACAAAAAACATCAAGAACCCTTTGTCTAGACAGAAATCTGCCTGTTTCCTACTATCCTCCACCCCTACCCCTGGCTAGTGAACTCATATTGGAACTTAATTTGCATACATTTTGGGTTTAATTTTTCATTTACGTATTGTTTTCCTCTAATACAACATAAGCACCTTGAAGGCCAGGACTGCTTTGGTCTTTGGATTCCCGTGTCCAACACACAGTAGGCCCTTGATGCCTGTTGAATAAATAAATGAAGAGGAATATTCTCTTCTCTTCTCTTCTCTTCTCTTCTCTTCTCTTCTCTTCTCTTCTCTTCTCTTCTCTTCTCTTCTCTTCTCTTCTCTCTCTCCCTCTCTCTCTCTCCCCCCACCCCCTTAGAATCCAGAGGTTAAGCTTTAGCCCTTTTAGAAGGGCAGGGCCGTTGAATACTCAGTAATTGGACTAGAATTTAAAAAATGAGCAGCCAAAAACTCTTTTCCTCCCTAGAATATAGAGGCTTTGCCTCCAGGGGCCAGCAACATTGGAATACAAAACAGCCAGTTGACTTATTATTACCCAAAGCCATTGGTTTATTTTTTAACTTGTTTCCTGCTCACCTAGTGCTTTTGACTTAGGGTTAATCAATCAATCAATAAGCATTTATTAAGTGCCTGCTATGTGCTAAACTACACTGTGCTAAACATTGTGTTAGAAAGTCTTTGTAATTCCCTCTTAATAACTACCAAACTACATACACAGGTTGAAAATCATGTCAGGGCTATCCTTTCTACAAACTACCAAGGGCTATATAGCTCTAAGCACCATGTCCACTTCCTGCACTTTCATCAGTCCCAAGATTCTTTTTGGCCTCCTATGAAAATGAATGGGACTGAGGGAAGACAAAGTCGGTCAACCCTCACAGTGGAAGCACTTCACAGTATTTCCTTCTATGTCTATCACTTCAAATCTTTGTTCCAAATTCCCGCCCTTGTTATGTATATTTGGCTCAACAAACCTTAGCACCTTACCTGTAATCTAGGTAAGGTATAATAGGACTATCTAAAGATGAATGAGTATTTATGTGATTCTTACTCTGCCGAGAGCTGGGCATACAAATAGAAGAGTCTCTGTTCTCCGGGAGTTTGCTTTCTAATGAGTGTAGACAACACATATAGGAATTTTATTTTGGTTTCTGAAAGTCACAGGGATGATGAGTAAAACCATGGGGCAGTGGTTTGTCATGATGTTTCCAGAAACGATAGAATAATAATAGTTTAGAGCAGGGGTTCATAACCAAGTGTCATGGATCCCTTTGGCACAGTCTGGTGAAGCCCATGGATCCTTTCTCAGAATTGTGAGTTTAAATGCATAAAGTCAAATACGTAGAATTACAAAGGAAACCGATTATATTGAAATACAGATATCAGGACAGCTAGGTGGCACAGTGAGTAGAGCACCAGCCCTGGGGTCAGGAGGACCTGAGTTCAAATCTAGCCCTGACACTTGACACACTTACTAGCTGTGTGACCTTGGGCAAGTCACTTAACCCCAATTACCCGGCCCTCCCTCTTCCAAAAAAGAAACACAATTATCAAAATGTTTTTTTTAAAGTTCATGGCCTCCAGGTTAAAAAAGCCTGGTCTAAATGAACACCTCATCCTTTATTCTTAGCCCTTACCTCTTCAATGATGCTGTGGGGTATGTATGGTCTGTCACCTTTCATGGCCTTTCTTTGCACTCTTCTGGTCCCCTCAGCCCTACTAGATCTTTTTCAGCAATAGCCTGGGGAGGTTACTGGGTGAGGAAGGAGGTTGGAGAAACGCAGCCTTTTCTCCTTTGACTGACCTCTGCCTCAGATCCACATGCAAGGTTTCCCCTTCCAGATACTATCCTCTCTGACCTAGTGGTACTTGTGACGTCCTGGATGTGAGTCAACAAGGATGTGTTTACTCATTACTGTAATAATTAATAATCACAGTCATTTCACATATATACTCTGATTATAGGAAAGATCACATATTCTGGTGCACATAATGGAAATTGGGGGAGGGAGGCAGGAAAGAAAGTCTTTTTTAGCAATGCCAGGGGAGATTTTCATCCCTGAGCCCATCCGCAGTAACATGATTCTCCGTAACGGGAGATGTGAAAGAAAGTCATGGCATGTATATAAGTATGACAGGCTCCAAGGTCTTTGATTCTTCCCCTCTCTAGAGCTTGACAGTCCAGGAAGTACTTTTGGTCCCAATCTAACTCGAACCTCTTAAAAAAAATAAAAAATAAATAAAAAGCAAAAACAGATCTGAAGGAACCTGAATTATTCATGAACTGCTTTGCCAATCAGGGCACATGGTCCTGGGAGTCTGGTTTTAAATACAGCTGTGTTTTCTTCCTGAATGCTTCTGGAGGGCTGTTTGGATTTTCTTTTTTAACTCCTCTTTTCTCTGTAGGAAAAGCCATTGAATTTTTAATAAACGGAAAACATGCCTGTGGGCCTCAGTTTCCTCATCTGTAAAATCAGGGGGTTGGAGCAGATGATTTCTGCGGTCCCCTTGGGCTCTCAGGCCTATGATTCTCTGATGTTCAGCATGCAGATGTCAGATCACAAGGCTGGCAGCCTTTTCCTTCTTCCTTTGTGCCCTTAATAGATCTAGCTGTTTGATTAATCTTTTAGATTCCCACAAAAAAAAGTATACTGTCAGAGTGCAGCTAGCCTTATGGATTTGAGCTTTGAAGATTTTCCCACTGCCTTTCAGTCTCGATGTTTCCCATTTGCAATTCTCATCCTTCACTTCTGGGCCTATGTTAGACTGCGGCTCTTAGGTCCAATATAATCCCTGTAATGGGGATAAGAGACAAGCTGGTTGCTGTCCATCCTTCCCAGGCTACAAGGCCTCTGCTGTGCTCTAGATAATTCCCAGGAATATCTATAGGAGTGCTTTGATAGTGGGCCAGCAATAGTACCCTGGATCACCCCAGCCCCCATCCCTCCCCAAAGAAAGAAAGCAGGGTTTGGCTCTTAAAGGATTGTACCTTCTGGACCTGATACAGGCATCAATGACCTTCCTCTCCATACATGTTCCCACTGCACCCATGGGTTCCCAGTGCCAGTCAGGAAGACCAGGACTCAAATCCCATATCAGATGCTTACAAGCCATGTGGCTTTGAGCAGTCTCTTCACATTTCTAAGCCTTGTTTTTCCTCCTCTGTAAAATGGGAACAGTTATAGCGCCTGTCTCAAAGGCTGTTGAATGCAAGCCTCAAAACGCCGCATGAAGGTCAGCTGTTATCATTATTATTGTCTAGAAGAAGGCTTTCACGCCAGCCCTTCCACAAATAGGAGGATGGAGGTGGTTCAGTGACAGGACACTTAGTAGGCAGTTAGGTAGTGAAGTGGTTGGAATGTTGAACCTAAAGGAAGGCCTGAGTTCAAATCAAACCTCAGACTTCTGTCTGTTTCAATTTCCTCGATTATACAGTAGGGATCATAATAGCCCCTATCTCCCAGGGCTGTTGTGAGGGTCAAATAAGGTATTGATAAAGCACTTAGCACAGTACCTGGCATATGGTAGGTGCCTAACAAATATCCTTGTTCCTCCCCTCATTTTACAGAGGAGAAAACTGAATCCCAGGAAAGTGACTTTCCCAGTGTCCCACATGGAGAAAGCATGAGAGGTAGCAAGGCCCAGATTCAAATCCTGCCTTTAAGATACTAGCTGCGCGACCCTATGAAAGGCAGAGGACCTCTGGGTGCTTCCAGTTTACAGAACAGCTACTCATCAGCTCTTGTAGAGGAAATTTCTTCACCGAGGGTCACCAATACTAATGAAATCACATGACTGAACAAATAATAATAACTGTAATTAATGTGCCCAGCACGATCTTCGACGCTGTGGAAACTATTAAAAAGTAGAAGATATGGCCCCTAACCTCAAGAACCTTCAGGCGAGGAATGGGTTCCGTGCATTCCTCCCTTCCCCAGGCAGCCGTCCCTGAAGAATATATATTCTCAAGGCCTACCAAATGAGAGCCCGTTTCTACCCTCCTGCGGGTGTTGAATTAGAGAGGTGAAGCCTCCGAAGCTATTCCACGTCCCTCTGGGGACTGCCACTCCGGCTAGGGCCAAGAACCCAGCAGGAAGAAGAGCGAGGACCTGGGCTTCCAGAGAGTTAACATCCCGGTCAGCTCTCAGAATCCGCCGAGTCTCGCTTTCCTAATAACGGCTCATTTTCTCCCCTTGCTGTGCCGACGAGCAGCGCTGCCTGCCACCGATCTCCCCACGCTCCGGCATGTTTGTACAGAAACACGGAGGCCCGCACTCCTGTCTCTGTTTTGTTGCCTTCCTTTAAAGAAATGGATGATGAGCCCACCTGCTTCCCCTCCTCGAGACTGGTGCACCGCTCATCAGGCTTCTCTGTTCTGCCAGTGGAATGCGGTCGGGTGGTCTGGCTGGACGTCCTCCACACAGTGCCCTTCGCTGACTCGAGTCTACACTCATCTACAGGGGTGCCCAAGGTGTCTCCGAAGGGGAAGGGAATCTCATCTTCCCGGTGTCTCACCCCTACGACTCACTTCCTCCGGCTCTACCTTTATCCTATTCAGAGTCCAAGGTTTCCCACAACCTAAAAGCCTAGAATATGTCCCATTGGGAAACTTGGAGTCTCAGTGTCTGTTTTAAGCTGTGAACAAATCATAGATAGCATTTATATAGCACTTACTGCGTGCCAGACGCTTAAGTTACGTGCTTTACAATTATTATCTCCTTTGATCTTCAGAACAGCTCCGGGAGGTAGATGCTATTATGATACCCATTTTACAGCTGAGGAAACTGAGGCAGAGGTTAAGTGACTTGCCCTGGATTTGAACTCAGGTCTTTCTGACTTCAGACCCAGCACTCTATTCACCGCTCTACCAACTGCTTCTGGTTCTATCATACAATGCCCCAAGCTGTGTCCTTCTCCATTTCTAAGCCTTAATATTTTCATTGTGAATGAGAGTTGCCCCATTTTTCCCCCTACAAGGCTCTCAGGAGGCATTAAGAGATTAGGCGGCAGCCTGGTGTAAAACTAACAGCATAGGATTTGGAATCTGAAGACTCGTAAAGTGAAGGGCTTGGACAAGATGACCTCTGTGGTCTATTTTAGCTCTAAGCATATGATATAGCAACATTAAGCATCATTAGCCTAGAGGCATTGTGGCCTAATAGGTAGACGACAAGCCTTGGCATCAGGGAGACCTTCATTCAGATTTCACCTCTAAAACCAATAGCTATGCGAACATAGACAAGTTCCTTAAACTCCCAATGCCCTAGGTAATCCTTTCAGACTATAAATTACAGATCTGAATTGATAGAGGCAATTTCCCTACGCTGATAAAAAAAAAGCATAGATCCAGATTTTTAACAAATCAAATCCCCTTTGGATAAGTTTATTTCCCTTAATCCTCAGCGCCCATAATATAAATATCATAATACTCATACTCCCTACCTTCTAGGGTTGTAAGGATCAAGCAAGGTGGGATCTGATAGGGTTATTATGTACGTCATGAGATTGGTGGCCTTAAAGTCCTATAGAAATGGGAGCCGCTGCTTACTACTTGAGGAGAGACTGAATGCTTTTGGTTGGATCCATCGGTCGGTTGGGGGATGGTTACGCTGTCCAGTGCTCAGTCCGCCAGTTCTCATCCTTCTCCTGGTGATTTTCATCTGCAACCTTCTTTATCATCCTCTCCCCTATCAACCTTCCCCCCACTTAACGCCCCCAGTCTGAACCTCATCTGTGCTTTGGGACCAGTGTTTGAAAGCAGAGTCCATTGATACCTTTCTGACCCGTTTTCTCTTGGTTAAACCCACTGGACCACTTTTGGAGTTCTTTCCTGGTTGTTTCTGTCCTGGAACAATGTATTGCAAATGGCCAGCTAGGGAGAGGAGGCTTTGTCTGGTTCTCATTGGCCCAGGATTGAACAAGTAAACACAGCTTTTCTATTCCCAAACCTCTATTGTTTCCCCTTCTAATTCTCTCTCCCCACTTCCCTCCCCCCACCCCTCCCACCCCACCCCAAACAAGCCCACGTGAGTGGCTGACCCCTAAACCAGCAAGAAGCAGGAAACATTTACCCAGAGTTAGCCCCTGGTGGCACCAGCCACACTTAGTGGGTTTATTTTCATTATTATAGAAATTTTCAGGCTGCAGGCTGCAATTTTCACTTGCAGTGAGGTATTAAATTGAAATTACCCCAGATGTAATTGTCACACAGAATAATCCTGGACATGCTGAATGGAATACTTTTTTTCTAGCTGAGGTTTCATTGCACCAGCCGGGTTAGAAGGACTCTTCCTGCAATGCCAGGAAGAGCAAAGTCAGTCCTGGGTGGCCCTGGCGGGCAGGGGTGCCAGGTGGCTGGGTGGAATAGAGCTGCAGGAGACCTTCATTAGTGAGAATGTTCTCCTCTCCCCCAATGGCACAGTCAGAGAAGATAGAAGGGCTCGGAGTAGAGGAATGATCTAGGGACCAGAAGGTATTTATAAATAGCCTAGGGAGAGACAGAGACTTAGCACTAGGCCTGCTAATCCTGTCTTACGGCTGGGATCATATAAATTAATTGCTCATTTCTCAACTTGGGTCACAGAAAAGCTTCATTCAAAGCATATACCTGCATGTAATATGCTTAAAGGGACTCATTGCCTTGTGGTCTAGCCTTATACAGAATGAGGAGGAATTCATAAAGCTATCCTGCTTCTGTATAGAAAAAATAAATAGCTTTGTGATAGGTGGATTGGCAAGGGAAAGACTAGTCAATCAGCCAGCCGCTCAGGCAGGCAGCGTGTATTTATTACACGCTTACTGTATGCCAGGCACTGTGAGAAGCACTGGGGATACAAAGAAAGACAAAAACAGGGTCTCTGCCCTCAAAGGGCTCACATTCTGATGAGGGAGACAGCAGGCAAATAACTATGTACGTACAAGATACAGTGTACATTGGTGGCAGTCTCCGAGGAAAGGGACTGAGGCGAGTGGTGAGGGGACGAGGAAAGGCCTCCTGCAGAAGATGGGATTTGGAATAAGTCTCATGGAGGTAGAGAAGCTAGGAGAATAAACCAGACACTCACTGGAATCAGGGAGAGCACTTAGAAGGAAGGGCCTGGAGTCAAAAAGACCTGAGCTCAAATCTGGCCTCTGACCCTTACAAGCTGTGTGCCCTTGGGCAAGTCCTTCAACCTCTTTGCCTCAGTTTTCTCATCTGTAAAATGGGGATAATAATAGCACCTCTCTCACAGGGTGGTTGTGAGGATAAATTGAAATAATAACTATAAAGCATTTAGTACAATGCCTAGCACATAGTTAATACTATATAAATATTAGCTATTATTATCTAATCAGTCCATGAGCATTTATTAAGTACCAGGTACTGTGATGGCACACTCTGTATACAAATACAAAGAATGAAACAACCCAAATTCTCAAGGAACTTACATTTCTCCTGGGGAAGACAGGTTCTTATATAAGTTTATTTGTTGTCATTGTCCACTTGTTTCAGCCTTGTCTGACTCTTCATGACCACATTTGGGATTTTCTTAGCAAAGATGCTAGAATGCCTTGCCATTTATTTTTACAGATCATTTTACAGATGAGGAAACTGAGGCAGGGTTAAGTGACTTGCTCAGAGTCACACAGCTAGTAAGTGTCTGAAGCCAGATTTGAACTCAGGAAGATGAGTCTTCCTGACTCCAGGCCTGGTTCTCTGTCCACTACGCCACCTAGCGCCCATATAAGTTTATACTTAACAAATATAAAGAGATTAAATATGAATAAATAGAAGACAGTTAAATATAAGGTAGTTTGGGAGAGAAAGGTCTTAACAGTTGGGGGAAAGGGGAGAGAAAGGATAAGAAAAGGCTCCAGGTGGATATTTGTACCTGAGTTACCTCCTGAAGGAAAAAAGATCCCACGAGGGGGAGGTGAGAGAATGTGCTTATGACATGGAGCTGAGTAGAATGGGCAGACATGGGGGATGAGCTTTTGCCAGGTACAGGTGAGAGATGATAAGGGCTTGAATTAAGGTAGTGGCTGTGTGAACAGAGCAGGAGACAGATGCCAGTCACGTTGGAGAGGTTGCATGTGGCTCCCAGTCTTTGACCACTGTTGCCACTCTCAGGCTTGGGATCTCTGATAGATCAGCTCAGATCAGGGAAATGTGGGTCCTCCGGGAGATAAGCCCTCTGGTTTTTCTGGTTCCTTGAGGATCAGCATCTCTCACAGATG
Source organism: Phalanger gymnotis (assembly GCA_028646595.1). Taxonomy (NCBI): domain Eukaryota; kingdom Metazoa; phylum Chordata; class Mammalia; order Diprotodontia; family Phalangeridae; genus Phalanger; species Phalanger gymnotis. Next base: position 167,637,001 of record CM053625.1, on the reverse strand, counting down.
TCAGTCCCTCTGGACACAAATCCTATGCTGGCCTAGGACATTGACAAATTCTGCCAAGGATCAGCCTTGCCAATAGCCAAGGTCATGATAATGATGATGTGACCCTTAGGGAGCACACCTGCTCCTATTACAGCTGAGGCTGCCAGCTCTCTGGGGCATCCAATTTGGGAACAGAGAACAACCCTTTGTCCAGGGACAAATGAAGATGCAATTTTTTAGGAAAAGAGAAAAAGAGAGACCTGGGGTGGGGGGGTTGGCTAGGGACCCTACAAAGCTGTTGAAAGTATGCTGCATGGTGGGCTTCTCTGTGTTTGGGAAATTACCCATTTAAGAGGCAGTGCCTTGTGGGAACTGAATAAATATCAATTGAATCAATTGAACCCACTGAACAACAACAAAGAGCTTACATTCTACTAGGGGAAGACAACCCACAAAACAGAACTGGGAAGAAGTTGAGGAAGGAAGCTATGTGAAGACATGGCTATGAATTCTACAGAGTAAGAAGCAGAGCCAGGATGGGAATGAAGAATGGCAGACTCGGGGCCCTCTGCAGAATAGATGCCCCGAGAGCCACTCATCCATGGGAGAAGGATATTCCAAGTTGAAAAGGCCCCAGACACTCAGGAAAGTCCCAGGGTAAGACAACAGCCAAGGCATGGAAAGGAAGTGTGGAAAGTCAGTCTCTGACTCATTTGTTCCTGACCTTCCACTCAGGGCTCTTCTCTTCCCTCTCAATGTAAGTGCTCTTGCTACAGCTTTGGACGTCATCCATTGCTTGATGCAGCAAACCATTCAGCTGGAGAGTCCTCTCTCTTCTACCTAAAGACCATTTTCAAGGGGAAAACACTCTCATAATTTCTTCTTCCTTATTTTAAACTTCAAGTGTCTACAAAAAAGGGAGAAGGTAAATTTATATAGGAAAATACAGCATTAACGCCAGTTCTGGAGTGATTTCAAACGCTTTGGAAGAGGGGGAAAAACCTTCTTTCTTATGGCCCTGGAGGGGACTCTCTACAAAAAAAAGGCCGCTGGTTCTGGAGGCAGGAACTTAGGGTAATGTATGAAGGCTGCTGGTCTCAAAGGTTGGCTGGGCTGCAAAAACATGAAGGTTAAGGGTGAGAGGCACTAGGGAGGCTCAGGATCCATTCTGTCCAAACACTGTTGAAGCAAGAAACAGAGCCCCAGGTGATGTGGTCTCTAAATTACATCTTCTATAGTTGCTTTATTCTGCCAGGTTTCTTCACAAATTTAGCACCTTTTTTCTCCTGACATGCAAGGCCTTCCAGGAGGAGGATGACAAGCCACAAAGGACCTTTACCTGAAAAAGAAGGGAGAGATAGAACACCTCCTATGTATACACCTGCCAAAGTAGCTGCTAAAGAAAATAGCTATACTGTAAGAGGACAACAATAGAGATTCCCAGAAAGTCATAGGAGCAAAACCAAAGAAAGCAAATAACAAGAAAGGGAAGGTAATAGAAAGTAAAGGAAGACAAGGGGAAAAAGTGGGAGGGAAAGGAAAGGGAAGGGGAGGGGAAAGGAGAACGCCTAGCAGCAAAACCCATGGCCTCTGAAAATGCACTAATTTAGAGGTCCTAACAAAAATAGGCAAATTTGACTTCATAAAGTATCATAAAATTGGCGAGATCATAGAATCATAGATTTAGAACTAGAAGCAACTTTAGATGCTGTCACATCCAACTCCTTCATTTTACTAATTTAAGGAAATTGAGGTTGATTGACCCATGAGTAGCACATGGCTCTGGAAGGCTATACCTCATCCAAAAGGACATTTTAGGTCAGAAATGGCATTGAAAAAAGATACGTGAAATGCGCAAATTTAGAGAATCCACCCCAAATGTTCACACGGACTATTTGTGCCCAAGTTGTGGTAAAGCATTCTGAGCTCATATTGGTCTGACCAGGCACAGTCAGACACACTGTAACTTGACTCTAACATAGTGATGGAATTTTGGTCCTCTTTGAGAATAAAGAAAAACAAACACCAATCATGTGAGGCAGCCTAAGAACCAGAGGGAGAAACAAGGTGGAGAACATCTTGGTGGTTATCAAAGGCAAAAACAGAAAAGCTTACTGCAGATTCCTTTGACAGAAAAAGGAAATGGATAAGTTTGAGAAACAGACCACAAATCTGACACAGATATGTGATATAGCCATGAGGGGAGGCTTCAGGTAGCTGTGTATCTGCAGGCAAAAGAAAGCTCTCTTTCCCAAAACCAGAGCTTTTTTTTTCAATTTGGAAGGTTCACCTTCCAAAAATTAGAGAGACCAACAAGGGGAAATTCTATTCTGTAGCTAAATGGTCACTGGAGCAAAAATGTTAGGAATTTTGGGAGAAAGTTACTTTTCCTTTTTCACATTTGTGATAGAGGAAACAAAAGCCAGACATAATCAGGTAAGTAATCTAAATTGGGGAGGCACCTATTTAAAAGCTAAGGAGGTTTCAGAAAGCACAGTAAGGAGAACTGGACTAAAATTCCACAGAAGTCAGTCCAGGCTGGACTTGAGAACAAAATTCCAAAGACAAGAAGAGAAATCATTTAAGTAAGAAAGAAAAGAGAGGTGGCTAAAAATACCAGTCTGGGTAGACAGGGAAGTCATCAGCCAGTCCAAAGTTTTAAAAGACAACTCAGGGCTAGGTATAGTAGCACATTCCTGTCATCATTACTACTAGCAGAGGCTGAGGCTGATTGATCCCATGAGCTCAGGAGTTCTGAGCTGACTGGATGTCTTCCCTAAGTCCGGGGCTAGTAGAGTGAGGCCTTGAGCATGGGCTCACCAGGATGCCTAAAGAGGGACAGGCCAGCCCAAGTGAGAAAAATGGAACAGCTCAAAGCTCCAGAGCTAATTAGTAGGGGAATCAGCACCTCCTTTCACCCAACCCCTTCCTGCCTAATGCCCCTCCACTTCCAGCCTGGGTGAGATAGGGGGAATCTATAAAAAAATAAAAAGACAACTACGTATAAACTATGTATGAAGTATGAAGTCAGGGGCAGGTAACAGAAGATGAATACAACAGTAGATTCTTGTCAAAAGGTATCAATAGTTTTAAAGCACAGAATGAGCTGATGCTGGTGAAACATGCTGTGGAAAACAATAAGGTAGCTTTTTTGTTTTTTTCTAGCCGTATTACAGAAAAGAATATTACCAAAGAAAGGATAACATGTTGCCCTGGGGACTGATACCAAGTGATGTTAGAGAGAAGAAATAGGAATGCAATCCTTATTTTGCTTTAGTTCTTCCTGCCAAGGAAAGCTATCTTCCAATGGAAAGTGTTAAGGACTGTTAAGGGGTCCCCTGAACTTGTCTTTTTGAGTTGCCATATTTTCCAGAAACACTGGACCCAGAGCCAAAAAGGGAGTTCATAAATCTGGAAGGGACATCAGGGGCCATCTGGTCCAACCTCCTTGTTTTACAGTTGAGGAAATCGAGATTGAGGGTGCTTAAGTTAACATTGTTAAAGGTCACACAGATAGTAAATGGAGGAGCTGGGATTTGAACCCAGATCCGTCTGCTTCTAGATCCATCCTTCTTTCCACTGAACCACACTGCCAAAGAGAGCATAAGAGAGCATTGAGCTGCCTTTGCTGAGCTCAAGTTACCTGCCTTGAGGGAAATATATCCTTGCCTACTGTAAGAACAATCAGTAATGAGAGAGCATGAAGAAAGGGAAACACATCTCTGATTTGGGGAAGGACAAATGTATGTAAAGGGAAGAGAATGAAATCTGCAAACTCTCACATAGTGACTTCTAAGTTAACCTTGTTTCTGGCAGAATTCTAGGATATATTATTATTGGGATGGTTAGAAAAACTAGAAAAGGCAATGAGCATCGCAAAAGAACCAACCAGATGGCTTCAAGAACTGGTCATGACAAACTCATCTCATTCTCTCTTTTGACAAGGTTATTGGTCAGGGAAATGCTACAGATATAGTTTATCTAGATTTTAGTAAAACATTTAGCAAAAGTCTCATTTTTCTAGAAAAAAGATTTAAAATATAGGCTACGTTATACATACAAACTATTAAAGCTTAAAACTCCACGAAGATTTTTGGGATACCCTGTAGCACAGTTAGGTAGATTCCATGGTAGTGAAACGCCTGGACCCAAAGAAGGGGCAGTGTCAGCTTGGAAGGAAATCTCTGGTGGACAGAATATCCCAGGGAACTTTTTTGGGCTCTGTGTTATTTAATGTTTTTGTTAGTGACTTGGGAAAAAAAATTAACAAGCCTGCTTGCTGACAGAGTTGTGAAGGTAGATAATATACTAAATGACAAAGGATTCAAAAAAAGTCTTGACAGGCTAGAAAACAAGCTGATTTAATAAGATGAAATTTTATAGCAATAAATATAAAGTCTTACACTTGGGTTTAAAAAAAATCAGCTTCATAAATATAAAAGGAGAGAGGCATGGCCAACTAGCAATTTGTCTGAAAACAATTCATGGCTCTTAGTGGACTGCAAAGTTATAACTTAGCACAGGGATGCTGAACCCAAGAAAGCTTAGGATATACTAGCCTATATAAAGGAAGGGGTAATGTATAGGATTAGGGAGGTGACCATCTATTGCAGTGGTCTCAAACAAATAGGAACAGATCCATTCAGGCCACATTTTAAAAAAACATTTCTGTTAAAAGTTTTGTGTTTCAAATTCTATCCCTGTCTTCCTTCTCTCCTCCCCCCTCCCAGTAAGCAGTCGAATTTAGGTTAGACATGTGCAAATATGTATAACGTTTCCATATCAATCATTTTGTATAAGAAAACTTGAATAAAAGAAAAAATGAAAGTGAAAAATAGCACGCTTCACTCTGTATTCAGACAATTCTCTGGAGGTGGAGAGTATGCTCCCTCATTCGTCCTTTAGGATTGTCTTGGATCACTGTATTGCTGAGAATAGCTAAGTCATTCACAGTTCTTCATCATACAATATTGCTGTTGCTGGGTACAACATTTTCCTGGTTCTGTTCACTTCACTTTGCATCGGTTCATGTAAGTCTTTGCAGGTTTGTCTGAAATCATCCTGCTTGTCATTTCTTACAGTACAATAATATTTCATTACAATTATTTACCACAGCTTGTTTAGCCATTTCCCAGTTGATGGGCAGCCCTTTGATTTCCAATTCTTAGCCACTGAAAAAAAGAGCTGCTATAAATATTTTTGTACAAATAGGTCCTTTTCCCTTTTTCGGATGTCTTTGGGATAGAGACCTAACAGTGCTATTGCTGGGTCAAAGGGTATTCATAATTTTATGGCCCTTTGGTAGGCCATATATTGACTTAAAAAACCACAAATTAATATTATCTATGTTGTATTTTTGTTTATTTTGTTAAATACTTCTCAACTACATTTTAACCTGGTAGCCTCCCAAGGAATGAATTTGACACCTCTGATCTATAGTTCTGTTATCTGCTTAGACTACATATAAAATATTGTATTTAATTCTAGGTACTACCTTACAGGAAGGACATTGATGAGTTGAAAAGCATCCACAGGGGGCCAACCTGGACAGTGAAGGTCCTTGAGTCCAGGTTATATGAGCACAAATGAAAGGAAATAGGAATGATTAGTATGAAGAAAGAGGGACTTGAGTGGGCCATGATAATGTCTTCAAGAATATAAAGGACTAAAGCCTAGAAGATAGAGATTAAACTTATTCTATTTTATAAATTTATTTTTTTATTTTTAGTTTACAACATTCAGTTCCACAAGTTTTTGGGTTCCAAATTTTCTCTTCCTCCCTCTCCTTCCTCTTCCCCTCCCCGAAGATGGCATGTAATCCAATGTAGGTTCTACATATTCCTTCACATTGAACTTATTTACATAATAGTCTGGTTGTAAAGAAGAGTTATAACCAATGAAATGAATCATGAGAAGGAAGAAACAAAACCAAAAAAGAAGGAAAAAAAGAGAGCAAATAGTTTGCCTCAATCTGCGTTGAGACTCCATAATTCTTCCTCTGGATGTGCATAGTATTTTCCATCATGACTCTTCTGGAGCTGTCTTTGAACCTTGTATTGATGAGAGGAGTTGTCTATCAAAGTTAGTCCTTACCGATACCATGTGTCTGTAATCGTGTATAATGTTCTCCTGGTTCTGCTCCCCTCACTTAGCATCAGTTCATATAAGTCTTGCCAAGTTATAATGAAATCCATCTGTTTCTCATTTCTTATTGCACAATAGTATCCCATTATATTCATGTGCCACAATTTGTTTAGCCATTCCCCAATTGATGGGCATCCCTTTGATTTCCAATTCTTTGCCATCACAAAAATAGCTGCTATAAATATTTTTGTACATACGGGTCCATTTCTCACTTGTATGATCTCTTTGGGAGACAGCCCTAGGACTGGTATTGCTGGGTCAAAGGGTATGCACATTTTTATAGCCCTTTGGTCATAGTTCCAAATTGCTCTCCAGAATGGCTGGATCAGTTCACAACTCCACCAACAGTGTAACAGCGTTCCAATTTTCCCATATCCTCTCCAGCATTTATCATTTTCCTGTTTTGTCATCTTAGCCAATCTGACAGGAGAAATTGGTACCTAAGAGTCATTTTGATTTGCATTTCTCTAATCAATAGTGATTTAGAGCATTTTTCATATGTCTATAGATATCTTTAATTTCCTTCTTCTGAAAACTGCCTGTTCATATCCTTTGACCATTTCTCAATTGGGGAGAGATTAAACTTATTCTGTTTGGGCTTTAGACTAAGGGCTCTTAACCTTTGGTGAGTACATGTCATGGCAGCTAGTTGGCATAGTGAATAGAGTGCTGGGCTTGTAGTGAGAAAGAGCTGAGTTCAAATCCAACCTCAGATACTTACTATCCTAGACAAGTCATTTTAGCTCTGTCATCCTTGGTTTCTTCAATTGTAAAATGAGTGTAATAATAGCACCTACTTCCCAGGGTTGTTATAACAGAATCAAATGAGATAATATCTGTAAAGTGCTTAGCATAGTGTCTGACACAGAGTAAGAGCTTAATAAAAATTTGTCTCCTTTCCCCCACCTTCCCTCCCCCCCACCAGTCACACGGACACTTTGAAGGCGATGGACCCTTTTCAGAAGAACATATTTAAATACAAAAGATTTCAAAGGAAACCAATTATGTTGAAATACAGCTATCAAAAAAGAAATGTTCATGGACCCTGCCAGGTTAAGAATCCCTGATCTACTTCAATACCTTTCATAATTCATTTCTTTTTTAAAAATTAATGTATTTAGGCTTCTCATAATTATGTTTTTAAATGCATAAAATAAAATACAAATAAAACCAATTATATTGGGAGGAATAATACAAAGTACCAAGGAAACCAATTCTGTTGAAATAGTTATTTAAAAAAATAAGTTCACGGACCTCAGGTTAAGAATCCCTGTTTTTGTTCAATCTCTTTTATACTTTCTTTTTAAGAATTAATATATTTATTGATATTTTTATATCACCTTCATTTATGAATGTTTCCCCCATTTCCCTTACTCAGTGACCATGTAACAAAGAATTGCTTTTACAAAGAGGTAAGGAAAAAGCAAACAATTCTGCAAAATCATCCAACCCATCAGATATGCCTAGTGGTATATGCAGTGTTCTATACCTGTAGTCCTCCACCTCTCCAAAGAATGGAAGGAAGTACATTTTCTTACCTTTTCTTATTTTTATTTTTTAATGTTTATTATTGTTTATTATTTTTATTATATTTTTTTCCAGTATTAGAGCCTCTCCACCTTCCAAAGCAGACTCTAGAGATTATGCCTTAGAGGAGCCAAGCCTCTTGGCTCTGCATTCCCTGGGAGTGTGAAGCCTCATCTGGCAGGTGTCTTTCCTACTACACATATATCCCTCCCCAACCCACCCTTTCCACTTCTTGCTCTGAGAACTGTAATCAAAGTTGCCATTGCACTTGGAAAGGACATGCCAATTGACTGCCCTATTGTTCCACTTACATCTTGTGACTTCCTATAAGTCCTTTCCCTGGACACTAGACCCCTCTATGTGTTGTCTCCTTCATTAAAATATGGGTTACAAGGACATGGACTGCCTGGGATGCTTTTGTATTCGCATCATAAATCATTACCAACGTAGTAGAGGTTTAATGGTTTTTATTCAATCAGTCATCAGAATGACAATGTCCATATAGGTTTTTTTGGTTGTTTTTTTTTCCATTCATAGTCATTGTGTATATTGTCTTCTTGGTTATGTTTACTTCTCTCTGCATCAGTTCATGTAAGCCTTTCCATGCTTCTCTTAATTCTCCCAATTTGTCATTTTAAAAAATGTGTGACAGGTGGGGCACTGATCTCCACCAACAGAGAGAGAGTCCCATACCAATAGCCTTTGGATGGGTTGCAATTACACTCCATGCTGGAGTATTTATGTACCAAGGAGTTAATCAATTTTCTTTAATAAATGAAAGGAATAAGCATTTGTATAGCCCTTACTATGTGCCAGGTACTATTCTAAGCACTCTACATTATTATCTCACTTGACCTTCATAACAACCCTGTAAAGTAGGCACATTTTGCAGATAAGGAAACTGAGGCAAGTAGGGGTTAAATGACTTGCCCAGGGTCACTCAGCTAGTAAGTGACTGTGGCCAGATTTGAACTCACGTCTTTATGACTCCATGCCTATCACTCTGTCTACTGTACCATGTAGCTGAATGAATGAATGCTGTTTCTTTTTTGTCCCCAGATGTGCAACTTTGCACTATGGTCCAGACCTTCCTCCAACCAGCATCATCATCACCTTCCACAATGAAGCCAGGTCTACCCTTCTAAGGACCATCCGGAGGTAAGGCAGGTTCATTTACTCAGTCAATCAAAAGGTATTTATTGAGCACCTACTATGTACCCTGCATTGTGGCAGGTGCAATGGTGGGGTACAGAACCATGGGTCCTAATTTCTGCCCCCAGGGATATTATTATCTTCTCAGGAAAATTCAAATTCACACCCATATCCCATCCCCAAGCGTGGGCCACGAAGGGCAAGGAGAAATACAGACTTCTTTCTTTTGCTGCTTCCATGCAAAGCCCTCTGTGCTATTTTCTTTTTACAATTCAGGAATGATGGGCTTAACCATCCTTCACATGAAGAGGCAGAAAAATCCCTGTGAATTAAGAAATCACTGGAGAGTCAAAGACGTGTCTTTCATTAGGGCTTCCCCTCCAGAAGCCTTTTAGAGAGATGGGACACCGTCTGATCTTTGTCACAAATCATAAAGCCCCACAGGTTAAAAAGACTTCATATTTGAAAACAGGAGGCCCTTCATCCTCACAAGGCATCTTCCAGCCTGTACTTGAAAGCCTTCAGTGATGGGGAACCCCCTACCTCACCCCATACCCTGTTCTGCTTTTGGACAGCTCTAATTGTCAAGAAATGTTTCCTTGCGTTGAACCGAACACTGTACGCTGGCCCGTTGCTCCTCCAGGACCCAGCAGAACGAGACCAAGCCTTGTACATAATGAGCCTACAAATACCTGCAGATGCCTATCATACCCTCACAAAGTCTTCTCTTCTCCAGGCTAAACATTCCTGTCTGTGGAGCTAATCTTCAGACAGCACGATCATGATTCCTTCACCATTCTGGGGGCTTCCCTCCAGACACTCTCCAGTTTGTCAAAGTCCTTAAGAAAGGGGGTGCCCACACCTAAGCGCAATATTCCTGATGTGCTCTGACTGAGGCGCGGGGAAGTGGAATGGGTTAGGAAAAACAAGAGCATGGACCACAACAGCAGCACATGTATTAAGTGTTTGCTGTGGGCCAGGCACTGTGCCAAATGCCAGGGGAGTGGCGTCTAAACACCATCTAAATGTATGACAGTATGTACCCTCAGGGAGCTCGTGTTCTAATAAGACAGTACCTGTGGGGGAGTGGGGGCAAAGAAGGTGTGTTTTGTTAGTGGTGACTTGATTGACTATCCTCAGAGCTAGAGTGTGAAAGGAGAAATGGGGAGAGAAGGGCAGGAATTGGGGTGGGGTACATGCTCTGTGCCCATGGTATCCATTGTTACATGGTCAGAGTCCAGGCTACACTAATAAGAAACCTCACAATCCTAGCTCAGAGGTGCCCAGGCACTTTGCCTCTCATTGCAATGTAAAATGTGATCTTTTTTTTGCTGTTATATTACACTGCAGACTAATACCGAATGTTCAGGTCACTAAAATCCCCAAATATTAAAAAAAAAAAAACTATTGTCTAGTCATGCTTTCCAAAGGACAATTCTTATTTCCCCACAAGGCTTAGTTTTCCCTAAAAGGCAACAAAGCTGCCCCTGAGACTTGATTGGCCCCTGCCTCCATTGAGGCAGCTTTCGAGTCATTAAAGGACATAAAAAGTCCCCTACACATGGGGTCAGTACCAGTCCAACGTGCTAGATTTTTGAGGGGGCTTCAAGTCATATACAAGGACACAGCAGGCACTTCAGTTCTGGACTCGGTCCGTCATATGGAAACAACTCTGTTCAGCAGGGTAGGGTATGGTGACTTGATTGGTCTCCAGAAATGTACCAAGTTGGGTATACCCCCAGGTATAGGGGACTTCTTTTTTTTCCTGTTGTGAGGAAATGAGAACTCTCCTTTGATCGCAGGAAGGCATGACTGTGGTAGTCAATGGTGATACAAAAAAACAAAAACCAAACAGCCCCTGTCCATAATGAACTCATATTCTAACAGAGGAGATAATAGGTTCCTCTATAGGTATAAACAAAGCACAGAGAAAGCAGGTACATGGGAAGCCTGGAGGGCACAGCATTAGCATCTGGGGGTGTCAGGAAAGGTGCAGGAAGTGACTTTCCAGCTCAATCTTGAAGGAAACGAGGGATTCTGAGAAGCAGAGGTGAGTAGGGGGAGAGTTCCAAGAACAGGAGACACTTGTTGCAAAGACACAGAGTCCGTTTGCCATGTGAATAACAAGTAAAGGCAGCATGAGAAAGCCTATGATAATAGCAGCTAGGTGACACAGTGGATAGAGCACAAGCCCTAGAGTCAGGAGTCCCAGAGTTCGAATCCAGTCTCAGACACTTACTAGCTGTGTGACCCTGGGCAAGCCGCTTCACCCCAATTACCTCTTAAAAAATACTAAAAATAAAGAAAGAAACTTGCCCAGCGTTACATAGCTAATAAGAATCTGAGGCAAGATTCGAATTCAGGACTTCTTGACTCCAGATCCAGTCCTCTATCCATGTACCACCTAGATATCTGTAGTAGGATGATCTGTTGTACTTGGAGTGAGGAAAACCTGGGTTCGAATCCTGACTCTCACACTTACTAGCTGTGTGGTTATGGGCAAGTCACTTAACCCCACTAAAGTTCAGTTCCTTTATCTGTAAAATAAGGGGGTTGGACTGGATGACCTCTAAGGTATCTGTTTTATCTCTAAATCTGTGGTTCTTTAAGTAGCCAGTATAACTGAAACTGCGCTGTGGTTCTTGTCTGAGGACCCCTTCCAAAGACCTGTCTAGATATAAAATTTTCCCTAATCTCGTCTTCTAGCAGGCTTGCATGCCTATGGGGTTGCCATTTTGTTTCAGTGACATTTAGCTGCTCCCCCTTCCCCCTCCCCCCACCCCATTCCCCTCTCCTCCCTGAAGCTTGACCAGCTCATGTGATGGCTAGTTTAGGAGAAGTTTAGACAACTCCATGAAAAGTATTGTCGTGCAGGCGGCCTCTCAAAGAAACAATTTTGACCTTCTTTAGGCATGAGTCAGGCTGAACCTGCCCACGACTGGGCATTTGGATCAGCTCAGCAGTGACCTAAGCTGGCTGCTTCACTTAGACACATGCTGTCAGCATAGACTGAGATTTATAATACCCCATTAAAGCCAGGTCCTTGTTGAGAAAGAAAAATGCATCACTCATTTGGTCACTTGGCAGGACAAATTAATCCCAGTGTCACAGGGAAACAAGATTATATTCAGGTCAAAGAGAGTACATCAAGTATGGGGAATCTTCAGGCACTCCTATCAGCTAACCACATAATCTGAGACTCTTGTCTCTCCTTTCCCTTCTAGGTAGGGTATAATAGTAGACAAAGGTGTCTACAGAAAGCATCATGAATGACACGGAAGGGAAAACAACCCCAAGAGCCTAGTTTCTTATTAAAATTAATTTTGAGCTTTGTCTTAATGAAGAGATGAGAAAACACTTCCTTCTTGGCAGATATGGGGACTATTGGTATGGAACATTACATATACCATTAGGTTTGGTTAGTTGATGTTTGGGTTAGTTTCACTAAATTGGCCTTCCCTTCGACCCCCACCCCTACCTCCCGGCCAGTTTTAAAATGATTTGTTGTAAGAATGGCTCTCTGGTTAGGAAAGAAAGAGGGATACACTTGGAAATGAAGATGATTTAAAAGTCAAAGATATAAATAAATAATAAAACAAAAATAAAATAATATTTCAAAATTAAATTAACATGAGCCAACAACTTACCCAGAAACATAACTAGAGAGGAGAGATAGGGATTTGTACTAGGATGATGAATTTAGAGGGTGTTGAATATATTGTTTCAGTGTGTCGTGATAGCCCTTTAGTAGCTTGGAACCCTTTTAACGAGATTAATTAGTGAATAAATGAAGCTATGAAATAATGGAGTTAGATAAGCTCCTTTCTCTGCTCCACTAAAGTATCTAGAGTGACCTTGGGCTGGTGTCCTAGAATCTCTGCCTAGTAGCTACAAGGTGCAATCCCGTCCTTCCCCCTAACTCCTCGACCCATGCAGAAATTCCTAGGAGGCAGTGATCTGGATTCAGGTCCCGGCTCAGACTATTATTATTTGTTTAACCTTGAGCAAATAACTTAACCACTCTTGGCCTCAGTTTCCTTAACCTGTACAATGAGGGAGATGGACTAGAGAGGACCTCGAATCCCTTTTCGTGCTACACCTATGATCTAGTTATAACTTTGCACATAGCAATGAGACATAGAAAAATACCATTAGAAATTAGTATAGACATCCTGCCAAAAGGTAAGAACAGAAGACGGTCATTTGAATAGGTTTGGAGTGTTAGCCTGAAGAGTGGGAAAAAGAATTGCCCAGATAAAAATTTGTCATTGAGGTCCTAGTGTTAGCCAAGGAGGAGGCTACCTTGGCTAACCTCAGTCTAGTTACCAGTTAGATACCTAGCCTGGAGAAGACTTACCATCAGGTTACCATACTTTAGAGCTATCCTCTCACTTCTTTCTTTCAGTCTACATTCACCCAGACAGAGGTCTGATGCCACAAATAACCATCCTCCTGAACCTCAGTTTCTACATCTCTGTTCTCCTAACATTCCATTCATTGTAGTTCTGTGTTCGCTAAGATTTTTATTTGGGGTGGTAATGGTAATGGACAAAAATACTGAGACTATGGGGGATGGGGAGAGAGAGAGAAAGAAAGAGAGAGGGGGGCGGAGAAATGATCCATTTGGTGACTAGTGCCTGCCATCAATGAATAAGTTGACATTCTGGTTTATAAATCAGTGTCCTTCAGGTTGGGTCTGTATGATCCATTTTTCCAGGATATGAAGCCCTCTGATTAAGCAGAGAGTAGAATTTATAGACCTTCTAGACTCAGCAACAAGAACCTGAAATAGAAGGGATTGATCCTGAGACTACCTGAAACCACTTAATGTTATGATCAAGACCACAGTTACATTTAGGCATAAATTCCTATGTATATGTGTATATGTGCATTGTACACATGCCTATCACATGTGTACATGTTGTGTGTCACACATATATGTGCATGTACATCATACATGAGGTTCATTGTATGTGCATATATATGCATATTGTATATTGTGTGAATGCATATGTACACATTCAAAATCTACCAATTCACATGTGTATATGCACACATGTGTGTGCTGTATATGTATTTATATATGTATATATAAATACACATGTATTTATATATAAATGCAAGGTCTACTCATGGGCCTAACCCCACTACCAATCAGCATGGGAACTTTGATTTGCTCCATTTCCAACCTTGGCTGGATCGTCCCTCCTTAGGCAGCTTGGTAGCCCCTCACTTCTGGGGCCAGACTTAGTGCTGACCTCAAATCAGCTCAGCCCGTTGTGGCTCAAGCTCCTGAGCTCAAGAGATCTGCTGGTCCTGGACTCGCTAGTAGCTGAGATGATGCCCATGAGCTAGCACAGCCAGTTTGCAACCCTAGTTCTGTCCTTTTTCCTCTTATTTTTTTTCGAGTGAAGGAGTCTTATTCATAGTTCTTGGATGTCGGGAATTAGTGTAGCCCTAGTGAAACAAGTACTGGACCCTGAAATTTGATTGATGCCAGCTTGAAGTCATGTAGACACAGAAAAGTCTCATTATCTCTCTGTGCCTCAGTTTCCTTGTCTATAAGACAGGGATACTGCTGTTTGCACTAGTGGGACAGATTAAAAAGCATCATCATTGTCATTGTCATCACCATCACCATCATCATCATCATCATCATCATCATCTCAAAGAACAGAATCAATCAAGTGGAGGGAGGAGAAAAGAAGAGCTTCCTGCTGTCAAAAAACAATGTTTGTCAGTTTTCATTTAATTACGTGTGATACAGAGCTGAATTATTAAGTAAAGGTTTGCATTCTTTTGTTCTTTAAAAACTAAAAATATTTGCATTTGAAAGTTCAGTTAGGAAAATGATTTGTAAATCAGAGAGTATAGGATGTTAATTATTTTATTATGTTGACATTAGGTAGCATACAGGTATGGATCCCCTTTAGTTACATAATACACATATATACATATATGTGTATATACACACATATATGTATGTACATGTCTATTGTGTTTAGATGTGTGTATAGGCATACACATGTACATGCATGTACTTTACATGTATGTACTTTACATGTATGTACTTACACATATGGACACACTTGCATTCATGAGTATATAGATGTCTCTGTATAATGAGGGGAGCAATACTAACAGCTGTGGAAAAAAAGGAAGGCTTCTTGAAAAAGGCAAAACTTGAGCTGAGCCATGTATGGAATAAGGGGTTAAATAAAAGATTCAGAAGCTGAGTTGATGCAGGGAGTAGACAGAGCATGGGCCTTGGAGTCAGTAAAGCCTGGGGTCTAATCCTTCTTCTGACACATACTTCCCATGTGACACAGGAAAACCCACTCACTTAGCTTCACCGACACTCAGTTTCCTTGGCAGACATGATAACACATATCCTGAATTTACTTACCTGTACAAATATTGTATCCTCCGTAAGACTGTGAGTGCGGGGGGCGGGGGTGGGGAGACAAAGATGGCAGGTGGAAAGCAGGGACTAGCGTGAGCTCCCCGCCAAGTCCCTCCAAAAACCTATAAAAAATGGCTCTGAACCAGTTCTAGAACTACAGAACCCACAAAATAGCAGAGGGAAGCAGGGCTCCAGCCCAGGACACCCTGGATAGTCTCTGGGTGAGGTCTATCCCACACGAAGCTGGGAGTGGAGCAGAGCCGAGCAGAGTAGAGCCCAGCGTGGGCGGTGTGGACCAACCAGACCAGGAGCCAGGCGGAGTGTGCCCTAGAGCCCTGAATCAGTGAGCTGTGGCAGTTGCAAGACTTCTCAACTCACAAACACCAGGGACAAGAGAGAAGAACTGCAGAACCTACAAAACAGCAGAGGGAAGCAGGACACTAGCCCAGGACAGCCTGGTCTCTGGGTAAGGTCTATCCCGCACAGAGCTGGGAGCAGAGGGGAGCAGAGCAGAGCCCAGCGTGGGCGGTGCAGACCAGCCAGACCAGGAGCCGGGCGGAGTGTGCCCTAGCGCCCTGGATGGGTGAGCTGTGGTAGTTGCCAGACTTCTCAACCTACAAGCACCAAAAACAACAGAGAAGGTTAGTGGGAAAGCTGCTGGGGACAGAGAGTTTGCAGTTCGGCCCACGGCCCCAGGGGTTAGCAGAGGTGGGGCAGCTACAGAACTATAGCTGCAGTTGCTTCTGGCCCCAGGCCCACCTGGTGGGAGGAATTAAGTGGTGGATCAGTGCAGGAGTGAAGAGTCTGCCGAAGATCTAAGCCGTCTGGGTTGGGGCTTCTTGGGGAAGGAGTGCTGGTGTGGCAGCGCATCCGCTCAAGCTTGGAACATAGAACTCTTTAGTCTACAAGCAGTCATATCCCTCTGAAAAACTCAAGGGTCAAGTAAGTTGGCTGGGAACATGGCCAGGCAGCGAAAACACACCCAGATTCAGTCTCAGACTCTGGAATCCTTCTTTGGTGACAAAGAAGACCAAAACGTACAGTCAGAAGAAGTCAACAAAGTCATAGAGCCTAGAACAAAAACCTCCAAGAAAAACATAAACTGATCTCAGGCCATGGAAGAGCTCAAAAAGGATTTAGAAAAGCAAGTTAGAGAAGTAGAGGAAAAATTGGGAAGAGAAATGAGAATGAAGCAAGAAAACCATGAAAAACAAGTCAATGACTTGCTAAAGCAGACCCAAACAAATACTGAAAAGTA
>CM053625.1:167597645-167620038 GCA_028646595.1 Phalanger gymnotis | reverse complement strand
TTCGAAAAGGGACAGGGTCAAGGGAGAAAATTCAATGAAGGGGGATAGATTAGGAAGAAGCAAAATATAGTTAGTCTTTCACAACATGAATATTGAGGAAGGGTTATACATAATGATACACATGTGGCCCATGCTGAATTGCTTGATTTCTTAGGGAGGGTGGGTGGGAAGGGAAGAGGGGACAGAATTTGGTACTCAAAGTTTTAAAAAATAGATGTTCGAAAACAAAAACAAAAAAGTTTTTGCATGCAACTAGGAAATAAGATCCACTGGCAATGGGGTGTAGAAATTTATCTTGCCCTACAAGAAAGGAAAGGAAAAGGGGATGGGAGGGGAGTGGGGTGACAGAAGGGAGGGCTGACTGGGGAACAGGATAACCAGAATATACGCCATCTTGGAGTGGGGGGGTAGAAATGGGGAGAAAATTTGTAATTCAAACTCCTGTGAAAATCAAAAATATATTATGAAAACTAAATATATTAAATAAAAATTAAATAAAAATATATTATGAAAACTAAATATATTAAATTTTAAAAAATCCAATTCACTTGCAAAAAAAAAGACTGTGAGTGCATCGAGGGAAGGAACAGTCTTTTGCCTCTTTTTGTATCTCCAGGGCTTAGCACAGTTCCTGACATAGCAGGTGCTTAATAAATGTTTATTAATTAATTGGTATATTTCCTCAGTGCCTGGCATATAGTGAGTACTTAATCAATGCTACTTGAACCATTGATTGTGCAAGGAAGGTCAGAGGGGAGAGCTAGAAATTTCCATAGGTAGAGATGGCTCATAACTGAGAGGAACCTCCCCCTTACTGTCCTCAGTGTCTTCCCACTGATATTATAAGGGAGCTCATCCTGTAAAGAGCCATTTTTAGAATTCCAGAAATGAAGTATTCCACATTCTCCTTTATTACTCTCTCTTCTTAGACCTAGGACAGTTTCCATTCCATTCAGGGCTCTCCACATATACTTTCAGACAATTCTTAAAGAGCTTACAGAATGACAGAGCAGGAATCCTAGCATCTCTCTACTCCAGACTGCTTCACTTTACAGATAAGAAATCTGAATCCTAGAGAGAAGGATGAAGTTTGTCTAAGGTCTTTTAGCTACCCAGCAGCAGAAACTGGTCTGGAAACCAGGCCCTCTGACTCCCAAAATCAGCTTTCCCCAATCTTCATGCTGAAGTGTTGATTATGTTTTGAACATCCAAGCCTTCCTTTCAGCCTGGGCAGACAGCCACGCTTCCTAAGGCTATAATCGAACTTGGTTCTCTGCCCATCCAAGTCTTGTAGAAGAGTCTTGATCTGAATCCCCTAATCTCCCTTCCTACCCCTTTCCATCAAGCTTCAGGGCACAGCAGCCCATGACCAACCTCTGACCAAAGGGCTTCTGAGCCCAGATCACTGTTTATTTCATTAAGAGAGCATTGATTGAGTGCCTTCTGGTACAAGGAGTTTGGTGGGGCACTGAAGGAAGTAGAGGGCAAAGTGCTTGGTTCTGGGGAATTTGCTGCCTAGCTGTGGAAGTAAGAAATAATGGATGATGATGATGATGATGATGATGACGATGACGATGATGGTAGTAACAACCACCACCTTGGGAAGTAGGTTTATCAAATGTTGAAACTGAGGCTGAGATATAAAGTGACTTAACAAGGGTTTGTTGTTTTTAATTGAGTAGTTTGAGTCATGTGCAATTCCTTTGTGGCCCCATTCGGGGTTTTCTTGGCAGAGATACTGGAATGGTTTGCCATTTCTTATTTTACAGATGAGAAAACTGAGGCAAACAGGGTTGAGATTCCTTTAATCTAACCCCCTCTTTTTACAAATGATGAAACTGAGTACCAGAGAGAGGATGGAGAGACTGTGCCCAATAGGTCAAAGATCCTAGATTTGAACACAGATCTTCCGATGTCAAGTCCGTGAAGCCATGTTAATATGTGTCAAAGAAATTGAAAGCATAGAGAAAGAGAAGCTTTAATTAAGTCAATGGAGATGTCAATCTGAAGGTGATTTGAGAGCTAAGCCTTGAAGGAAGTGAAGGATTTAGTGGAAAGAGTGGTGGACATGGCTCTTTATCTGGAAAGTCCAGCCAGGAGAATCAGCATAAGCAAAGGGATGGAGGCAGAAACTCAAGAAGGATCATAGGTCTAGACCTAGAATGGTCATCTGAGGCCATCTAGTCCTACCCCCTCATTTTACAGATTAGGAAACTAAGGCCTAAAGAGGTTGAATAATCTGCCCATCATCACACAAGTAGTAAGTTGTAGTTAGGATTTAAATTGCATTCCGACGTCTTTTCTACTACCCAAGGCTGGCAGATGGAGGAAGGGCAAAAGTCTAAGAAAGTGACCACCTTGGTGAGAGGCTAAATGCAGCATTTAGTGGAAAATGATCAGGGGAGGGTCTAGTTGTAGAATCTTGATCCCCTTTCTAGCTTTGACCCTTGGGATACCCAAGATGCCCAGTGTCCCATCCTAGGTCTTCGTGGGCCCTCAGCCACTTTGCATGAGACCCTGCTGTTGCTCAAATTGTCCTGATTAAAAGAGCAAAAACAAGCCAGGTGTTAGCTGGAAATGGGATAATTAGCACTTAGTGCTGACGACTCTCTCTCTCTCTCTCTCTCTTTTTTTAAACCTTGGACATTTTTTATTTGCTAATCATCTCCCAGTACGGCTGAGCTCTGAGCTCCTACACGATTTACCTTTTGATGTTCGCATAAGAGAACTCTTGAATTTCAAAGAGCCGGCGGGGATTTGAGGGAGTAAAATGCCAAAACTGCAGCTGTAATCAAACCTCATTAAAGGTTATTCTTTAAGCAATTTTTTCCCTCCCGTTTTCCCTTTCTTTCCCCTCCATAATTAGAGGGTTGGTGTTGGGGATTGGTTGGATTCCCCTCATCCCCAGTAGTGATCATGGTAATGCTTCCTCCTCCATCTACCCTCCCGGGGTCTGATTTCACGTGATGGTGACCTCTGGCCCCTTGTCTTCAGTGAATTTGACCATGGGGCTTGGGTCTTTGTGGTGGGGTTCTATTCTCCACTTTGTCCTAGTTGCCATGGAGAGAATTAATATTTCACAAATAAAGGGAACTCCAAGAATAAAGTTCTCACTGCGGGTTGCTGAACACCCAATACAAAGGAAAGCTCTGAAAAGGACACTCTGGGAAGCAAGGATCCAAGCCCACTCATTTCCCATCCTCCTCCTACTGTTCGCATTGGGGCACATCCTGGAGTCAGCACCATGGTCAAGGGAGCTGCCATGTATTCAGTAATGTAATTGGATTTGCTCCAAGAGACTAATGATAATATTAACTGTCATTTCTATAGTACTTTACTTGCATTATTTCATTTGAGCTTTGTAATCACCCTGTGAGATAGGTGCTCCAGGTGTCCAAATCATGCTAACTGAAATTTGAGAGGTCAAGTTGTCAATATTCACTCAGCCAATAGATGTTGGAAGCAGGACTTTAACCCGGGACATCCTGGGCACCATGTTGCCTCTCATAGCATCTAATATCTCCCGAAATTGATATGATGGATGTTTCTCCACATTCATTTGTCTGGATATGCAGTTGATCGCTTCTTCTGAGTGTCAGTCTCTTCTTGAACCCCTAACATTTTTCTCTTACTTCTCTTCATGCTTATGTAGTATTTATCTACTTTAGCATCCTTCTTGGCTCTTTCTCCCTTCTCTGCCTGCTGACTATGATTCACCACTGTGTCCCCTGCTCCCTCTTCACCCACTCATTTGGCAACCCCTATCCATTCTCACAAGTTTTCTTGTTGATTTCTATCTGAAACATTCTTAAATTCATATAGTTTTATCAGCCACCTAGAAGGGTCAATGAGAATCCTAATCCCATGTCTACCACCACATAATAAACTTTGTGTGATCTTGAGCAAGGGCCATAACTTCAGTATCCCTATCTGTAAAATTTGGGGATGGAACTAGATTATTTCTAAAAACTCTTCTAGCTTTGGCATGCTGGATTCTAGGATTCTATCTCCCTCATGCAAGTCTGGCTCTCATAACAAAGTTACAACATTATTGCTTCTAACCCTCTCTCCAGACCCTTATTTCTTGCTGTGTGTAGAATCTCTCTTTTTTGAATAACTTATCATCATCCCAAATAGAATATATTTAAAACTTCATTCTGAATCTCTTTCCTATCCTACCTTCCCAATTTTGAGAATATGTGTAAGCTTCCCCAATAGAATGTAAGCTCTTCAAGGGCAGGAACTATTTGTTTTTTGTTTTTATATCCCTAATACTTGGCAAAGTGATCAGCATAAAGCAGGCAATTAACAAATGTTTGTTGAGTTGTGTTGAACGTCTCCTGGCTCTTCCATTACCTATCACTGGCACCACTACAGTTCTTCCTAGAGTGATTTTACATTCCTCCTTCTCTTTTACCTCTATCAGCAGTCTGGGTGATTCTTTCATCATACTTTTTAAATCAGAAAGCATTTATTAAGTATCCCCTCCTCTTCTTGGCCATGCCAATGGACAATGACATCTCAAACAGTCCTAATCACCCAAAAGCCATGCCTTTTATCATCCCTCAGCCTAAATATCAGTAATTTTTGCACATTTAACGTCTATGACCCCTCAGTTTACCCTAACTCATATGGAGAGCCTTGGTTCCTGTCTTTCTTAATGATTTTTGGCAGTGTTTTATATACTCTCAACTCCTCAGAAGATATATTAAAAATAGAATCTGAAAGGTTTAGGTTGATTAACCCCGAATACAAAACAAGGGCCAAAGGTTTGGGTCCCCCCTCCCATTTCTTGAAAACTAAACTAGTGTTTTCTTTCCTTTAGTTGATATCTCCCACTACCCACCCTGGAACAGATCCGATCTCAACCTCACCATCTCTTTCCTCTAACAATGTGTGCTTTTGTTTGTCTTCCCATTTTTGCCACCAGAAGCTGTAATGGTTTTTCCTCTCTCCATCTCACAGCGTGTCAAACCGAACTCCAGTGCATCTGGTCCATGAGATCATATTAGTGGATGACTTCAGTGATGACCGTAAGCATTGGCACTTCCTTTCTTTCTTATTTGGGTCTAAAACTTAGGAGTGGCACTCAGCACTGCACTTGTTCCCAGGGGACCAGGAAAGTCTGAGTAGGCTTGAAGAATTTCCATCTGAATGAAAGGAGAGAATTGATCTTATGAATGTTTTAAAGCTCCCTTTGTGACCCCATGGACACAAGTCTAAGTGTGTGCCGGATGATTTTATGGCAACTTGGTGTGAAGGGGAAAGCTCTGAACTTGGAGTCAGGAAAATCGGGGTTTTAATCCTGTTTCAGATACTTAATATCTCTGTGACCCTGGACGAGTCATTATGATCTTCACTTTCCTCATTTGAAAAATGGGAATGTCATTAATACTTACCTCATAGGGGTGTTGTGAGGTTATACGAGATAATGTATGAAAAAATGCTATGCAAACCTGAAAGCACTTTATAGATGTGAGCTATTGCTACACATCTGGGCCTATTACAATGTGAGTCTGTATGCCTGTTTGGTCATGCATTTGACAAGGTGTGTTTCCCTGCCTCTCTAACCTGAAAAATTCCACTTCTGCCTGGACAATTGCAGTGGCCTCTTAATTGGTCACCATGGCTTAAGTCTCTCCTTTACCAGTCTAAGTCTCTCTCTTTTCCAATCAATCCTCCACACAATGGACATAGTAATTTTCCTAAAGCACAAGTCTGACTTTACTCAACAAGCTCCAGTGGTTCCCTGTTACCCCTAGGAACAAATAGAGATTCCTGTGTTTGACATTCAAAATTTTTCACAACTGCAACTTGTCAAAATATATATATATATATATGTGTGTGTGTGTGTGTGTATTAGTGTACATGTGTATACATGTATGCAGGTATATACACATATATGTACATATACATATATTGTATTATATACATGCACATGTTATTGTCCAGTTATTTCTGTCATGTCTGACTCTTCATGGCCCCATTTGGGGTTTTCCTCAGCAGAGATGCTGGAGCAATTTGCCATTTCCTTCTCCAGCTCATTTTACAGATGAAGAAATTGAGGCAAACTGGGTTAATTGACTTGCCCAGGGTCACACAGCTAGTAAGTGTCTGTGGCCAGACTCGAACTAATGAAGATGAATCTTTGTGACTCCAGGCCCGGCATGCTTATCCACTTTGCCACCTAACTGCCATATATGTATATGTGTATTTGTACATTATACATGCATATATTGTATATAATATATACACATGATGTCTTTCATTCAACCATCCATCCAAATTGTCCTTCTCAGTGTTGCTCAAATATAACACTCCCTCATCCCTGCGTCTCTACTAATCTCCCTGTTCGTATAAATGCACTTCTCCCTGTCCCCACCATAGTTTCCTTTATGGCTCAGCTCAAGTACCACCTTTGGCATGAACCCTTTTCTGAACCCTTTAGCATCTAGTGCTCTCTCAAAACTACTTGGTATGTATTTATTTTGTGTATGTTCTGTATTTCTTGTGTACTTATGTAAGTGTTGTCTCCAATAGAATGCAAGAGCCTTGAGGGTGGGAATTGTTGCCTTTCTGTCTTCATTCCTCCAGTACCTAGCTGAAAACCCAGGATATAGTGGGTATTTAATAAAAATATGTTGATTGATTATACATGGCTACCCTGTCCCTTTAAAGATTTTAACGGGTCTGGAGAGAGGGTTAGAAGCAATAATGTTGTAACTTTGTTATGAGAGCCAGACTTGCATGAGGGAGATAGAATCCTAGAATCCAGCATGCCAAATTTAAAGAGCTCACTTCAGTGTGAGTCAATATCATTTCCTTACTCTTACTTTGTGTGAAGATATCTCAACCAAAGTTTGTCCTGGAATGAAAGGGTTCCCTTTACTTCCTAAATACCCTGTTTAGTTTTATCTTATCCTCTCTACATCTCACACCTCTTGCCCCTGTCTAGGCCATGCTTCTGGGTTACACAGATAAATTTCTATTGCCCAATTAGTGAGTCAACAAGCATTTATTTAAGAGCTAATTATGTGCCAGACACTGTGCTAAGTCCTGGGGATACAAAAAGGGGCAAAAGACAGTCCCTGACTTCAAGGAGCTTACAATCTAATGGGGGGAGATAATATGCAAACAAATATATACAAAGAAAGCTATATACAGGATAAACAGGAAATAATGTACAGAAGGAAGGCACTGTAATTATGAGGGGTTGGGGAAGGCTTCCAGTAAAGGGTGAGATTTTAGCTGGGATTTTAAAGAAGCCAGAGGGAGAGATGAGGATGGAGAGTTCCACACATATAGAACACCCAGAGAAAATGCCCAGAGATAAGAAGTGGAGTGTCTTGTTTGTGGAACATCCGGGAGGCCAGTGTCATTGGGTCAAAGAGTCACTGTCCTCAGGGAATGTAACATTCTAATGAAGAAGATATCGTGTAAATAACTACCTCCATATAAGGTATTCAAGGTGTTCTAAAATTCTACATGCAGTTCTAAACCATTACAGCCAGGAAATTCACAACCAAGATTTTTGGGTCACCCTTTATACAGAGTAGGTGGAAGGTAATCTCAGAGGGGAAGGCACTAGCGGCAGTGGAGCCAGAAAACACCTACCACGTTGGTGGGCATTGAGCTGGGTCTTATAGGAAGCCAATGATCCAAGTGCAGAGGTGATCTCAGTCATTATCCTATCCCAGATGGCCTTTGCCAGACACATCCAGGGGTGATAGGAATCTCTTGGACTTCTTGATCTATAGAGAAGGAGGCTCCATAGTTTTCCTGCGTGACCAAGCCACAGCTTCACTGCAGCCTTAGTAGAGTCTTAGCAAAAGGCGTCAGGGTACGCTAGTTCAGGCTAGAAAACCAAAAACACTCCCCACTTAAACTACATTGATTTAGGAATTTTTTTTTTAAATTCCCAGCCTTGTCATTTTTTTTTTATATATGGGGAACTTCTAAGTAGGAAATTCACTCTATAAGGCAGATGAGCATCTTGTCATAGATGTTTAGTCTTAGAGCACTGAAAAGTTAAATTTGCCCAGGGTCCCACAGCCGGTGAGGCAGAACTTGAACCCAGGTCTTTCTGGTTCTATTTCCAGCTCCTTATCTCCTAGGATAGGCCGCTTCTGAGCCACTTTTCCTAAAGATAGTGATTAGGATTCAGGCCACAGGCATTCGCGTCTTCCTCCCCGTTTTCTAGCAGTTCCAAGCCAAGAGCAGGAAGTCATCAGAACTGAGTACTGTCAGGGAAATTGGAAACAGATGAGGGGCCTGGGCTTCCAGGAAGGCTCACCTGCTCCTCATATCCCCCCGGGGTTGCTCCCGGAGCAGGGAGGTCAGTGTGCTCACTTATCATTCCATTTTATCTTTTGCAAGCTGATGATTGCCAACTTCTGAGCAAGCTACCCAAGGTGAAATGCTTACGGAATGAACAGCGAGAAGGTAAGAGCACAACAGCTTCCCAAGGGGGACTCCCTGGGACAGGGGGCAAAGGGACGGCGATGCAGGGAGCAGGGAGGTTGGCTGCTGTGTCACAGCCCTAAAGATTTCCAGAGGGACCAGGGACCGGTCCCAAGGGGGTACTTGCACGGCCGTTTGTCCTCATTCTACAGGGCTGATCCGTTCTCGGATCCGGGGAGCAGACCTAGCCCAGGCCAGCATCCTGACTTTTCTTGACAGCCACTGTGAGGTAAACAAAGACTGGCTTCTGCCCCTCCTGCATAGGATCAAAGAGGTAAGTAGAGCCCAGGAGCTGCCTTCGGCTACTTCCCTAAATGCTGGGCACTTTTCTTATACTAGGTGGGGGCCTAAGGAGGCTAGTTGGTACAAAATGCTGTTTAGGCTTCAGGAGTAAGGACAAGATACAGTTTCTGTGAAACATTTGGGGTCCAGGGATAGGGCTGATCCAGTGATATATTGGTAAGTGTTTAACACCTGGCTCTCCAAAAAAAAAAGTGAATGGCACACACATTTTAAAGCTTGATCTGCAGCATTAAAATTTTATCCATCACTTTCTTTAGTTTGGACTGGAGGTGAGCAAACTGTAGCCCATAGGCCAAATGCTAAACACTGCATGCTTTTGCATAGCCCAAGAGCTAAGAATGGTTTTCACATGTTTAAATGTAATTTTTTTACATGTTTAAACATAATGTAAAATATTTAAATGCAATTTTTTAAAAAAGTATTTTTAAATAAAGGGTTTCACTGTAGCCAGCAGTGAGCCAGATTTGGTCCATTGGCTGTCATACCAGAGGTGTAAATGCTCACAATAAAAATTTAACAACTGGCTCTCATACCCATAGGTTGACCACTTTTGTGGCACAGTTTAGCAATATGTGGGGAGCACCCATCCTACCTTCATCAGGGATAGAAAGCAGTTGAGCTGGCGAGACCTGAGGATATAAACTTTTTTACCTGTGCTTTAGAGGAGAGAGTACTGGTCTTGGTGCCAGGCGGTCTTGGGTTCAAATTGGGACAAGTCATTTATGTCTCCGAGCCTTAATTTTCTCAGTGGATGATAATGCCTGAATTATCTGCCCTACAGGATTGTCATGAGGGTCAAATAAGAAAATGCCTGTAAAGTGATTTCAAAACCTCTTGCTATTATTGATTTATTATTTTAATTGTATCCTATTCTTTGTGACCCTATTTTGGGGTTTTCTTAGCAAAGCACTAGAGATGAGGAAACTGAGGCAAACAGAGTGAAGTGACTTGCCCAGGGTCACACAGCTAGTAAGTCTGAGGTCATATTTGATGTCTTCCTGTTTCCAAGCTGAGAGTTCTATCCACTGTGCCACCTAGCTGCCACTATTATTGATACAACAGAAAAAAAAAAAAAAACCACTGTCTCTGCAGAGAGAGGACTATTATCAAGTCTTTCTTCTGATATTAACTACCTTGGGCAAATCATTTAAACTACCTGGTCCTCAGTCTCCACATCTGGAAAAAGGAGTTGGACCAAATCGCTCCTGACATCCCTTTCAGCTCTAGACCTCTGATTCTATGATGATTATTTATCTGTCGTTCACCTCTACCACAAAGTAGAGCCATCTGTCACTGTCAGCCAGTGTCTGGGGACAAGATGGACCAAACTAGATGTTAGGAGATCTGGCCCATCAATTTTTTCATCCAATGAAAAACTCTTCATGATTCAATTTCCTCCTTTGAGAAAACATAACAACAACAAAGCAGTAATAATAGACACTTAGAGTCATAAGTATGGTGATGTCTCTAGCACATAGTCAGGAGCAGGAGCTGGGCGTCTGAGTCTCCACCTATCCAGTATTTCATTTCTCTCCTTTGGGGTGTGGCCAGAGTTGAGAGCGCTTTGTTTCCCTATTACTTGACCCTTACCATCCCAAAAGGGTAAAAGTCAGTCAGTCAATAAGCATTTATCAAGCACCTTCTATAGCTCTTGGGATACAAAAAGAGGCAAAAGGTAGTCCCTTCCCTCAAGGAGCTTACAATCTAATGGTGAAGGGAGGCGCACATTCTTCTCAGGAAAA
Source organism: Phalanger gymnotis (assembly GCA_028646595.1). Classification (NCBI taxonomy): domain Eukaryota; kingdom Metazoa; phylum Chordata; class Mammalia; order Diprotodontia; family Phalangeridae; genus Phalanger; species Phalanger gymnotis. Next base: position 167,609,533 of record CM053625.1, on the reverse strand, counting down.
TAAAGGTTCAGTGGGTATACAAACAGCAGAGGTTCTAGTCGCCGTTATTTATTCCCTAAACAAACCATTAGAGGGAGTTAGTAAATGAATAGGTGTGATAAGCGGTCTAGGAACCTTTCTCCTGAGATTCATCCATTAGGCATCCTCATGTACCAAAGCAGAGGGCCAGAGAAGGCGTAGAGCTAGTAGCTAGCTAGACATACAAAGTTGAGTGAGGAGACCAAAAAAGCAGCCTAGGTGTCTTAGGAAGCTGAAACCTCAGAGTCAGGTTGACCTGGGTTCAAGTCTTACCTTTGACTCATATTGGCCGGCAAGTCACATATCCATCCAGGTCCCCAGGGCTATTTTCTAAAGCTGTAAGTGGGAGAAGCATTGTACATCTGTAGTGGCAGAGGTGCCCTATACCAAAGAAATCACAGACCCAGACCAAAAAAAGGGTGTGAGAGAGAAGGACAGGCTGAGGAAACGAAGGATACCAAGGGATTGTAGCAGCATGTCAAGTCAAGGTAAGGCAGGAGAAGCCTATTCAGAAGCTCTGTCCCTTATCAACCTCATTGCTAGAAGGGAATTTTCCAGCCTGCCCTGGTGTGGGTACCCTGGCTCTCATGTCAGGGTGCTTGTATGGCTGATGTTATATCTGGCCCCTCTGTGGATAGAGACATGCTCCCTCTGCAGTGACTGAGCTTAACACAGCCAACAATTCGTTCTCATTGAATAATTTTAAATTTTAATTATCAAACACAGTACGTGCGCTTACAGAAGAATCAATGTTAATCAGATGACATGAATGTAAACTCCTAGAATACAAAGTGATGAAGTGGGGAGCTGTTTTTCATGGGGAATTTTCCTTTCTAGCTGAGCCTTTGAAGGGGCTCTGCTTTGCCACCAGCTTCCTATCAGCCTGGAGATCCCCAGTCATATCCAAGAGGTCTCTCTCTACCTCCTTGGTGCCGTGTAATGACAGTAGATACTGTAGGGGTCCTGCTTCTGAAATCAGTAAAGAGATTACAGTTTTAGAGGATGAGAGAAACCTGGTCCTGATAATGAGAGTGGAGCAGTTGGACCTGGAAAAACCGGGACAGCACAGGGCCTGACACCAGGCATATTCTACTCAGGCCAGATCAATATGAGGGGGAACACTAGTGGTTATTCACCAGGGCCAGGCCAGGATGGATAGTAACATTAGGACAAAACAGTTTGTGTGTCACTAATGGATATTTCACTAGCAGGTCTCACTAGGGATATGAGCATCACCAATATTATGGGGAGGAGGGACATCATTAATAGTATGATTTAGGGTTATCTCATTGTGATGAACAGGTCATTCAAGGGCTAGAAATGAGGAAACATCTAAGCCCTAAGTCTGGTATTCAAGGTCTTTCACAGTCTTGCATAGACAGGGATGTTGTTTGTCCTACATTCTCAAAAAGGACCGTGACATCAGGAAGGAGATGTCATGACTTGCAAGTGAAGTGGATTTAAGTGAGGGAGGGCTGTGCAAAGTCACCAGCCTCACTTTCTCCTCCAGAGCCATCTGGGTCCAGTTGCATCTCCAGGACAACTGGAGATGGTCCCTGCATAGGCAGGGTGATATAAATGAAGAACCACTAGGCTAGGAAAGAGTAAACACTCTATCACCTTGCACAAAATATCTACTTGTTTATAAAAATCAATACTGAATTTGTTTATAAATAAATTAATTTACTGGTTTATAAAAATGCAACAGTTGGACAGGATGGTCTCAAATTCAAGCTTTGTAAATCTGTGTCTATCGCTGGTTCTCACATACCCCCGCTGACCTTACCTTTTTTCAAAGAAAGGTTAAAGGAATTAGGATTAATTAACCAACAAGAGAAATGAATGGATGAGGTTGATTAGAATTTGTATGTGTTAGCATTTATTGTGCTGGAGATGGAGACAAACTGTTCCCCATCTGGAATGATCAGCCAGCAAAAAGAAAAGAAAAAGAAAAAGGAAAAGAAGAAGATTTGGAATTTGACCTTAGGGCTCATGTTTAGTTTTGGGAGAGAAATTTACTGAGTCCAAATTAAATTCACACTGCAAAGGAGATCATCAAGCCTGTTTCGGGTCTCTCTGAAGACCTTTGGATAGTAGGCTTTGAGCCGGAAGGGACTTTAGGGAAAATTGAGCCCAACCCCTTTGTTTTAGAGATGAAGAAGCTGAGGCCTGGAGAGGGGACGTGATAGACCAAGTCTACCCAATGAGCTGCACTACCTCTCAATAAACCATCCTGCTAGGCTTAGCCATTCATCTACAAGGAAAGGAGCACCTCTATAATGCAAGAGGATGAATTCCAACGCATGAGTTTGTTGTCAGAAACTTTACCAGAGGTAGAAACAATGTAAGATAAAAATCTAGGGGGCAGTGAGGTGCTGCAGTGGGGAGAGTACCAGCCTAGAGTCGGGAAGACCTGAGTTCAAGTTTGGCCTCAGACGCTCACTAGCTGTGGGTATAGTCACTTAACTGCTATTTGTCTCAATTTATAATCTGTAAAATGGGGAGACAATGGAGGAGAAAATGGCAAAACCACTCCATTTGATTTGCCAAGAAAAGTCCATGCACTTTGTCCATGGAGTCATGTAAAATTGGATATGACTGAACAACAGCAGACTCCTTACCTTCTCACCATGTCTGATTAAATGTATATCCTTGAAAGGAAGGATTATTTCTTTATATGTTTCTTCCTTTCTTCTTCCCATCTTCCCTACCTCCCTTTCTTTCCTCCTTCCCTTCTTTCCTCCCTCTCTTTCCTTCCCTCCCTCCCTCCCTCCTTTCCTCCTTTCTCTCTCTCTCCCTCTCCCTCTTTCTCTCCCTCTCCCCCCTCTATCTCTGTCTCTCTGTCTCTGTTTCTGTGTGTCTCTGTCTCTCTGTGTCTCTGTCTCTCTCTCTCTCTTTCTGTCTTTCTCTCTCTTTCTTCTTGGTTTCCCCAATGCTTAGCACAGTACCTGGCTTGTCGATTGACTGATTGAATGATTTTTCAACAGGACCCTCTCTCCCTCCCTCCTCTTTGACTGTTCCCACTATCCAAAGAGAAGGATATGTACCCACATAGCTTTAGGCCTGGAGGGCTCCTACTGCTCCAATTAAAACTTTGAGAGTTCCCATCCCATGGCTGGGTCTGGTTCTTGGCCTAAATTCAAAAAGCCTAGAAATGGACCTTCTGCTAGTTTCACCTTAGCCAGACCTCTCCATAGATAGACCAGCTTTGTGGAGAGATCCTGTGTTTTCAGAGAAGATTCTTCCCTGCTCAATGTTTCTGAGTCTGTCCTAGGTTTCCTCTCTGGTGAAAACTCTCATTCCTTTTTCCTTCAAGAAGACTGTCTCACAGGTTCCCAGACCCAGATACATAAGGAACCAATCCATCAGCACGTCATTTCTCCTTAAGGCGGACGAACCCTTCAGCTCTATCACACCTAAGCCTGAGACAGAGTAATTACTCAGATCCAAACTACTCCTTCCCTCTGTGAATTCAGCAATTATTAAGACAGCCAGGAATCCTAGCATTGGATCCATTCCATCCACATTGCTCTTCTGATGTCTTTCTTTTTTGTCTCTTCTAGATTGCAGGGCTCTTGCTAAAGCTTTCATTGCAAAGAGATTAGCCGAGCAGACGAAATGCTGGCTGGCTGGCGCTGTGCCTCCCAGGGTAATTCGTGACTAGACCCAGTCCCCTAAAAACCATAAAGAGAATGTGATGGTACTTCCCAAGTCTGTCATTTCAGAGATTGGAGTGGTGTGTGTATGTATATGTGTCTATATATGTGCACATGCATATAAGTCTTGTCTTGGGACAAAAAGTGACTTAATCTTTTTCAGTTATGTCTGATTCTTCATGACCCCATTTCTTGGCAAATAGGCGGGAGTGGTTTGCCAGTTCCTGTTTCAACTTACTTTACAGATGAGGAAACTGAGGCAAACAGCTAGAAAGTGTCCAAAGCCAAATTTGAACTCAGGTCTTCCTGAATCCAGGCCTGGTACTCTATCCACTGCTCCACCTAGCTGCCCACATTTAATCTTGTAAGTGACAGTAAAAATTAAGAATTGTAACCAGAGTTTGGGGTTTTCAAAAAGAAAGAGATAAGAGGACCAGATGAAGCTATCAAAAGCTGTTCCCAGGCTGGTGATCCAAACATTGAAAAATCCCCTTGTTTCCCCACCTCTCCCTTTCAATTGCATGCTATTTCTTGAAACAAGTGACAACTTTTATATATCTACTTCCTTTTTCCTCCTCATTTTCCTCTTTTTTGTGGGTTTGGGATGGAAGGAGCAAGGAAGGAGAGATTGTTAGCTGTTGGCAGCTTCATGAAAGCCATGATTCCTAAGTTGGGTCTTGAAAGAGTTAGGATTTTGGTAGTGGAAAAAAGGAAGGACATTCTAGGTGGAGAAAGTAGGATTGTCAGAGACAGAGAAACAAGAAATCAACAGACGTTTGGGATCAACAATCCAATTTTTCCCAAGCTTAGGGGATACATGAGCTGGGATGGTGATGGATGGACCTGTGATTTCTGAGGTGTAGAGGACGCCCAATGAAGAAACTCCTCCCATAAATGTAGATGGGCACCTTCTTTGCACCTTAGAGAGTTTCCTGGGCTATTCAGAGGTGTAATGGCAAGAAAGGTGGGAATTTTTGTTGTCTTTTGTTTTGGAGTGCTTCTCAGCACTCAGGCAATCCAGTGCCTTTAAGTATTGAGTTTGAATCAAGCAAGTAAAGTGAGACTTTTTGTTGTCTTTTGTTCCCAGCTTTCACAGAGTCCAGCTCCTTTAGCTTATTCCTCTGCTATGGAGGAATAAGATAAATCCTTCCATCCTGGGATATTCATCTCTTCCTCTGAAATTTCTCTGCCTCTAAATAGAGATTTTATACCCTGCAATCCCATCCTTGTCACCAAATGTACCAGTAAGGCAAGATTCATGACCTTGAGGATAACCATGAACATGCCTGTATGGTTTGGAATCACAAAGTATGAAGAACTCTCTAGGTAGAAGACAGAGGAAGTATAACATTTATCTAGACACCAGAGGATCAGATCCCAAGACCAATAACTCCAATTAGATATAGCAGTAATTATATTCCAAAATCAGTAAGCTCACCTCAATGTAGCAACAAGGAAATTATAACAGTGTATTATAGCAAGGAACCAAGACATCCTGTAACCTTCCTCCCTGCTGGGACCTCCCCATAAACACTTACAAATCCTAACTGTCTGCTTGCTTGCATTCTCTACCTCCTCAGTTCTCTGAAGCTCCCTTGTTTCCACTCCAAGTCTCAGCTCCACACTCTTTTTGCAGCTCTGTCATCTCCAAGTTCTTACTTCTCTTGTGCTGGATTCTGGATTCCTACTTCTGACTTCTGAATTCTCAGTTTTCAATGGCTACCTTCTGGGTGTATATACTCTTTTTAGGGCCCAAGGGCTTCATGCCCAATCATCAAAAGGGTATGGGCCTGAGGCTTAGTGCCAAATAAGTAAAGGGAGTAGGCCTGCCTATAAACAAACCTCTAATCAAGCTTCCCTTAATTGACCCTACCTGAGGTCTATTGAGTAGGTGGGAAAGGTCTTTAATCACTGATTGGCATCACAAGAGGTTAAGTGACTTGTCCAGGGTCATGCAGCCATATGTGTCAAAGACAGGACTTCAAGCCAAGTCTTTCTGACTCTAAAGTCAGATCTTTATCCACTCTGACATAGTTTTTTTTTTTATTACTATGAGAGGTCATGTGAAAAAAGCCCAGAAAAACATGTTGGAGCTATAGTAGATGGCCTTGAGTTTTGACTGAATTTATCAGGTAACAGGGAAGCATTGAAGGATGTTGAGCCATGTAATGATTGATTTGGAGTCAGAGGAACTGGGTTTGTAATATGGTTCTGCTCACTTCTTCCTCTGAAACTGAGGACAAATCATTTAAATATCCCTGGGATTTAGTTTTCTCACCTATACAATGAGAGGGTAGGATTGTCATATGGTCCCATGATTGGCACTACTACTGGACTCTAAGGGACAACTTAGCCTGTTGGCTCTACATAATGTGTGTGTGTGTGTGTGTGAGAGAGAGAGAGACAGTTTGTGTGTGCGTGCATGCACCTACACCTGTAGAGGTAGTGCTGAACATGTTTCCAAATTCAGCAGTGACCACAATGAGAATACTATGCTTGATACACACACACACACACACACTCTCTCTCTCTCTTGAGAGAAAGGAGCATCATGTCAAAAATGAGTATTCCTTTTCATTTAGGCCCATTCTGGATTTCAAAGTCACTCAGTAACTAGATTCTGCCAGAATGAATGACTAGTGAGAACCTAAGGAGCAAATTAAGTGTTTGGTCTAAAAATTAGGGGTTCCATGACTCTGTATCTTAAAGCAAGAAGACAGCTTAATTTGGGGAGAGATGGATTGGTCCAATAAAATGACTTTGAGTAGAGAAAAAGGTCCCTTTCTGTGAGATGAAAAGTGACCCAGAGGCATAAAGCAGCCTGTCTTTGGTGATTAATTTAAGGGATTCTGACTCCTGCTGGTCCTTTTTGCTTCAGCTTATCTTTCATTTAATCAAAAAGCATTTGTTTGGCACCTATAAAGTGCTAACTATTGTGCTGGGTGCTGGGGTACACAGACAAAAGACACATATTCCCTGCCCTCAGGGAATTTATATTCTCTTAGGAGACAACATGTATGCAGATAAGTAAATACAACGCCCATACAGAAGACACACAAAGTCAGTTCCTGGGGGTGCGAGATATATTAGGAACTAGGAGATCAAGATAGTCTTCTTACTAGAGATGGCACTTGAGTTAAGCTTTGAAGGAAGCTAGAGATTCTAAGGTTCAGGTACAGAAGGAGGATATTCCAGGCATGTGGTGGAGAGGAGGGCTCCTGTACAAAGACAGGAGATGCAATGTTGTAGACAGGGCAGAGCAGTTAGGTCCGTTTGGCAGGAAGGTAGAGTTTGTGAAGGGGAGTAATGTTCAGTAATTCTGGAAAATTAGGCTGGAGCCAAATTGTGAAGGGTTTTAAATGCCCAACAGAGAAACAGAGCAGTTTGTATTTTGTCTTGGAGAAAAGAATGAGCTTCTTGACATGGTCAGGACTGAACAGATTTTATTATTAAATAGATTATTTTGAAAACCTCATTTATTCTCTCTACCATTGTCCTTCCAACTAAATAATAAAAAAAGGAAAAGACAAGCCATCATAACAAACCTGCATAGTCCAGAGATACAAATTCCCAAGTTGGCTGTGTCTGAAAGTGTAGGTCTCCTTATGCATTGTAAGTCCATCACCTCTCTGGCAGGGAGTAAGCAACATGTTTCATTCTCACTCCTCTGAAATTACGACTTAGCATTATGTTGATCAGAGCTGCAAAGTCTTTCAAGGTTGTTTCTCTTCATGGCCTCATTGACATTGTGGGGATTTTTCTCTGGGTTCTGCTCCATTCTCTCTGTATCAATTCAAGAAAGACTTCCAAGCTTTCTCTAAAATTGTCCACTTCATCATTTCTTATGGGGCAAGAACAGTCTTTATCACATTCACGTGCCACCCTTTGTTTAGCCCTTCCTCTTAGGCTTAGTTTCTAGTTTGGATTGTTATGAAAAAAAATGCTGCTATATTTTCGTATCTATAAGTCCTTTTCTTTTTCCCAGAACTACAGAGAGTAGGACTCTTTTTGTCTTCCTCTCTGTCCCTGAGGCAGAGTAATCCATATGCAGAAAACTAATTCATCACCAATGTGCTCCCAGTTATATAGTAACCAAGCAGAAGCTTTTCTCTATCCTGAAAGTCAGCACAAAAACAAGCCACAACAGAGCCAGGAACACCAGGGGAGAAGCTCTGCTCTTCACATATCCTCTTTTTCATCCCAGGCTAAGCAGCTCCCAATGAAAACAGTGCCAGATTTAGAGTTAAGAGAACCCAAACTCAAATCCTATCTCTGCCACTTACTCCTTGAGTTACCTTTGGCAAGTCACTTAACCCGTCTGTGCCTCAGTTTCTTCATTTGTATAATAAGATTAGCCTAGATGACCTCGATGGGGCCTTCTAGTTCAAATCTCTGGACCTATGAGCCCCTAGAAACATAGGAGCTGGCCAGCACCTGAGCAGTGGAATGCTCCACTTTATTACTGAGAGAAGAAAAGCATGTGTGTTGATATTGATAATTGGGAAAAAACAGATATACACGGAAGCCACAGGGTTCACACATAATGACAAAGCTGAGATTCAAACTCAGATCCTCAGAGTTTGCCCCCTTTTCCTTCTCTTCCCTTCCATTCTCTGCTCTGCTTAGTTCCCTCCCAGTTCCCATATTTAATGCTATTTAAAGGCTGGCCACCCTAGCTATTGAGAGTGCCAGCTACCTACAAACTCTGCATGAATCGGCTGTTACTGTTCTGAGCAGTGTATGCAGGCACCAGTTAGAAATGCCTCGGGCGATGTTATTGCGAGAATCTGCTCACCTCTCACTTGATGTCAGGATCCGACAGACTCTACAGCAAGTAATCTCAAGAGAAGGGGGAAAGGATGATGTCTGGTATTGAGGACATACTTGTGACCTTGTGACACAGGGGAAAGGAAGGGAATAAGCAGTGCAGTACCTATATGATGTATAGGGAATTGATCAATGAAAATAGGTTTTAAAAAGAAATATACAGAAGATGAAAAAGAGGGCAGGTAATGGACAATGGATACAATAATGTGGTTGGGAACAAAAGTACCAAAGCTCAGGAAGAAAAACCACGGGGATGGGGTTGGAGGGGGTTGTTGTTGTTTTAAAGCATTATTAGGGGAACAAAAGAATAGTACCTTTGCTGAGGGCAGATAGGATCTTGAAAACAGATGGTAGGATTATAGATTCAGGGCTCAAAGGGACCTCAGAGATCATCCAGTTAGGGCCCCTTCATTTTAGAAATGAGGAAACGAGGTCCAAAGAGATATTAAGCGACTTGTCTGAGATCATGCTGGAAGTGAGTAGCAGTGTTAGGATGCAAACCCAGTCCCACTTCTTCTGACTCCAGTTCCACTTTTTCCCACTGTACCACATTGCTTTGTAGGCGAGAAACAGCAGAGCTGCTCAATTCATACTTTCCTTCTGTTTTCTCTGCAAGGATAATGATCTTTGGACTCTAAGGGACAAAACAAAAATAGCTAATAGGCAACTGATACTCATATTAAGTAAGAAGGCAGTAAGAAAGCACCCAGCTTCCCCACATGAGTTCAATTCACCAAACCCAGATGAATGACTTCCTATGGTACTAAAACGACTCATGGATAGGAGACCCAAGACACTGTCTAGGATTTCTGAAAGGTCTTAGACAGTAGGGAGTTGTAATGTGGGACTGACTGGAGCATGGCCAACACCAACCCAATAATGAAACAGAGGGAATAGAAGTCTTCAAACTACGGGCCAATGAGATGGACTTCCCTTCTTGTCAAAATACTAGAGCATTTATCAAAGGGATGTCTATTGAACATGTAGAAAAGGAGATAGTGATCAGAGAGCTTTACTGGGAACAGGCTACTCTGGGTTAACCTATTTTCCTTTTTTGGCAGTTGGTAGACTGGTAGATACCAGGACTGCTGTAGATATGGAACCATTAGGATTATAAGAGGACATCAAGTCATTCTAACTCTATCATTTTCCCGATGAGCATACTGAAACCCAGTTTAGGCAGCTTTACCAAAGACCACGTAGATATTAACCATCTGAGGTGAGATTTGAGCCCAGTTCTCCCTGACTCTGGGACAATCGTTTTCCATTCCACCACAGTGCTTCTAGAGTTTGGCTGTAGTTTGTTTAGAGCATAGGAATGTATGGTGTTAAAACACCATATCTCATTCTCACCTTCTTGAATTTTTTTTACAACAGTATACCTACTTTGCATTTACTTATCTATGTACCTGTTGTGTTCCTCCCAGTGAAATGTAAATTCCTTGAAGGAAAGAGCTATTTCAGTATCTCTAGCATCTAATTTAGTGCCTTGCAAATAGAAGGCATTTAATAAATGTTTATTGAATTAAATTGAGTTATGGAAAAATAAAGAGATATGAGTGAGACAAGAGTATAATTATTAAAGGTAGGTGCAGAATTGATTGAATGTGAAGAACAAAGAATCTACCAAGGAGTCAGCAATTTATTCATAATCTGTTAATGGCTTGATATGAACTTCAAAGGAGTTAATTAGTGGAGAATCCCATGGGTCTGTGTTTGTTCCTGTGCTATTTAACATTTTTTATCAGTGACTTGGACAAAGGCAAGGTGATACAAAAGGAAGAGACTGGACCTGTGTTCAAATCCTGCTTTTGATGCTTACTACCTGGGTGACAATGGAAAATCATTTAACTCCCCCTGGGCCTCATCTTTAAGACAAATGGGCTAGACAAGATGACCCCTAAGGTCTTTTCCAGCTCAAACTCCACAATCCTTAAGTCCTGTATGTTTTGCCTATGAAATTTTAAGGTAACAAAGCTGCCAGGAATAGCTAAAATAACTGGATGACAGTCATGATTGATTGAAAAAATCTCAACAACCTAGAACATTATTCCAAAGTTAATGAGCCAAAATTCAGAAAGGGTAAATGTCAAGTTGGGTACTGAAGTTCAAAAAAATCAGCTTCACACATATGGGGGGATCATTTACCACTTATTCTGAGAAAGGTCCAGAGTTTTACCGGACTTACATTATTGGCATACTATGGCAACCAAAAAAGCTAATAGAAGAAGGAGATAACTTTATTATACTTTGCTGTGCTCACACCAAATCTCAAATGTGATGGTCTGTTCTTGGTACCACATTTTGAGGAGAACATTAGCAAACTAAAGGGTATACAAATGATAATCAAGATTATAAAGGGCCTAAATATGCCATATGATAATTATTTATCCTGGAGAAGACTAAAAGGGGGAATAATAGCTTTTGTCAAAATATATGAAGCATTGTGATATAGAAAAAGCAATAGATTTGTTCTTTTTAGTTCTAGTTTTAGGTGTGACATAAGGAAAAACTTCTTAATGTCTTTATCAAGCGTAAAGAATAGCTGCTTCAGGAGACATTGAAGGTCTTCAAGAAAAGACCGGATAGCCAACTTGTGGATTAAAAATTTTTTTAAATACTATTTTATTTTTTTCCCTAGTTACATGTCAAGAAAATTTTTAGCATTCATTATTATGAGATTTAGGTTCCAAATTTTTCTCCTTTCTTCCTTTCCCTCCCCTCCTCTGAAAATGTAGGTAGTTTGATATAGTTTATACATGTGCTATCATATATTTCCTTATTAGTCATGATTGTGAAAGAAGGAACAGATCAAAAGGGAAAAAATGAGAAAGAATAAAGTAAGTTAAAAAAAAAACTATACTTTGATTTGCATTCACAGTCCATCAGTTCTCTATCTGGATATGGATAGCATTTTCCTCTGTGAGTCCTTTTTCTTGTTCTTTTTCTTGATTACCTTTTCATTCTTCTCTTGATTCTTGTGTTTGAAAGTCAAATTTTCTATTCAGCTCTGGTCTTTTCACTGAGAAACCTTGAAAGTCGTCTATTTTGTTAAAAATCCATATTTTGCCTTGGAGCATGATACTCAGTTTTGCTGGGTAGGTGATTCTTGGTTTTAATCCTAGCTCCATTGACCTGCGGAACATCATATTCCAAGCCCTTTGATCTCTTACTGTAGAAGCTTCTAGATCTTGGGTTATTCTGATTGTGTTTCCACAATACTCAAATTGTTTCTTTCTGGCTACTTGTAGTATTTTCTCCTTGACCTGGAAACTCTGGAACTTGGCGACAATATTCCTAGGAGATTTCTTTTTGGGATCTATTTGAGGAGGTGATCTGTGGATACTTTCAATTTCTATTTTGCCCTGTGGCTCTAGAATATCAGGG
>CM053625.1:167555071-167597145 GCA_028646595.1 Phalanger gymnotis | reverse complement strand
TAGAGTCTGAGACTGAATCTGGGTGCGTTTTCGCTGCCTGGCCATGTTCCCAGCCAACTCACTTGACCCTTGAGTCTTTCAGTGGGTTATGACTGCTTGTAGACTAAAGAGTTCTATGTTCCAAGCCTGGGGGTATGCACCAGCTCTGACACACCAGCACTCCTCCTTTCCCAAGAACCCCCAACCCAGAATGGACTTAGATCTTCAGCAGGCTCTTCACTCCTGCTCTGATCCACCACTTAATTCCTCCCACCAGGTGGGCCTGGGGCCAGAAGCAACTGCAGCTGTAGTTCTGTAGCTACCCCATCTCTGCTGCCCCCAGGGTGGTGGTGGAATTGCAAACTCTATCCCAGTCCCCAGCAGCTTCTCCCACTAACCTACTCTGTTGTCCTTGGTGTTTGTGGGTTGAGAAGTCTGGTAACTGCAGCAGCTCAGTGATTCAGGGTGCTAGGGCATGCTCCACGCGGCTCCTCGTCTGGTTGCCCACGCTGGGCTCAGCTCTGCTCCCCTCTGCTCCCAGCTCCGTGTGAGTTAGACCTTACCCAGAGACCATCCAGGCTGTCCTGGGCTAGAGCCCTGTTTCCCTCTGCTGTTTTGGGGTTTCTGCAGTTCTAGAATTGGTTTAGAGCCATTTTTATAGGTTTTTGGAGGGACTTGGCGGGGAGCTCATGCTAGTCCCTGCTTTCCAGCCGCCACCTTGGCTCCGCCCCCCCCGTGAGTCCTTTGTACTTGTCTTGGATCATTGTGTAGCTGTGAAGAGCTGAATCATTCATAGTTGATCGTCACACAATGTTGCTGATACTGGGTACAATGTTTTTCTGGTTCTGCTAATTTCAATTTGCATCAGTTTGTACAAATCTTTCCAGGTTTTTCTGAAATCTGCCTATTCATCATTTTTTATTGCACAATAGTATTCCATTACATATACCACAGCTTGTTCAGCCATTCCCCAAAATGATAGGTATTCCCTCAGTTTCCAACATTTTTCCACCATGTAAAAGGCTGCTATAAATATTTTTGCGCAAGTAGGACTTTTCCCCTTTTTTATAATCTCTTTGGGATACAGACCTAGTAGTGGCATTGCTGGATCAAAAGGTATGCTCAGTTTGGTTGCCCATTGGGCATAGTTCCAAGTTGATCTCCAGAATGGTTAGATCACTTCATGACTTTTACCAATAATGCATTAGTGTCCTAATTTTCCCACATCTCTTCCAACAGCCAATATTTTCCTTTTTTTGTCATACTAATCAGTCTGATAAGTGTGGGTTGGTACCTCAGAGTTGTTTTAATTTGCAGTTCTCCAATCAAAAGTGATTTAGATCACTTCTTTATATGCCTATAGATAGCTTTGATTTCTTCATCTGAAAACTGCCTGTCCATATCCTTTGACCATTTATAAATTGAGGAATGGCATGTATTCTCATAAATTTGATTCAGTTCTGTATATATTTGAGAAATGAGGCCTTTATCAGAGACATTTGCTGTAAAGATTGTTTTCTAGTTTTCTGTTTTCCTTCTAATCTTTGTTGCATTGGTTTTGTTTGTACAAAAGCTTTTTAATTTAATGTAATAAAAATTATCTACTTTACACTTTAAAATGTTCTTGATCTCTTGTTTGGTCATGAATTCTTCACCTTCCTCATGTACCTGACAGGCAGACTATTCCTTGGTCTTCTCATTTGCTTATGGTGTCATCCTTTATGTCCAAATCATGCCAAAGGTGTGTCATAGCTAACTTTTCTAAAATTCTATTTACCTCTTTAGTCTCTTTCTTCTTCATTTTTTGATTAGATTTATTGAGTTCTGAAAGCAGACAGTTGAGGTCCCCTACTAATACAGTTTTGCTGTCTATTTCTTCCTGTAGCTCACTTAACTGCTTCTTTAAGAATTTGGATACTATACCACTTGGTGCATATCTGTTTAGTATTGACATTGCTTCATTGTTTATGGTACCTTTTAGCAAGATTTAGTTTCCTTCTTTATCTCTTTTCATTAGTTCTATTTTGGCTTTTACTTTGTCTGAGATCAAGATTGCTACCCCTGCTTTTTTTAACTTCAGCTGAAGCAGAATAGATTACCTTTACTCTGTGTGAGTCTCTCTTCTTCAAGTATGTTTCTTGTAAACAATATATTGTAGGATTCTGGTTTCTGATCCACTCTGCTATCCACTTCCATTTTATGAAAGAGTTCATCCCATTGACATTCAGAGTTATGATTACTACCTGTGTATTTCCCTCCATCCTATTCTTCCTCCTGTTTTTCCTCTCTCTCCTTTCATTTTTTCCTTCCTTACCATTGTTTTGTTTCTGTCTACTACCTCCCCTGATCTTTCTTCCCTTCTGTCAGTCCCCACCCCCATTTACTTAATCTTCTCTCCTCCTACTTCCCTGTTGGGTAAGATAGATGTCCATATTCAAATAATTGTGTGTATGATTCCTTCTTTGAGCCAATACTGATGAGAGTAAGGTTCAAGTGATGCTCATTGTTCACCTTCCCATCTTCCCTTCCACTGTAATAGGTCATATGTGCCTCTTCTTCTGAAATAATTTACCCCATTCTACCTTTCCCTTCCTTTTGTACCCAGTGTACTTCTCTTTCTCATCAGTTAATTTTTTCATGTTATTCCCTTAAAATCACCTTATACCCATACCCTCTGTTTATGTATATTCCTTCTAGCTATACTATTTATTAGTGATGCAGTTTTTAAGAATTGCCGGTATCATCTTCCCACGTAGGGATGTAAATAGTTTGGGTCTATTGAATTCCATATGTTTTTCCTTTTTACCTGCTTATGCTTCTCTTGGGTATTGATGTTGGAGTTCACATTTTTGGTTTAGTTCTAGTCTTCTCCTTATGAGAGCTTGCAATCCTTCTATTTCACTGGGTGACCATTATTTTCCTTTGATGTATTATGCTTAATTTTGCTGGGTAAGTGGTTCTTGGTTATAGCCCTAGATTCTTGGTTCTAGTCCTAGCTCCTTTGCCTTCCAGAATATCATGTTCAATGGCCTCTGGTCCTTCAATGTTGCAGCTGCCAAGTCCTGTGTAATCCTTGCTGTGACTTCCCAGTATCTGAATTGTTTCTTTCTCACCACTTGTAGTATTTTTTACTTGACCTGATAGTTCTGAAATTTGGCTATAATGTTCCTTGGAGTTTTTATTTTGGGATATCTTTCCTCAGGTGATCAGTGGATTTTTTTCAATGCCTGTTTTGCCCTCTGGTTTCAGGACATCAGGGCAGTGTTCCTTGAAAATTCCTTTCAAGATACTGTGCAAGTCCACTTTTTGATTATGGCTTTCAGGTAGTCCAGTGATTCTGATATTATCTCTCCTGGATCTTTTTTCCAAGTCAGTTTTTTCCCATGAGGTACTTTACATTTTCTTCCACTTTTTCATTCTTCTGAATTTGTTTGATTGATTCTTGATGTCTCAGAGTCATTCATTTCCACTAGCCCAGTTCTGACTTTTAAGGTATGTTTTCCTCAATTAGCTTTTGTGCTTTCTTTTCCATTTGGCCAATTGTGTTCTTTAAGGAGCTGTTTTCTTCAGTAGATTTTTGAATCTCCTTTTCTATTTGGCCAATTCTACTTTTTAAGCAGTTTTCCAAGCTGTTGACTCTTTTTTCATAATTCTCTTGCATCACTCTCATTTCTTTTCCCATTTTTTCTTCTACCTCTATTTTATGATTTTAAGCTCCTTTTTGAGCTCTTCCATGAGTTCTTTCTGGGCTTCCCATTTTTCTTTGGAGTTTTGCCCGTAGGTGTTTTGACATTGTTGTCCTCTTCTTTGTTTGTGTCTTGGTCTTCCCTGTCACCGTAATAACTTTTTATGGTCAGATTCTTTTTTGGTTGCTTTTTGCTCATCTCTTTTTTGGGGGGAAGGGTGCCTTCTTCTTTTAATTTTGACCTCTGTACCTGGGATAGAAGGGACACACTGTCTCGGGCCTCTTGTACTAGTGGATACAGGTCCGGGCTGTTTACCTGGTATTGTACTGATGTTGCCCCTAGCCCCCAGAAAATCCTCCTGTCTGGTGCTGTGCTGTGGGGGTGGGTTGGGGGTTGGCTGGTGCTTCTAGAGGGCATAGGGGTCTGTCAGCTTACTTGGTACTGAGCTGGGGTCCTAGTGGTGGTGTTTCCGCATTTCCCTGGGGTTACACTGAAGCATGTGGAGGTCTGGCTGCTGGAGGATCCCTGTTTGCCTGGAGCTATATTGAAGCATGTGATGATTCTTGGAGCTGGAGTCTGCCAATTCTCCTGGCTATACCAAGGCATGTGTGGGTCCTGGTGTTGGTGTTTGCCTGCTCCACCACACCGGGGCTCAGGATATCCTGCTGGTTTGCTGAGGTGGAGCTTGCTGTTGGCTTGTTGGGATGCTTCCTGCAATGTGCTCCCCTTTTACCTGAGTTAAATGGATCTTTATTGACCACTTTCCAAGTTTCTTAGGCTAAAAGATTGTGTCACCCCATCTTTTTTCTGGTTCTGCTGTCCCAGGATTTGTATTGGGGTGCTGTTTCCTGGTTGTTTAGAGGTGAATATGGGACAGTTACAGTGATTTACCGCTTATCTCACCATCTTGGCAGAGTCTAGCCTCCCTCTTGTTGAGTGTATTACAGTTGGCCTCTAAGGTCCCTTCCGACTCTGAGATTTTGTGATTGTCTGACCTTACTGAGTCCTCTGCCCAATATCTCAGGCAGCTTGTAGCAGAGCATAGTATACAGTATTTTTCTCAGAATACAAACAATACTTGGAAACACATAGGGAAATACCCAGTAATACCATATCTCTGGAGCTTTACTTCTCCACTAAAGAAGTCTAACCTGGCTCCCCTCCTTCTAATATGGTTAGCTCTGCAACCATGATATAATGGCCATCCTGTAATAAACATCAGCCCAGTGGTTCTGTGTTTCACTGCTTTTACACACTATCTGAAGGTAGTCTCAAATTGGAAGATAAAGAGGTACCTTCATTAGGATTGGCAGCACCTACTGTCTTCCTGATGCCACAGTTCCATTGACCTACCTCCCTGATTGTGTTCACATAAAGTGATTCAGGCATAAAACAATATAGAGGTATGTATATTATTTTTCAGGATCCTACACGGGTGGTGTGTCCAGTAATTGACATCATTAACCGGGACACTTTTGCCTACGTGTCTTCATCCCCGGACATGAGAGGTGGTGAGTGGGGCTGGCTTCTTTTCCCCAGTAAGAATTTTTCTTGTCACCAGATTGATCATAGGAATATATCGTAAGTAAAGGAAGGAAAAAAAGCTATCAATGTCATAACTTGGATGTCCAGCCCTGATTCTGGCCATGGGTTCTTCCCTTTCACCTTAGAATCATAAAGGCGTGGATGAAGTTTTGGGAACCTCAGTATAACCTAACCAAAGAGAATAGGGGCTGAAGTGAGGATTTCCTGATAATTGGTATCCTGAGTTTAGTTCCTAAGAACTCTGGCCCAAATATTACTTTCTCCTTAGTAATTATCCACAACCTATGCTAGGGGAATGGGATAAGGGTTCTCTTTTGAGGAAGGCCAAATTATCTCAGGGTCCCCTGTAATCCATCCCAAACTTTAATATCATTTAATTTCAGAGTTGGGGATCAGGGCTCTGATAGCCCTACCCACAGAAAATGAGGAAAGTGCCCCAGCCACAGGGATCTCAGTTGTGTTCATTTTAACATACCATTATGTGACTTATGTATGCATGCGACTCATTGCTTTGACCCTTTTTATTTACTCTTGTTCAAGACTGTCCCCAAGGTATTTATCCATGTCTGGTTGCATGGAATCAACCCCGCTTCAAAGAGGGCATGGCTGATAGGGGAGGCTGTGAACCTGACATAGTATGCCTCTAAAAGAGCAGATCATTTTTCCCATTGCGTAGGCCAAGTGTATACTTCCTTACCAAGCCATACAGGTACTACTGGGTGCATTTAAGTGCTTGCAAAGGAAATGCATGAAGAAAATCAATGGGGGTATAGTATGTTTGTTTCTTATGTATCTCAAGGTTTAAAGGGGGCATATATATGTATATGTATATGTATACATATAGTATGTAATACACACATATATCTAACCATATGTGTGTATTTATGTGTGTATATACATGCATACACATACGTATATTTTTTTTGTTGTGGTTTAGGGTTTGATTGGACACTCCATTTCAAGTGGGAGGAGCTTTCCCTCAGGGAAAAGGCCCTACGTGTGGATCCCATTCAGCCCATCAAGTAAGAAATCTTTACACCTAATATTACTTTTCTTTTAAAAAATCATTCCGAACTTAAGAAATAAAACAAACATTCCATAATAGAATAGAAAAAAAGATGACTGCACTTGAAACTATAACCTAATATTATTGATAAAAGTTAGATATCTCAGGTCTATAGGAAACTAACAGAAATGTGTTAAATGCCAAAAGCTGTTTGCCAATTATTAAGTGATCAAAGGATATGAATAATTTCAAACAAATGTTAAAATATTAATGACTATATGAAAGAATCCTCCAATTCATTAAGAAGGGAATTATAAATTTAAATAACTCTGGGGTTTGCCTCATACTCTAAAAATTTGCAAAGAATAGAAAAAACTGAGATATGTTGGAGGGACTATGGAAAAACAGGCACACTAATATATTTTTATGGGGCTGTAAATTGCTCCACTGACTCCGAAAACAATTTGGAACTCTACAAGGAAAGTGACTTATCTATCCACATACTTCAGCCCAGTGATCTCACTACTGGGCATATGTCCTAAAGGACTTCAAAGACAAAAAAAAAATCCAGGATTTACCAAATTATTCACAACAGCATTTTCATGATAGCAAAAGACATGAAAGAAGTGTCCATTGATTGGAAAATGACAGAATAATCTGTAGTATATAAAAGTAATAGAACAGTATATGCAGTAAGAAATTAAAATGAGGAATTTGGAGAAGTGGGGGAAGATTCGTGTGACTGATGCAGAGAACCAGGAAACCAGAACCGAAAAAATTATACATAGTGACAACAATGTAAATTGAAAGATCCCTAAAAGGAAGTTGAGTAAGTGAAAAATCAACACTGGTCCCAAAGAAGAGATAATGAACATTAAAATCTCTTTCCTGTCATCAGAGTCAAGGAATCACAACAGCACGGTGCGATAGATAGATAGATAGATAGATAGATAGATAGATAGATAGATAGATAGACAGACAGACAGACAGAGATAGACATATAGATAGACAAGGTCATTATATCAATTGACTTTGTACAACTTATAGTATTCTTGTTCTTTTGGCTACCATCCTTGTATAGTGCGTGATCTCAGGAAAGGCAGGTCAGTGTGATAGACAAAGTACTGCCACTTATGGGCACGGTGCTGGCTACTTAACCTCTCATTTGAGTATCCCCTCAAAAGCAGGGGTGATAATTCATTCCCTTCCTTAACTGAGTTATTAGTGCAAATATTATCATTCCCATTTTAGAGCTGAGAGAACTGAGACACAGAGAGGTGATTTCAACAAGCATTTATACTGTCATATATAAATATATACATATATACACATATGTGCATATATATATTTACATATATATATGTCTGTATGTATCATATGGTACATGCCAGGGACTGTGCTAAGCTTTGGAGATACAAAGACAAAAATGAAGCAATCTCAGCCCCTCAAGCAAGCATTTGCTTTCTTTTAGGAGAGAGACCATTTATATGTACAAGTATTTCCAAAGTATGTACAAAATATACAATGTAATGTTGGGATGTAGGATACCAGCTACTAGAGGGATCAGAAAAGTCTTTACACCTGAACTGACTTTTGAAGGAAATGAAGGATTAATTCTAAGAGGTGGGAGTGGGAAGGGAACATTTTGCAGGCTTACCCAAAATTGTACAATTCCTATGTAGCAGATCCAGGAATCAAGCCCAGTTCGTCTGACTTCTCTTAAGGACATCTACCATCACAACATGTAGACAAGAATCCCACTTTTTCCATTTGCATGCTGTTTAGGAAGACTGGATGCAACATTGGAGGAATTTTTGACAATTCATTTTGAACCCCTGAGTATGCCCTGGGACAAGATTAGTCCACATTTTCTCCTCTGGGGGCCTACTGCTTGTTGATACATAAGGGGTGTACAGGACAGCCCCTACAAGGGCCTAGAATGTTGTAGCAAGAGAATGTCAGTGATTACCAGGCTATATCAGTATGGAGTCAAGTAGTGGGAAGGGAAGAATAGAATAATCATAAGCATTGCCATGAGTGGATAATTATGGTGAAATATGCTATTATTTGCTTATGAATATGATACCTTGACTTTTTTTAAAAAAATCCATGAATCGGAATGGATTTACACTGACCCATTTGACTTATGATATCAAGTCCCTTCAATCCAACCTCCATGTTACAGGATCACAGATTTAGAGATGGACTAGGAT
Organism: Phalanger gymnotis; assembly: GCA_028646595.1. Classification (NCBI taxonomy): domain Eukaryota; kingdom Metazoa; phylum Chordata; class Mammalia; order Diprotodontia; family Phalangeridae; genus Phalanger; species Phalanger gymnotis. The sequence continues at coordinate 167,588,716 of CM053625.1, read as the reverse complement.
CACTGAGATTGAGAGAGACTAAGTGATTTGCCGAGGGTCATTCAGCCAGTACAGGGCAGCTAGATGTACCAGGTTCGAGTCTGGAAGACTTATCTTCGTGAGTTCAAATCTGGCCTGAGACACTAACTACTGTGTTTGCCTTAGTTTTCTCATCTGTAAAATGATCTGGAAAAGGAAATGGCAAACCACTCCAGTAACTTTGACAAGAAAACCCCAAATGGGGTCACGAAGAGTTGAACATGACTGAAAATAACTCAACAACAACAATTCAGCCAGTAGGTGAAAGAGGCAGGATTTAAATTTAATTCTTCCCGACTCCAAGCCCATTGCCCCGTCCCCTGTGCCACCAGAGGCAGACATTAGAGGCTTATCCTAATCTAGAGTTAAGTTCATTTAGAACACCCAGAGACTGGCCTTTAGGACTGCAGCATCATGAGCAGGATTTATGATATCCGTGAGGCACACAGCACTCAACAAGCACAGAGAATGTGAAATGTATGGCATTCACTGCCCACCACGTGCTTACATTTTAAAATGTCTGACTGCCTTAAAATGGCATCAGGAAGATACAAATGATAAGATAGTTATCTTTGAGATCTATAAATGAATGCCACCAAATGTGTGTTTCTCAAAGCAAAGGGTGGGAACTTGCAAGAGGGACCCAGTGAATCTACAAAAATGGGTCATGTATGTCAAACAGGAGCCACTAACCCATATGTAAGGATTCTTGCAATGCCATATTGACTTAATTTTATGTCTTCTTCCATTTTTAAAAATTTGCGTATTTAAAATATACAATTTAAAATATTGAATAGTTTTAAAAATCTATGTTTTATTGCATTTTTATTTATTTTGCTAAATATTTCCAATTACATTTTAATCTGGATCAAGCTGCACTCAGAAGTATCATGGGCAGCATGTTGCCCCCTGGCCTAGTGTTTGACGCCCTGGATATAGACCACAACCATCAAGCTCCAGATAGTTAGGGTTGATAGAAGCTAAAGGTTAAGTCAATAAGATATGAATCAGCCTCTCATGATTCCATATTCTCCCTCTTGACATCCCTCCCTTCCAGCCTTTAAATTCTTCAGCGTTGCCGAGAAGAAAACCAAAGCTGCAAAACGTCTAAGAGCTGCTTGTGGAAGTAAAATATAGCTATTTATGTAGATATGTATTTATTCATTTATTTATTATCTGTCTCTATCCTCAATCATTAACTCATTCATTTATCCCTATCTGTTTCTATCTATCTCTCCACCTATCACCTGTCTATTGAGGGATGATGATACATTGGCCTTTGCTATGCTGAGCACAGGGGATATTCTCAATAAATGTATAATTAGTCAATGGCCAATTGTTATGGGCCTTAGCAGTAGTAGACGCTTGTGGAGAGAAGGGAATAGGTGGAAAAAATTTGCAAGCCATCCATCTAGACGTTCCAGAAGGGTGATCATTACAAAGTCAAAGACAAACCCAGCAGCCTATCTGCCTCTTTAAAGGGCAAGTGTTTCTTGCTCTCTCTGTGAAACTGGCCTCTCCCTGGAGTCATTTTACTAATGAGAGAAACAGGGCTCAACAAGAAGGGGCCAGGCTTAGGAAAAACTCAGTCAGTCCCCTTGCAGTCTTGGGAACGCTGACATTTAATCAGAGTGTTCCTGAGGTCTAACACTAGCACCGCTCTGTGCCAGGCACTGTGCTAAGTGCTTTTACAATTATCATCGCATTCGATCCTTAAAACAACCCTGTGAGGATGTCTCCCTGTCTCACAGTTGAAGAAACCAAAACAAATGGAGGCTAAGTGACTTGCCCAGGGTCTCACAGCTATTATGTGACTAAGACTGGATTTGAACTAGTTCTTGTAGAGCTCTCTCTTCTGTGCCATCAACTTACTCTTGTAGAAATTAGTGGCTTGCCCCAGATCTCATACATACATACACACACACACACACACACACACACACACACACACACAAACAAACAAACACAAACACATATATATCAGAGGCTGGGCTTGAACTCAGGTCTTCTCAACCCTAGGTACAATATACTGTCTACTAGATTAGAAGCTAAGAGACCTGAGTTTTATTCTCAGTCACAGTGACTAGTTGGGAGACCTAGAGTGAGTCATTTAGCATCCCTAGGCCTTAGCTGGATGTTTAGGGGGTTGAACTAGATGAGTTCTGCATCCCCTCCCAGCCCTAGTGTTCTCTGATTCTCAGAACAAAGCTTTGGCTACACCCAACAGAGAGCATTTTTTGGTCCCACAGTGTTCTCAGTTCTTCTTCAAGCTTCTCTAACTCCTTGGATTTGGATTCAGAGGACCTAAGTTTGAATCCTAATTCTGCTATTACTAGATGATCTCAGGCAATTTGCAGAAACATGGAATTGCCTGTTGGCAAGAGTTGGAAGGAACCCCAGCTAGTCTATCCACACACCCATCAAAAGAGTCCCTCCCACTACACACCAGAGAAATAGCCTTTCAGCCTTTGCTTCAAACACCTCCAATGAGGAGAAACCTAGTACCTCCTGGGACAACCCATGGGATAGCTCTGGTTGTGAGGACATTTTCCCTTACATCTACAGTATCCTTCAGGTACTTGTCTCCACTGTGTCTCCTCTTCTCCATTTCATATATCCCCAATTCCTTCAAAGGCAGTTGGTGGCACAGTGGCTAGAACGCTGGGCCTGGCATCAGGAAGACCTGAGTTCAAATGTGGCCTCAGATACTCATTACTGGGCAATACTGTTATACTGGGCAAGTCACTGTTAGTTTTTTCAACTATAAACTGGAGATAATGAGAGCAGCCACCTCGCAGGGTTGTAGTGAGGACCAAATGAGATAACATTTGTAAGATACTTAAGATGGTGCCTGGCATAGAGAAGGTGCTTCATAAATGCTGCTTTCTTTCCTTCCTTCCTTCAACCAGCCGTCACATAAATGCACTCAAGACCCATTTACATCCTAATTTCCCTGCCCTGGACTCTCCTCAGATTATCAGCATCCTAAAAGTTTGTTCACCTCTCAGAGCTTCAGCTTCCCATTTGTAAACTGGAATTGGACTAGATTGTTTTTCTGGCTCTGATTCCCAAGATCCTTCCTCTTGCCCGCATGGTTCTTCCACCCCCACTATCAGGCAGTTAAGAAATAAATAATATTAATAATGATAGCTAATATTTACATAATACTATCTGCCAGGCATCATGCTAAACCCTTTACAATTATTTCAATGAACCAGAATAAAAGAGAGAGCTTTATCAAGATCCTGTTTTGCACTAATGATCAGTTGATAAAGCAGCTTTCCTAAGCCTTTTGTTTTCTTCTCCTTTAAGGGACCAGGCTTTGTATCCTTTTACTGATATAGTTTCTAAGAGAGTCTTCCAAGGTAGGATCCTTCTGAGAGAATGGGTAAATTTTCTCCAAGTGCTAAGTGCATCTCTGTTTGGAAACCTGCAGTCAGTGCCATGAGCCCTGGGCCTTAGGGAGAGGCATACTGACGGGGGTAGTCTGCCACTGAGACCCAGGAAATTTATGAGCGACAGCACAATGCCCAGGCAGTTTCACATGTTGAGGTGCATGTCCTTGTTCCAGGTAAAATGGAAATTTATTGGTCCTTCTGCAAAAGGACAGAGGACATGGCCTTGGTCTCTGGTTTCTGAAGAGATTCTGAGAGCTTCTGCCTTCTTTTTACTCACTCTCCTCTCCCTTTTCCTGATGTGCAGGACCCCAATAATTTCCGGAGGGCTGTTTGTAATGAACAAATCCTGGTTTAATCACCTGGGGAAGTATGATGCAGCGATGGACATCTGGGGTGGAGAAAACTTTGGTGAGTCCCAGCTCTTGCCCGGCCAAACCTTGGCACCAAATGGAGCCTTAGGCCTGAGGGGCTTAGAACGAGACAAAAAAAAATTCAGATGTACTTTGGGGATAGCTTGCTATCTCAGCAGCTATGTGAGAGTGCGGTGAGTAAATAAGCTTGAACAAGCTGAGACGGTGAGGAAGTGGTGAAATAGATGATTTTAGTTGGTGGCTAAAGCTATGAGGTGTTGCAGGTGAGAGCCAGAAGTTTGTGCAAGGAAAATTAAGAGGGTGAGGAATCATGATGGATTGGACAAAAGGCTGGCCTGGAGTCAGAAAGACCAGGGTTCAAACCCTGTGTTTGATTCATAGGACCTTCCTGGGCATCCTTTTGGTGTGACTGGCAAACTCTTCACTAGGACTTTAGTTCAGAGGGCTTGCCCCTACACCGATAAAAATCACCAGGCTGGGCAGTAAAAGGGGGAGGAAGAGGAGACCGGACTATGGGGTGTCACGCAAGGATCCTAAGCTCACTTTGCGACCTTCTTGGCCTGCAGGAGCCTGCCGGGTGAATGGCAGCATTACTGAGCAGACGCACTGGCTCCAGGAATGATCTATAGGGCCAGGGTCTGGCGTTTAGCAGTAATCTCATCTATTGTCAGGCTGCTATTGTTTTCCTCCATGCCTGCCTCCTTTGTGTTTTACGGCCTTCTTCCTCAGTCAGTAAGAGTTATTTTCCCCAAATTGATTGCCGCCGGCCTGACCTGCAGCATCTGCTCTCCCCAACCCGCCAGTGGAAAGAAATCTATCAGAAAAAAGTTTAGGCCAGATCAAAGGCCCAACAGATGCCATGGAAAATGAAAACAATCATAAACCAAACTGAGTCCTAACCCATTCCTGGCCCAGGCAGATCCATCACTGTCTGAAGAAGGCCCAGTCTCCTGCCACCTTTCATGCTTTCTGTACCCCGAGAAGCCAGCTCCCCACTCCCAAAGCCTTTGCCGACCCTGGTGGGGTCTCATGTTACTGCTTTAGCGTTTCTGCCAGGATCACATTATGGAGGCTGAAATGATGATGAATAAGGCTGAAGCCACATGAGCTGCTGCTGTTCAGGCTTGCATTGGGGCAGCTCCTTCAGTGGACAGAACAGAAAGGGCTTTCTAGAACTCACTAAGAATCAGAGAGGACCATGGAATGTTCAAACTGGAGGAAAGCTCAAGGTCATCTAGTCTAATGTCCCACCCCATGCAGGGGTCCCCTCTGTGTGTGTATCTATAGCTATATCTACATTTCTATAGATATACATACATACATACACACACATGTATACATATATACATACATGCACATGAATTGCCAACATTTATATAGCACTTAAAAATTTGTAAAATACTTCTATTTATTACTTCTTTCTCTGGATTCAGGTAGTGTCTTCCGTCATATGTCCTTTGTAGTTAATTTGGGTATTTGTAATAATCAAAATGACTTAGTCACTCAAAGTTACTGTTACTGTATACAACGTTCTCTTGGTTCTGCTCATTTCACTCTTTGTTATTTCATGCAAGTCTTTCCATGTTTTTCTAAGATCATCAAGCTCATCCTTTCTTACAGCACAGTAGTATTCTATCACAATAATATGCCACAATTTGTTCAACATTTCCACAATTGTAGAAGTATGTATAGAATGATTTTACATACGTCTGTGTATATGTAGGTGTGTGTAATAAAAGCCATCTCTAGGGAAGGAGGGAATGGAAAAAAAGAAATTTACATGATACCTTTATTATGTATTTAAAAGGAATAGCAAGTTGTAAATAATAGATTTGCAGTTTCATGTGCCATCATTTTTTATTATACTATGTTATGGGAAAAATTTCGAAATACTTTACATTTTATTTATTTTATTTTATACTTTCCTCACAAAAACACTGTGAAGTAGGCATTCCTAATGTCCCTATATAACAGGTGAAGAGAGAGAGTTAAATGAATTGTTCAGGGCCACACAGCTAGAAAGTGTTTGAGGCAGGATTTAAATTCAAGTCCCCCTGACTCTCGGGGCAATCGAGTGGCACAATGGATAGACGGCCAGGTCTGGAGTTAGGACTATGAGTCTTCTCAAGTTCAAACGTGCCCTCAGACACTTACTAGCTGTATGACCCTGGGCGAGTCACTTAATCCTTTTTGCCTCAGTTTCCTCATCTGTAAAAGGAGCTGGAGAAGGAAATGGCAAACCACTTCACAGTCTCTTCCAAGAAAACCCCAATTGGCATCACAAAAAGTTGGACATGACTAAACAACAATTTTCTGACTCACAATCCAACATTCTATTCACTAGACTACCTGCCTACCAATTATCACTTTCTCTTTCTCTTTCTTTCCTGTATATATCTCCGTCTCTGTCAACTAATCAGTGCCTGTCTACTATCACTCTCACCTTCTCTGTCTGTCTTTCTCTCCTGTATCTCTCCATCCCTGCTGTCTGTCTGTCTGTCTATCTATCCATCCATCCATCTATCTATAATAGTAGGTTTTTACATGTAATGTTAGATTTTATGGAAAAAAACCAATGCATTATCTTATGCATAGGACTCATGGTCCTAAAAAAATCTCTGTGAGATTGGTAGGTAGGTACTATAATTATTAACCCCATTTTTTTCAGATGAGGAAATTGAGGCTTAGAGAAGGGTTAAACAACTTGCCCATTGAGTGAGTGTTGGAAATAATTCCAAATAACACACATTCTGTTATTCCATGTTACCCCCCTTCCATTATTCTGGACGTCATGCGGATACGGTAATGGAAGGAAGGCAAGCACTAGCAGCTGGTGGAAATCATAAAAGATCTTGAATGGAAGGTGGCTGTAGAGGGTTAGGATAAGGTTTGAAGGATACTAGAGATTCAAGGTGAGGAGGCAGTAGGTTCCAGGAAGGGAACTCACTTTTTTTTTAACTTGTGCATAGTCATTGAGAGAGGAAATGGAGTTCCATTTGTTAAGAATAGGAAAAAGGCCACTTTGGTTGGACTGCAGAATGTGGGAAAGGGGAGTAATATATAATAAGGCTAGAAAGGCAGATTGAGCCCAAGTTATAAAGAATTTTAAATAACGCAGAAGTTTTGCATTTGACCCCAGAAGTTTGTTGAGTAGCAGAGTATTGTGGTCAAACCAATGCTTTAAGAAAATCACTTCAATAGCTGGATGATTGAAAAGGAGAGAGATTTGCAGCAGGGAGACCGATTAGGAAGCTATTATCATAGTCCAGGCAGGATGTGATAAGAGCCTGAGCTAGATGGGTGGCCTTGTGAATGGAGAGAAGAAACAGGTGCAAGAGATGCTGTGGAAATAGTAACAAGACTTGAGAGGACTGATTGTATGTGTGGATTGAGGGAAAAGGCAGAGTTGAGGATTACTTGTGAGGTTCTGAAGCTAGGTGAATGGAAGGATGGTCATACCCTTTACATAAATATGGAAGTTCAAAAGAGAAGTAGGTTTTAGGGGAAAGATGACAAGTTCTGGTTTGGCCACATTGAGTGTAGGATGCCTGTTTGACATCTGGTTCAAAATATCTACTAGTCCAGGGGTGGGGAACCGGCAGGCTAGAGGCAACATGTGGCCCTCTAGGTCCTCAAGTGTGGCCCCAAACTGAAGTCAAAGATTCAGCCAAAGGCCACACTTGACATCTAGAGGGCCACATGTGGACTTGAGGCCTCAGGTTCCCCACCCTCTTCTAGCCATTTGGTGATGTGGAACTGGAACACAAGAGGGAAAGTAGGCTTAGACAGATGGATCTGGGAAACATGTATAGTGATATTAACTCCAAGGAAGCTGATTGCTTCACCAAGAGATGGAGTGTAGAGAGAGGATAGAAGAGACCCCGGGATAGAGTCTTGAGTAACATCCATGGAAATTGAAGTCAGGTTGATAACCTAGCAAAAGTGATGAAAAAGGAATGGTCAGACAGAAGAGAATAATATCCCCAAATGCAGGGCAGCTGGGTAGTACAGTGGATAAAACACCTGACCTGGAGTCAGAAAGACCTGAGTTCAAATCTGGCCTCACACACTTACCAGCTGTGTGACCTTAATCTTGTTTGCCTCAGGTCCCTCATCTGTGAAATGAGCTGGAGAAGGAAATGGCAAAGCACTCCATTATCCTTGCCAAAAAAAATCCCAAATCAGGTTGCATCTTACAAGACTGAAACAACTCAACAACAGCAAATTCCAAAACCCGAAGAGAGTGTCCAGAAGGAGAGATTGGTCAATAGTGTCAAATGTTGCAGAGAAGTAAAGAGAGATAAGCATTGAGAAAAGGCTATTAAATTTAGCAATTAGGAGATTCACTTCAAAGAGAAGTTTCAGTTAAGTGATGAGGTCGGAAGCTGAATTGTGGAAGGTTGAGAAGCAAATCCAAGGAGAGGAAGTGGAAGCAATGAGTATAGATAATTTTTCCCCTGGGAATTTGGCTGTGAAAGAGAGAAGAAATATTTAGGACATTAGCTTGAGGGGAAGAGAGGGTCAAGTGCAGGAATTTTTTGTTTTTGTTTTTGTCTTATTTTTAATGGATGGGAATACCTACACATGTTTATAGTCACAAAAGGAAAAAAAATAGAGATTGTAAGACTCTCCACTGGGGGAGAGCAGAGCAGATGGGATGGAGGGCACCTGGGGATGGGCTTTGCCTTCTCAAGGTGAAGTCACTTACTTTCCTCATCTGTTAAATGGGGATAATATTAGCATCTTACCTCACAGGTTGTGGTAGGGATCAAATGAGATAATGTATGTAAAGTGCTACATAAATGTTAGCTGTTATGGTGGTTATGATTTAAAATTGCAAGGGACCCCAGAGGCCTTCTAATCTCTTCCTTTCCTCATTTTAAAGATAAGGAAACTGAGGCCTAGGTTAAGTGGGGGTCAGAGCTGGGATTTGAACCCGCAGCAGGTGTTCTAACCACTGTACCTCGCTGCTTCTCCTTTACATATAAAAGGAGTTTTGCTTTCTTATTTTACCAGCATCTGGAAGTAGCCCCCTCTTCTCTGGTACTTTCCAGGCTTGTCATGTCTGAAATAGAAATTAATTACCAGTTGACCAAACAGCAGCTATTAAATGGTTAACAGGTCTCCACCTGGCAGAGCAGATGCCCCTGTTGCATCTCTCTAGGCTATCCTTGCCTTATTCCACCTCTTCCTTCATCTGAGGAGAAAAGCACCTGGTTTTTAGGCTGCCTTGCCTGTGTGGGAGACACGTGACTGGCCAGTCGCTTTCATTCCCGCCCCTGCCCCCCTTCCCATTTTCACCAAAGGCCAATGATATGGATGCCTTTTATTTATTTTTTCTTTTCTCCACAAGGTGCTTCTGCAACAGACTGAATGGCTCTGATAATTACCTCTCCTCTTCAGCATATGAAGAGATTTTAGGAAAAGTGACTTTCAAGGTTTTTTTTTTTTCAGTGACTCATTTGCATTAAAATTGGTTGCTTAAACTCCAATTTTTGTAACATGTGATACATGTAATCTATCTGCTAACTTCAGGCTGGATCTCACTTATAGGTGTTGATCTCTAGAGAATAAAGGCATCTGTTGCCTAGCAAACAGGGAGGTGGGACAAGCCAGTGTGCAGATATTCTGACAGGAGGCTAGGGAGCTTCCTGAATGCAGTATGGTGCATTTCCAAAGTACACCTGGTTGATGTTTCTTGAGGTTAATGCTGGGAAGGAAGAAAAGAAATGATAATATTAATAATAATAACTTTCTCAAAGTGGGCCCAACCCATCATTGTGGGGAATTCCAACAAATAAACCGTACTGGTCCCAAAGTATTCTCATAGAGAAAGCTGTTTCCCAAAGTTGACATGACAGTGATCCATACACATTTAAGAACAATGTTGAATAGATATGACTGAAACAAGTACTTATGACCTCACATCTACATGGATTGAAAAGTTTTCAAAATATAGAGACCTAGCAGAAGGAATCTGAACCAAGTGGGGTCAGGATGAGGTGCATACCATCCCTATTTGCCCTCCACAGTGCTGCAACCGTCCCGAACAGGATTTCAGTGAGCCCATAGAAGATGCATTCATGTCCTAGTACTTTTATTCAATTACGAAAAGCATTTCTTTTATCCATCTGTGCATAGTATACAGAACATTGAATCAAAAAGAATAAAAGCATGGCAGCTCATCCCAGAGACGTTTCTATCTAAACTTCACTAAAAAGATGAGAATGAAATTAATAATAGTAATAAATGTGTGTATTACTTTACAGACAAGGTACAATTTGATAAATGTATATTATTTTGCAGACAAAATATAACTTAGATTATTTCTTGATCTTTACAACTGCAAAGATACAACTTTAGATATAGGGTGTATCTAAATGTGTATATTATATGTACATATATATGCTAAACATATACATTATACACACAGATCTGGGTGTATATACACATACACGCATATGCATATATACATACACATATATACACATGCATATGCAGATACACGTGTGTGTGAATATATAAATATATTTACACATACTTGCACTTATGGGCAATATAAGTAACATCTCCTTTTCACAGGTGACGGAAGTGAGCCTCAGACAAGGATGAATTTCTTAAGACTCCATAGCCAGCGTGAGGCAATAGGGTTTCCTCGAGAGAACTTTGAGCCTGAAGAGCTGGGTTGGAAATCCACTGCTTTTTAGCTGTGTGACTTTCAATAAGCCACGTAATCTCTTTGTGGCCTATGAGAGACAAGTGGCAGAGTGGATGGAGCGCTGGGCCTGGCGTCAAGAAGACTGGAATACAAATCCGGCCTCAGTCACTTACTAGCGCTGTGATCCTGGACAAGTTACTTTACCATCTGCCTCAGTTTCCTCATCTGTAAAATGGGGATAATAATAACACCTACCTCACAGGGTTGATGTGGGGACCGAAAGAAATAACATTTGTGAATCTCTTATTGCAATGCCTAGCACCTAGTGAGTACTTAATAATTTTATTTCCTTCCTGCCTGTCTGCCTGAGTATGGCAGTGGCTCACAAGCTGTGGAAAGTCTTAGAGAGATGGAAGGTGTTAAATATAAGCCTGGGCACAGCCTGACCAAGTGTGGAGAGGCTTGGCACTAGAAGGCTGGTCATCAGAGGATCCAGCCTATTTTGGCCATGGTAGAACATGAAACAAAAAAAAAAAAAGCAAAACAGCCAGCCCGTGTATTATAGATATTATAGATATATTAATAGATATCCCATGTAGTCCCCTTTTTCTTTGACAGTGATAGTGGGTTGTTTCAAGAGGTAACCAGTTCTCCAACATCGAAAGTCTCCAAATAGAGCTAGATGACTGACTACTTTTTGCTAAAGAAGGGATTCCTGTTCAGGTATATATTAGACTGGAGCCTGGGGCGTAGTCGGTGCTTAATAAATGCACGCTGATTAACTGATTGACTGATAACCTCTGAAATCACTTTCTATTCTGAGACTTTATGTCTCAGACACATTTTTATATGTTTGGGGGCAGCTTGTCACTGTGGTAAAACCATCCTCGAGCATTTTAGCCAGAGCTACCAGAAAGAGAGGTGTGGGTTTAAGCAAGAAAAAGTAGAGATGCTGGGATGGGGATGAGAATGGGGATGCCATTCACACACACACACACACACACACACACACACAGTGGGGCGGGGGAGAGAGAGAACGAAAGACCTTTGTTATGCTTATAGAAGTTATCAGGAGAGGCAGCCCAATGTAGTGGAGAGGATGTTGGACTTCAAGGCAGGAAAGACCTGGATTTAAATCCCACTCTAACATTTACTAACTATGGGATCATGGGCTAGTTACCCTTTCTCATTTGTAAAATGTAGACAACGATAGCTCTAGGACTTGTCTCACAAAAAGGCTGTGACGCTCTAATGAGATAATGGATAAAAAGTACCCTAGAAATGTCAGTTATGATGTGGCCATAGGGGCTCTCCTCTCCCAAGCTGGCTCTCCCTCTAAGGTACTGTACTGTACATGTTTTTTTTTTCCCCACAGAAATTATCTATATCTAGATGTAACTATATAATTTGGTCAAGAGGAATGCTAGCCATGAAGGTAGAATTTAAGACTTGGCACCAAAATTTGGAAGGGGCCCAGCACCCTATAGTAGTCCAATCATATTCTCCCAAACCTGGAAGTCCTCCAACAGACCAAAAAACTCCTTCAGCCAGTTTAATGACTCCATAATACTTGTTCCTGTCTGCCAGTCATCAAGGAGATACCTTGTCGGGGAAGCTGGAATGTTTCCCCACTAACCCAGCAAGTGATGCCACATTTTTTTGCCACCTAACCCCATTTAAATCTCATCTGGTTGGTTCACAAATAACAAGTGTAACTCTGCTGTACCCTCACACACATACCAGACCCCAGCAGGAGGAAAAAAGGCTAACATCTGATGAATGTTTCCATCCATAGTCAAGGATGCATATCCTCCCTAGGGATGCTCAGTACCACATTAATGGCTACTCAGGGCTCTTCAAGAATGCTCATGGCATCACATAAGAATTCCCATAGCTGTGTCTCACACATGAAGTCAATCATTCTTATGGAGTATGTACTCCAAAAAAGGACCCAATAGCTCAGTGTCCCTAGACAGCAGTTATAGCGAACTTCGTCACTGGACTGTTGCTTCCACAAGTCAGTGATAACATAGTGACTGGGGAAGCCTTCTAAAAAGGGTTCACTTCGTTGCACAATCATTGTACAAGCATTTATTAAGTTCCACATGTGTCCTCCAGGCTTCAGGTTCCCCACCCCTGTTTAAGCTAGACATGGAGGATACAAAGACAAGAGTAAAGCAGATCCTGCCCTCAAGGAGCTTATACTTTCTCAGAGAATATAGAACCTAACGCAGTTTGATTATTTCCCTGGAAAATGTTCCAGCATTTGCCTCCTATAGATTCTTTACACAGTACTGGGGTCCCTAATTTATCACAATTTTAAGCTCTTTCCTTTTTCACAGGTTGGCTTTTATCTCCCCATTACTCTCAATCCAATGACATGTCAGGACCAACACCTGCATTGTTGTACCTGGTTGACTGCTTAGATATTCTCCATACCATGGAGTTCTGCTAGAGGAACACGTGGTGCAATGATGGAGCACTGGGCCTGGAGTTAGGAAGACCCGAGTTCAAATCCAGCCTCATATACTTACAAATCATCTGACATTAGACAAGTCACTTAACCTTTGTTTGCCTCCATTTCCTCAACTGTAAAATGGGCGTAGTAATAGTGGAACAACCCAAGGTTGCTGTAAGAATCAAATGGGATAATATTTGCAAAGCATTTAACACACCTTAACTACCAGAGGCTCAGGGGTTACCTCCAGCATTTGCTGGGCTTTGGAGGAAAAAGGTCAAAGGAGAGGACCTAGAAGTTTGTTCATGCCTCATAACCATGAGAAGATTTCCTTCCATGATACTCTGGTGATAAAGATAATAACAATAAAGGTGACAGCAGCTAGTGTTTAGCACTTTGAGGTTTGAAAAGGGCTTTATATATAAGTTTTATGTTCTTTGATCTTCTCAACAATCTTGCTATCGTTATCCTCATTTTGTAGATCGAAGAGGTTAAGTGACATACAGGAACACAGAGCTCAGAAGTGTCTGGGACAGGGTTCAGATTCCATGGGGACTTCTCAAGGGAGAGCGGTGTTGTTTGCCATACCCTACATTCATTGGAAGCTAAGTGAGTGGGCCGTGGCAACAAGAGGAACGTGCCGGCTGATAGCACTGTGAATAAATAAGCCTGTCTGGGTGTATATCACATGGAGGTTATTGAAGATAGCTTGAGCAAAAGCTTTCCAGCTGACCAGGACCTTTGGGTGAGTTGGAAGGTTGGCAGGCTTAAAACATCCATGCTCCATCAAGTGAATGCCCATATTCGATGAAATTATGGGCTACCTTATTTTAGAATCTCGTAGCTTCCATTTGGTTCTTGGTCTTACACGAAATGTACTTGTCATGCCTTGACTATGAAGCTGCTTTCCAGAGCAAGGAGGGCAATCTCCTATCTCACTGTGTTTGTGTGTACGTCACACTACTATATGTCCTATAAACCATGTAGAGAAATGGATGGGTGTGTGTGCAACCTGCCTGCCCACGATAAACTAGCGCTCTTCTAGTAAAGAGTTTGAAACCCTGGACAGAGGGGGTTTTAATGATGCTGGTAAAGGTGAGACTGATGTCATTTTTGTATCTTGTGCTGTAAAAAGGGTAGCATTTAAAATGTACCGTTGCATGGAGTTTTTCACGGCCAACTGTCACGATAGATGGACCACTCAAACTTAGAGAATTGGTATGGTGTTGCTGTTGTTGAGTCATTTCATTCAGACTCCTTGTGACCCCATTTAGGGTTTTCTTGTCAAAGGTACTGGAATGGTTCACCATTCACCATTTCCCTCTCCAGCCCATTTTATAGATGAAGAAACTGAGGCAAAGAGGGTTAAGTGACTTGCCCAAGATCACACAGCTACTAAGTGTCTGAGGCCAGATTTGAACTCAGGTCTTCCTGACTCCCAGCCCGGTGCTCTATCCACTGCAGATATGGAGCATAGTGAAAAAATGGAACAGTGAATTTGGAGTCAAAAGACATGAGTTCAAATCTCAGCTCTGCCCTTTACTTGTCTCCAACTGAGAGGTCAAGGACCTGATCCTAAATATTAAAATGTCACTTCTATTTGCATACCACCTTCCACCTCTGCATTGATTTTTTTAGACTGGTTCCTAGGCTGATATAGAGTTTACATTCACTTTCAGATTTGCCTTACTTGGGCAAATCATTTAATCTCTCTAGGCTTTACTTTTCGCATCAATAAAATGAGATTGGACCAGGTAATCTCTAAAGTCCCTTGGGAATCCAAAATGCCATGATCCCATGGCATCTGAAAGGATATTTTTATTCTGTATCTATACATGATGCCACCTGCCCTGATAGAATATAAGCTTCCTGAGGGAAGAACCTGTTTCATTTTTTTGTATAGCTAGTGCCCAATATAGTCTTAGCATATCATAGACACTCAATAAATGCTTATTGATTGCTTTGGGGACTCCAAAAAGCCTTAGATTCTCAGACATCAGGCTTCTTGTACAAAGAGGAAAATGATAGCTGTGGGATTGCCATTTCTGTTCACAGCTCATAGATGTAGAGCTGGAAGGGACCTTTGAGGCTCCCAAAACCTTTGCAATTTACAGATGAGGAAAATAAGGACCAAAGAAAGGAAGCAAATGGAAGAGTCAGAATTTAAACCCAGGTCCTATAACTTTAGATCCAGTCAGCTTCCACTACATCAGTTGCCCTCATCATGAAAAGTAACTGGGAATCTGAAAGTGAAAGTAAATTCTATATCAGCCTAGAAACCAGCCTGAGAAAATGAATGCACAGGTAGGTGTTATGCAAATAGAAGTGACATTTTAATATTTAGGATCAGGTCCCTCTCACTGGGAGATAGCATTGACCTGGGGATCAGAGAAGACTTGAATTCAAATTCTACCTCTGACACACCCATGTGACCTCAGGCAAATCACTTATCCTCACTAGGCCTCAATTTCCCTATCTGTAAAATGAGAAGATTGGTCTGGATTGCCCCTGAGTTCTTTCCAGTTCTCTGGCCCTTGGCTTCTGGATAACCATGTGGCTGATGCTTCTGGGGGAAGCTGCTCTGGCCTAGCAAAAGTAAGTAGAGGTTTTCAATGAAGAGATGTTAGGGATAAGCAGGGGATGAGATGGGATTTGGCTTGGGGGAGGGGGTGTCTGTGGAACAGACAACTTAGCTCTCAGATGTTAATCTGAGGTTTAAAGAAAATAAGCAGATAAAACCTTGTGCCTGATGGAAGAACAATTACACATCTCCCTGCTTGGAATTCAGAGTGGCTTTGGGTCTGCATGGAATTTATCACAAGGGAGATTATGCTGTTGCTGATTCAGCAAGAACCCCCATGCTAACTCCCCATAAAAAGTCTTTTCTGATCCCTCCTCTGCCCGCCTAACAGAA
This sequence comes from Phalanger gymnotis, assembly GCA_028646595.1. Lineage (NCBI taxonomy): Eukaryota > Metazoa > Chordata > Mammalia > Diprotodontia > Phalangeridae > Phalanger > Phalanger gymnotis. The sequence goes on along the minus strand of CM053625.1, from coordinate 167,572,899 downwards.
GCAATGGAGTGAAAGTGATGACTCGGCAGTTGCTTCCAGTGCTGAGAGCTAAGATTGTAAGCCCTACCTGGGAAACCAGCTGCTGCTCATCTCAGCTGACTGCAGACCCAGTGATCACAGCATCAACTCCCACTGCCCCGGGGAGAATCTTAGAGAGTATCTTTCGAAGGTGACAGCAGAGCTCTGGGATGCATCCGGCCCTACAATTTGGCAGAGCTTCCAGAAGGTGACACTGAATGATGTCTAGAAAAAAAAACCCAACAACAAACCATATGCACAAGAAAGTTTATTATCCTAGCTGACTTCTGGGCATGACCATTCATTCTGTACTCAGCAGTTTTACGGGAACTGAGGCCTTAACCTTTTCTATGCCATAGCATTAAGTTCTGTGCAGGCTACATCTACTTAGTTAACTTTATGAAATAGGGCTAGGTATATTTCCTGGCCAAGCAGTCCCATGCTTCCAGAAAGGACAAAACCTAAAACATGGATGAAATTCTTCAGTGAATGAAATTCTTTTCAATTCTGTTCATAAAAAGCCTCCTTGCTATATTGTTCTTTTCCCTTTAATTTGCAAAACACTGATAAATGTTTTAAACCAATTGATTCCCTTCTCTAGTTTCATGTCTCCATTTATCTCAGAAAATGAAGAGCCAGTTTACATAAAATTAGTGTAAAAGTTAGACTCCTTTACTGCTACTCAAGAACCCCTGACTTTGAATCCTACCTCAGACACTTACTAAGGATGTGACCCCAGGCAAGACACTGATCTGTGCCTCCCTTTCCTCATCTATAAAACGGATATAATAGTAGCTTCTACCACACAGGGTTGTTGTGAGAGTCAAATGAAATATTGTATGGAAAGCATATTGTAAACCTTAAAGTGATATGTGAATGTATTATCAGCATCACCACCATTATTATTATTATTATTACACACTTGAGTATAAAACATTTTCCAAAGGATCAGAAGTATAATTAAAGAGGGAAAGGAAGATAACCCTAGTAGTAGCAGAATGATCAATCAATAAATCTGAAGTGAATATATTAACAAATTCAATAAATTCTAGTGGTGTCCCATTGACCAACCCAAAGATAAAATACAAACTTTTCTGTTTAGCTTCTAAAACCCTTCACAACCAGGAACTTGGTTACTGGACCCTATTCTCTGTCTCTATACTTTGTGATCCAGCCAAACTGGCCTTTTCTCTGTTTTTCACACATTCCTTCCTTCTCCTGTCTCCATACCTTTCCACCATGTTTTGAATGCACTCTCTCTTCACCTCCACCTCATGGAAACACTCCCTCCCTTCAAAACACAACTCATACATGAAGTCTTTCCTGATTACCACCCCTTCCCCAAAGTGCTAGCACCCTCCTCAAATTTTCTTTTCTTCCTTTATATTTATTCTATATATGCTTATATGTAAGATACATCCTTATCGTGTATCTGTGTATGTATATATATATGTGTGTGTATACACACATACGATATTATATTCATATGTGTGTGTTTACTTATTGTCTCTCCTGTTAAAGTGTCAACTCCCAAGGTCCTTATAAGTAGGGATTGTTTTATTATATTTAAATTCCCAATCTCTTAAACTAGTGCCCGGTACATAGTAGGAGATTAATAGGTACTTGTTGGATGACTGATTGCATCAATAAGCTAGCACTCGATCACCTGTTATGTGCCAGGCACTGTTCTGAGGCTACAAAGATAAAATGAAACCATCCCTCGCCTAATGGATCTTACATTTATTGGGGGAAATGGATAAGCATATCCACAATACATTTCCACTTTTCTACCCGAAACATAACTAACACTTTCTGGGGAAGAAGTGTTGATGGAAATGCAGAGAGTAACACCATATCAGCCTCCTAAGAATGATACAATTAGATACTCAGCACATTTTTGGGTAGGCCAACAAGTACGTAAATGCCCATTTCCTTCTCATCTCTCCTCACTCATTCGTTCAGCAGGAATATTAAACTTAGTCCATACAACATAAAAAGTCCTATGTTGTAAGAGATAAAATGATGTATAAGATGAAATTTCTACCTTTAAAAACTTACAATCTAATAGGAAAGATGAGACAAGCACACAGATAACCACAATTGAAGAGAGTAACATATGAGAAACATAGAAAGTAGTATAAGAGTTATACAAACATTTATTCAGAGGATGGAAAGATCACTCCAGCTCAGCTAATCAGGGAAAGTTGGCATTTTCATTAAGCCCATGCATATATACAAATATATATATATATGCGTATATTTGTTTATGTATGTATATACACATACTATGCCATACAATATATAAGAAATACATGTTATGTAAATACACATATATTTCATGTAGTTATATTTTAAAATACATATATGTTATACAAATATATGCTTTAATTAGATACATGGAGATAGAAATATAGCGTTGGAGGAGAGCCTCAGTAATTCACAGAAGAAAATAAAAGCAAATTAGGTATAGGGAAAACACTGATGGCCTCATTTGTCTGTATAGCAATGTATAGAATTTGATCGGTAAGCAAAGATAACTTGAAATTTTAACACAAGCATGTAAATACAACTTCATAGGCATTACCAAAACTTGATGGGATGGGACTTACTCCTGGAAAATGACAGTGGAAGCTATATCTTTTTTTGAAAGAAATAGATATGATGGAAAGGGTAGAAAACCAGCACTATGTGTCAGGTAACTCTACACCTGAAAATCCATGAACTTGAGCTTAAAAGCAAGAAAAAGACCATTTGGGTGAGAATAAAAATAGAAATATGAGCGAAAGCTATAAGAAGGCAAAGCCTAACATAAACCTCTGTCCATGGTGCTGATGTTGCCAAGCCCTCAGCTGTTCTAAGGATCATCAACCGGAGGGGAAGATTAGACATCTGTAGAAATTACTACATTAATTACACCTAAGCTCTGTAGGAAACCAATGAATAGGTGCAACTATTGTTAAGGGTAAAGTATATGGAAGGATGCATAGACTATATGGGGAGGTGGTATCCATAAAAATGCAGGTAGGGACCCCTTACCTTTGCTGAGGTTAATCAGAGTTTTGCAGTTTTGACTTCACTAACTGAGAACTAGTCATTACAGGTCTTAATGTGGTCAGGAGCCTCATTTCCAGTGTCTTGTGATCCCCTGCTTCATTCCCCTAGTTGTGAGTTCTGTGTTTCTGCTGGAACTGCTTGCTGGACATTCCTTGCAAGCCTTCCCTGTAATGGGAGACACAGTTAACTCAGGAAATCTGTGTTGGTTTTAGTGGACTTCGGAGGACAAGTTGGCTTATAAGCCTTTTAATTCTATTCAACAAAGACTTTAAAACCCAAACTATATGCAGCATGTTGTGATGGCAACTAGATATGCAAAGCTGGTCACAAAACAGACCCTATTTTCAAGTATTTTGCATTCTAGTAGAAGAAAAGATATGTACACCAGCAAGTAGGATTCAGGGAACAGTGAGATAAATGCAAAGAAGAAAGGTCCAGACCAAGTGTTATGAGTCAATTTGATAAAGGAGGTGAGAGATTATACGCACTTAGGGAGGAGGGCATAGAAAGAGTCAAGACTCTGAAATGGGCTTTGAAGAAAGGAAATAACTTTAACAAATAAAAATGGTGAGAGGGAGAATCTTTGCAGAAACACATTGGGGAAACAGATATAGACTTGCCCACATGGTCCAGTGGTTAGTTCATGGACAATAACCTGCTATGTGATTCTCTAGGCGTCATAATTCTAGAATGTATCTTGTATTTATCTTATTTATTTACTTCATAAGTACATATAAGCTTGTAAATATAAAAAATGTATGTATATACATACACAGATATATACTTTTATAATTATAAGTTAAAATATATATTTATATATAGCTTATATATAAATATTAGTTTAATATATAAATGTACTTATATAAAAACATATACATATATTTATTTATATGAATATAAAGTATCCTCAGTTACTGGAAACCTGTCAAGATCTTGTGTTCTTAACAAAGATTCAGGATAATTGTCTATAACCATAAGGAGGAAAATGTGCTGAAATTGATGACGGGGTATTTCTCTCCCTCCCCACCCCCATCACCACTTTCCCTGTGGAAGTGTGTACCATCTTAAATATCATGTTAGGCTGTCAGGGGAAGACCCTGTCCTCAGGGTAGTAGGTATAGTAGAACTCTCAGGTGGCCCCCAGGCATCGGCTGGCCTTCTCCAGGGCTGAGAATCACTGCTTTACTCATTCCATTAAGCTAGATTCTCAAAGATAGCCACATTTGCCTATGGCAGAAAGGGAAAAGCTGAAAGATTCATACCCCCACCAACTTGGACACAGCTGGCTCTGCTAATTAAACCTTGCCAGCCTCTCCAGAGCCTCTTTCAGCAGCAGCCAGCCAAGAAGAATATGCGGCTGGGTACACAAGTGTCAGGTGGGAAGTCCCCTGGACAAAAGCTTTGGGGCTTCAAGTCCCTGTTACAATCGTTAAGCTGCCAAATCCAGATTCCCTCCTAGACTCTGATCAAGGTGACTCTCAAAATGGCCTGGAAGCACCAGGCAGGGGAACATGCTTCAACAGAAAGATTGTGGTGTCCATATGGCCCAGATTTTTCAAGACAGTCTGTATTTCAAATCATCTGTCCCTCTGTCCTCATAAACTATGAAAGTGTCCCAGACATTCCAATAATTCAGCAAAGAATAACTGTCCAAATCAAGTCAATAATCATTACCATAAAATATACGTAAGCCACAAAAGATGGAGAATTATAGACTAAAGAAGCAGAGGGATAATTTCACAAACATTTGAACGTACTATCATGCCTCATATTCATCTTTAGCTACATCTGTGTGTGCCAGGGATATATGTGATACAGTGGTAACAACGAGCCACATTCAATAACTGTAAGTCATCTATTAATCAACAAGCCTACTATGTGCCAGGCACTACGTCAGGTAACAGGAATATAAATACAAAGAATGAAACAATCCTTAGCCACAAAGAGCTTGTATTCTAATACGGAGGTAACAAACACCTATGTAACTGGATACAAAATAGATATAAGAGAATAGATTTTAAAATAGTTAACTACAAGATAGCTTAAGAGGCAGGGTATTACCAGATGGGGGATCAGGAAAGGAATCATTTAAAATAGCAGTTCTGTGAACTTGTGTGTGTGTGTGTGTGTGTGTGTGTTAATTTTAATTAGTATATTTCAACATAATTAGTTTATTTTGTAATCTGATGCATTTTATTTTATGCATTTAAAAGTGTTGTTCTGAGGAGTCTGTAGGCTATACCACACTTCCAAAGGGGTTCAGTAAGGTTCACCCTTATTAAGAAGGTAGTACTTGAACTGCTTTTTTAATGAAGGGAAGGATTCTATGTGGTAGGGAGGGAGTACATTCACGTATGGGAGAAGATCCGTCACAGAGACAAGAAATGGAGTGTCACGTGTGAGGGAGAGTAAAGAGGTCAGATGGGTTGGGTCCAGGTTGTGAAAGGCTTTATGAGCTAAACAGAGGAGTTTGTATTTTGTACAATAGGAAGACAGTGGTGTTTACTGAGTAGGGGAGTGATATGGTCAGATCTACTCCTAAGGGCTTGAAACTAAAGTGGTTGCTATGAGAATAGAGAGAAGGGGTCAAAGAGTAAAGATGTGAAGGTGGAAGCAAGATTTGGCAGGTGATAGGGCATGTGGGGTGAGTGAGTGTGATGATTCCAGGATAGTGGTTAGGTTATAAGCTTGGGAGACTGGAAGAATGGTAAAACCTTCACCACAAATAGGGAAATTTTGAAGAGGTGTGGGTTTGAGGGGAGGGATAAATTCTGTTTTAGATATTTAGTTTGATATGTCTGGGACATTCAGTTTGAAATGATTATTGGTGGTGTGAGACTGAAGTTCAAGGGAAAGACTGGTATAAAGATCTATAAGTCATCTGAACAGAGATGACATAAGCCCATGAGAAATGATGAGGTCACCAAGAAAGTGTACAGAGAGGAGAGGAGGACCTAGGACAGAGACAGCTAACCACGATTAGGAGACATGATGAGACTGATGGCAGCAAAGGAGATTGAAAAGGGGAGATCAATAAGTGAATGAATGAATAAGCCTTTATTAAGAACTTACTATGTTCTAAGAACACTGAAGATAAAAATTCAAAAGCAAAGAGAGCCCCTGCCCTCAGGAACCTTACATTTTTTATTAGAGAAGACAACAAAGATAAGAGAGTGGTGACCAGGAAGGAGTGATTTGGTCTGGGAAATCATAGAGGAGGGTGAGGGTGGTTTTCCGTGGCAGCCATAGGGCAGTTGATTGACATAGCCTTTCCAGAAATGGTAATGCTGTTGATTGGGTTACTATTCTGAGCACTAGAGGTGGAAATCCAGCACAGATAAAGTAGTGATGGCCTGATGGTGACAGGAGAGCATCAGCGAATGGTGGATCTGGGTTGAACAGTTTAAAATGTAGCAAAGTCAATAAGGATGAGGAGTGAAACAAGACCACTTCCACTGTATTGTTTGCACTGGTGGTGAATTTATTAAATGATCACTCAGAATAAAGCACTGAATTGCTAAGAGCTGAGTTCAAATCCAGCCTCAGCCACTTTGCTAGCTGCGTGACCCTGGGCAGATCACTCAACCTTTGCCTGCCTCAATTTCTTCAATTTTAAAATGAGGATAATATGTACAATTTTTTTTAATGAGGATAATAATAGCACCTACCTCCCAAGATTGTTGTAAGGATCAAATGAAATATTTGTAAGCACAGATATTTGTTTAGCACAGCGTCTGGAACATAGTAAGACCTTAATAAAAGCTTGTTTCATTCCTTCTTTCCCGTGTGGCCCTGGGCAAGTCATTTAATTTTTTTAAGCTTCAGTTTCCCCATCTGTAAAATGGAGATTATATCTGTAGTACGTATTACACAGGGTTGTTATGAGGATCAAATCAGATAATTCATGTGGAATACTCTACAAACCTTTTAGTCCTACATAAATGTCAGCTGTTGCTATTATTCCTGGTTCAGAAAAAAAGGCAACGATACACATGAATAAGGAAAAGAACCACTTGATAGGAATCATAACTAAGGTCCTCTTCTTTTATCACTCTCCATTCTGGAGAAGGCAGAATAAAAAGGGGGACATGGCTTTCTTGCAGAAATTTCCTTCCGAGTGTGGATGTGTGGAGGCAGCCTGGAAATCCTCCCCTGTAGCCGAGTGGGGCATGTGTTCCGGAAGAAGCATCCCTATACTTTTCCAGAAGGCAACCTCAACACCTATATAAAGTAAGTTCTCTTCTTGAGGGGTTGCTTCATGGGAAGGGGTCAACATAGTGCTTGACTCACAGTAGGCACTTAATAACTGTTTGTTGATTAATTGATTGACTGCAGCCTTCCCACAGATTTGGTTATGCAAGGCAGCTTTCCAGGTTGGCCATGAGTTTGATGGCTGGACTGACTGGTCAGCCTCTGGATCTGTGCATGTGAGAGAAGGAAACCACTATTTTGGAGTCTGAGAATAGAAATTAACACGGTGCAGTGGAAAGCACATTGGAATCTTCGACTCTGTAGGTCTCAGCTTTCTCATTAGGAAAAATGAGAGAATTGAGCTAGATAACATGAGATTTTTTCCAGCTGATAAAAAAAAATTTATGAAATTTCCACTTGTTTCTCTGGGCTTTGAGAAGAGGCCCTGACTTAAGCCTTAAATGATCATATGTCACCAAATGGTCTCCTCACTGTATTTGTTTGAGTGGCTAGACCAGTTGAGATTTTTGTTCTATGGCGTTTTGGACAATCCTGGAGTAAGCTGTCCAAACGAAGGGCATCAGAAACAGGGGAGAACACCTGAGAACAAGAGCCCTCATACCTGTTGGAATAGTAGTTGGTGGTTGTAAACTTTGTTCCTCAAAGTGAATCACTTCTTTTTCATCTATTGGGAAAAACTGTGGAAAGAATTGAGAGACTAACAGCCACAAATAGGATGATTTCTCCATTCTCCATACTTTAAAAGCTGCCATTATTCCTTTTCTGCCTTTCCTTGTTTTTTTTCTTTTCTCCATGGGAAAATGAAATTTTCTGCTTTTTCTCTATCATTGTCCTAGTTCTTTCCTCTCCTCATGTGGTCTTCCAGTCTCTCTCCTGCCTCTTTCTCATCTACCTACTTCTCTCCCGTCCATTGGGCTTAGAGTTAGGGCTAGGATTCAGGCTAGGATTTTGAGTGCACTTCTTGTGGTGTTCTACTGCATTGGGTTATCTCTCTTTGTCCCTCACTTTTCACTCTTTTTTATATCCCCATGAGATGGGGCATGTGAAGCAATATGACTGCTTTTAAGTCAGCTAGAAGTCAGCTTTTAAGAATTAGGAAACCAAATTGGAACAATGTTGGAAGTGTGAGAGAGAGAGAGAGAGAGAGAGAGAGAGAGAGAGAATTAACAAGTGAGGAAAACTATGAATGAAGCATTTATTAAATACTTTCTATGTGCAAAACACTGTGCTAAGCACTAAGGGTACAAATAGAAAATGAAGACCTTCCCTGCTCTCAATTCAATAACTTTTTAAGAGCTTACTGCATGTAGAACACAGCACCAGGTTTACATATGAAGAGGTATTTCCCTGAATAGACCTTACAGTCTAGTTGAGGGATAGGACATAAACAAATCCTTCACGTGATAAGCACACAAATGAACTAGAGATAAAGTGTTCTGTGCCACCTAAGATGGAGAAGGTCATTATTTACTGGTGCAGTGGTCAAGAGTGAAGAGTATGCCAGTTCCTCCTCCTGGTCCCATATACAAGGGGATGTGAGGGAGTGAGAAACCAGCCTAGGAAAGGATACCAGGAGATGACAAGTTGTTCCCGAGGAGAGAGAAGCATTGGAAGGACTTATTTATTTAATCTTTTAACCATAAACCAAGCTGCTTGAGGGACACCAGACAGTATGTGTGATTAGCTCAACTGTTTCTAGCTTGGATCATCAGTCCTAAAAAATATTCTCTTCCAATGTCATAAGTTTAGCTATTTTCTTGAGATGCCTTTATGTGTCATACAAAAGGTGACAGAAAGGATTGTGACTAGAGAAGAAAGAGGCAGTAGAAAAAGGCCAGCGGTGTGGTCCTTAGGAGATAAAGTTTTCTTTTTTTCACCCTTGCTACTGGCAGTAATTCAGTCCAATAAAGGCATAGATTACCCTACTTAAATCCTCTTCTCCACTTCTTGGTCCCCTTTGTTAGATCTTCATCCAGGTTGTGCCTGCTATCTGTGGGTGTCCCCCAAGACTCTCTCCTGGGTCCTCTCATCTCTTATCTCCCCCCCCACTCTGGATAGATAGAGAGATATAGATATATGTAACTTCTCTTGGTGATCTCATCAGCTCCAGTGGATTTAATTATCATCTCTATGCAAAAGATTCTCAGATCTATTGATCCAGCCCTAACCTCTGACCTTCAGTCTTGAATCTCTGTCTACTGGACATCTCAAACTGGGTGTCCCATAGACATCTTAAACTCAATTTGTCCAAAATTAAATTTGTTATCTTTTATCCAAAGCCATTGGCTCTTCCAAATTTCCATATTAATGACCATCCTCGCATTCACTCAGCCTCACAATCTAGGAGTCATCCTCAATTCCTCACCCTCCATATCCGTGTTGCTAAATCTCGTTATCTGTGCCTTTACAAATCTTCCCTATACATATTCTTCCTTACTTTTATATTAACACCACCCTAGTGTAGGCCTTCATTCCTTTACATCTGGAATACTGCAGAAGCCTGCTGGTTGTTCTTCCTGCCCTAGGCCTCTCACCCAACTCCAGTCCACCCTGCACTCAACTGTCAAATCTCTCTTCCTAAAACATAGGTCCTATCATGTTATTCTCCTATTCGATAAACTCCAGTGACTCCATATCACCTCCAGGATGAAATATAAAATGTCCTTTGGCTTTTAATTCTCTTGGTAACCTGGCCCTTCCTACCTTTCCAGTATTCTTACACCTAACTTCCTCCTACATACTCTGAAGTCTAGTGACACTTGAGCCTTGCTATTTTTCACAAAAGACACTCCATCTCCTCACCCGAGGCATTTTTACTGGATGTCCTCCAATTCTGGATTTTCTGCCTCCTCATCTCTATCTCCTAGCTTCCCTGGTTTCCTTCAAACATCAGCTAAAATCCCACCTTTTATGAGAAACCTTTCATAATTCCCCTTAATGCTAATGCCTTCCCTTTGAGAATATCTCCAATTTATACTGTATGTGGTATATCTTGTTTGTACATAATTTTGTTTCATGTTATCTCCCACATTTGACTGTTATCCTGCTGGTAGAAAGGACTGATTTTGCCTTTATTTATATCATTAGAGCTTAGCATAATACCCATCATATAGGAGACTCTTAATAAATGCTTATTAACTTGACTTATCCCCTTTTATCACATTTCTCTTTCCACAAACACAGAAGATAGGCTCTAAAAATACAACCAGCCCAGCCTGGCATAAACCTAATAAGAAAAGGGTTATTTATTTTTTTACCCAGATCTTTTGAACAAAATTATTGGTATTACATCACACCATTTCAGAATCATTCTTTCCCTCAATCCACCCAATAACCACCCTCTGTAACAAAAAAATAAAAAGGAGAGAAGAAGAAAAAGCAGTTGAGAAAACTAATGAACATACTAATAGAATGTGACAGTGTATAGAATATTTCACACACATAGTCCCCCTGCCTCTGCAAAAAAAGGGAAAGAAGTACATCTGGAGAGGGTTATTTTAAACCATCTAGACCTTATGTTCATAAGGAAAATCATCTCAGGACTTCAATCTTTCAGTTTTGAGTTGGGCAGGGTCTAGTACATAGACAATAGGAAGATGAGAGGCAGCAGGACAAGGCAGTCCAATATTATCTGAACCTCTTTTCTAAGTTGGATATGTTCACAGTCCCTTTGAGTGCCCCCTACCCCAAGTGCAGTGGAAAGGTCAGTGGATTGGGAATGAGCAGATCTGGGTTGAGACCTTGGCTCAAGGCTACTAGTGTATGACCTTGGGCAAGCTACTTGTCCTTTTTTTTTGGTGGAAGAGGAGGAAGTGGCACTTGGTTTCCTTCTCTGTAAAATGAAGAGGTGCGACAAGCTGATTTCTAAAGTTTTTTCTAAAAATTCTATGACTCCCCCTTGACACTCGGCCCGTCCCTCTTTTTCCAGGAATACCAAGCGTACTGCGGAGGTGTGGATGGACGAGTTCAAGCATTACTTTTATGCTGCCAGACCTGTGGCCCAGGGAAGACCTTTTGGAAAGTAAGCCACCTTCAGGTGGTAGATGAGGAGCCTCAGTCTACCTACCTTCAGAGCTTCTGAAGTCTTATCCTGCAATTGTTTCCACAGGTCATTTAGAATATAAGCTCCTTCAGGACAAGGGCTTTGTCTTGGACCTCCCCACCCCCAGTGCTGGGCACAAAGGTGTTCAGGCTATACCTTTTGATCGATTCTTTATTAATTCAACCCAGGCCCCAGCAAAGGGAAGTGGAACCTAATGACAACTCCATCTTTCTAAAGTTAAGAAGTATCCCTAAGAAATGGCTTATTTCCATGTGTTTGTTGATAGGCTACGAGACCATCCCAATTCTTCCTCTACTTCAATCTCCTTTATTTAAATTTTGATTCCCCACATAAGGGCTGGGTTGCCAGAGTCTGCCTTAAATTTTAGTGTAGTTCTCTCCTTCAACCCAGTTTCAACCTAAAATCAGGTCCTTTATAGCCTGTTTTAAAGCTAGGTTCAAAGGGGAAATACCCTGTTCCTTTGTTGTAGTGAGGGATTGGAGGAATGAGAGGAAAATGATAAAAACAGTTTGGTTGAGGATAATTCTTTCTTAGTAAAATCAGTCGATGACTCGCTCCTAGGGATCTAGGGAGTAATGGGGTGTTGTGCCAAAATTAACTTGTGTCTGTAAACACTGTGACCTGAAGAAAAGGGAGTGGTTTAAAATTCAGAAAACGAAGCCCTGACTTTGCCCCTAAACTCTCTGTGCTATTCTGCGTAGGTCTGGGGTAAACTCCCGTCTCCCTACTCTTAACCTCTCTTGAGCAATGGCCATTATAAATGGAGATGGTAGTCATAGTGGAAGTGATAATGATAAATAATAATTAAAATGGGCATTCAATTGGGTTTTAGGGCTTACAAAGAATTTTCTAAGCATTATGCTATGTGAGCCTCACAACATCCCTGTGAGGTCAGTCCTGCCTATAGTATCATCTCCATTTTACAGGTGAGAAGACAGAGGCTCTGAGAGGTTAAGTGATTTGCGCACAGTCATGTTGCTAGTGTCAGCAGCCAACTGGTCTGGTACAGGGGTGCCGGCACTTCAGTTTAAAGAGTCCAAGAAAGATAGTGGTAGGCCCTTTTCTTGGATCCACAAACAACTATAGCATGTCCAGCAATTGACTCAATTTCTTTGATCAGTCACCAACTTCACTCAAGTGGTTAGGTATCACTGGCCATCTCTCCCCAATCAATCCATCAGCAAACATTTATTAAGGTTCTAATAGATTCTAGGTGCTAGAGATATACCACAACAAAAATAAAACTCTTCCCAGTCTCAAGGAGTTAAAATTTATTGGGACTCCATCCAGAGCATCTTTTTTTCTTTGTATTTTTTATTTTATTCCGAACATAAGAAATAAAACAAGCATTTCCATAACATAGTAGAATAGAAAAAAAAAAGATGATTGCACATGAACCTGCACATCTATTATATACAACTTGCTATTCTTATTTTAAAATTTAGTATTTTATTTTTCCCCACTTACATGTAAAAAACAATTTTTAATATTCATTTTTAAAATTTCGAGTTCCAAATTCTTTTCCTTCTTCCCTCCCCACCCCTCCTCATTGAGAAGGCAAGCAATTTGATATAGGCCAGTGCAGTCATGCAAATTGCTATTATTTTTAAAATATATAGTTAAGTTATCGTGTAGCTTTCCTTTTTTTTTCTTCGTTCCTCTCCTATTCCCACCCTAGACATGGGTACCATTAGACACAAATATGCATATGTACGTAAAACCATTCTATACATACTTCTATTTGTCAGTTCTTCCTCTGGATGCAGATAGTGTCTTCCTTCATAGTTCCTTTGTAGTTAATTTGGGTATTTGTAATAGTCAAAAATGACGCAATCATTCGAAGCTGTTCTTAAAGCAATATTGCTGTCGCTGTATAAGGTGCTCGCTTGGTTCTGCTCATTTCACTCTTCACTGTTTTGTACAAGTCTTTCCATGTTTTTCTAAGATCAGTGAGCTCATCCTTTCTAATAGCACGGTGGTATTCCATCACAATCATATACCACAACTTGTTTAGCCATTCCAGTGCATCTTGATGGGAGCCGGGGGTTGGGAGTATGAGGTAGGGGCAAATTGCCCTGGGGATTTGGGTCACAAGCTAACTTCCCAGGGGGTGGCTTCAGGGAGCAGGCTCATTTGACCTTGAAGGAACATGGATGGTTCAGTCTACAGGGGCACAGACAGGTCCAGAGATCTGTGTGGTGTGCTAACCCTGATGAAACCATAGTTTTAGCAAGGGAACATGGTAAAATAGATGCAAAGTCAGAGGCCCTGAGTTCAAATCCTGGTTCTGCTATTCACTAACAATGTAAGCTTAGACAGATTGCTTAACCTCTCTGGGCCTCAGTTTCCTCATCAGAGAAGTTAGGGTTGTACTAGATGACCTAGCTGTAAGGTCCCTTCCAGCTCTAAATGATGATACTATGTAGCTATGAAATACACTGAATGTTATCATGCTGTTACATTTTTTTTCAAACAGAAAAGAAAACTAGCTCTCAGGTTCTGCTCTCAGAGTTAAATAAAGTTCTCTGAGCTATCATTTCTGACTGTTCCCAGCGTTACTAAGTGTTTCTATAACTCTCTGTAGAGCACTGTATTTCATCCTCTCTTTTTAGTTCATTTCTTCAGTATACCAGAGGGAGGTGGGCGCTAAGTGTGGGCACTTGTGTTCCCTAACCTCCGCAGATTTCTTCAGCTACAAATGCCTCCAAGATCCTCAGTAGTTGAGACTAATGTAAAGCCATCCATGTACAGTGATTATTTTCTTGCCCCTCTTCCCCCTTCCGTGCAACCCAGCATACAAAGCCGAGTGGAGCTGAGGAAACGCCTGAAGTGCCATACCTTCAAGTGGTACCTGGAGAATGTTTATCCAGAACTCAGGTATCCATCTTTCCTTTCAGAGATTTAAGGAGGATTTTTTTAACCTTTGGCAATAATCATTGCTGGGGGTGGGGATATGGAAACAAATACAGAAGACAGTCCGATGGCAGGTGCAGTTGTATTAGGAGGGCTCAGCCCATGCTATGAAAGAAATTTGGGAGAAATATGGGCCCTAACAGAGGGTCTGACATAGTGATGGAACCCTGAAGCATTGGCCTAGGGCTGAGCATGGCCCTGGGAAGAAGCATGCCAACCTCCCACACCCATCTCCACCTCACTTGTCACTTTGTGACAAAGCCCTTACCTCTCTGCCCTAGAAATCAATTTACACCCTTTGTAGTCTTATCATTGGGGCAGCTAGGTGACCAGTGGTTGGAGGCTAGGCCTAGAATCAGAAAGACCTAAGTTCAAATCCATCTTCAGATACTTAATAGCTATGTGACCCTAGACAAGTCACTTAATTCTGCTTGCCTGGTTTCCCATCTGTAAAATGAGCTGGAGAAGGAAATGGCAAATTACTCCAGTATCTCTGCCAAGAAAATCCCGAATGGGGTCAAGGAGAGTCAGACACAACTGAAATGACTGGACAACAACAACAATAATTCTTACCAATGCCCTTACCTAAAAGGAGGGCAATCTAGAGGGGACCCTCAGGGAAGATCTGAGTACTAAAGAGTTGGATCTATAAGTAATGGCTAAAGATTATTAGATTACTTAATAATCACTGTTATTTACAGTGGATGATAGCGGTTTACATGAAAGGTGACCTATTAATCTCTATTAAGGATGGAGAAAGAAAGCTGTTCAAATAATAACATGGGGGATTTAATTTAGAATGAAATTCTAAACTACCAAGAATTTCTTTATCATGTTTTTAGATGATGGAATAGGTAACTAGAGGGAGACTAGAATCTTTTCTCTAAAGTTCCCTAAAAATAGGATAGACTCTCGTTTGACTAAGGCAGTTTAGCTATAATGCTACCCTAAGGGAAGAGAATAAACTTAAAGACCTCCTGATGCCCTTCCCAGCCCTGAAGTATTCTTTTTTTGTTATAAGTGGGGTACAGTGGAAAGAACAATGACTCTGCAAGCAGAGTCCAGAACCTACCTTGGACACTTATTGTCTATGTAACCTTGGTTGAGTTTTTGGATGATAGCCTTTCCCAGGTTCTTAGTTTCCTCGTCTGTAAAAAGAGGGGGTTGTACTAGATGGCCTCCAAGCTCCTTTCTACCCCTAGCTCTGTGATCCTGTTCTATGACTCATTTACTTCTGCTTTGAATATCCCTCAAGCCTTAGGGAATGCCAATCCTCAGCTGGTGCTCCTAGGTCGTATAAGAC
This sequence comes from Phalanger gymnotis, assembly GCA_028646595.1. Classification (NCBI taxonomy): domain Eukaryota; kingdom Metazoa; phylum Chordata; class Mammalia; order Diprotodontia; family Phalangeridae; genus Phalanger; species Phalanger gymnotis. The sequence continues at coordinate 167,557,336 of CM053625.1, read as the reverse complement.
AAAACCCCTGATTTTTTTGAGCAGGGAGCTGTCATCTCTCTGTGCCTTTCCTTTAGGATTCCTGAGGAGTCCTTGTTCCAGAAGGGAATCATCCGGCAGAAACAGAAGTGCCTACAGTCCCGAAAGCAGGAAGGCCAAGAGTTCCCATCCCTGATCCTGAGTCTTTGTATTGATGGTGATGGAGAAGCAGCAAAGCCCCAGGTAAAGACACTGACTTGGGAATTTGTTATGGCACTTTCATCCATGGGTGGTGGTGGTGGTGGTGATGGGGAGATGGCCAAATCACACAGCCCAGCTCACCTACTTTTATGAGATGTCAGATGATTTTCATACCCAATTCTATGCAGAGATCAGAGGCTGAGACTGAAAAAAAATGGTAATTCCCAGGCTTTTAGCAGCTGTATTTACTGCTTTTTATATTCCTAAATGCATAGAATTTCTCTGAAAGAACAGCCTAATGTTCAGCATTTATGCTATTATTAAATCAGTCATTAACATAGCAGGAGCTTAATGAATATGACCTCTGTGCTTTACTTGCTGGGGGAAGAAAGTCCACCTTGTCACTCAGAACAGGTTGTCTCCCTACCTCTCAAACTGTAAATGCAAACAAAGGAAAACAGTTCAATGGGTAATATAGCCTCCAGGCTAAAGTGCCAAGTCCGTGAAATTCATACTTTCGTGGTTCCTACTGCAGTTTTAACTCTTGACTTGTAAATGTTCACATTACCTGAGGTGAGACCCTCATATGTTGAGCTTTCTTAGTCACTTATCTCTTAAGCTTGATGTACTCTTGTCCCCTGCCTCCATCTCCTCATCATCCTGCATCCATCAGTCCCAGAGAAGCAGCAGTCCTTTCTCTTTTCTAAACATAGCCCTTAACATCATCCCTTTATGACTCCTGGATCTCACTAGTGCTGGTATCCCCTCCTTTTCCAGTGTCTTCAATTCCTTTACCCCTCTCTGACTTCTTCCCCTCATGAATTAATGAACAACAAAAAAACATTTATTAAGTGTTGGCTAAGTGCCAGGGCAGCCACGTGACACAGTAGATAGAGCGCCAGGCCTGCAGGCAGGAACATCTGAGTTCAAATCTGGCCTTAGACACTTAGTAGCTGTGTGACCCCAGGCAAGTCACTTAACCCTGTTTGCTTTGGTTTCCTCATCTGTAAAATGAGCTGGAGAAGCAAATGCCAAACCACTCCAGCGTCTTTGCCAAGAAAACCCCAAATGGGATTACAAAGAGTTGGACGTGACTGAAATGACCAAACAACAGCAAGAATGACAACGCGCCAAGCATTTTGCCAGGCTCTAGTGATACAAATACAAAAAGCAAGATGGCCCCTGTCAGCAAAGAGTTTATATTCTAATAGAGGGAGACAGCACATACAGGGGTGTGGTGGCCAGGGCAGGTTGCTGTTGTTTGTGCTTTGTTTTCAAAGAGGACCAATGACATCAGGAGGATGATGTCTTGACTTGAAAATGAACTGGATTTAAGTACAAAGTCATCAGCCTGAAGAGTCATTGGAATCCAGTGTCTAGACATAGATAAGGACAACTGGTGATGGCCTTAGATGCAGTGGGAGACTTTGGCCTTTTTACACTGAGGTCTTTCCCAGGTCTCAGTTTGTCCGAGGCAACGCCTATTCAGTAATTAAAAGCTAGGTAAGAATTGAGGCAACAGATGGCCTAGTTTGCCTGCATGAAAGAATGGGTCTAGGAGAGGAAGACCCTCAGAGTTTCTATCCAGAACAGAAACGATTGCTATTTACACTCGCTCTAAGCCATCAAAACCCAAACAGTGGGGGGCGGAGCCAAGATGGCAACTGGAAAGCAGTAACTGGCATGAGTGAGCTCCCCACCAAGTCCCTCCAAAAAGCTATTAAAAAATGGCTCTGAAACAATTCTAGAACTGCAGAACCCACAAAGTGGCAGAGGGAAGCAGGGCTCCAGCCCAGGACAGCCTGGATGGTCTCAGGGTAAGGTCTGTCCCACACGGAACTCCTAGCTCCCAGCTGAGGGGAGTGGAGATGAGCCAAGTAGAGCCCAGCGCGCGTGCAGCGCGGTGTGGCAGACCGCAGACCGACGAGACCAGGAGTGGAGCAGGGAGTGCCCTAGCATGCTGAATTACTGAGCTGTGACATGTACCAGACCTCACAACCCACAAACAGCAAAGACAACACAGAAGGTTAGTGGGAAAAGCTGCGAGTCCACCCCTGAGGCAACGGAGGTGGGGCAGCTTTAGAAATTCAGCTGCAGTTTCTTCTG
>CM053625.1:167516101-167554571 GCA_028646595.1 Phalanger gymnotis | reverse complement strand
GGTGGAATTGGGGAGAAAATCTGTAATTCAAACGCATGTGAAAATCAATGCTGAAAACTAAACATATTAAAAATAAATTAAAAAAAAAACCCAAACAGTGAGCAAAGGCCAGTACAAGCGTGCTTTAGTCTTGGAAGTGCCTCTGATGGTAACTGGACGCCTATCCATTACCACATACTCTCCCAAGGCAATGCTAGTGTTTGATTATAGTTCTCAGAATAAGGTGTGGAAGGAAGGGTAGTGTCAATAATTACTAGCATTTGGAAGGGAGTGTGTCACAGCAGAATTGGTGTTGAATCTGGAGTCAGAGGATGCAGGTTGAAATCTTGGCTTTGCTACCTACAGGTAGGGCTAGTATGACCTTGGGCAATTCACTTAATCTCTCTGGGTTTCCATTTCTCCAAGTGTACAATGAGGAAGTTAGACCTCAGAGGTCCCTGCCATCACCAATCTGCCCTTCACCAAGGATTTTTAAGCAGACGGTGTTCTAGATTCAGCAATAGGGTTCTAAGTGTAAAACAAAAAAAGAATAAAGCAATCTCTGCCCTTAAGGAGATTACATATCATCTGGGGAGAGAACACATCCATCCATACCTCCATATATACATACATAAGTATATACAGGATAAATCATCGGATCTCAGATTTAGAGATTTAAGGTTTGCAGAGTTCTTTAGATACTTTGTTTTATTTGATCCCATAATAACCTTCTGAGGTAAGTACCACAGGTCTTTCATTTTACAAATGAGGAAACTAAGTCTCAGAGTGATTAAGTTATTTGGCCAGGGTCACTTAATTAGTGAATGTTAGTGGTCATTCACATATGCACGTCTCTCCTTCTTGAAATAATTTTCTTTCATTTAAAAAAAAGTTATTTATGTATTTTGGTTTTTCATTGCTTAATTTTCCTCCAATCTCCATCCCTTCCCCTTTCCCAAAGAGCTCTTATAACAGAGATTTGAAAAAAGAAAAAAAAAGAGGGGGAAAAATCATTTAAACCAATCAACACATCAAAAAAGCTGACATTATTCACCGTGTTCCATACTTGTGAACCCAAGCCTCTACAAAAGAGTCAGGAGGGATGTCTCCCTGTATCTGATCTTTGGAGATGAAGGGTTTTTTTATAATTTCAAAACATTCAATAGCAATTGGTTTGTAATCTTTATTCCTCTCATTCACATTGGTATAGTCATTGGATATATTGTTTTCCCAGCCCTGCTTACTTCTCTTAGCATCAATCCATATAAGACTTTCCACACATCCTGTTATTCATAATACTCATTATTTCTTACAACACAATGATATTACATTGTTGTCATGTGTCACAGGTGGTTTAGATACTCCCCCGAAGATGGACATCTATTTTATTTATAGTTCTCTGCTACTATAAAAGTGTTGCCATACGTATGTATATATTCTTTTTGTCCAACAACTTCTTTAGACTATATGCCTAGTAGTGGAATCTCTGAGTCAAAAGCCATAGATATTTTAGTCTCTCTATTTGCATAATTCCAAATCACCTTGTGTCAATTCCTAGATCCACTAACAAAGCATTAGTGTGCCTGTCTTTTCACAATCCCCCTAACATTGACTATTCTCGTTTTTGTCATCATTGTCAATTTCCTGTGACTTAGGTGAAACTTTATGGTTTTTTAATTTGCAGTTCTCTGATTATTAATGATTTGAAAGAATTTCAAATGGTTATTATTATTTTGCAATTTTTCTTTTAAGAATTATTTATTCATATCCTTTGATCATTTATCTATTTGGGAATGGGTTTGGGTCATATATTTCTGTTAGTTATCTATGTATCTTATATATCACACCTTTTTCAGAGATATTTGATACTGGACATAGCTCTTACTCCATCCTACAGAGACTCACAGAATGTTAGAATTATAAGGCACCTTAGGGATTAGCTACTCCTGACTCTTAATTTTACAACTTTGCCCTTTAGCTGCTACCCAATTTCTTTTCTTCTTTTATCTGCCAGACATTTTAAACGGGTTGGTAAGCAGTGTCTCTATTTCCTTGCCACCTACTCCCTCCATTACGTGTCTGTTGTCTTGCTTCCTTCTCTCCCACTCTTCTAAAAGTGGTCACTTAATGTTTTGAAGTAACCTTGTCAAATCCAAAGAATTTCATTCCATGTAATTCTCTTTATATAACAATAAACTGCTGGTGTGCTCTATTCTTCTTTCCTAAGGCCCCCTCTCAACTCTGGACTTACACATTTATGAACCAGATTCATCCCTAGAGGTGCCTGATTGCACAAACTGAGGGTCAGACTCCTTTTTTTTCCTAATGCTTTTTGGTTCTGTAAACTCCCACCTTGGAATCCTGGAAAAAATTACTTGAAGTGTAAGTTTAGTTCTTATCTTTGTTCTCCCTAAAGAGAGAAGTAGCAAAATGCTCAGTGTACAGCTTAGGTCAGGTATAGAGCAGCTATTTACTTCTTCTGCACAAAACAAAACAAACAAAAAAAAACACTGTCTGATATGTATAAGACCCACAAGTATGCATTGATATAAAAACTTTAGTCGCAGCAGTAACATACCCAATATTATTCTCTTCAGAGAGTTTGATACTTAAAATGTCAGGAAATCGTGTAGCACTGCAAAGTAAGCATTTTACATTCTTCCTTACTTCTGCCCTATCTAAACAATTCCCTCCAGATCCATGTCTTTGGGTGAGCTAGGCCAGGGCTTGGGCTCATTTTCCTGTGTACATTCATTTTCTCCGGATGTAGTGGGAATGTCCCATAGTGTCATCCCCCCCCCACCTCCCCACTGAGGAACCCAGGAACTCTGACCTCTCTAAATCACAAGGGGGCCTCTAAACCTGGGCATATCCAGCTCATGATCAGTGTTTGGTCACCTATGTTCAAGGAAGGAAATACAAATCCTTCAAAGAAGCTAGGGGACCCTAGCTAAGCTCTGGCTCTGGCTGCCAGTCACCATGATGCCAGGGTGGAGAAGGCCACTCCTTGTGAGAAGCCCTAGAATTACATGATGCCACCTAGAAAGCTAAAGAAGTGAGACGTAGTGATCCCTTTTGAAGGGCCATTGATAGGCCATTGTTCCTGGGTTAGCTGTCAATCCTATCTGGCAATTCTGTTGCAGCTTCTCTTTCTTTCAGCCAGCATATATGGTAAAGGACCAAGAGACTGCCTAGGGTTTGGTGTGTCATGCCAAAAGCACACATCCTTTTGAGGAGAGCACATGCTTCCCCAGCGGTGACCAGAGCAGATCAGTGCACAGGTCCATCCCACTTGTGCACCACACAGCCACTGAATAGTGTGCAGAATGGAATGGGGAAGGACAGCAAAACTGCATAAAAGGCAACCAATTAAGAGCCTATGGCAGTGGAAATAGACAAGTACGGATGGAATCTATGCAAGAAACATTTTGAACTAAGAGTTTACAGAAGTTGGTAGACTAGATTTGGAGGGTGAAGGAGAAGGCAAAGCCAAAGATGACTTGAAAGTCTTGAGTTTGGGGATCTGGTGGTTTCACTGAAAAGACTTATAGAAGCCAGGGGGAAACAATCTGTGGGATAGCAAAGGGAGAGAACAAGCTAGTGACCTTATAGGATCTTAGGTTTTACGGTTATAAGGAACTTTGGAGGTTAACCAATCCAACCTTTCTCCCCCTGCCATTTTATGGATGAAGTGACTGAGGCCAAGATAAGTTCAGTGACTTGTCCAAGGTCACAGAGGTGGTAAACAGCAAAGTCAGTATCTGAAATCGGGTCTATAACTCCAAATCAATCCTTCTTTCTATTTTACAACACTGCCTTTATATGTAGTTTGAGATAACTTAAGATATTCCATCTATGCCTTCATCTAAGTCATTGATTAAAAAAAAAATGGCAAAGAGTAGGGAAGGAGAGAGGGGAGGGAGAAAAATTTGGCACTCAGAATTTTGTAAAATTGAGTATTAAAAATTGTCTTTCCATATAAATGCAAAAAAATTATAAAAATTATTTTTTAATGGCACAGGAAAAAGCACAGGTGTTTGGATTACTCTGATGTATACTTCTTTCCATGTCCATATGGATTTACTAATGACTACTCTTTGGCTTCAGTCATTTAACAAGTTCTATAGACACCTAACTATATATATTATCCTCTAGAAGAATTCGAGACACTTCACCAATTGCTTTGCAATGTCTATGGCATTCACCTAGTCCACCCATCTAATACCTATCAAGAAAATGAGGCTAGTCTAGGATGACCTCTTCTGGACAAAGGCATTAAGCCTTTTAGTGATCACTACTTTTTTTTTCTAAAACTTAACATACGCTGTCTTTAATCCTACCTTTTAGAATTTTTTCCAAGAATAAATGTTAAGGTCCTTGGTCTAGTTTCCAGACTACATTCTTTCTTTTCTTTGAAAAGCAGGACATTTTTCCTTCCCCTGTCTTTCAATACTGCTTCCATTTTCCATAGTCTTTCAAAAATCCACGAACAGAAACTCACCATGCCTATCTCTCAGATTTGTCAGTACCCTAAAGAACATTGTATCCAGTCCTGGTAACATGCACTCAATGAGGACAAAGCGCTCTCAACCATTTCCTTACTTTGGGTTTCAGCTCCCTGTTAATGATTTTTTTAAATAATTTCCATTCAAAAATTATTCTTTTTGGAAGAAAAACAGGAGTACATTAATGAGCAGCTGCACCTTCTCATTATTATCTTTATCATCATTTGCACCACACTCAACAGTGCCCTGTCCTTTCTTTAATCTTTCTCTTGCCCCATTGTAGATGTAAAACAAAGATCTTTTTGTTGCCCAAATTCAACTTGTTCTGAGTACAGCATTCCTAACACTCTTCTTTCAGAACCATGCTTCTCTTTTGTATTTTCATACTGTCCTCTCTCCCAAAACTATCTTGTATTCATTTTGTAGTTTTCTTTATCGTATGGGCATATTGCTTCTCATGATAGAATGTAAGCCCCTTGAAGGCAAGAATCATTTCACTTTTGCCTTCGAATCCCCGGCATCTAAAAGAGTAGCCAGCACATGACGGTCCCTTAGTATAAATGCTTTTGATTAATTGATTGCTTAGTTGTATTCATCCTTCTTTACCTGCCCTTGTGTCTATATTCTGTGCATATCTTTTTATTATGATCATTCTGAGTCAGTGGCTTTATACAGCTCTCCGTTTCCTCCGGATAAGAATGATTCCTGCTTATGTCTTCAGAATTTCAATCTGGAAAGTTTTCTTTATAGAATTTCAGGCCATCGGATCCATTTATCCCTTCTTTGAATCCTTTTAAATTCACTCTCCCCAATTCCGCTCTGCTAGAATTATGCTTGAATTTGCTCTTCTTTATGATAAGTTCTGAGATGGATTTAGAAAAACTTCAGATGAACTAACACAGTTCCACAAAAGATTTGCAAGCAAAAAAGACCCAAATCCCTGAAGGTCCTAATTTTATCACTTCTATTTCTGAATCCTTTACTTCATGCCCTACACAGCCTTCGCTTTCATTCATACCATATCTGCTCCTCTTATCAAATCTATTACCTATCTGTCCTGTCCAGTCCTCTGTAGACCCTTCTATAGCTCACCTCACAGTGTCACCATGCGCTTCTTCTTTAGCTGTATTCCCCATTCGCCCTCACCCTGTCCTGTCATTGCTCCTCAATCACTTGTTCAGTGAGTATTCCCTATTCTCTGTCCCTTCTTATCATCTTTGCCCCTCGACCTATGGTATTCTGTCCTCTTAGGCCTTCCACTTCCTGTTTCACGTGCTGATAAAAGCAAAGACCGCTGAGGTCATTCAGTCCAACCCAAGCATCTTTGAACCCTTTGTCCTGGTCACTTTTCTCTCAGCGATTTCATCAGGTCTCATGGGTTCAATTATTATCTAATAGTCAAGGGACTCCCAAATACACATATGCAGCTCTCATCTTTCTCCTGAGTTCCAGTCCTATGCCTCCCTATTGGTTCCATATATATATTATATATAATATATCTATCAAACTTAAAGTGTCCACAACAGAAATTATTATCTCTCTACAAAAAAAAAAATCTCCCCTTCCCTCACTTCCTTTGAACCACAGAATCATCCTCAAATCCTCACTGTCTGCCATCTCCCATATTCAGTCACTTGCCAAGTGCCGTCGACAATACCTCCGTAGCATCTCTTGCACTTTTCCGCTCTTCTCCACTCAAACAACCACCACCCTAGGTTGGGCTGTCCACACTACTTGCCTAAAGTACTGCACTAGCCTCCTAATGAATCTCGTCTCTAGCCTTTCTCTCTCTCCAATCCGTCCTCCACAGAGCTGCAGAGCTGATCTTTCTAAAGCCCACGTCTGACCATGTCACCCCCTGTTCAATAAGTTTCAGTGGATTCCTACTGTGTCCTGGATAAAATTGCAAACTCCTTTATTTGGCATTTGAAATCTAGCTCCATCCTGTGGTGTTTTTTTTCCACATTTTTTTTCACATTAATTCACCTTGTATACCCCAAATCCCAACCAAAGTAGCCAACTTGCTTTTCCTTTAAGTGATTTCCCTTACCCCTGGGCCTTGCACGGCTATTTCTTATTCTTGGGATGTTCTATTTCCTCACTTCTAATGAGAAAATTTCCCAACTTCCTTTAAAGCACAGTTCAAGTGTTCCCTGCCTTGGGAGGCTTCTGATCTCCTCAGATATTAATGCTCTCTTCCAGTCCATAAATTACTTTGTTTTTACTCCATGTATTTTGTACATGTTTTGCTGTGTGTGTGCTTTCTCCCTGTAGGATATAAGCTTTTTGAGGGAAGCAACTGTTCCTCTTTAGTCACTGACTCGCTGGTTACTGGCACAGTGCCAAGCACACAATAGTAAACGCTGGATAAAATGCTTATTGAATTGAATTTGGAGAGGGATTACAAGAGAGGTAGATTTTACGGACGGATAATGAAAGGTTATTTGAGCAGGAGCCAAAGTCTTCTCTCACTGAGCCAGAGAATTTCTTCAGGCCCATCAGTTTTCTTGGCATATATTAGAGAATATCTGATAGATTTAAGTCAGTCTATCAGATATTCCCCCTTGAAGTATTTTTATAGGACCTAGATGCCTCAAATACAAACTGTTTTCAAGTACAAAATGAGCAGGGTCATGGCGTGACTGATCCATTTATTTCATCCGTCACTATGATTGATATGGATCGCCATACAATCAATTTAACTGTAGTGATTGGTATTGATCCCGAAAGCCATCAAAATAAGTCAGTTGGTTTTACTGTGAGCTGGTTCATTTATTACAGGTAGGCGTTGACCCCTAATGTCTCATTTACTTTTAGACTAAACCATTACCCAGTCATGGAGCTCTGCCCCAACAATGGCCGGTATTGCCTGAAGAGTCCCTTTGGAAAAGAACTTTGTCTAGGGCGGTTTATGATGGTCACAAAGGAAACTTTTCCCCTCTTAGATTTGCTTCTCATTTTCCTTGTCACCTCCTGTCTGCCTGTCCGTCCTGCTGTCTTCCATAGATGAATTATTTGTATTCCTCTCTCTCTCTCTCTCTCTCTCTCTCTCTCTCTCTCTCTCTCTCTCTCTCTCTCTCTCTCTCTTTCTCTCTCTCGCCTTTCTGTCTCTTTCCCTTTCCCTTTCCCTACCTTCTCTGTCTCCCTCCCCCCTTCCCTCCCTCCCTCCTTTTCTGTCTCCATCTTTGTCTCTCTGTCTATCTAAATCTCTCTCCATACCAACACTCTTGGGGCCTCTTCTGCCTACCCTAACCCACAAATATCTTCCATAATTCAAGAAATGCCTGAAAACTCACCTTCTTGAGTAAAGAAATGCATAGAAGAGAGATTGTGAATATCTTCCATCTGTTCCTATCTAAACATGCAATTTATATGGTTCCCGTCTTGTACAACCTGCTAATCCCCAGTGAGTCCTAAATAATAATAATATACCCACATGTTCCCTGTGTAAAATATAATACCAACACAGCAATGTCAAGAACAATTGATATAAGATGTAGCATTTTTCAGGGAGTTAGTTTAAGTCCAATATAGTCCTGTCCAACCTTAAATAAATTGTTATCCCTTCAAAATTAAACTAGTTATGTCCTTCTGGTTAAAGAATGAATCAAACCAAAACATCTTAATAGCCAATTATTTGATGTAATTATAATCATAATTATAAGACTGCAGTGAGAAACACATTAAATAGCCCCTTCGTATCATGGAATTGTTCTTAAATGATATCCAAATGATATTTGCATTTGATCAGTATAAAATTCTTTATGTGTGCCAGAGAAAGACAGAGACAAAAGGCTTTGAGCTTGGATGCAGAGGTCTTATTGGCTAGTTGATGAAGGCAATACCTACAAATATCTTAGTCTGTTCTAGGGCGTGCATGACTACATTAAGTTCAACTTACTAGCATCTTGAAATCAAAGCTGAATGGGAAGAACTCTTTTAAAGCAATTAACACCAAACGATACTAGTCTTAATGTATACTTTTGGGAGTATAAAATACTCTCCAGGTTTGTAAAGCATTACCATAACAATCTGCACAATATAAACTCATTGCAGAGCCCATCTCCCTAAAGCAACCATGGAAAGATTAATATTTTCTTTAGAAAAAAGAAGACAGAGGATTAATAGACATCCTTGGACTACATGATAAACAAGTCAGAAACCTCTAGAAATACTTCTGAACCAAGCAAGTATTGCTTCACTTAATGATGGGAAAGGATAACAGGTACATTCCATCAGATATAGAGTATAACTGAAAGTGGTTTATCCCTCTATGGTTCCTATGAGGAATCTAAGATGCAAGCATGAAATCAAAAGGCCCTCCATAGTTGACACCCTCATGAATTCTCAGTGACTAAAAAGCATTTAAAAATGGTTTATTCACATAGATTCATTTTTTTAAAAAAAGAGTTTCCAAATGCCATCTCAGAACCAGGCCATTACTACCAGAAATTACAGTCTTATCCTTCAGGAACCTGGACTTGTGCTAAAGAAACAATAAGAACCACTGCCAGACCTAAGGGAGTGGGGCACTGTACCCTGATACCATCGACTAAGGAACCCTTCTCAGCACTGGTTGTACATGCATGGATTATGTCCAATCCTGGAGGAGTTTGACAATCTAAAATAAGGGTCAGGGTCTTTTTCGTATGCTATTGGGTTCTTCATAACTCAGTACTGCAAGGAAAAGCTTAGGTTTAATATACTTAAAACTTAGGTTTCATTTATGCCTAAGGTCTCCCCTAAAAGGGAGGAATAAAAGTACTTGCTCAATGAATTAATGTAAATCATATATGAGATAGCTATTTATTTCATTTTCTCATGAGTACTTAATACAAAGACTCCTGAATATGCTTCAACTAAAGACTTAAAATAGAATACAATAATTTATAATTATTGTCATACTCTCCAAGGAATGTGAGACTTAAAGACATCAAAAAAAATCATTTTTCAGGAATGCACACCAGACATCATACATTTCATTTTAGCTATGTATTGTCGAAAGAGTTTTCTCCAGGTTTTTGTCTTCTACCTGGGCCAGGAGGTCAGGTTCATGCTCTCACTGGTAGTCATCTCCTCCATGAAGCACTAATGAAGTTATAGAGGGTTCCTCCCAATGTGTAGCTGGTACTGACTGAGAATGCAGGAGCTGTGAATCTCTAGAACTCACAAAATGGTCTGCAAGGTTGGACATGTCCATCACAGGATCACTGTTTAGTTACATAAGAAAGAAAGAAAGTGGAAGAAACAGCCAAGGCTCAGACTTAGGCTTGCTTAAGTTTATATATGTACCTTCAACTGCCATCTGCTTATAGTCCACCATTTCTCACAGGGTGGTGGAAAGGGAGTCAACCCTCCAGAGATAGGCTTGAATAATCCTGATCCAGTCTTCAAATAGGAAGAGAAGAAAGGCCAGGGTTAGAGTCATTCTTTATTAAAGATCCACTGAGTCAATTACTTTGCTGCTCAGTAATCAATAAAGTTATTACATTGTCATTTCAAAGAATTAAGCCTTTGAGCATTGAGTCTCAAATGTCCCTGGAGTTCTTTGGTGAAATGCTTCCTCCCCCAGAGTACTTGTGAATAGGAAGGAATGAGAGGTCATTCCAAAAAGAAGACTGGATGTATTTGTGTTGGCAGGCAAACCTGATATTCATGTTAGTAGCTCCTGGTGTCTGAAACATACTCTTTCCATATCGCAGTCTGTTAAAAAAAAAAGTCTTTCCTTTAAGACTCAACTCAGATACCTCCCTCTCCATGAAGCCTTTCCTGATTCCCCACTCTTTCACTCCTCGAAAGTGATGTCTTCCTCATCAAATTCCTTTTATCACTTTTTCTGGACTTTCATTAGCTCTTTATATTTTTGCCACAGTTATTTGTGGACATGCCTTGCCTACTTTTCCCCGTTAGACCTTAAGGTCTTTATTGGAAAGTGTTGCATGGTTGCTCATCTTTACATGGTCATCACCTAGCATAGGAGGTATTCAAAGCTGTGTTTGTTGAGTGAAAACACAACAGATGTAGTCCTTATCAGGAATCCAGGAAAAAAAAGTCAAAATGAATCATTTTTTCAAGACCACATCATCTTAAGGAGACAAGTCTGTGGTCACTGGGGACAAGGTCAAGCCAGGAATAGCCATGTAGAACATTCCTGAGCAGGGAGAGGATGGTACCAGGGCTGTTACCAGATGCCAGTTGTCAACTCTTTTGCTCAGTGCCCAATTCCGAGTCACAGATCCAGACCTGACTAAGAAAAAGACCTGCCTTTAGGCATGGCACTCCAGGGTAAGGAACAGCCGCTCACCATCTGGTGTGTACTAAATAAGGAGCAAATTCAGAAGGAAGTAGCAGCTGTGTGGTCTTGACCTCAGAAGTAGAGTGGACAATAATAAAGGGATTAAAGAAAGAATATAGAGAGATGATACATGAGTTCCCCTAGAACCCTATTATCATCAGGGGTCATAGAGGGAGTCTAATTAAACAAAGGACCTGGGAATAGTTCTAGAATGTGTTTTAATGATCCTAAAAGATGAATGGATAGGGAAGGGAAGACAAATACACTAAAGAGGAAAGGGAAAGGAAGGATGAGGGAAATTATCTCACATAATTGGAGTGTGCTACTAAAAATCTTTATAAACCAGGAGGAGGTGGTAGACAGAGCTGTTGACACTTCAACTTCGCTTTCATCAAACTGGTCAAAGGATGGAAGACTATACATACACACACACAGAGTTGGGCATAGAAATATATTTCATTCACCAAGGAAACAGGAGGAAAAGAGGAGAAAGAACAGGGGGAAATAAGGGGAAGGGTAGATCATGGGAGAGATTAGTCCTAAGCAAAACAAACACTAAGCATGTACAAAAATATTTATAACAGCTCTTTTTTTTGTGGTGTCAAAGAATTGGAAACTAAGGGGTTCCCATCAAATTAGGAAATGTTGGAAGAAGTTATGGTATATAAATGTGACGAAATACTATTGTGCTAGAAGAAATGATGAAAGGGATGGCTTCAGAGAAGCCTTAGAAAATTTGTATGAACTGATGCAGAGTGAAAGAAGCGGAACCAGGAAAAAAAATGTGTACAGTATTGTAAAGACAAACCAACTTGAAAAACTTAGGAACTTTGATTGGCTTAGTAACTGACCATGATGCTCGAGTATTCACGATAAAACAAGCTACCTACCTCCTGATAAAGAAATGATGGACTCAGGGTGCAAATGAGTCATATTTTTTTATATAGCCCGTGGGGGTTTGCTTGACTATATATGTTTGTTATGGGGTTTTGTTTTTGGTTTTGTTTCTCAGTTGGAAGGGGAGGATATAAGAGGAGAAAAAAAGGTGGATTTTCATTCACTGAAAAATATTTTTCAATCAAATGGAAAAACAAAACAAACAAAAAGAAATTAAAATGAAATGAATGAAAAGGAAGGGCATTGACAGCGAATATGCCCAGCTCCCTGCCCTGTCTGCTGTTACTTGCTCCCACTGACTGAGGATACAGCTTCCTCCCTGGCTGGACTCCCAGGAGTGTTCTCCCTCTGGTCTTGCCTTTGTTAAAGGATTTCATTTTTCTTTCAATGACATGGTATTAAGTGTTTCTGTTGATATCTGTGTGCACTCATGTGAGTGTACATGTATGTGCAAGAAGGAGAGGGGACACTAATAACTGATTGTAATTTGACCAACTTCCCCCAAGATAAAGATGTTATAGAGAGCTTCAGGTCTCAGTTCCCAGTTGGAACTAAGCCAGAGACAACACCAGATAGTGCAGGCACCACTGTCTTCCTGGAGTCAATTTCAGACTCCAGGATTCCTTTAATAAACCCATTCATCATGGGCCATTCCAGGAAGCTTGACAAGCTGCAAAATGAGAATCGGAAACCTCTTAGACTGCAGGCCCTCTGCCCTGTGTCCTGGGCCATGAGCACAGCTCCTTTCTTCCCTCCCTTCCTCACAGTGTGGCCACTAATCAATGTTTCTCAGGAGTGTGGTCAGGCTGAATTATGTAATTGCCAGTAAAGTACCTGATGATGGGAAACCAAGTGTGAGGGCTGAGATCAGTGTTTCATGTATCTTTTCATACAGGCAGCCAATCAGACTTTGAAAAAAATTCTCCCTCTCACCCTAGTGGGAGTGTCCTGTCCTATCTTTGCCTTAGTTTCTCTCTTTGCAGTGGCCGCCATGAGAGGTGGAGAGCTTTGCCAATGGGCTTAACTTAAGGTAAAGCCATTCCAATATTTCATTTAATAATGGAGGCCCCAGAAGAGGCATCCCAGTGACAAGTGTCCCCTCCCAGGGAAAGCTCTCTTCCAAAAACAGCCCCAAGTCATGATTGGAATTCTATTTGCCAGCTTAAATAAAAAGCCTTATCAAGCCAAAGATTCATCTTGACATTCTCAGGCTTCTCACTGTCTTCATACCTCTGGAAGCAGTCTCAGTGTGGGTGTGGGTGTTAAAATGCCACTCAGCCTTTGGAGAGCTCCTTGGCTCCTTCTTATGGGACACTGCCAACATGTAGGCTTCCCTCCAGAAGCAGGCAGATCTAAAAGGGAAGCTGGGAAGGAACCAGACAAAAACTTTGGATGTTTGGACCCCTGGGTTTTTCTTTTCTGATTGATGATTGATTGAAGACACAGAACTAATTGTTATGCAGATCTCTCAAGAGGTCTCTCTCAGTGTGAGTATGACCACAACACTCCCCTACACTGGATACAATCCAGGAGCTCCTTGTTACCTCTAGGATCCTATACACACGCTGTTAAATATTTAAAGCTCGTCATAACCTAGCCTTAACCTACCTTTTCAGCCTTATCACACGTTACTCCTTTCCAAGCACTGTAGTCAGACTGATCACCTTACAGAGCCTTATAGATGACATTCCTCACCCTTTTTCTGCCCTTTCATTGTTTGTCCTCCATGCCTGGAATGTACTCCCTCCTAACCCCTACCTCCTGGAATCTCTACATTCCCTCACAGCTCAGCTCCAGCTACATGAAACCTTTCCTAACATCCTCAGCTACTAGTGACTTCCAGGGCAGCTAGGTGGTGCAGTGGATAAGAGCTGAGGACCTAGAGTCAGGAAGATCTGAATTCAAATCTGTCCTCAGACCCTTACTAGCTGGGCGACCTTGGGCAAGTCTCTTAACCCTGTTTGCCTCAGTTTCTTATCTGTAAAAAGAACTGGAGTAGGAAAAGGCAAAACACTCTATTACCTTTGACAAGAAAACCCCAAGTGGGGTCATGAAGAGTCAGCCATGACTGAACACAACTGAGCAAAAACAACCAGTGGCTTGCGCTCTAAAATTATTATTTTCTATCTGTTATGTATATCCTTAGGTTTGCACGTATTAGCTCCCCTAAAAGAATATAAGCCCTTAGAGGAAAAGACTGTTTCATTTCTGCTTTGAATATCTAACACTTGCCACAGTGCCTAGCACATAGTAGGCACGTAATAGAAGTTTCGTGACTGATTAGTTATTTGGGAATTTTTAAACTAAGGAACCTAGATTTTACATCCTAGCTCTTTTACTTGAGTAGCTATGTGTCAGCTCTCTTAATCTCTCTGGGTCTTGAGTTTCGCATCCATCTAAAAAAATGTCAGGGTTGGAATAGATGACCTGTCTATCAGGTCCCTTCCAGGGCTTATGATCCATCAATGCCTATATGTTGGCCCAGAAGATGTTCATGTTCAGAGACTAAGACCCCAAACTGGGCTGTCTGACTTTCCACCCAGAGGGTTCTAGAATTGGGGAGAAGCAAGAAAGGATACAGTTAGCCCATCATTTCAGCGGCCTAAAAATCCAGAAGAAATTCCAGAGCTAGTGAGAAGGCCCAGGTTCTGAGCTGCTGAGGAAGACAGACCAGGTGAATTAGCGGCTTCTGGGTCCAGAGGCTCTATTTCTTGATTCAACCACTGGCTTGCCATGTGACTTCAAAAGAGTTATTTCACTTGTTTCATCATCTGCAAAATTGGAATTGTGAGGCTGTCCCACATCACAGAGGAGTGAAGGGAGTAAACTAACAAGTTTTACAAGGGGCCTTGGCTCAGTTAAGTCCTATCCTAGTGGGATAGAATGTGTATTTTTGGCTTAACAGAATCACAGATTAGGAGTAAGATGATTTCATGATCGTGATGATGGTGGTGATGGTGGTGACCATGATGATGACAACAAATATCTATGTAGAAAGGGCAGACCAGTTTGGAGGCCTAAAGTTAGGTTGGGGGACAGTATCACACAGATAAACATGCACCAGGGTGCCTATAATGAGGGAGATCAAAACAATAAAAAGAGCATATCCATGTTGATTCCATGGGGGCAAATGAATGCAAGTCAGGGTTCATACCTAAAGGTCAAATAGACAAGAGAATCCACAGGTCAGAAGGTCAGGATCTGGGATATCAGCAAGAATGGACATGATAGATAAGCCTGAGAAGCAGACTGACTGTGTCAGATTCAAGAAAGACTTATTGGCCAAATCAGCTTTCTGCCCCAGCCCCTGACCTGGAAAGAGCCAAGGCCAGAACAGTCTAGGCTCAAGGCTCACAGAGGAGAGAACTGGCTACGCTGAGAAAACAATGATAAATTGGAAAATAGGCCCCGCTCTCAAGAAACTTGCATTTTTATAGTGGGAACAATATCCTGGCCTTTATCCTCAAGTAACTTAGGCTAATTTTTTCTTTAAAAGGTTTGAAACCATCCTTACAACTTGCTTAGTTCAGGTTTTTTATATCATTGCCTAGTCATTCAAGTATCTAAGAGCTACAATGGGCTACCTAGGGGCAAGGGAGCTTTCCTTAGGAGAATCAGCTCAAGGCCCACTAGTTATATATTCTCACTGAATATCCTTCTCCTGTTATGACTAAGCAAGTCTACTTTTGTTAACTGTTTTTTTTTAAATAGCTGTCTGGGCAAGAAGTGCACGGACTAAGAAGAGTTATAGTTCCTGATAACTTCCTTTCCTTCATCTACAAGAGAGGAGGGAGAGAGAGAGAGATAGACACAGAGACAGAGAGAGACAGACAGACAGACAGAGACCTTGAAGAAGTTCATTTGTGGGGTTGGGGGTAGGGGACCAAAATGGCAGACTGAAGTCAGCATTTTTGCCAAGCTTTCCCAACATACTGTTCTACAATTTTAAAAAGCATGTCAAACCAAATTCTGAATATATATGCACCAAATGGCATATCATCTAAATTCTTGAAGAAAAAGTTAAATTAATTACAGGAGGAAATAGTAAAGCTATACTAGTGGGGAACCTCAATTTACCTCTCTCAGATCTAGGTAAATCTAACTATAAAATAAATAAGAAAGAAATGAAAAAAAAGAATAGAATTTTAGAAAAGTTGGATATGATAGCTCTCTGGAGAATACTGAATGGTAATAGAAAGCAGTATGCCTTTTTTTTTTAGCTGTACGTGGCAGCTTTACAAAAATTGACTCTAATACAGGGCATAAAACTATATGAACACAATTACAAAATGTTCTTCACACAAATAAAGACAGATCTGAATAATTGGAAAATATTGCTAATGGGTAGACTGAGCCAATATAATAAAAAAATGCCAATACTACCTACATTAATTTACTTATTCAGTGTCATGCCAATCAAGCCACCAAAGAATCACTTTATAGAGCTAAGAGAATGATAACAAAATTCATCTGGAATAACAAAAGGCCAAGCCTATCAAGGGAATTAATGAAAAAAAGTGTTAAACTGTAAAGAAATCTGGTAGGAACTATGCATGGACCAACATAAAGTAATCTGGTAGGAACTATGCATGGACCAACATCTCATACCGTATACTAAGATAAACTCAAAATGGGTATATGATGATATCATAAGTAAGTTAGCGGACCAAGGAAGAAATTATCTCATATCTATGGTGAGGGGAAGAGGTCATGACCAAACAAGAGATAATATTGGGGTTCACAAGAGGTAAAAATGGATGATTTTAATTACGTAAAATTAAAAAGGTTTTGTACAAACAAAACCAATATAGCCAAAATTAGAAGAAAAACAGAATACTGGGGAAGGAGAGGGCAGAATTTTGCAGCCAGTTTCTCTGATAAAAGTCTCATTTCTCAAATATATAAGGAATCGAATAAAATTTATTAAAAAATAGTAGCCATTCCCCAACTAATACATAGTCAAAGTATATGAACAGGCAGTTTGAGAGGAAGAAATCAAGCCTATCAATAGTCATATAAAATATTCTAAAACACCAATAATTAGAGAAATACAAATTAAAACAGCTCTGAGCTACCAACTCACACCCATCAGATTGGCTAAGGTGACAGAAAAGGAGAATAATATTCTGGGGGGGGGGGATGTAAGAAAATAAGTATACTAATGTACTGTTGGTAGAGCTGTGAACTAGTCCAAACATTCTGGAGAACAATTTGGAACCATGCCCAAAGGATTATAAAACTATACATTCCCTTATACCCAACAATACCACTACTAGTTCTATACCCCAAGGAAATCAAAGGACAAGGATAAATATCCATATGTAGAAAAACATTTATAGTAGTTCTTTTTGTGGTGGCAAAGAATTAGAAACTGAGGGTGTGCCCATCAATTGAGGGGTGTTTGAACAAGTTATGGTATATAAATGTGATGGAATACATAATGTTATGCTGTAAGAAATGAAGAAGATGGCTTAAAAAAACAACCGCGAGAAGACATACAAAATGTTGCAATATGAAGTGAGCAGAGCTGGGAGAATAATCTACAGTAACAGCAATATTGGAAGGATAGTCAACTGTGAAAGACTTAGTAACTCTGACCAATACAATGATCCATCACAAAGCCAAAGGAGTCATGATGTAAAATGCTATGGACACAAAGTGCAGATTAAGGCATTCTTTACCTTTATTTTGCCAGCTATTTTTTCCTAGAACATGGCTGATACAAAAATATATTTTGCATAACTTCATACGTATACTGGATAGACTATTTCTTGCTTTCTCAATGGGTGGGGGAGGGAGTGAAGGGAGGCAGAGAATTTGAAACTAAAAATAAAAATACAATTTAAAAAATTTTAAAAAATGAAAGTCAGCTTACTTCTCTTGGCTTCCTTTTCCTCAGTATTAGGAGACTGGACCAGATGACCTCTCAGGGTCCCTTTTAGTCTATAATCTTGGGTTATTTATCTTAATCTCACCAGTGTAAGGAAAAGAAGGGGCAGTTGCCTGAATTATGCACATTTTACAAGAAGAAAGGAAGAGCCTTGTCAGGGTAGGGTTTCCCATGGTACCCACCTACATCCCCATTTTCATCTCATGAGAGAGTTAAAAACAGTGAACCATTTAAAGAGAATTGGGGATTTTCACATGAAAGATGTAGTATAAATATAACCATTTGTCTTGATAAACGAAGCAAATTTCTCTTCCTTTCAGGCTGTCAGAAAATCTTTTACCAATCCTTAGGCTTAGCCTTGTGAAAAAGGGATCAAGGGGCTGAAATGCATCAGCTTGGAACTGTGAGAGAAGCTGGATTGAATTTTCAGAGAACCTGGGTTCTGATCTTAATGATGCAGCTGAGCAGTGCAATGGGTGGAGTCAAGAAGATCTGAGTTCAGATCTAACCTTGGGCACTCACTAGCTGTGTGACCCTGGGCAAGTCACTTAATCTCACTTAGCCTCAGTTTCTTAATAAGTAAAATTAAGATAATAATAGCACCAACCTTCCAGATGTGATTGTGAAGATCTAATGAGATAGCATATGGAAAGGACTTAAGCGAGATGTAAATGTCAGCTATGTGTCCTCATTCTTATTCTTATTAACCACAGTAATAGTAGTAGTAGTAGTAGTAGTAGTAGTAGTAATATTTACATGAGTGTATGTAAATCATCTAATCTTCCTTCTTCTCATTTTCTTCATCTGTCAAAGAATAGGGTTATACTCTATGGCTTTCAAGGTTCCACTAGCCCTTAGTTCAATTAAATTCAGTTCATAAGGACTTGCTATGTGCATGTAGTGTTCTGAATTCTAGGTATACAAAGACAAAAGAGAAAGTTTCTCTAACCTCAAGGGACTTATATTCAACAAGGGAGGGATTCAACATCACATAGATAAATAAATAAAAAAGTAGTTTGGTGGATAGACATTAACAATTGGGGAGTGAGATCAGGAAAGGCTCCCTGTATGAGATGGTACCTGAGCTGAGCCTTAAAGGAAGCTATGGACTCCAAGAAGCAACAGTGAAGAGGAGAACATTTCAGGTCTGGAAGAGAGCCCATGCAAAGATACACAGGCAAGGGAGGGAATTCTAAGTTCAGCGATTAGGGAGTCAGCCAGCTTCATTGGAGAATAGAATATATGAATGAGAGTAATGTGAAATACATCTAGAAAGTTGGATTGAAGTCTGATTGTGAAGGGCTTTGAATGCCAAACAAAAGAGATCATATTTTATAGGAGAGGGAATAGGGAGCCACTAGGGTTTCTTGAGCAAGCGAGTGATAGGGTCTGGTTTATGCTTAAGAAATGCAAATTTTGCAGCTGTATAGAGGATATATTGGAAAGGAGAAAGACTTGAGGTTTAAATCCATTGACCTTTGCTATTTATTGTGGTTCATAGGTGTAATCTCTTCCTCTCTCTACCTTCCCCATTTCTCTCTTCCCTCATTCTCTTGCCTCTGTCCCTGTCTCTCTCTTCCTCCCTTCCCTCCTTTTCTCTGCTATTTTTCTCTGTCCTTCCCTTTGATGAATACCTCTCATTATGTGACCCACGTCACTACTCAAAACTTTGATTTGGGGCAAGGCTATTCAAAGAACAGGAAAGAATTGACTGTCACACACTGCCTGGTATTGATAACTATTGATAGCCCTGTACATGCAAAGATCTTCCCAAACCCAAGTCTGAGCCGTCATCCCTGTCTTCCCTACCACCATTTCCATCCCTCTCCCTCTCCTTCTCTTCCTCCTCCTTCTCCTTTTTCCTGCTACTTCTCCTGATCATCATCGGGGTATTCCAGTCTTCAGGATTCCAGTGTTTCCAAATTTGAGTCCTTCATTTCTTTCCCCTCTCTTTCAGGAATGGGCTTATACCTATGCCCAGCAGATCTGCCAGCAGCAACTGTGTTTGTCAGTGCACATGCTTTTCCCTGGCTCTCAGGTGCAGCTCTCTCCTTGCAAGGAAGGAGATGATAAACAGGTGAGGTCCAAGTGGGTCTATTACAGGGCCCAGCAGCAATGCTTCAAGATAAAATATGTCTCCATATGTATATCGGATTGCTTGCCTTCTTGGGGAGAGGAGAGGGAAGAACAGGAAGGAGAAAAATTTGGAACTCGAAAACTTATAAAAATGAATGTTGAAAACTATCTTTACATGTCATTGGAAAAAATATTACTTTACAAAAAAAAAGATATTGGGTTCTACCAGTGAACCTTGGTCATAGGCTTGGGAGAAGGAAAAGAAAAGAAAGAAAATGACAACATTTGGAGAGGACAGAGGGAAAATGAAAAGTTTGGGGACATGCTATAGATATTAACCCACCAAAGGAGTCTGAGAAGGATCATAGAGATAGGATGAGAACAAGGAGAAAACAGCGTAATGAAAATCCAAAGAGGAAAAAGTACACAGGAGGACAACATGGTGCACAGTATCAAACATGGTCAAGAAAATTTGGCAATTAAAGATTGTCTGTGACTTTGGAGACAACAGTTTCATTTGAATGATGAGGTCGAAAGCCAGATTGCAAAGAACTGAGGAGAGGAAGCAAGGGTAGCAAGTATACACAGCTTTTTCAAGCAGTTTGGCTGAGAATGGGAAAAGCTATATGGACAATAGCTTGAAGGAATAATAGGGCCTAGTGAAAGTACTTTAGGAATCAGAGAGACTCAGGCATGTTTTAGGAAAGCAGTAGATAGGGAGACATTGAAGATTAGAGAAAGGGAATGATTGAGGGCTCAATCTGCCAGAGAAGATGGGAAGAGATAGTATCAAAGGCACGTGCAGAAAAAAAATTGGTTTTAGGAAGAAGGACCATCTCATTATCAGACTAGAGAAAAGGAAGAGAAAGCAGAGAATGAGTTCAAGGTGTTTTAAAATGAAGAGAAGAAGGAGCTCAAGGCAAAAGACCTCAATTTTCTAAGTAAAGCAAGATGAGAGGGGGGGGAGGTGAGGTGTGGGAGGCTTGAGGAGAAAAGAGAAGGTTTGGAGTAGCTTATGTGGCTGGTATGATAGGGAGATCTGGGTTCAGGTTCTACCCTCTGAGCAATAATAGCTTTATGACTGTGGGTAAGTCATTTTGCCACTCAGTGGCTAGGCAACCAAGACTCTTAAGTGACCAACTAGTTGCTGACCTACACTGGTAGATGGAGTTGTCTGCACTAGTGGTGTAAAACTCCACTAGAAACGGGGGCCACTAAACCACACATAAGAATCCCTGCTGCTCATTTTTTTCCTGGCCATTATCTCTTTTTAAATTTTCATTTATTTTATTTCTAATTTATGGAATAAAACAAACGTTTCCATTGAGCGAATAAGTCATTTTGACTGCTGTAAATACCCAGATTAACTACAAGGGACATATGAAGGAAGGTGCTAACTGCATCCAGAGAAAGAACTGATAAATAGACATGTAGAGAATGATTTTGCATATACTTACACACACATATACAAACATATTTGTGTCTAATAGTAGCTATCTCTAGGGTGGGAGAGTAGGGGAGACTGCTGCTCATATACTGACTTAGAAAACTACCTAGTAACCTTAACTATGTTCTGTTGTATTTTTATGCATTTTGTTAAATATTTCCCAACTACATTTTAATCTGGTTCTAGTTGTAATTGAGAGTGCGTCATCTGAGGGTCTTGTGTTTGCCACCTCTGCCCTACACCAATAAAATTACAGATCCAACCACTGCCCCCCAAAAAAGATTAGGGAGAGTTCACATTTGTATTACTAACCTCATAGGATTAGAAACTGGAAATGCAGTATAAATGTATTATAATTACGCCATAGCTCCTATATTCAAGGGGCACACCTATCAAAAGGCTTGGCACTCTGGTGCTAAATGCTGCACTAATAAATGGATAATGGCTTTATGCCTCCTGGTTCCTCCATAGCATAGGATACATAGGATACATCCTTAAAGATTGTAGGGTGTGAGGCGTTTTGAAGTTGGCACTTTGCTGAATGCAAGCAGAAACTGAGTGACCTTTGGGCAATCAATTCTTTCTATCCTAGCCAGCACTTTCCCCTGCCCCGACCCCGCTGACCCATTGAGGGAAAGTTCATCATAGCTAAGAGACTCAGAGCATGCTGCAGTGTAAAGAGTGCCAGATTTGGAGTCTGGAGACCTGAGCTCACCACCTTCTCCACCTCTTAATCCCCACGTGACCTTGAGAAAAAACACATAATATCTCTAAGCCTCAGTTTCCAAATCTGTAAAATGAGAGGGTTGGATTAGATGATTTCGAAAGTTCCTCACAGGTCTAAATCGATTCTCCTCCCTCCATTACTCATGTGCTCACTGATATAAAATCTCATTGAATGTTTTTGTGAATCACTTTCCACCCCCCAAAGCCTATTCCCAGGTAAGAGATCTTCTGCTAATAAGCTTTCCCGGCAGACGTATTGACTTTGTATGTGTGTGTTTTAATTTTAATAAAAGAAAACAACAACCCACACTTGCTTGGGCAATTAGTTACCACTTTATTACTGTGTGAGATCGATTGCCTAGAAGGTCCCAGTCATATACCTTAAGCGTTTTTGATTAGGCCATAGCTCATGGAGTTGTGGATAGGGAAAAGGGCCATGAGTCAGAAGATCCCAGCTCATTCTCTCTCCTCTTTGCTTTTGCTAGAGATGGGCTAAGTCTGGCCCCCGCATCAAGCACATGGCCTCCCGCCTCTGCCTAGATACAGACATAATGGGAGATGGCAGTGAGGACAGCAGGGAGATGGTCATCAACCCTTGCGAGACATCAGTCATGAGCCAGCGTTGGGACATGGTGTTCTCATGAGCAGACCCCCATGGACAGACTCAATTGGAACCAACTCTGGGAAGGCATGAAGCACTTGCCCAGAAGGGAATAATTCAAGATATGGAAAGCTGTGGGAGGCCTAGGAAGGCATCCTGGAGTGCAAGGTAGAAACAGAGCCACATGCAGAGAATAGGAGTGGCCCTCTTGGAGAGGATGGAAGAACAGATAACATACTGAGTGGTGCCTCCGAGATCACAAGCTATGGGGGGGAACATCCTCTGTGTTCTCAACCATAATGAAATTCATTCCAGCACAAGCTGGTGCCTTCTCCTGGTTCAGAGAATGAGAGTGAGAGAGAGAGAGAGAGAGAGAGAGAGAGAGAAAGAAATTGGAAGTTGCACATTTGTTGTTTGTTTTTCTTTTTCTTTTGTTTTCCCTTTGTAACAGAAACAGAGCCAATGGGGAAACCTCTGGGTGTCTTCTGGCTGCCATGACACCAGGCTGAGCCAGAGATGAAGAGGGAGAGCCGTTTGTAGACCAAATAAAGACTATCAGAAGTTAACAGATTCTGTTTGTATATATAGACAAAGCTTTGACTTGTGCTAGGAAAAGATGTTGTTAATACAGTAAAATTTCCATTTACCAGGATATTCTGGGAATGGGATGTTGTGATTAATTGGATTATCTGGTTTCCTGCCTTAGTAAAGAGACTATATTCTGTTTAGTAAGTAGAGTCTGCTGAGTATAATTAAAGCTGCCTTGCGTTCAGAAAGCCCTCCAGCACACACGATCATCACGATGAACCTCAATCAATTAATCAACAAGCATTTATTAAATGCCTACTATATGCCTGGTACTCTGCTAGGCCCTGGAAATACAAAGGCAAAAGGAAGTAGTTTCTGCTTATAGGGACCTTATATTTCATCAAGAAACAACATGTATACATATATCTACATACAAAATAGATGCAAGGTAATTTTTTTGTAGGCAGGGTGGCACTGTAGCTAGGAGATCAGTAAAGGCTACATACAGAAGGTGGCATTTGAGCTGAGCCTGAAAGGAAATTAGAGGTTTTAAAGAAAAGGCAGAGGTGCAGAGAGAGGGCATTCCAGATCTGGGGAGAGGGGCAATCACAGCAAAGGCATGGAAATAGGAAATGGAGTTATGACAGGGAGCAGCAGGAAGACCAGTCCTTCCTGTGTGCAAAGGGGAAGAACGTATAATAAATTATGTAGGATTATAGATGTCAAAAACTCCAAATGGGGTCATGAAGAGTCAGACGTGACTGAAATGACTGAGCAACAAAAAATAGATGTTGAAGATAGAAGGTTCAGTATATACTGATCTTATGACAGCTCCAGGAAATTATTAGTCAAATCCCAATGACTTGCCTACTTCTCCTGCATCTGTGTGTATGTATATATGTATGTGTGTACATATACATGTACATATGTTATATGTATATTATGTATAAGTTACATTGTATATGCGTGTACATGTATGTTTGTGTGTGTGTGTATATATATATATACTTCCACTCAATAAAGCCCAAAGAATTTGAAATATATGTATATATGTGTGTATATATACTAATATATTCACTACATACATACATATTCAATAATTTAAATACATACATATGTGTATATGTGTACAAATATTTTTTTCAAGTTAATTGGGTTTTGTGGAATGGAAGTTTTTTGCACATGTGTGCTGGGAAGTGAGCAAAATTCTAATACCTGATTCCCTGGGCCTTCAAAGAGCCTTCCAAACAAGAAGAAAACATTGCCTGTCTCAGACTGATGGACCTCACCTTGTTTCCCTTCCCGAGTGGGGACACAGGGAAATAGTGGAACATAGCAGAAACTAAATGGAACCACTGTCCTGGAATATACCATATCAGGCACAAGGCCCCAAGGTTCATCAATCTAAGCCCAGAATGCTATCTATCCAATCCAGGGGTGGCTAAACTGCCACTGGAGGGCCAAATCTGGCCAGCTGCCTATTTTTGTATAACCCATCAGCTAAGAAAGGCCTCCAGTATACACGGTAAAATGTATTTTGTATTTTAAAATAAAGATTTATTGTATTTTTTAAATGTAATGATCATTCTTAGCTAGAAGGCCTTACAAAAAGAGGCTGCACCAGATTTGGTCCTCAGACCACAGTTTGCTAGAGCCCTGATCTAGTCCAAGCCCCTCTTCCTTTTTACAAATGAAAAAACTAAGGTGACATGTTTGGGCCTTGGCATGGAAATTACAGTGGTAATAGCACACACATTATTCCCACTATAGAAATCAAAGCAATAAGGACACAGCATTGCAAAACAACACGGCAGGGGCAGGTGGCAGAGTGTATAGAGCGCTTCCTGAGTGACCTTGTGCAAGTCACTTAACCCTGTTTGCCCTGGTTTCCTCATCTGTAAAATGAGCTGGAGAAGGAAATGGCAAACCACTCCAGTATCTTTGTCAAAAAAAACTCAAATGGGATCACAAAGTGTCAGACATGACTGAAAACAACTGAACAACAACCATAAAAGGAGTAAGCTAATAAGAATGGGAACTCATAGAAAAGACTCTGTTATACTGGATAAGGCAGTGTGGTCTAGTGGAAAGATCTCTTGTCTTGGAACCTGAGCCTGGGCACCAACATTTACTAAGCTGTGTGGCCATAGGTTAGTCATTTAACCTTTCTGGTCCTCAGTTTTCTCTTCTGCAAAATGGGAATAAATAACAGGAGAAGCTTCTTTATAGGGTTGTAGTGTTGGTCAAATGAGTCAATGTCTCTTAAATGTCTGAGGAATCTTAAAAGACTGTATAACTAAAAGATGTAAGGATGCTATCTTACACATGAAGACTCGAAGCCCGGAGTGGGTAAGGGACTGGTCTAAGTCACAGAGGTGGCAGAGTCAAGATCAAAAATCATTCAGTCAATAAACACTTATTGAGCACCTGCTAGGTGCCTGGCAATGACATTCAAGTCTCATGTCTCCACTCTCCACTGCTGACAACGTTACCACCGTAGATCATGATTTTAAGGGGAGATGGTGCATGAAACAGACTCTTATGCTGATACCTTATTTTCCTCCAGCATATTATTTGTTCTCTCCCATATTGCTCCCTGGCATGAGCCAGTTCGGGTCTCTATTTCATGGTCTGTGCCTAGCTTTCTGTGTTTGTGATGCTAGTGGTCTCTGGTTTGGCCCAGTCTGGCTCTCACACTTTTTTCCTTTGGGGCATATTCTTTCCTTACAGGTTTGTAGTAGATATCTTGGGGTTTACTAGCTAGATTTCTTCCTTTAAAAGCCCAGGCCTCAAACCTGGTTTACTCTGGCTCTCATCAATTGGCCAACCAACGGCGGGTCCCTACCCAAGCATCACTTACTGGTGACTCAGAGTAAAAATAAATAGTAATTGTATCTTTTTTGACCAGAAACTCTGAAGGTCTTCTCCTCCCAGTTTGATTTGTTTTTTGTTATTAAAGGACCATCCCTTGTCTCAACAGCCCTAATCACTGAATGGGCCTTGCCCCATTCAAAATGAGAACTCTGAAAGACCTTAGCTTAAAAAGGCCAAGGTCTCCCACTGCATCCTGGGCCGTCTCTAGTTATCGTGATTTATATCTGGCCATTGGGCTCAGATGGCTCTGAAGGAGCCCTCCCTCACTCAAATCCAATTCACTTGAAAGTCATTGGTATCATCTTCTTGATGTCATGGTCCTCTCAAGTCGCCCATACGACCTGTTAGTTGCTGTCAGTGACTCACAGGGGCTAGTCCCATTCCACTAGTGATAAGTTTGGAGGTAAGGGAAGAGAGTTATAATCCTGCATTCTGAAGAGTAGCACTCCCATCCACCATTACGGTGACAAGAAGCAAAGACAGAAAACAAGCCAGATGACCTTCTGTTTGGAGGCTTTCCTTTGGGGTGTCCATTTTTATCATCTCACAGCTTAAATTCGGAACAAATGAGAGGAAATGATGCTTGGTGAAGCCATTGATCAAGGCTGAATTAAACATTGAGTAGCTCGAGGCACCATAGTAGTCAAAGTGACAGGGCATTTGTACCTTTTCTCCCCAAGAGGGACTTTTCAGATCCTCCAGCAGGAATGGGGTAAAAAAAAAAAAAAAAAAACACTGTAATGAGGGTTTGAGATTGAGTGAAAATATCAAGTTCTTTCTGCCTTGGCCTGATAGAGATCCAGCGCTCAGGCCTAAGGTGTTGCAGCCTTGTCCTCACATAGAATAAGGGCAAGTCTTTTTGATCTAGGGCCTGGTCCTCAATATTGTAGGTCAAGAACACTATTTAATCAGTTCATCCAACTACCCTGGGGGAAATTAGCTCATGCTAACCAAACTCTAAAGAAACAGATTTGTAAGCCAGAATGTCAATTTAATAATTTACAATGGGGAATATACCTGACTCACAAAATGGAATGCTAATGACTAGACTTTGAGGCGCTCCTTCCAGCAGATAGCCTGCTTAAGAACATAAATCATTTATTTAATTCAACATTGATCACATATCTACTATGAGACAAGCACCATATTAGACAAAATGGCACAGTTCCTGCCCTCAAGGAGTTTATCTTCTAGTTCCAGAATAATGAGTATGCAGATTATTTATTCAAGATGAAATGTGAGGGGCGTAATCAATCACACAAACATTTATTAAGTGCCTACTATATGCTAGGCACAGTGCTGAGGGCCAGGAATACAAAGATAAAAGTGGAATAGTCCCTGCCCTTAAGGAGTTTACATTCGAATGGGGAGACAACACATAAAGAATATATATGAAATGCACCCAAGGTAGCTTTAGGAGTAATGTAGTAGAGAGAGTACTAGACCTGAGTTTGAATACCCCTTCAGCCTGGCTGTGTGTCCCTGAGCAAGTAATTTAACCTTTTTAAGCCTCAGTTTCCTCATCCGTAAAGTAGGATGAAGAGAGCACCTATCAGATGAGATAGTGTGTGCAAAACATTTTGCAAAACTTAAAGCATTTTTGAAATGCCGGCCTTTATGATTAGCAACTGGAGGCAAGATGGGTTACAAGGAATCAGGAGAATCTTGGTGCAGAAGGTATACTTGGGCTTAGTCTTAAAGGAAACTAGAGATCCCAAGATATGGAGGTGAAGAAAGAGAGCGTTCTAGGCATGGAGGCAGCCAGTTCAAAGACCTAGAGATGGGAGATGGAGAATCATGTATGAAGAATAGAAATTATGTTTAGATCGTAGAGTTCTCAGAAGAGATTAGTGTGTTAGAGGATTGGAAAGGTAGTAAGTGGCTAAATTGGGAAGAGCTTTAAATGCTAAGCCAAGGGGTTGGCATTTGATACCCTAGGTAATAGGGAGTCATTGGAGTTTATTGAGTATGGTAATGACCTGGTCAGACATATACCTTGCAGTACTCTGAGAAAAAGTGAGGAAGGAGAAGACATTTGGAAGTGGAAAGGGAGGGAGAATTATGGAATTCTTTACAGAAGAGGTATCCAATGACCCTGACTTTAAAGGGAGAGAAAGATTCTGAAAATCAAAGAGATGAAAAGAGTCTATTCTGGGCATATGGGACAGTCAACCTTAATGTACAGAGGTAGAAGACAGAATGTCACATTGAGGGGACTATCAATAAAGTCTGAGTGAAATATAAAATGCACAAAGGAGAAAAACATGAAATAAGGATGGATAGAGTAGGGTCCTAGGTCTAGAGCAGGCTTCAAAAGTTGTTTAGTCTGTTCCTTATCTAAAAGATGAGGAAATTGAGGCCCATGGAGACTAAGTTACCCAAGGATATACAAGGAGTAATGAGCAAAGGCAGACTTCGAACCTCAATCCTCTTAACTCCTAGGCCAGGAAACATTCCACTGTACCAGTGTAACACCCTGGTGGATCAGATTGTAGAGGGGATTAACTATCAGACTAAAGACTTTGCCTTTCTCCTATATAAGCAATAAAGAGACATTGAACATTTTTAGCAGGGGTGTGGCATGGTCAGATTTGCTCCTTAGAAAGATTATTTAGGCCATTGTATGAAAGATGAGTTGAAGTGAAAAGATATTGGAGGTGGAAAAACCAGTTAGCAGGCTCTTATGATTGTCCAGGGGAAAGATGACGAAGGTCAGAACTTGAGTAGCATGCATAAGCAGAGAGAATGGATGAAAAGTGCTATGGAAATAGAATCTATGAGATTTGACAAGTTGGTTGGAATGTAGGATTAATGAGAAGAAAGCATTAAGACTCAAAGGCTTAGAACCTAGGTAATTAGGACTGCAATGGTGCCAACAATAGAAATAGGGAAGTTAGGTGGTGCAGTGTATAAAGCACCAGCCTGATCACAGGATCTCAGTTCAAATCCAGCCTCAGCCACTTACTAGCTGTGTGGCCTTGGGTAAGTCACTTAACCCTAATTGCCTTCAAAAAAGAAAAAGGAAGAAGTTACAAAAGCCCTTTGTTTTTAGACAAGTTGAGTTTGAGGTACTAGGGTATATCTAGGTGAAGTAATAGTATAGGTTGGGAGAAATTAAGTATAGACATGTAAATTTGTGGTCATCTACAGAAATAATAAATGGTCACTGTAAGATCATTAAGGGAAACACTAGCAAAATAAAAGTCTTTATGGGCCTTATGGGATAGCTACACTTAGGGAATAGGAAGAGGATAGAGCAGAGATGGAAAGGACTGTTAGAAACGTAAAATATCCAGGATACAATGGTATAAAAGAAGCCAAGGGAGGAGATGATAACCAAGGGGAGGAGTGTTCAGCACTGTCAAATGCTACACACAAGCCAAGAAGAATTAGGCCAGAGAAAAAAATCTTCAGATTTATAAAAATTAAGATGTCACTGGTGACTTTTGAAAGACCTGATGGGGGTAATCAGAAGATAGATTGCAGTAAGCAAGAGGCTGGAGAAGAGATAGTGTGATTGTATGCTGCTCTTTCTGAGATTGTAACCATGATAGTATGGGCAGAAATAAAATAATAATTTAATTAAATGGCAAAGTGAAGGGAAGGATTTTTAAGAGAGAAATAAAGTCAAGCATGTTTATAGGGAGTAGAAAAGAAGCCAGGAGGTAGAGAGATATGAGAAGATATAAGGAGAGAGAAAGAGTTACTAGTTACCAACAGTGAGACCAGCTCCCAAGGAGACAAGTGGGGAAAGCACCAAAGGTACAAATGGAAGTTAGCTAGCATTGACATAGTGAAGAGCTTTCTTAACCTCTGAGGCTGGAGCAAAAAGGAGAATGAAGTATAGAGCCCTTTCTCAAGTCACTTTCTGACTTTCACTCAAAATGGCAGATCCCCACCCCTCCCCCCCACCTGCCAGATGAGCTATGTACTTCCCCACTCAGGTTATCAGGGTTAACCTTGAGGGGCTGAGGGTTTTCTAGCACTGTCACTGGTCCCTATCTTGTGTACTCCTCCATTGATTATCAGCCAGACAATTCTCTTAGAAAGGGTATTTTCTAAGCAGTTATAGCAAAGACATTTGTTACCCAAACATTCCCCAAACCAAGGACGCATTCTCTCTTTGTATACACAAGGTCCCAGGAGAAAATGGGCTCAAACTTAAGGAATTCATGGAGCAAAAAGAGCAAACTCACAGCTCTTGGTGACTAGGAGTCCTTTTCTCCCTGATGTAGTCCTCATGAAACTTCTCTTAGGTACAGCTCTCTTCTAGACTCCAAGGGTCAGTTCTTCTATAAAGTCCTAAAGCTGCCTTTCTTCAGTGTCTAGCTTGTCCTTAGTATATCTCTCAACTCCTAATGAAAATGCTGCCATCAGTCACTGCTGCTTCTGGGAACACTCATTGTCTCCCAGTCTTCAAAGTTCACTTGGTCATTTGAAGGGGGAAGGAGAGAAACTCCATCTTTCATCTCCCCTAATACAATTCCCTCTCAGGAGTCCTTCACCTCTGAACTGACCTGCTGCTGAAATGTGTTATTCTAAACTCACTTGTCATGTTAAAGTGATAGGTCCAGAGATGTGTCTAATTCATTCAACCAATCACAAAATATTACCAGTGTGGTTCCATCTTTTTTTATCCAATGATTGAAGCA
Source organism: Phalanger gymnotis (assembly GCA_028646595.1). Lineage (NCBI taxonomy): Eukaryota > Metazoa > Chordata > Mammalia > Diprotodontia > Phalangeridae > Phalanger > Phalanger gymnotis. The sequence continues at coordinate 167,524,101 of CM053625.1, read as the reverse complement.
CTTTGCTCCTCCTAAATTGATTAAGGAATTGTTCAGATCTGGTTTACGTCAAGGATTGATTGATTGATTCAATTTTGAAGTCTGGTCCTTCCGTGTTTAGATTAATTGGAATTACAGATTTAGAATTTCCATAGACCTCACAAAGGCCAATTAGTTGTATCTGCTCATTTTATAGATGAGAAAACAGAGGGAGGCCCAAGGACAGTAAATGCCTTGCCCAAGTTCACGTAGATTGTAAACAGTAGATCAGAATCTGAACTTAGTCTTATGACTTCATGTTCTGCCCTCTTCCTATTCCACACTGCAAAAGACGACAAAGATCTAGAGAGGAGTATTAAGGTGTGGAGAAAGGGAGATGAGGGACCCCCAATGACTGGCTTCAATCTGCTCAGTTCAGTAGGGGGAGATGTCATCTAGATGTCATCTAGAGAGAGATATGGAATAGCCTACCCAGCAAGTGGTATTGAAGATTTTAGGGGATATGTCTTCAATTAGCCCCTCATTGTTAGCAGCTACATCCAGCTGGGGGCACTGTGGTCTCATTCAGATATTTCTATTAAGGACATGTTATAAAGCATCAAATTAAATTAAGTAAATGGCCTTACAATCAGAAACATTACTTTCCTATAATATGCCATCCAGACACCTAATGTTTCCTAAAGATGGAAACCCTTTCTGGGTTAAAGACAGTCTTTCTCTCTCTCTTCTCCTGCTTAGGAATTGAAAGTAATAGTAATTTCAGTTCTTTGATGCTTCTGGCCAGGAGCTGAGCAAGGGTAATTCACTTCCAAACAGGACTGTGTTGATCCCTTCAGAAACTGTGAGCATCTAGTTTCCTTCCAAAAGGCTTCATACGCTGGGGCAACTGAACTTGACTTGATTCTTCCAAGCTCTGAAGGTCTTCTTCAAATAATCAAGAAAGATAATATTTGTAAAGCACTTGGCACGGTGCCTGGCACAGAATAGATGCTTAATAAATGCTTATTCCTTTCCCTTTCCTCTTCCCCTTCCCCTTCTCTTCCAACTTTGTCTTGGTCCTCTCTTTCACTAGAAATCAGAACAGGGCATCAATCTATATCTCTATCCTTTTAGTCCCAGAACAAAGTCCTTTGAGGTAGTGCTGGGGGGAATTTCTGGGACACAACAACTGATTCTTCCTCTCCCAATCTCCTTTTTCTGGATAAATGGTCTTGGTTTCTGTTATCCTCTAATCATACTTCCTAATTAGCTCTTGGCTACAATTATCAGACATCAATATATTAGAAATAGGACATCAGAGGCAGGAATGGAAGTCAAGAGAAGACAAATTTACAACAATGAGATCTTGTTACAGCATGCATAGGTTTTAGGGATCATGCATATTTTACCTCATAATGACAGATTTTAATATTGCAAATGCTAACAAGAAAGAAAAAACCTGACAGTAATGGAAATCTTTAATACTTCCATCATGTCTAGGAAGAAATAATTTGCTCAAATAATGCACTTATTTTAATCTTCGGATTGAGAATGTGGGTAGAAAAAGATATGCACCCTCCATTTTGCTGCAAAATGTCTAACAACATAGTGCCTTGTAGGCCTATGGGATTTTGTAAATTTCCTGAAGGACAACTTTTTGTCTCTTTGGCCTTTCACCCACCTTTGGTCCCTATTATCTATGTGACTTTGGACAAGTCTTTTGTCTCTTTGGGGCTCAATTTCCTATTTGAAAAAGGCGTTATAGTAGATGGCCTCTAAAGATCCTTCCAGTTCTATATCCATGCTCCGGTGTTTCTGTTATTCTGTTTCATTTCCCCTCCATTGCCCAAGCCCTTCGATAGTTTCCATGTTCTGCACTGACCTCTACGTTACCTTAAGACCCCACCATAAACTTGTCAACTGCCATTTAGTGCCTTCCTTTCCCACTATGCCTCAGGGCAGACAATTCTATAGGTAGCTATCTCATTCCTATATCACTTAGAAGATTAGTAGCTATATCTGAAACAGAGCTGTCTAAACAAGCCATCAACATTTGGAGTGAGGATCTAGAGATGAAAGGGACCTCAGAGGCCATCTAATCCAAACCCCTCATTTTGTAGACAAGTCAGACAACCCTGTTTGCCTCAGTTTCCTCATCTGTAAGATGAGCTGGAGAAGGAAATGGCAAACCACTCCAGTATCTTTGCCAAGAAAACCCCAAATGAGGTCATGAAGAGTCAGACATGACGGAAATGATTAAAGAACCACAACCCAAGGAGATTGACTTTTCCAATATCACAGAGGAAGTAAATGGCACAACCAGAATTTGAACCCTGATCCTTTAACTCCAAGTATTCCTCCTTAAGCAGTTTCCTGGACACCTTCTGCACAGTGCTGATTGCTGGAGAGGCAAAAGTACCTCCCTACCATCTGAATGAGCAGGACCAATTTTAAAAGGCTTCTCTTGGTTCATCCATCCATTCATTCATTCATTTGTCATGTATAAAGCTTTGAGTTCCTCATTAAGTGTCTAAGTAGAGGCTTGGAGGCCACCTTTCACAACTCTTACAGAGGAGATTTCTGAATGATATGAGCACTTGTGCTAGAATCCTAGACTCATATCTGATTTGTGTCTATAGGCAGCCCAAGCTGGATTAATAAAGGGTCCAAAGCCAAACGACGTATTCCATTTGCTGTGGATCTGATTAATTTAATGAAGCCATCATGGTATAAACCTCAAGGGCTTCTTGGGAAGAGACTCAAGCACAATATTTTTTCACAGCAGTAGATTGCGTCATTTCCATTTCACAGCTTTCCAGCAGGAAATAATAAAACAAAATTACAAACATAATGAAGAAAAAGAGAAAAAGAAAAAAAAATGCCCTCGAAAAATAACTGCATCCTTGGTGCAGTGATAGAGTTGGTTACTTTATTCAACTGAGCCAGTGAATAGTACCCAGCCTTATACTTGTGGAAGGAGAAAACCTCAGGATACCCTCACTCATTGCAGAAGATAATCAATGATAATAATTCACCATCCAGTAGAAGTTTGAGATTTCTGGAGCTCCTGCAGCTGTTTAACTGGACATATTTGAGAACCTCTTGACCCTAAGATGTGACTTCCATAATGCTAGAGGGAATAATGGTCATTAATAACAATAATGCATGATGAACACAAACACATTTTCCTTCCCCGCCCTACCCCTAAAAACAAACAAACAAACATAAACCTTACATAGCTACATTTACTCTGGGTATGCAGAAAAAGAAGAAGAGGGGGGAAGGTCTTTCCCCTGTCCCCTAGTTGTATTTGAGATGTACCTTTTGCCAGTAGCTCAACATGAATGGCCAATGTAACATGGCTGATGAAAAAGCAATAAAACTAATACCATCTTGGATATCATGATGGCTTCATTAAAATTAATAAGTGTAACTTGTATCCCAAAGGATCCTACAACCCATTATTTCCCCAGAATGAATGTGAGGAATGTGCCCAATCACATTTGTGGAAACATGACTCAAGCTGCTATGCAGAGAATTCTCTGCTAACAGATCAGGGATCATAAATTAAAAAGAAAAAACTTTTAATTAGGACACAATAGAAAAATAAGTAACAAGGAAAAATCACCTTGTGCATAAACTCATGGCCCTAGGTTATATTTGAGCTAAAACATCTCCATTTCCCAACAACTAATTCACACTTCAGCATGATACCACTCTGCCCCGAGTGCTGCTGTTCTCATCAGAGACGCTGCTCTCATCTATTGCTGCCTTTTCTTTTCTCTGGGCTACTTATGCCACCCGATGAGATTGTCTTCTGTTGCTAGGATTTCTTCTTCAGAGGAATTGGGGATCATTAATCTTTTGTAATACTTCCTGGCCAACATGCCTAGGGTTAATCAACATATTTTTAGTCTTAAGTCCAATCCATAGATACAGCCAGTCATCATAGAAAATGGACCCTTAGGCTAAGATCTATTTTTCTCCCCAATGCTATATCTTCTTCCCATATCTCCTTCCCAATCTCTTTATGTTGAGATGACTAAATTTCTTTCACCTCCTGCCCCCCCTCATTATCTAATAGCAAAGCTCTTAAAATCACATGGAAACATGAATAAACTTCAAAGCAGCACTTGGGAGCATTGAAGAGGGTGGAAACAATGCTGGAAACTTCTTGCCCTTCATGTTCGCTACTATCTTCAGGTCTCTGTTCTACTTAAAGGAGCATAGGGCCAAAGACCAATGGAGGTGATAGTCCTGCTTTCCTTGGCTTTAATCACGGTATATCCATTATATTGCATCAGGGCCACACTTTAAAAGATTCATTGCTTGAGAGCTAAGGTGAAGGCAAGGAAATTTGAAATTATATCATATGAGAATCAATTAAATGATCTGGAGGTATTTAACCTAGAAAAGGGATAGGGGGAGACTTCAAATATTTGAAGATCTATTTTTTAAGAAGTAGAATTATTCTGTATGGATTCAGAGGGCAGACTTAACAGAAATAAGTAAAAATAATAGTAAGACAGTTTGCCTGATTACTAGAACCATCCAACAATGGAATAGGTTTTCTCCTTAAGTAGTAAGCTCTGCTTCCCTGGAAATACTCAAGCAAAGACTGGATGACCTTCTGTCAAGGATGTTTTCAATGAAATTCTTGAGAGAATTGGGATACAAGCCTAGAATAGTAGAGTCAAAAGGAATCTTAGTGGTCCTCTAATTTAATCTCTCACCCAATGCAACATCCACTCCTACAGCATCTCTGACTGGGACCTTCAATCTCAGAACACTAGTATTAATGGGAAAATTAAAACATCACATGGCAGTGCATTCCAATTCTGGACTACTCTAGTGGTTGTTAGGAAGTTACATAGAGATAACATCTGCTTCCTTGTTGTTTGCACCTATTGATTCTATTTTTCCATTATGGAATTGGAGGAGAGTATAAGAATACAAATTTCTGGATGCATATTCTGGGACATTTTTACTAGGGACCCAGAAAAAATGTGAATTTATGATAGCCAAAATAGATGACTTCTAAGGTCTCTTCGCACCGAAATTCAATGATGGGTAAGGAAGGCCACAGTAAAGGACAAAAAATGGTAGAATGGGTCCAGTAGCTATTTGATAGTGGAAAATGTTTTGCTTGCAATGATAGGAGGTCATTGCAACTTGATCTTTACAGAATAGAAGTTGAGTATGTTGGGGAATATTAAGGCTGGGGTAGATAATGTGGGAGGAAGGGGAAGGCCATAAGGTCAGTAGACCCAGAAGGATTACCTCTTCTCAGAGTTGTAGTGAACTAGAGTGGTTTCATTTGTGTAGCCCCAGGACCTAACATAGTGTCCCTCACATAGTAGAGAATCGATAAACATATATTGAGTACCTACTATGTGCTAGGTATGCAAAGAGTTCCCACCCTCAAGGAGCTTACAATTTAATGGGGGAGTCAACATGGAAACATATTCAAAACAAGCTATATATAGCATAATTAGAAAATAACTAACAGAGTGAAGACACTAGAATTAACAGAGTTTGGAGAAAGCTTCATTTAAAAGATAAGATTTTAGTTGGAATTTAAAGGAAACCAGAGAGGGGAGGACAGCAGGGAGAGAGAGAATGTCTCAGAACTGTGGAACAGTCAGGGACAAGTGTCACTGGATCAAAGAGCACATGAGGAGTGAGGTATGAGGACAGCAAAAAGGTAGAAGGGGGCTAGGCTATAAAAGGCTAAATTATATGCTAAATGAGTCCAGGGGAATGAAACTCTCGAAAGATGAATTTACTACATAAGCAGAAGAATAGCTGATATTTTCATAACACATCAAGGTTTACAAGAGCAACTTTTCAAACTACCATTAATGCCCCATTATGGCATAGAGATTATCCTAGGCATGGATGTGCTAGTTGAATTCTAAGTTCTAGGTGATATACCATCTAGGAAGAGTTTTGAGTACGGCCCTGGCTAAAGACTATCTACTATCCTGAGATTACCAAGCTAAGTATAGAGTTCTTATTCCCATGAAATTGGCTGCTAAACAAGGAATTCTGTGGCCATTATAACCCATGAAAGAGATAAAAATATACAGGGTGTTCCTAAAGTCTGGACACATAGGCACGAATGCATATTCTCAAGAAATGAAATGAATGAAATTTTCAACATTTTATTTAATTGGAATATTAACAAATAACATCTTCAATATGATTTCCATCATTTGTGATGCAAAGGTTGATGTGCTTTGCAAGATTCACATGTACTCAATGCAATAACTCCACATTGTCCATATGTCCAGACTTTAGGGATGCCCTGTATAATGGCCTACGGTCTTGTGCTACCTCCTTCAATTTATGAGCTAACGGTGGTAGAATAGAAGGGAAAAGGGGAAAAGAATCAAAGTCACTTATCTGTTGGTACTTTTCCTGTAAGCTCTTTTTCCAATCACAAATGAGTTGATATGATATAGGAAGGATTGAACCACATCCCTATTATCTTTCTTGCTATAAATGAAACTAAAAAATATAAAGAAGTTGCAACTTAGTAATAACAATAGCTAACATTTATATAGTGTTCACTATGTATCAGACACTGTACTAAGCATTTTATAATTATCTCATTTGATCCTCACAACATTCCTTAGGAGGTAAGGGCTATTATTATATACAATTTATAGAGGAGAAAATAGAGGCAAACAGAAGTTAAGTAACTTGCCCACGGTCACACAGATGGTAAGGATCTAAAGCCAGATTGGATCTCAGGTCTTTCCACAAGTTTTCCTTCAAGAGGCAAATAAAGGAATTGGAAAATTTGGATTCGTTGAGTATCCAAAGGTAGCAAGCAACATAACACATGGAATGCTTTATATCTATCTCTCCTTCCAATTTTCATGAGAAATATAAAAAATCCATGATCAAAAATAGCCGCCATTCTTTCACCGATATCTTTTGCAGCAGACAAAGGAGAAAATGGACCATGATTCCTGTATGCACTGAGTTATTTACATGTAATTTTCTCCCATTAAAATGTTAGTTTTCTGAAGGCAATGATCATGTTTTTGTCTTTCATTGTATTTCCACCTCTTAGTGCAGTGTCCAACATATAACAAAGAGTTTAAAAATGTTTGTTGACTGTCTTTTAAATTATGTCATCACTTACTTTAATACTTTCTAACTTCAATGAATGATGAACACAAAAGAGACTGGCAAAAAAAAGGAATATGTTGAAAAACATAGCTCAGAATTAAGGAAAGAAAGAGACTGAAGGGCTGAAAAAAACTCAGAAGCTTCAGACTTAGAATCATTAATATCTTGGAGAATCAGAAATCCCAAGGCATGGAGGGCACCAAAAAGAATTCCCCAAAACAAACAAAAGCAAAACCAATGAAAATGACTACATCTTAACATACAAGAATCAGCTAGTTATTGATATGGGTGTATTTCAAAATCAGTTGTTTATATGCAGGCAAATTTTTCGCTATTTAAGGAAAAATTCAAAAATCAAAACCAAATTAGAAAAACCAAGTCAACAAGCATTTATTAAGCTCTTGTTATGTTCTAGGCACTGTGATAAGCACTAGGTATGTAAAGTCTAATGAAAGAGATAACATGCAAACCACGCACAAATAAGATGCTTATAGGATGAATTGAACACAATTTCAGAGAGAAGATGCTAACATTAAGGAGGACTGAGAATGGCAGAAGGGAGGACTTTAGCTAGGACTTGAAATAAGCTAGGAGAGAGAGGTAAGAAAGGAGAGAATTTCATCCATTGAGGGACAAGCAATGAAAATGTAGTCAGGAGTATTATGCAAAGAACAGCAAGGAATCATTTGGTCACAAAGTACATGGAAGGGAAATATAAGAAGACCTAAAATATTGGAAGGGAATGCATTTTGAAGGCCTTTAGAAATCAAACAGAGGGGGGCGGAGCCAAGATGGCGACTGGAAAGCAGTAACTGGCGTGAGCTCCCCACCAAGTCCCTCCAAAAACCTATGAAAAAATGGCTCTGAACCAATTCTAGAACTACAGAACCCACAAAGGGGCA
>CM053625.1:167491088-167515601 GCA_028646595.1 Phalanger gymnotis | reverse complement strand
AATAAAGGGGTATAGGTTAAGAAGGAGCAAAATATAGTTAGTCTTTCACAACATGAGTATTGTGGAAGGATTATACAAAATGATATGCATATGGCCTATGTTGAATTGCTTGACTTCTTAGGGAGGGTGGGAGGGAAGGGAAGAGGGGAGAGAATTTGGAACTCAAAGTTTTAAAAACAGATGTTCAAAAACAAAAAAAAAAGAGTTTTTGCATGCAACTACAAAATAAGATACACAGGCAATGGGGCGTAAAAATTTATCTTGCCCTACAAGAAAGAAAAGGAAAAGGGGATGAGAGGGGAGTGGGGTGACAGAAGGGAGGGCTGACTGGTAAACAGGGCAACCAGAATATACGCCATCTTGTAGTGGGGGGGAGGGTAGAAATGAAGATAAAATTTGTAATTCAAACTCTTGTGAAAATCAATGCTGAAAACTAAATATATTAAATAAAAAAATAAAGAATGTAAATTGCAAAAAAAAAAAGGCCTTCCTTCTCTAATGCCAACATTTGCCCTATGATGTCATATGGCACACAAATCTTGGAAGAATAAAAATTGCAAGGGATCCAAAAGCAATGGAAAGATACATGGTTGGGCTAAGTGACTATAGCAGACTACCAATGATGATGTGCATTATAAGAAGTGGAGTAAAAGGCATCATTGAGGTTAAGTGGGGAGGCAGCATGGTACAGTAACAAGACCGTTCATTGGCTGTGGGGTCAAATCTTACCTCTGACTATCTCTACTTGTGTGGTCTTGAGCAAGATGATTATCCTCCTTAGGTCTCAGTTTCCTGATCTGTAAAATTAGACAGCTAGACCAGATGGTCTCTGAGGTCTCTTTTAAATTTACATCTATAATTCTATAATCTATGATCCTATTTACGTAGGACTGGGGTGTTCAGGGAGGACTAGCACCTCTGGTGTGAAGGCTTGCTGAGCTCTTTTCAGGGTTGCTCATCTACCTTTTGTGTCTACCTGGCCCTTAGCACTCAGCTGTGGCTTCAAGAAACTATAGCACGTGCAGGGGCCACACCCCAGTCAAATTATCTCAGCAGATGAGATACACCAGATTGAGCATAACTGAACAAGCCTCAAACTCATTGGTGAGTTAGAGGGATGTCTGTCCCAAGCATGTTGAACACTTCCTCTGGCAGAATGGACAGATGAGAACAATTTGTTCCAATTCTGTGAAGGCAAAAGAAGCAGGGACTATGGAGCACTTAGATCTTGGTCAGACATCAAAGATGCCAAGGTTATCCACTGCATCCCAGGCCATCGCCAGTTATCTTGACTTTTGTCCTGCCACTAGACTTTGATGACTCTGGAAGAGAGAGGGAGGCTGACAACTTTGTGTAACTCTGCCTCACTTAAATCCAATTCATTCACACGAGTCAAGATATCACCCCATGATGTCATTCGTCCTCTTTGAAAATGAAGGACAAATAACAACTGGGAAAAGAGGCATTCCGGTCACACAGCGAAAGAGAAAGTCTCAGTAATGTAGTTGTGTTCACAAAAAACACAAGAGAACTGGAGTAAGGCACTAGCTTCTTGATCGCTTGATATCTTGATCTCTCTCTCTACCCCTAGTTTACTGGTCACCCTCGTTGCTCTGGCTTCCAAAGTTTTGTTCTCTAGCACCTGCTTATTACCAGATCTCCCTGATCCCAACGTACTGATGTTTGGACCTTCACTAATTATCTGCCTCACCCCTGTTTTGAGTGATACTGTGGCTATTGGAGTCTGCTTCCATTTTGGCTTATGCTATAGGGGAGTATTCTCAATCTATCATCCTTTCATCTTAGTCTTATCTCCCAGTATTCACATAACTATAGTTAGAGCAGGTCTCCTAACTTGAAATCTAGTACTGTCTCACTAAAAATTGCCCTTGCCTTTTGGCCTCACCCTGAATCTTACTTTGTTTGGCTTGGTTGGCTTAGCACCAAAACCCTGGTTATGACAAATAGAAATGGGGGTAGGGGGTGAGGGAAGGGTATTGAGAGAAGGCTGGGTGGCCATTTGTTAGGAGTGATATAAATCCAAGTCATGATTTGCTAAAGGCTGGAATAGATGACATCTGAGGTCCCTTCCCATCAAGCTCAATGAACCTGAGAATTGTTGCCAAGTTTTATATGATAATCCTTAGATCCTGCCACTCTGAATCTGCTGCTGGACCTTGTTTCAACTCCACAGAACAAAATGCCCCCATGGTGAGTACCCCCATACCTCCCCCTTCACCTGTTTTTCTGCCTCCTTTTGTCTGTTGTCTCCTTCCATCAGATCATACAGAGACTCTTTCTTTTTATTAATTATATCCCCAGCACTTAACAAGGTATCTGGTGCATAGTAGGTACTTAATAAATGTTGATTGCATTGGATAATGGATTTGGAGCTGGGAAGGCTCTTAGAAGTCATCTAATCCATTCCCTCATTTTACAGTAAACATCTCATAATAAGAACTGGGTTCTTGTCTCGACTTCTCTAATTGTTAGCAGTATGATTGTGGTCAAGCCATTTCACCTCTGCTAATGTCTGCTTCCTCATAGTTACTTACATGGTAGTTACTTACAATGTCCCCCTCATTGGGACTGCTATGTAGGAAAAAAACCACACAAAATATAGCAGGTGCCATAAATACATATGAGCTGTGCTGATAATTCTTCTCTCAGAGGGAGACTCTCTCCTTTCGGATTTCTCAGTAATGCTTCTGCAAAGAAATCGAAAATAAAATTGCATTTGTCTCACCCACAACCCTCTCCCCACATGCCCAAACTTGAAACTTTGCAGACTCATATCTAATTTGTGTTCCATTATTCTGGTGGTTGAAGTGTGGCAAAATGTCATATTGATAATTAGGGTGTTCACGGTGGTTGCAGGTAAAGCAAACTTGTATAGCAAGGTTGCAAGCTCTGTGCATTATAAATCTCTTTCATTCCTCACAGCTTTGAGACATTCTCCTCCGAGACTAAAAATATGTGTGGTTCATTGCCGCCCAGGGCTGAATTATTTTGTAAAACCTGAGCAAAATCAGTTAAGTGTTTTTAGAGTTAGGCAAGCAAGAAAACATTTGGGTTTTGTTCCTTATTTAATGAAAGCTATTTTTTGTCATAAAGTGGAAAACTTTCTTGGTGGCATTTCTTTCTTTAAAAAAAAGTTTCTAGAAGAAGCAGAAAACCACAATTTGTACTCTAGGCCCAAGTGATGTGATGCTTGGTGCACTGTGGATGTGTGCTTGGTTTTAACTCAACTTGGTTTTAACTTGATCTGTAAACCACAGGGATCACTGGTGAGCTCTTCACTTTATGGAAGTAGTTTCACCAACACTTCCATTAATAGCTATTGCCCTGGTCTTTTTGAAATAGGATTCCAGTATGGAAGTTCTCAACTGTGACCTCATTCAGGCAGCCTTTCCTCACCCATCTCCAACAACCTGGTACAAGGGAAAGAACACTTGTCTGGGCTGTTGTTGAGTCATTTGTAAAAATAAAGGGAATGTAAAGTTGTTGCTGTTTGATCATTCACTGGTGTCTGAGTCTTTGTGGCTCCACTTGAGGTTTTCTTGGCAAAGATACTGGAGTAGTTTGTCTAACTCCTGGTGACCCCACTTGGGGTTTTTTGGCAAAGATACTGGAGTGGTTTCCCTCATTTTGCAGATGAGGAAACTGAGTCAAATAGGGTTAAGTGACTTGCCCAGGGTCACACAGCTAGTAGATAGCTGAGGCCAGATTCAAAGTCAGGACCTCCTTGACTCCAGGACTCTATCCAGCACTCTATCAACTGTACTGCCTAACTAACTTGATGTAGAATTAAATGGCCACTAATATATCCTTTTGATTTCTAAATCTGTGATCCAGATATGAGCATACCTCCTCTGGACCCCTGTGGTATTACGTTGGTACTTCTGTTGCATGGATATGCTGAGAAATGTTTAACAATTTCAGAGGTTTAAAGGCTCACACTGAAAATTTAATAATTGTTTCTCCCAAGCTGGCCCCAGATGGCTTCATCACATTCCTACCTGTTTTGGCCATGGTGAACTCAGACTCAGGAAGAAACATGTCTAAATCCAAACTTAGGACCTTATTAACTCAGGTTCTTATTAACAAAGTGACCCCAAGCAAGTTATTTAACCTCCATGACATCTACCAGGAAAGAAAGAGGAGGGGAATCTGCCAAAATGGAGGGAATATTGATACTGGGAGTCCCTTTTACCTTGCAACATGCTGCAGAAATCACTTCATGTATTTGCATATTCTCTTATGGCCCTGATCATATTTTATCTTGTATTATAGTTATTCTTGTACTAACCACATCTACTCTCAACTAAATTATCGTCTCCTTAAAGGTAGAGACTGTGTCTTCTTTTATTTTTGTACATGCTTCTCTTTCAGCCCCCATCCTCACCCCAGATGCATAAATTCTCAAGAATTCTTAAATTTTCAAGTATTTGTTGAATTTCACACCTTTGAACAGCTTCAATTGTATAAAGTGAGGTCTATCTTTAAACAAGATGTGTCCTCTCCCAAACTAGGTTTTCTTTGTTATATAAAGCAAGGCCAACTCCCTGCTTCTCCACAGTCAAGTCTAATTCTGATGGTTTATAGTGACTTGGAGGTAACTGGGGTTTTTAGGGCTATGCCAGATGAATGAAGCCCTGACTGGTCCTATCTAACTGGAAAAGCTTTGAGCCTGGGCTTAGTGATAGACAGTGTGTTAACTGCCTCATGACCAGATTTACCAAGATGGAAAGGCTTTTCAACAAATTGACAGAAGAGTAACAAAGTTCTTCAGCTACAGCACCTCTAGAAGACGGCATGCCATGTTTGTGGTCAGGAGAAACCTGGCTTCACACCTGACCTTAGACATTTATTAACTGTGTGACCATGGGCAAAAATCATTTCATGAGAACTTGGGAAGACTTACATGGACTGATGCAAAGTGAAATGAGCAGAACCAGGAGAACAGTGTACACAGTAACAGCAATATTGTAAAATGATCAACTGTGAATGACTTAGTTATTCTCAGCAATACAATGCTGAAAATGCTATCCACTTCTAGAGGAAGAACTGATGGCATATGAATGCAGACTGAAGCATACTTTTAAAAAGCTTTATTATTATTGGTTTTGTCTCTGTTTTCTTTTGCAGTGTGATACTATGAAAATATGTTTTGCCCGATTACACATGTATAATCTATATCAAATTGCTTGCCTTCTCAAGGAGTGGGGAGGGAAGGGAGGGAGAAAGAGAATCTGAAACTCAAAATAAAAAAAATGTTAAAAATTTTTGTTTGCATGGAATTGAGAAAAATAAAATAAAAATTAAAAGAGTAGTAATAAAATCACTTCCTATCTCTGAACATCTGTTGCCTTATCTGTAAAATAGGGACAATGATATTTATCTCCTAGGGTTGTTGTGAGGAACAAATCTCAATCAGTCAACAAAAATAACACATACAAAGAGCTATGTCAATTTAAAGTGCTATATAAAGGTCCCTAATACCATCATCACTACCACTACAAAGTGCCACTGCCACACTACTATTACTTTTATTCCATCATCTGGGATAGTGATCTCTATCAATAGAGAATAGAGAGAATACCCATACCCAACATTATGGAGGCTTGACTCCTTGAAGTATTGAAGGAATAAAGCAAAGTTTAGCTTGTATTCTCAAAGATCCAGGGGGACATAGCAGAGAAAACACTAAAGCAAGAGTGAGAAAGCCTAGGTTCTAATCAGAGTTCTATCAATCCCTGACTATGTGATCTTGGGCAAGAGGCTTCATCTCTCCAGGCCTTACTTTTCTCATCTGTAAAATGGGTATAATGATACTCCCTCTACCTATCTCAGAGGGCTGTTGTGAAGAAAAATCAGATGACCGCACTTTATAACTGTACGATTTGATACAAATCTAAGCCGAAAATTATGGACATTGTTAAAACCTTGGTTCAGCTGTCAGAAAAAGGCATCATATTAGAGATGCCCAGGATGCCAAGACTAGGCAGACATGCAAGAAACACTGGTATTGTATCCCAGAGACTGGGATTTGAGTCCCAGCTATGATGGTGATGCCTCATCCTTCATAGAATCACAGAATGGGAGAGTCAGAAGAGACCTCAGCCACCATGCCCAAGAAGAATCTCTGCTACAGAATTTTTGATGAATGATCAACCAGCTTCTGCTTAATGACTTCAAAAGAAACAGAATACGTTCCCTCTCAAGGCAACCATTACACTTTCAGACAGCTTTATTTGTTGGAGGGTCACATCTCCGAACTCTTGAACTTGGGGTAACTCATGGCAACCACATTGCTCATGGATTCCCCTTTGGGCCCCGATGGTTGAACATATGCTGCTTCTATACACTTTTTCAGAAACTACAACTGACTGTTACTTGGGCCTGAGGAAGTCCATCCTCTGGCCCTCTCAGGCCACGTGGTAACCTCCCACATCTCCCATATGCTTCTTTACCAAGGCAACCATTAATGGTTTCATGGAAGAGAGACTGAATCATGGACAGACTTCCTTCCCCCAAGAACTCTAGACCCCTCAGGATCTCCAAGACAATGTGAGCCACAAAAAAGAGCTGATTAGATCTAGCAGCTTGCTTTTACAGACATTCAGACAGAGCGCCACTAGACAGTGCCGTATTTAGAGCCCTAGGCCTCGAGTCAGGAAGACCTGAGTTCAAATCTAACTTTAGACACTTGCTAGCTGAGTGACTCTGGCCAAGTCATTTAATCTCTCTCTGCTTCAATTTCCTCAAGTGTAGAATGTAGAGTGTAGTAGGATGCTAATGTCACACATCTCCTAGGGTTACTGAGTGAATCAAATGAGATTTCATTTTTGAAGCACTTAGCACAGTGCCTAGAATACAGTAGATGATTAGTGAATGCTTGTTTCCTCGTTTGTTCCCTCCCTCCTTTTCTCAGAAATAAATGTCTTATCCCAATAAAGTCCATCTTTCCCCACATCTGAACTGACCAAATCATCTTGGAAGCAGCCCCGGTCATTGAAACTTAATTAGGAGTTGTCTCTTGTTCTCTTAACAAGGTGCCAGCTGAATGGCACAGTGGCTAGAGAGGCAATATCTGAAGTCCTGCCACACGTGGGTAGAACCCACCTCTGACACAGTATAAAGTAAGTCAAAAATAAATCTCTCTATTTAAGTTTTTTTAAGAGTTTTTGAGAGGCAGGATCTGGAGTCAGAAGCACGGGGTTCAAATTCCATCTCTACGATTGAAAGTGTAACCAGGGGCAGTCACTCGGCCTCTCTTGATCTCAGTTTTCTCATCTGTAAAGTGAGGGACTTGGATTAGACGACCTTGAAGTTCCCTTCCAACTCTAGACCTACGATCCTAAAGCCATGCAACCTAGTTGATGTCGACCCACCACTCGCCCCTAGCTTTTTTTTTTGAATCCTTAACTGTTGTAGCGAATGAATAATGTGAAATTGAAGTAAGATTTAGTGTGAGAAAAGGGGGAGCTGGGATGATATTTCTTCTTTTATTAGAATGAGGTAATTCTTTAGATTGTCTACCTTGATCAAATTTCCGTTCTCCTTATAGACACACCACCCACTCGATC
The DNA here is from genome assembly GCA_028646595.1 of Phalanger gymnotis. Taxonomy (NCBI): domain Eukaryota; kingdom Metazoa; phylum Chordata; class Mammalia; order Diprotodontia; family Phalangeridae; genus Phalanger; species Phalanger gymnotis. The sequence continues at coordinate 167,508,012 of CM053625.1, read as the reverse complement.
CATATGCAGAAATGTACAGAATTCTGATTCTTTGGCGTGGGTTACATAAAGGAAAGTGAGGGAAGAGAAAGGGAAAGGGAAGAAAAAGAATGTTTATGGAAGGTAAGGTAAAGTCAAAGAGGACAGGGGATTAAAAGAGAAAGAAAAGAAAGCAGTATGGTACGGTGGAGAGAACACTAGCTCAGGAGTCAAAAGATATGGGTTCCAATCCTACCTCTCACACTTAACTACTTGGGTGACCTCAATCACGTCATTGAAGCTCCCTGTGCCTTGGTTTGTTCATCTACTTAATGGGGGAATTGAACTACACAGCCATTGAGCTCTCTTTCAGCTCCATATCTATGCTGCTATGAGAAGGACATCTTGGAGGAATTTATTGCTGATAGGAATAGGCATAGAGATGCAATGTTCTGTCTAACCAAAAGTCCAGAATTGAAGGCATTATATTTATATATAATTATATATGCACATATATATATAATTATATATACATATCTAATTATATAGTTCATTTATATTCTATCCATGGATTGTAAAAAGGCCTCAGGGGCAGATTCCCAAGGGCAAAGAACCAGTTCCACATAGCAGTATGCTATAATGGACAGAGTACTGAGCATGACATCAGGAAGACCTGGGTTCGTATCCTGCCTTAGGCACTTACTAGCTTTGTGGCCCTAGGCAAGTGGCTTTACCTCTATGGGCCTCAATTTCCCCATTTGTAAAATGAAGTTAGTCCTAAGGGCCTCTATAAAGTCCCTTCCAGCTCTAAATCTATGATCCTATGAAGGAAACAAGTATTTGGAAACGCCTCCTATATGCCAGTCACTGTGCTAAATTTGATCCTCACAACAAGAGATAGGTGCTATTATTATCCCCACTTTACAGGTGAGAAAACTGAGGCAAACAAGGTTAAGTGACTGGCCCAGGGCCACATAGCTAGTAAGTGTCTAAGGCTGGATTTGAACTCAGGTCTTCCTGACTCCAGTCTCAGTACACTATCCTCTCAGCTATCCATCTGCCACAACAACAACGCAACAACAACCACAATAGGAAGCCTACCCAGTAACTGTATTCAGTGGTAGATATGTGTTCACATACCCTGCCTAGGAGTCCCTCATTAATTCCTACTCTAGCTGCTACATTCCCCCTACACAATAGCTGCTCTGTTTTCCATTAAACATGAACTCTTCTCACCCAGCAGCCCTGTGACTGAATTAAACTACACTGCTCCCAAATATACTGTAATTTCTGATCATTAGTTATGTTTCTTGGTTAATTTTGATTCAGCAAATTTTCTGAGAAAACAGCTCCTTTTTTGGGTAGTTCCATACAAACTATGAAGGCAGACAATAAATCAGGGTGTTTCATCTCCTTCCCAGTGATGAATCAGCTTTGTCCTTTGAAAAGGACAAAGATAAGAGAGCGGAGGGGGCCTCAACTCTAGGAGAGGCTGGTCTCATGGGAATTCTCAGAACTTGGAATCATTTAAGGACATCTTTATGAAGAGCTTCTAGAGGCAGACCATGGCCATGATGGCATTTGATGAAAAGATTGTCCGTGAACTCAAGAGAAGGCTGATTGAAGAAAAACAAGAATATTAATAATAATAGTGCATACATTTACATAGTGCTTTAAGCTTGGCAAGGTGCTCTCTAAGTGTCAAAGGTGAGATTTGAGCCTACATCTTACAGATTTCACTTCTAAGTACTCTATGCACTACGTATGCCAAGCTGTCTCTCTTGACATTTGGTTCAGATCAGCAAATACCATACTTCTGTCCAAAGGATCTCATCAGGTTACATGGATGGGATATAGCTGAATATCATTCATTCAATTTCTCTGCAGATTCATCTAATATGGAAGGCACAGAGGCAGAGCCGTCCCTAGGCAAAATTGTAAAGCAGGCAAAATTGGTCTTTGGTATTCCAATGCTCCATAGCCTTTCCCCTTTCGGTGGCACCCCTGTCCTCCTCTCCTGGCATCCAGTGCTTTCCTGCTACCAGTGTGGTAGGAAAGCAACACACTGATTCCTACTGAGGAGGTAGGTATTTAGGATAACGGGATGCAGAGATCATGAGATCACAGAGGCAGCATGGCCCATATGGGATTTTATTTGACGAGAGACCAAGTTTTGAATGTTATCTTGAATATTTATTACCTACCATGTTCCAGGCACTATACTAAACTCCGGGGATACTAAGACATAAATGAAACAGTCACTGTCCTCAAGGAACTCACAGTCTATCCAGTCCAAAGTCATAGAGATTGAGGGGCAGACCTGGTACTTAAACCCAGATTTCTTGACTCTCAGTTCAGTAGTCTTGCCCAAGTCCCAATATCCTGCCAAGGTTAGTGATAGAACCAAGACTAGAACCCAGGTCTCTGGACTTCCCCATCCACAGCTCTTCCTGTTATTCTACACAGACATCTGGTAATTGTCTGAAAATGTATATTTAGCTGACAATGAATTGAAAAAAAAATCTAAACCCCCAAATTAGGAAAGGGGGTAGGTAGGAAGATGGAGAGGTTATTCTGTTCCTGTTTAGGGAAAAGAGCAAAGCAGCTGGGGGTAGGGTTTATTTTATTGGCTGCTGTCTCTGATTCATGCAGTCTTTATAATCCAAGCCAAAGTTCGAGCAGGCTGGAAAGACTGATTACCCACTCACTCCACCGCATGGATCAGCATGGGGTTTATTAGAAGCAGGGTCTCATTTCACAATGTCAAGAGTGTATTTATTATTAAGCAGGACATTCAACAGTCTAAATGGAAAGACATTAGTCCCGTCAGATGCTGAGGAAGGGGGTGTTTAGAAAGTCAGAGGGCCAAGCTAGCTTGTGCTGGAAGAAATACAAGCAGCCCCACGTGTGCTCCCCCCAGGGGAGGAAGGAGAAACAAGGAGCTGAGCTCCCCCTCCCCGCTGCTCCACAGGTGGAGGGAGAGGCTGAAGGAGCCCGTGGGCTAGAAGTAAGTTGCCCAGTGTTCAGGAGGTCCGGCCTATTGCAAGGCAAGAATCAAGCAGTCCCTTACCTTCCATTCAGAAGTGGCTGCCACACTAAGTGCTTGCCTGTATGATTCGAAAGTAATTCTTTAAGCAGTGAGATGGAGAACTCCTGCCAAACAAGTGCTAGGATTAAATCAATTAAGCATTTTAAGTAGAGCTGAGCTATACCTAGGGTGGGGTATACCTTTAGCTGGTAGAAACAATTGAGTTTAGTATCTAACAAGAATAAATAGTTCCTGGAGTGTGAACACCAGGTGAGCTCATCCATGGCCAGCCAAGATCAGCCCAGTCCTGCTCTCTCCTCCTGAAGTGGTATGCCTCCCACACCAAAGGTGGGAGTCTCAGGTCTTCATCCTCATGAGAGTTTGTGGCCTGAGATCATCTGCCTTAGGTGTCCTAAGCAATTTAACTCTATTTTTGTTCCTTACTCATTTTGTGATGCTTGTGGAACACTGGATAGAGTGCTGGGCCTGGAGTCAGGAAGATTCATCTTACTGAGTTCCAATCTGGCCTCAGACACTTACTAGCTTTGTGACACTAGGTAAGTCACTTAACCCTGTTTGCTTCAGTTTTCTTATCTGTAAAATGAGCTGGAGAAGGAAATACCAAACCATTCTGGGATCTTTGCTGAGACAACCCCAGACGGTCATGAAGAGTCAAACATGACTGAAAAATGCTTGTGCCCTCAGATAAGAATTGCTAATTAGGACTCTAATACAGACAAGGAAAGAAGAAAGATGATTTAACAAAAATAGTTCTCCTTTCAGTAAATATTATCACTGTTTGATAGATTAGGAAATGGAGTTCATAGAGTTGAAATGACTTCCCATTGACATCAGGACTTTATTTTGATCAAAGTTTTGTGCTTTTTCTATTAGACGATAGGAAATAGGAGCGGATCTCCTAGGACTATTACCAGGTGCCCCAAACACACACACACACACACACACACACACACACACACACACACACACACACACACACACACACTGCGTGCATGTGGGCACGAGCACACCCATGCAAACTGCTAACCAGACAACATCAAACCACACTAAACTATTAAAATCTATGTAGATCCCCTAACCCAGGGCTATGTACAAAGTAGGTACTTAATAAAAGTTTGTTGAACTCAGAGAGTGGGAAGCCTGGCAGGATGAACTTGACCTTAATCCCAAATATCAAAGGTTGAGTTAGAAAGTCAAAGGGCTAATGTAATCTTTACTAGGCTATGAAAGTAGAGGAGAATACTGACATTTCAACCAATCATTCAATAAGCATGTACCATGTTCCAGGCACTGTGCTAAGCCCTGGGGATACCAAGGCATAAATGCAACAGTCCCTGCCTTCAAGGAGTTTACAGTCTATCCAGTGAGAGAAAATATGACTATGTAGGTATAGACAAATAACTGCAAAGTTATTTTGGAGGGAGAAGGCATGAGCAGCTGGGGGTGGGGCTGGGGTGGGGAGGGGATCTGAAAAGGACTAATGTAGAGAGTGATGCCTGAGTTGAGTTTTAAAGGGGATTCTGAGAGGTGAGGTTGAGGGGAGAGTTCATTTCAGGCATAGAGAATAGTCAGAAAATCTAGTGAGAAACCTAGAGTGCAGGAGGTATGACTCTGGACTTTAGAGACAGGAGGCTCAAAGAGAAATATTATGAACTAGTTTCTCAGTCACTCAGACAGATCTGGGAAGGCAAAGTCTAAACCCACCAGAAAGTCCAGTCTTCTGGATCTGATGGTCTAGACTCTGCCCCCATGGCGTTGGCTCATTCTTAGCCAAATAGCCTGGCTAGCACAAGTAAACATGTCAGACATTAAAGTTTAACTCAACAAATTCAGGACTAATTCAAGAAATAGAAGGGAATGGGGAAGGGAGACAGTCAAACAACAAGCAATTATTAAGAGCTTAATATATGTGTGGCTCTGTGCTAGCATATGAAGCAAAAAGAATTAGGGTTAGATGGCAGAAGAAGCAAGCAGACCAATATCTATTTTTTATTCAAGCTGGCTCCACTGTGGATGCTTAATAAATGTTATTATCCAATTAATTGATGCAAATCATAAAGCAAATAAAAAGCTTTTATGAAGCTACTATTGTCAAGCACTCTACTAAACATTCTCAACTGTGGCTCTAAGAAGTTGCAGCAAGTGGTGGACAGCCCCCAGGAAAATATTCTAGGCATACGGGCTAAACCAGGTTGAGGGTAACCAATAGCCTCAAACCCCTCAGTGAGTTAGGGAGATGTCTACCTCAAGCATGTGAAAACATCCCCCAGCAGAGTGGACTGATGAGAAAAATTTGTTCCAAAGGCCACGAAGGTGGCTAAAGCAAGTGCTTAGAAATTGGTCAGACATCAAAGCCGCCAAGATCATCTATGGCATCCTGGGCCATCAGCAGTCATCTTGACTTTTGTCCTGCTGTTGGGTTTCAATGATTCTGGAAGAAAGGGTGAGGCTGATAACCTGGTGCAATTCTGCCTCACTTAAATCCAATTCACACACAAGTCAGGACAGCACTCTGTGATGTCATTGGTCCTGTTTGAAAATGAAGGATGAACATCAATGAGACCTGGGTATACGAAGACAAGAATGAAACAATCCCTGTCCTCAATAAACTTGTACTTTAAGGAAGGGGGGCAGCATGTATATGTATAAGTCTGTAGAGAATATGTGTAAGATTACAACGTAGTCTTGGCAGGGGGGGCACTAGCAGGTTGGGGGACTGTGAAAGACTTCCTTTAGAGCGTGGTACTTGAGATGAGTTTTAAATTAAACGAGATTCTAAAAGGAGGAAGGCATGAGGAACAGCAAGGCGGTAAGTAAAAGTGGACTAGAATGTGTGGGTGAGAGTAAGGTATAGGAGTTAGAAAGGTAGGAAGGGGGCCAGGTTGTGAAGAGCTTAAAAGCTAAACAGATGTATGTTTCTAGTTATCCAAGAGGTGGATAGGGAGCTACTGCAGTTTATTGAGCATGGTCAGATATGCTTTAGGAAAATCACTTTGGTTAGTATGTCAAGGATGGATTGTAATGGGGAGAGACTTGGGGAAGAGACATCAAATCCAGGGCTATTACAATAGTCTACGTGAAAAATGGTAAGAGCCTGAGCTAGGCTTGTGGCTATGTGAGCAAATAAGGAGATTTTGTGGAGGTAGAATTGGCAAGATTTGTAAATGACTGTCAATGTGGAATGGGTGAGAGTGAGGATGACACTGAGGTTTCCAACCTGGGTGACTGGAAGGATGGAGGCACTCTTGAGGAATAGAGAAATTTGAAAGAAGGCTGGACTTAAGGGTAAAGCTAATAGGGCAAGGCCACCCCAGGATCATCTACATAAACCAGGAAGGAATTTCTGAGGCTTTCTAGTTAAATCCCTCATGTTACAGATGAGGAAACTGAGTCAATGAGAGGTCATGTGCTTTGTCCAACGTCTTACAGATAGCCATAGATTTGAACCCAGACAGGTCTGTAAGTCTAGATTCAGAATCTTTACCTCCCGAACTGCATTATGGTGCACCACACTTCAAAGAAAGAAAAGAGAGAGGAGAGAGGAATTGTGTGTAGATCTTTGCTTTCCTGGTGGAAATAATTTGCTATTGTCCTAGTTGTTTTGCACGGATCTGAGAAAGGGTGCCATGATTCCATCTCACTCAAAAGAGCCCCCATACATTGCTATACAGTTGCCACCTAATTCAAGCCCTCCTCACTTCTGAGATGGACAATTACAGTAACCTTCTTATTGATCTCCCTGACTCTTGTTTCTCTCCTCTCCAGTCTACCCTTCACATCTCTGTCAAAGTGCTATTTCTAAAATGAAGTTCGGATCAGTCACTTCCCTGCTCAAGAAGCTCCAATGGCTCCCCATTTCCTTTCCCTTCTCAATTTGGATCTAACCTATGTTTACATATGGATGGACATTTCTCCCCCTCACACACTCTACATTCCAGCCAAATTGTAATTCCTCGTGCCAGACAACCCATCTCCTGCCTTTGGGATGCTGCACAAGCTATGCCCTATTCCTGGTGTGCCCTCCCTCCTATCCTCCATCTTGTAGAATCCCTCCCTTCCTTCAAGGCACAGCTCATGTGCCATCCTCTCTAGGAAGCCTTTCCTCTTCCCTTCAGATGCTACTGTTCTCCCCTCCTCCCACTGAAATCCCTTTGTATTGGTTTTGGTTATAGAGAAGAAGGTAAGCTTTTGCAGGCACATTCTCATTTTTTTTGTCTTCGTATCACCAGCGCTGGGCACACTGTCTTGGATATAACAGTTGCTCAGTAAATGCCTGTTGAAGATGCTCTTCAGTAAGCCCCATTTTACTCTTGTGCCCCTGTCAAAAGGCCAACAAACATATCCTGTGCTGGAAGAAATACAAATGGAGATGCTTCTGGAAAGCAAACAGTCAGAATCCATCAGCCAGGGGTCCCACTCGGGTTCGTCTCCCTCAGGCTCATCTGTAATATCTCTTCTAGAAAGTGTATGAGAAGTGGCCGAGCAAATCTTCTGGGAACCCAGTCCTTGCTACTAATAGGTCTTTGCCTGGCATTTAGTCTTGTCGGAGGGAAGCCAGAGCTTGAGAGGATTGATAAAAAAAGGACTCATCCCATTTCTTACCACCTTCTTTTTCTCTTCTACCACTTAGAGTCCTGGAGAGGAGGATGGGGAGAAGGGAGAAAAGGAAAAGAAGGAAGAAGAAGTAGAAGAAACAAGGGTGAGGCAGAAAGGTGGGTGGGAAGTTCAGAAATCCCCTTTCCCCAATCCTTATCTCTAGCACGGTCCATAGCTAGATAGCACAGGTTGGCGAGCACTTACCTTCTTTCCTCACCCATTTTAAAACTGCTCTGTATCGCATGCGTGTAACAGCCTTAATATTAGGTTTGAAAACAATTGCAATCAGTTGCACTAATTAATCTAATTTAATTTAATTTCCCATTCCAAGAGCTAGGGGTGTGTGAACTCCATATGCCAACTTATGCAAAACAACATGTAAATTTGTATCTTGAGCCCAGAGACCTGAACACTTTTAATTTTAAAAAGTATTTATTTTCTAAGACTGCAGCAATGTGTGGGAGGGCATGAGTGACTCTAGCCACAGACAGTGTGGTATAATGAGAAGGGTTCTGAATTTTTAATCAGAAGACCTTCATTCAAATCCCAACTCTGCTGCTGTGGGACCTTGGCAATACATTACACCTCCAGAAGCATGTTCCCTAATGTACAAAACAAGAGGGTTAGACTAGATCATTCCCAAAAATCCTTTTAGCTCTCATTCATCTCCTTCCTCCCCATCAACCCTTTCAGAGAAGCTGGATGCCAGGTCCTGCTGTATGTCACCTGTTGTTTTTATAAAGTTCCCTTTCCTCCCTTCTCTTCCTTTTCGCATCAGACCCTTCTGATCCTCCCAATACACATAAGCCTTTTCTATAGATCTCTTTCAAGAATTTGGTCTCGCTTCTCTTCATGTGCCTTTCTTCCTCAATCCTCTCCTAGTCCAAGGCTCCAGAGAGAGTCCCGGATAGCACATAGATGTCTAACATCTGCCAGGAAGCATCCTGATAACCAGCTTCTACTCTTTGATGCTCTCTCTTCTCTGTATTTTTTGGTGATACTGCTCTCTCTTAGTTCTCTTCTTATCTGTCTGATCACTCCTTATGTCCTTCTGCTTTAAATATCATGCCACCTAATACAGCTGTGCCCCCTTCATTCTGTCCTGAGCCTCTTTTCTGCTCTCTTGACAATCTTTCCCTTGGTGACCTAAAGGTCACTTCCTATTTATCCTGTATATATCTTATATGTACATAGTTCTTTGTATGTTATCTCTGCCTTAGAGAATCTTACGGGTAGGGACTGTATTTTTTTGCCTTTCTTTATATCACTACCACTTAGCACAGTATCATGCTTAATATCGAGTGTACCACCATTTTTCCAGTCACCCTGATTCACAACCTCAATGTTATCCTCAACTTCTCACTTCCTCTCACCCTAAAGATCTAATTGCTTGCCAGATTTTCCTGTTTCTAACTTCACAACATCTTTCATATCCATCTCCTTCTTACTATTCACACAGCCACCATCTTAGTTAACAGACAGAGGTGAGAAGGGAAGGAGATAGTTCACCTTAGTTCAGAGCTTCCTCACCTCTCAGCTCATACAGACCTCGTGTGATACTGTACACCAAATCTCTCCTTACTCTAATCCATCCCTTATACAGCTATCAAATTGATTTACCTTGTGCATAAGTCATTTCCCTACTCAAGCCAAGCTCATCATGCATCACTCCCTTCCCATTTTCTATAATCCAGTCAGTCCTGTCCTCTTCTCTGCTCTTCACATATGTTGTTATGTGTCCTGTCTTTATGCCTTTGCAAATGACTACTTCTCTCTCACATCCACTTCAGAGTCCCTCTTTTCCTTCAAGAGGCATCCCTAAAACAACCTTCTGTAGGAAGGCTTTCCTGATTCCTGAAAATATCTAATACTATCAGTTGCAGAGAAGGTACCTGCATTGGTAGAAGGAGTGTCCTCACCTGGGCATTCCACATACACAGTGTCTGGCACATAGAAATTACTTAATAGATATTTTGCTTGTTGACAGTCTGATTGTTTCCAAATCCAACAATCTTTCTATTGCACCATATCCCACCAATTCTTTTTTTTAACAAATGAAGAAACAGAAAACCAAAGAGGTTAAAGTTTCCTTAGACTTGGATAAAATGGTAGAATGAATATACCTTAGTGAGAGGCATCACAGTCTGTTGGAAAGAACATTGAGTATAGAGTCAGGAACCCTGGGTTCAAATCCCACCTCTGTCATTCCTTATCTGTGTGACCTTGGGCGAGTCACTTAACTTTTTTTTTCTTCAGTGTGTTCATCTGTAAAATCAGGGGTTGGACTAGATGGTTTTGAGTTACCTTCTAGCCCCAGATCTTTGACCCTCAAAGTCCCCCCCAGCAAATATAGCCTTGAATCTGTTCTCATTGGTAAGTCAGGCCAGGACCAGACCTTGTTAGAAGAGTGATGTTGGCATAGTTTATCTCTCATAATTTCCTTTTATGTCCTTAAGACTAATGCTTCTCTCTCTACCCTTCACTGTGCTAACATTTGGCAGAAAGCATCATGAGTAAGTTGAACTGGACCCTTGAAGGAAGGAGGAAAAAAACAGAAATAAGAAATATGGTGTGCTAGAAGAGGCACAGAGCTGAGTCACCAGTTTTAAGTTCTAGGCCTAAGCTCTTCCACTAAGTAGCTTTGTGACCTTGAGAAAGACATTCCTCTCTAGTCTTAATTTCTCCATAAGCAAAGTGAAGAGGTTGAATTAAATGATATTTTAGGACTCTTTCATTTGTAACATTTTATGACAATATGCTACTTTAATGTCTTGGAGCCTCAGTTTCCTCATCTGTAAAGTCAAGAATAATACCACCTATAGTAATAACCATCTTGTTAGTTGTGAGAATGGAATGAAGTAATATCCATAAAGCACTTTATAAACCTTAAAATTCTCTATATAAAAGTGAGCTATTATTATCTTTCCCAGGAGAGAGGGATAGAGGAGAAAAGATGATATATTTTAAAAGCCAGGTTATTAATTCATAATGAGAATTGCAGGATCATCGATTTAAAGATGGGGGAGATTTTAAAAGTAATACAGTCAAACTCCTTATTTTTTAAGATAAAAAAATGAAGCACCAGAGATCTCAAGTGATATGCCCAAGATCATACAATTCTGGGATTTTCAGGCATTTCAAAAATCCTTGGAAGCAACCTACCTTGCTTAGCAACTGGTCCTGGATTAAAAAGGGATCAGTTTCTTTGAGTCCTAGACCTTCTTTTTATCTGAGTCCCTAGGGACTCCAAATTACCTGCTTTGGAAAAATGAAGGATTATCTCAAGGTAATGGGAGAGGAGAATGTAAGGTGACCATGGCCTTGTCTATATGTTCCTAAGCCAATGATGAGACTCTGCTTCACTAAAGTCCTACTCTGAAGCATCATCTTGGTATGAAAGTGGTCCTACTTTTGAAGTTTTTATTTCATTTTTCAATTAATAAAAATCAATGTTTCTCCCTCCTGCTTTCCTTACTCTCATTTAAAAAGAAAAAGAAAACCATTGTAAGTCATACACAAAGTGAAGCAAAATAAATTCCTACATTGGCCATGTGCAAATATGTAGGTTTCGTTCGGTACCCTGAGTCTATCAGCTCTATATCAAAGAGGTAGGAAACATGGTTCTAACCCTACATTTCTGACCACTGTTTCAGCAAAGCATGAGCTTTTTCAGTTCCTACTGAAATATAACTTTTTTGAGCATGGGGAGGTGACAAATGGACATGTTATTTGAGAACCAACCCGGGTAAGTCTGAAGATGCTCATCCCCTGAAGGAAGGCCCCAGTGTCTCATGAAACCATTCCCACAAAGGCTGAAAGTATTTTTGTCTTATTTGTCTCGCATCAGCGCTTTGAGCGAGTGGCAGGAGACTGTTAAAGTCTAGCAGCACCACTGTATCTTCTTGCCTAATTCCCTACCCATTTTTCCCAATTCATGGCTATTTAAGGGCCTTTCCTTATTCCTCTCTTAGAAGCTTAGATTAGAGTGGCTTCCTCCCGCCTCCAGCAAAATTTAAGTGAATTAATACATTAACATTTGCCCTATGGAACTTCTGAGAGGACATGGGTGAGGATCCCAGAAAATGAGAGGGCATGAATGTATTGCCAGGGAAGGGATGTTCACATTGATGAAATCACAGAACCCATTGAGACTCTGGAGTTTATTAATAATCATCATTGTACTGATCTATTCTACTTTCTGAGGTTTAGGTTGTACAGAATTGATCATATAATACTGACAAGTTTCATATTAGGTATTTGTGTTTTGCATGCGTAGTTTTTATAAAATAAAAAAAGACTCATTGACATACATTAGTATTTGCTTTTCATTATACTAAAAATTCTCATCTACTTGGAGTTCACTATCTAGCCATTTGACCTTGAGCAAATTGCTTAACCTTTCAAGGCCTCGGTTTCCTCTAAGGTGTTTCTATGATCTTATTGGAATATTTGAAATTGATTCATGTGTCTTAAGGGAGAGGGTTGGTCGAGCGCAGTGGAAAGGCCACTGAATTTGGAGTGATGAACCAGGAATCACAGGACCTGATCTGAATCCCAGCTTTGCCAATTTACTACCTGGGGGCCTTAGGCAAGTCAGCTAATGCTTCTGGGCCTCAGTTTCCTCATCCATAAAGCAAAGAATCAACTAAATGATTTCTAAATTCTCCAATAACTCTAGCTCTATGGTGCTATGATGAACAGATCAGAAGAATGCTTGGCTTTCAACAAAGCATCTGACAGTGCCTCACGCTTGCATTATAGACATGATGGAGAGATGTGGTCTAGATGATAGCATATTTAAGTGGATTAAATGTACACTGGCTAAATGATGAGACTGAAAGAGTAGTTGCTAATGGATTGATGTCATCTTGGAGCAAGGTGACAGGGATCAGTCCTTGACCTTACACTATTTAGAATTTTTATTAGTGACTAGGATGAAGACATGGTTGGCACATTTTATCAGATATGCAGATGAACCAAGAGGGACAGCTAATATGTTGGACAATAGTCAAGATGCAAGAAGTCCTAGACTGGTCAGAAATGAGTAAGATTGATTTTGATAGGGGCAAATGTAAAGCCCTACATTTGTGTTCAGAAAACAACTTTACCAGTGCAGGATAGGAGAGGCACGGTTAGGCAACAGTTTACATGAAAAAGAACTGGGGTGGCTGAATGGACATCTGGCTCAATATGTCAGCAATGTGAAATCATCGCCAAGAAAAGCTAACTGTATGTTAGATCACATCAGCTGATTATGGTGTCTAGAAAGAGGGATTCCTGCTATACCACCCTAGCCAAACAACATCTGGAGTATTGTGTGTTTGGAGTCGACATTTTTGGATTGACATTGACAAGCTGCGGTATATCCAGAGGAGAGTAAACAAGATGGTAATGGGACTGGTGACCATGACATATGAGGATCTGTTGAAAGAACTAAAGATACTTGCTACTGGGTGAAGGCGGGAGGGGAGGATACTGGGAAAAAGAGGTGGGTGTGACAGATATTTTGGGGTAACTGAAGGACTTTCACATGGAAGAGGAATTAGATATGTGACTTGTCAGAAGGCGGAACCAGGAGGGATAAGTGGAAGTTTCATTTCAAAGTGAGGAATAACAGTTTAACAATTAGAGCTGTCCCAAAGTGGAAAGGGGTGACCTTAGGAAAGGAAAGCAGATTTCCAATCACAGGAAGTCTGAATAACTGCTGGCTGAGGGAGTTTTAGAGGGGTATCGATTTCATATGGGGGTCTGCCTAGATGCCCTCTGAGGTGCCTTCCAAATCTGAGCTCTTGCAGTTCTATGATCATCTCTAAGTGTTTGGGGAGGAGGGAAGATGGACTCTAGGAAGCATAATCCAAAGGGATTCATGGCAAGGACCCATTCAGTGGGTCTTTGGGCTGAAAACATATTGCTCTTCCATCTAGGACTATACTTAGTCAATATCCAAAAGCTTTCAGCTTCCTTTTTCTTAAAAGTTCTACAGGTGATTCCATAAGACTCTTTGGCGATGTGTGCCAGGCTGGTACATTAATGCAGCTTAGATCAAGAATTCTCAAGTTGTGGTCCACAGACCTCTGACCACCCCAAGATGCTTTCAGGGATTCTGTAAGGTTGAAACTATTTTGGTTATAATATTAAAACGTTGTTTGCCTATTAAAATACTCCTCCTTTCCCCAATTACATGTCTGGATGAGACCAGATTTTATTCATATACTTCAACAAAACCAATATATCCCAATAGATTGAATGCAGAAGCAGATATGAAAATCCAGCTGTCTTCTATTAAGCCAGACATTAAAGAGATTTGTAAAAAATATATCAAACAATGCCACTCTTCTCACTATTTTTTATTGTGAAAAATAATTCTTTTTCATATATTCTTTAAAGTAACATGTAATGAGTTTATAATTGTTGTTTTAATGAATTATTAAATATTTTGAAATTGAATCACTTAAAATTCCTAATATAGTAAACATTGATAGATATAATCCAAATGACCTGGGAATTGCCAATAATTTTTAAGAGTTAAAGGGGTCTTGAAAACAAAAAAGTTTGAAAACACCTGGTTTAGATGTTCTTTCTAGCCACTATAGTGGAAATCTAGTCTTTCTTATCCTGTTATCGTTGGGAGGGAAAATAAAGTTCATCGACTATGTACAAAACAAATATAGTGTCATATAGTTGAAACCTCTAAGCTTCCTCTTCTAAGACAAACATCCCAATTCTTCTTTTTAATTTCATATTGTCCAAAGATTCTTTTTTAAAATAGTGATTTATTTATTTTTAACATCCTTTTTTTAAAAAATAATTTAATTCCAAATTCTTTCTCTTCTTCTCCCACTGAGAAGCCAAGCAATATGATATCAATTATACATGTGAAATCATATAAAGTACATTTCCATATTAGCCATGTCCCAAAGAAAGAACAATAAAGAAAATAACAAAATGATATTTTAATTTGCACTCAAGAGTTCAGCAGTTCTCTCTCTGGTGGTGGGTAGCATTTTTCATCATGAGTCCTTTGGAATTGCCTTAGATCATTGTATTGAGCAGAATACCTAATTCTTTCCCAGTTGATCATCAATTCAGTATTGCTATTATTGTGTACAGTTGTGTACTCCTGGTCCTGCCTATTTAACCATCAGTTCAAATAGATCTTCTCAGGTTTTGCTGAAATTATCCCCTTCACATAGCACAACAGAATTCCATCACACTCATATGCCACAATTTGTTCAGCCATTCCCCAATTGATAGGTATCCCTCGATTTCCATTTCTTTGCCAACACAAAAAGAGCTACTACAAATATTTTTGTATGAATTGGTCCTTTCCCCTTTTCTTTGATCTCTTTGGAAAATAGCCTAGTAGAGTAGGAACAGTTTTATAGCCTTTTGGACATAATTCTAAATTGTTACCCAGAATGATTGGACCAGTTCACAACTCCAACAACAGCACATTAGTGTATCTATTTTTCTACATCCTCTTCAGCATTTGTTATTTTTGATAGGTGTGAAATATTACCTCAGAGCAGTTTTAATTTACATTTTCCTAATCAGTAATGATTTAGAGCGTTTTTCATGACTATTTTAAAAATATAGTCTTTGTTTTTAACCTTTTCTTTCTAAATTTCAAGTTCCAAATTCTTTTCCTCCTGCCCCTCCCCCACTCACTGAGAAGGCAAGCAGCAGACTCAGTGATGCTCTTTCCTGGGAGGTACATCTGCAGAGGAGGAGCAAGAGGCAGGAAAGGTAAAGGCAGTAGATGAGAGGACTTGCCAAGATTCAGAGATGAAAAGATCTTCAGAGTTCATTTTCCGGATGGGCAGGGAATTGGGTTCATGTTAGATGGATCCCTTGAAACATTATATCATTAAATTTTGAAAATTCAAGTATTAGTTTTAAATATTGTTATTTAAAGGAATCCTGCATTTTTTTTTAAATCTCCTGATCTCTTTTCCTTTGTCTCTGTCTTTCTCTTTTTGTCTCTCTGCATCCCTCATTCTTTTCTGTTTCTCTTTCTTCCCTCTGGTCTGTCTCTGTCTCTGTCTCTGTCCCTGTCTCTATCTATCTCTTCCTCCCCCCACCCCTCGCCCCTCAATCTCTCTCTTGCCTCTCTGTCTCTCCTGTTTATGTTTCTCTCCTTCCTGGTAAACTAGAGTTTCCTATGCTATCAGATTTGCTGAAAGCCAGGTTTGTGTGTGTATACGTATCGCCCACGCCCTTCACATATGGCATCGCCCTCAAATCCTGGGAAAGAGCTGCTCTGGGGCTTCCCGCCTGTCACTGTACGGAGTCTTTGTTCCCTGCTTGTAATCTTCAGATTTGATCCTCTGCTCCTGCCTCCTCCGCCAGGGCTCAGGCTCCAGGGCTCTCTGTCGGCACACTTCAGTTAGAGAGAGAAGACTCAGTCTGATCTCAACTCAACAGGAACAGTTGTCAACTAGGCATGATAAACACCTACTGCACCTGGGCTGGTTGGCAGAATGCCATGCATAACCTTTATATTCATTAGATTGTTGCTTCCTAATTGCCATGATTAGTATTCATAGACCTTCCTCCCTCACCGCTGCCACACGATCAGGTTCGCCTCCCACCACTGAGCGTAGTTTTCTCTCTTCTAAATTGTCCTATTGATGATTTTCCCCAGGAATACCTGGTGCGACCTTGGATATAAGCAGGATCTCCTCTAATTGGCCGCTTGTACCAGAAAGCTCAGTTGACATGGTTATAAGAGTTTAAAGTCGTTACAGTGTCTCGGCTCCGCGGAATAAAGACAATGGATGAGA
The DNA here is from genome assembly GCA_028646595.1 of Phalanger gymnotis. Taxonomy (NCBI): domain Eukaryota; kingdom Metazoa; phylum Chordata; class Mammalia; order Diprotodontia; family Phalangeridae; genus Phalanger; species Phalanger gymnotis. The sequence goes on along the minus strand of CM053625.1, from coordinate 167,491,626 downwards.
TGATTGCTCAGAGGACTGAAGTGCTGGCGTCCAGAAAGACCTGGATTCAAATCCTAGCTCTAACTTTTCTTGTTGTGTGACTGTGGGCAAGTCAATTAACCTCTTAAGTCTCAGTTTCCTCTCTGTAAATGGAGATGACACCTGTATTATCTTCTTCACGAGGTTGTAGGGAAGCTAAAATGAATTAATGTATGTAAAATGTAATGTTCTATATATTATTTTATTAATATGATTATTAAACGATAAACCAGCAAACATTTATTAAGCATTGACTGTACCTGGAATTATCGTTGTTGTTATATCCTTATATCATGAGAGGAATACAAGGTACAGCTTGAAAGAGATGGTTTCAAATCTCAGTTCTAGTCTTGGAGGACAATGCCAGAGGCTGTTTTTTTTTCCTCTGTCTCTTTGTTACTCTGCTAAGTTGGGTGTTGGATGTATTCTCCCCTACAGAAGAGGTAATTGGTATTGTAGAAAGAACCCTAGACATGGAGTCAGAAGACCTTATTTACATTATCTGTAAAGTGCGAAGGTT
>CM053625.1:167442797-167490988 GCA_028646595.1 Phalanger gymnotis | reverse complement strand
AGGAAGGAAGGAAGGAAGGAAGGAAGGAAGGAAGGAAGGAAGGAAGGAAGGAAGGAAGGAAGGAAGGAAGGAAGGAAGGAGGGAGGGAGGGAGGGAAGAAAGGAAGGAAGGAAGGAAGGAAGGAAGGAAGGAAGGAAGGAAGGAAGGAAGGAATAATGGATGAAGAAATACATATTAAGAGCTTGCTATATGCCAGGCACTGTGCTAAGATCTGGAGATATAAATACAAAAGATAAGTCCCTCAAGCAGCTTTCTAATAGGGCAAAATAACACATAAATGGAAGTGATGGCCAAGAGGTATACTTTGATTTGGTAAGTCTCAGGGATAGTAAGTGGATACCATAAGTCTCAAGAACAGTAAGTGGAATCATCAGGCAATTGAGTAACACATCCTTTCCAGAAGCAATGATAATTTTAATTTTAATATAGTTCCCTGAGCAAGTAGGAAGGGGATAAGGGGAAGGGGCATGCGAGATATAGCAGGAAGAAATCTGTGAAAAATGGTCCAGTGGCAAGGAGTTGATCTAGATAGGTTGAATTTTCACCAAGTGGAAGAGCATGGACCCATCAATTGGGGAATGGCTGAACAACTGTGGTATATAATTGTGATGGAATATTATTATGCTATAAGAAATGACAAGCAGGATGATTTTAGAAAAACCTGGAAAGACTTACATGAATTGATGTAAAGAGCAGAACCAGGAGAATGTTGTGCGCAGTAACAGCAATATTGTACAAGGAAAACTGAATGATTTAGCTATTTTCAGGAATACAATGATCCAAGACAATCCTAAAGGACTAATGATGAAACACACTATCTGCCTCCAGAGAAAGAATTGACATTGATTGAATACAGACTGAAATATGCTATTTTTTTCCTTTCTTTCATTTTTGTTCAAGCTTTCTTATATAAAATGACTAACATGTAAATATTTTACATGATTGTACATATATAACCTATATTGGATTGCTTGCCATCTCAGGGAGGGAGGAGGGGAAAAAGAAAGGAGGGATTGAATTTGAAACTCAAAATAAAAAAAATGTTAAAAAATTGTTAAAACATATAATTGGGAAAAAAATAGAATATTGTTTAAATAAAAAGAATAGCATGGAACCTAGGGTGGGAGATGGAGTTCCTGGTAGGAGAGTGTAGTGGAGAGAGCGGGAGGGTAGAAAGATCTGAAGCCGAAGATATACAATTACTAACCACATTTCCTTGGGCAAGTTGCTTTACCAATCTTTGATTTCTTTCATTTTTTAATCCTATGTCACATTTTCAAACTTCCTTTTTCCTTTATCTTTTTCCATGCCTGCCTTTGCATCAAAGTCACTGAGCAAAAAGATGTGTTTTCTTGGTATGGAAGATATTGTCAAATTCTTCATAGAATTTTTCTACTTCAACAATTCCAGCAAGATGCTGGCCCATAAGCTGCAGTCGACTTCACGGTGGTCTTCCTGCTTCTGCTCACCATGAACACTGCAAGGCGAGATTATAAGTATCTCATGAAAGAAAGTTTGCTGTTATCTTTGAGCACATGAAATAAGAAACTCTGCCAGCTCCTTTGCTTGCCTCTCCAACACATAAGCAGGCCTCCCATTTAACTGCAATTTCTTATGTCTTCTGGCTTCATTTATAGCAAGGATGTCAATATTGATGTGGTTCATGTGTTTCCATTGTATATCACCTCGTTGGTGATTGGACAAAGATTTAGATCACCAGTAATTATACTGGTATTTATGGACCATTTAAAAATGGTGCAATTCTTAACATCTTTACCCCATTCTCTGGGGCTCAACCCCTGTTACTTCAGGGGCAGAAAAAGGCCACACAGGATTAAGGGCCATGAACATTTTTTCTAAAAATTATTTTATCAATCACTAAGTCTCTCCATATTTAAACAGGCTGGGCCTCAAACAACAAGCACTGTCTATAGCTTGTATTGTGCCTGAAGTCTTTCCAACTTGTTGAAGTATGACAGAACTTGGGTTCCACTGCCATAACCCATGAAAGTAAAAGGTCACGTTCAAAATATGATGAGACATTGGAATAGATCTTCTGTGGAAGCCTCAATAGAAGTAGGAGAAGGTTAAAAAGATGAGATGATGAGTTCACTGTGGGGAAGGGAGGATGTCATCTAGGTCAGGGGTGTCAAACTCAAATAGAAATTGGGGCCACTGAGCCACATATAAGGATCCCAATGGCCTGCATGAATCGCATATTAATATTATATATTATATATACACATATACACTTTTGTATTTTCGTTTATTTTGCTAAATGCTTCCCAATTACATTTTCATCCATTTCTACCACACTGGAGTGTTTCAGACTGCACGTTTGACACCTTTTATCTAGGTGACAGCTGGAAATAAGGGGCTGGAGTTCGGAAGAGAGATTCGTACTAGACATATAGATTTGGAAGTTATCTGTACAGCAATGATAATTGAAGCTGTGGGGGAAGCTATTTTTGCTAGTGTTAGGAAAGAGGTAGTGCTGTAATTCTTGCCTTGGCCCTTTGTGTTTTCTCTACCCCACCTCACCGCTTTCCTGCCTCCTTTTGTGTCTTCTCCACCCCCATTAGATTGTAAGCTTCTTAAGGGTAGGAACTGTCTTTTTCTTATTTGTATCTCTAGAGCTTAGCACAGTGCCTGGCACATAGTAGGTGCTTAGTAAATGTTTATTGAATTAACTGAAATCTTAATGACATTGTGGAAGTAGAGTTATGTGCCAATACAGGATTTCCCATGAAAGCCAAAGTCCTAGTCTGTAGCTGGTGGAGGGGGTCAAAGTTGCATGTGTGTGTAGGTAAACCATTTCCTTAAATAAGTGCTTCAAGTAGATCATGTCTTTACCTGCATATATTGCTCAAATAGATGACATCACTGGCTGGGAGTACTAGCGTTTGCAGCTACAGGGAATCAGGGGCCCTTCCTGGGTAAAGACCAGAGGATAGACCAGGACAGCAATGACCACCCCTCTTCCCAGATCATACCAGCTTGGAAACACCACAAATTTTCAGATCCAGCAGAACTAGTTCTGAAAATAACAGCACAAAAAAGCCTAAAGCTTGGGATAATGACTCTCCAGCTTTAGGTAAGAAGAACCCAACTTTAACATAAAGTTCAAAGTCAAGAAGTAGGCTGGAAAAGTGAGCAAACAACAAAAACTTAGCCATAAAAAGCTATTATGGTGGCAGGCAAGACCAAGATATAAACTCAAAAGTAGACAACAATATGAAAGCAGCTATAAGCAAAGACTTAAAGAAAAATGCTAATTGGACCCAAGCCCAAGAAGAATTCCTGGAATAGCTAAAGAAAGAAATAAGAGTCTTGGGGTAAGTTATGGGGAAATAAATGAGAGTGATGCAAGAAAAATTATGAAAAGAGAATCGATAGCTTGGCAGAAGGGATACAAAAATACTGAAGAACTCCTTAAAAAGCAAAATTGGCCAAGCGGAAAGAAAGGTACAAAAACTCACTGAAGAAAAGAATTCCTTAAAAATTAGAACTGGGCAAGTAGAAGTTAATGACTCTATAAAATATGAAGAAACAATAAAACAAAGTCAAAAGAATAAATAAAAGATGAAAATGTGAAATATTTCATCAGAAAAACAACCAAACTAGAAAGTAGATCAAGGAGAGAAAATTTAATAATTACTGTATTACATGAAAGCCATGATAAAAATATACTAGATATCATATTTTAAGAAATTATCAAAGAAACTGCCCTGATATCTTAGATTCAAAAGGTAAAATAGACATCAAAAGAATCCATTGATAATCTCCTGAAGGAGATCACCAAAATAAAAACTCCCAGGAATATCATAGTTAAATTTCCAAGCTCCCAGGTCAAGGAGAAAATATTGCAAGGAGACAGAAAGAAGCAATTTCAATATCATGGAGCCATAGTCAGTATCACACAAGGTTTAACAGCTTCCATGTTAAAGAAGCCAAGGGCTTGAAATATTTTATTCTGGAAGGCAAAGGTGCTAAGATTACAACCAAGAATAACTTACCCAGCAAAACTGAGTATAATCTTTCAGAGGGAAAATGGATATTTAATGAAATACAGGATTTTCAAGTATCCCTCATGAAAAGGCCCAAGCTCGATGAAAAAATTTGACATTTAAACACCAGACTCAAGAGAAGCATAAAAGGATAAATATGAAAGAATAATCATAAGAAACTCAATAAAATTAAACTTTATACTCCTATATTGGAAGATGATACATATAACTCCTAAGAATTTTAACGTTATAAGGGCGGTTAGAAGGAGTCTACATAGACAGAGGGCAGGGGTGTGAGCTGCTTATGTTGGGATGATCTAAAATAATGAAGGTGTGAGAAAGAAGGATGCATTGAGAGAAGGTGGAAGGGAGAGGTAGAAGGGGAAACTTTTGTCACATGGAAAGGTACACAAAGAAAAGCTTCTGAAGTAGAGGGGGAAATGGGTAGGGGGCAATGCTTGAACTTCACTAACATCTGAATTGCTTCAAAGAGGGAAGAATACACACACACACACACACACACACACACACACACACACACACACAAATATAGAAGACTATCATCCAATAGGGAAATAGGAAGGGAAGGGAATAAGTGATTCAGAGATTGGGGTGGGGAAGATGATAAAACAGAAGATGGATTAAGGGAGGCAGTAATCAGAAGCAAGAAAAGGAGAGAGAAGTGTAAACAGGAGAAAATGGAACGGAGGTGAAGTTTAGCAATCACAACTGTAAATGTGAATGGGATGCACTCACCCATAAAATGGAAGCAGATAGAATGGATTAGAAATTAGAATCCAACGATATGTTGTTTACAAGAGACATGCTTGAAACAGAAAGACACACAAAATTAAAATAAAAGGCTGGAGCAGAATCTATTATGTTTCAGCTGAAGTTTAAAAAAGGCAGGGGTAGCAATCATGATCTCAGACTATTAAAAAATTAATGGTAAGTTTTTCTGATAGAAGCCTCATTTCTCAAATATATAGAGAACTGAGTCAAATTTATAAAACTAAGGACCATTCCTCAATTAATAAATAGTTAAGTGATATGAAAAGGAAGTTTTCAGAAGAAATAAAAGCTATCTATGTTCATATAAAATGCTCTAAATAACTATTTATTAGATAAAGGCAAATTAAAACCAGTCTGAAGTACCACCTCACACCTAATCAGAAACAACAAATGCTAGAGAAGATAAGGAACTATAGGTACACTAATAAACTGTTGATGGAATTGTGAATTGGTTCAATCATTCTGGAGAGAAATTTGAAAGTATGCCCACATAGCTATAAAACTGTGTTTACCCTTCGATCCAGCAATTACTAGGTCTGTACTCCAAAGAGATCAAAGAAAAAGGAAAAGAACATACATGTACAAAAATATTTATAGCGGTTCTTTTTATGATTGCAAAGAATTAGAAATTGAGGGCATGCTCATCTACTGGGGAATGGCTGAACAAGTTGTGGCACATGATTGTAACGGAGTATTGTTGTGCTATAAGAAATGACAAGGACAGTGGTTTCAGGGAAAAAAAAAACCAAAACAAAACAAACAGCAAGACCCATATGAACTAATGCAAAGTGAAGTGAAAAGGATCAGATTACTATACATAGTAACAGCAATGCTGTAATGATTATCTGTAAACTGTAAACTGTAATCTGTAAACTGTAAAAGACTTGGCTACTCTGATCAATACAATAATCCAAGACAATTCCAAAGGACTCACGATGAAAAAATGCTATCCATCTCCAGAGACAGAACTGATTAACTCTGAATGCAAATCGAAGTATAATTTTCTCTTTTTGTTTTATTATTATTTTTGCAATATGGTAATGCGGAAATATGTTTTGCATAATTTCACATATATAATTGATATCCTATGGTTTGCCTTCTCAGGGGGTGGCAGAAGGGTAGGAGAGAGGGAGAGAATTTGGAACTCAAAATTTAAAAAGAAAGGAATGTTGAAAAGAAATAAATAATAAGTGTTTTAAAAGAAAGAAAAGACACTATGATACAGCTGGTGGCACAGTGGATAGAGTGCCAGGACTGGAATCAGAAAGACTTGCATTCAAATCCAGTCTCAGACACTTACCAGCTATGTGACCCTGGATAAGTCACTTAAACTCTGTTGGTCTCGGTTTCCTCATTTGTACAATGGAGATAATAATAGTACTTATCTCCTAGGGTTGTTCTGAGCACTAAGTGAGACAATACTTACAAGGCACTTAACATAGTGTTGTGTTAACAGATTAACAGTGTTAACACATGTGCCTGGCACATAGTAGGTGCTATGCAATTGTTAACTGTTATCAATATTATTATTATGAAAGTAGAATGGAAATAATAGGACCTGCTTTGCAGGTTTGTTGTGAACATCCAATGAGATAATATTTATAAAGCACTTAGCAGAATTCCTGGCACATAGTAGGTACTATATAAGTGCTTAGTCCCTTCCCCATTGTTATTTTTTTAACAGATAACTCAAGAATAATCTGAAAGATTATTCTTAAATGGAAAAGATTTAGAATTGGATGAAAGCTTAAAAGTCATCCAGTTCAATGATCTCATTTTTCAGAAGAGGACAGTAAAGGTTAGAGAGGTGGCATATATTATCCAAAGGCCATCTAGCTGGTAAACAATGGAGGCAAATTTTGAATCCAGGTCCTCCAACTCCAAGTATGGTGCTCTTTTTATGGTATTTTATTGGAAAAGTACCTGTTACTATGTCCTAGTTAGGATAGCCCTTGTTAAGTCAGCCACCAGTTGTGGGGCTCATGGTGATGGGCTAAGTACAAAAAAAAGGAGTTGTTGCCAGACTTTATTTCCCCAATTCTACAAGAAGCCCAGCCACTTGTTAGAATGGCTTCTGCTTCAGAATCACAGCATTTTCACACTAAAAGGGACCCTAGAGAGTATCTAACTTGATGCCTCCGTTTTACAGATGAAGAAACTGAGGTCCAAAGAGAGAATGGGACTTGATCAAGATGACAACATTAGCTAAAGTCAGTCTGGGGACCAGATTCCTGGTCATAAAATCTTGGATCCAGAATTAGAAGGTACCTTAGAGGTACAATACAATACAATAGTCCAATCCCTCATGTTCCAAATGAAGAAACTGAGTTAAATTGGGAGTCGGGATGCAAATTCAGGTCCTCTGCCTCCAAACAAAATGTTCTTCCCATTTGACCATTTTCATTTGCCATCAGTTGTTCTGCTTGGCTTTAACTCCATTGTCATCTTCGTCATGCCCTGCCTATGAAAAACTCATCAGATAATTTCATCAAGAAACTTATCAATGCTGGAGATTGCTTCAGCTTTGCTCCTCACACTTCATCAGTATCCTCAGCCACATCTGACCCTCTGATTAGAAGGCTGGAAGGTAAAGGAAAAAATTCCTCCTACAGCCATATAGAGTTCAAAATGCCAGCCAGCTCTTCATTTGCCACCACCTGATCTGCTTGGTTTCTATTCAGTTATCTTCTTTAGTACCCTCTGGTATTCTCTTCTGCCCAACCCCTTTTGGCTTCCTTTTCTGTACTGCCTTCACTCATTAGATTGTAAGTTCCTGGAGTGTATCCCGAGCACTTAGCATAGTGCCTGGCACATAGTAAGAGCTTAATAAATATTTATCATATTGTATAGATGGAAGATTCTTTTTATAGTTCTTTATTTTTGTTGTTGTCTTGAGTTGTTTCAGTCATATCTGACTCTCCATGACCCCATTTGGATTTTCTTGGCAAAGATACCAAAGTGGTTTGCTATTTTCCTCTCCAGCTCATTTTACAGATGAGGAAACTGGGGCAAACAGGGTTAAGTGACTTGACCAGGGTCAAACTGCTAGTAAGTGTCTGAAGTCAAATTTGAATTCATGAAGATGAGTCTTCCTGATTCCAGGCCTGACACTCAAACCACTGTGCCACCTAGCTTCCTATAATCCTTTATACTGTCTCTCGATTGGATATTCCTCAGTGTCTATGTTTGCTTTAGTTCCTGGGTCAGGCCTGTAATTTTTCATGTAGGTTTCCATGATGTTTCTCCAGAAAGAGTGTTTATGTTGGTAAGTTCCACTGCATAATTTATGTCATCAAATAGCAGACCGTCTGGTCAATTTGCCAGTGCATGTCTAAAACGCCCTTTGGTTCATGCTGAAATGCCCCCTCCTTCCCTAGTAGAAAAAATTCACCATTCAGTCTGAATAAACACAAAGCTGTCAGGAGGGATGCCCTCTAAACCTGGTTTTGTCTCTAGTTTGTTTTGAGTCCTTGATTTTATAACTTAATGACAGCACAGAGTGCTGCATTTTGAGTCAGAGAACAGGATTTTGAATATACAGAACTATTTTCTACCCATGAGACCCTGGGCAAATCATCTCAATCTGTAGGGCCTCAGTTTACACATCTATAAAGTAAGGATGTTGGACTATATGATCTCTAATACTGCTTATACTTCTGAAGTTCTTCATTTTCCATCATCTTTCTGCTTTAATAGAGATCATTTCCTGTTATTCCTGATCCAGATAGCCCCCTTTCAAAGTATTGCAGGTAGGTGTATCAAAAACTTGTGTCTCTATGTTCTCACTCTCTTCAGAATTCTCCAAGTTCTGACTTATGTATTGATAGCACTCAATTCTATAAATATTTATTAGGTGCCTACTATGTATAAAGCACTTTTTCTAGGTGGAGGGGTACAAAAATGGAAAACAGCATAATCCTTGCCTTCAAGAAGCTTACAGTCTAATAGAGGGATTTATTTAGTTGGTTAGTTATACTCTAACCCTAAATTTGCCTCTGACTCTAACCCTTGATTTTAACCCTAACTCTAGCCTTAACCTATATATGGGGAATACTATAAATATATACAAATTATATATTCTCCCTATATGTATTATGTATATATATTATAGTTGTATTTTAGATATTCATATATTTCACATGCTTCTTACATACTTATAGATTAAATTTTTATATATATATATACACATGTGTGTGTATATACATACATTTATATAATCACTTTCCTGATATCACTTACCTTGAAATCATCTTGTATTTATTTAATCATAGGAGCTTAGATTTAAAAATCTGAAGGTATTTGTCCAGCCACTTTATTTTACAGATCTCTGTCTGTCTCTGTCTGTCTCTGTCTCTGTCTCTCTCTATCTCCGTATCTCTCTCTCTCTCTCTCTCTCTCTCTCTCTCTCTCTCCCCGTGTCTCTCTCTCTCCATCTCTCTCTCTCTCTCTCTCCTTCTGTTCCATCTGTGCACATGAGAGTCAGTGTCTCATAGTGGACAGAGAGCCATGCCTCAGAGTTAGAAACACATTGTGGCTGCATGGCCATGGGCAAATAAATCCCTTAACCTCTCAGTGTCTCAGGTAACTAATTCTTTGGGACTGTACAATAAACAACAACTTACAATAGCTTCCAATCTACTTTGATGAGATCAAATAGGCAGAGGAATTTCCTCACCCTATGCCAATGAGGTTATAGATGGAAGCCAGAGAGAGAGAGAGAGAGAAAGAGAGAGAGAGAGAAGCAGTCTGATCACTGCTACTAGACTGTAATGTCCTCAAGAGAATCACTCATATCTTATTCAGCATTAAGTCTCCTCCAGATCTTGTCCCAACATTTCCTGCATTTGATTCAACAAATGCTTATTAGCACATCTGACCTTGAGCAATTCTCTTTACCTCAATCACCCAGGCACCTCTCTAAAGACCAGAAGTTAGAGACAAGTTGCCAATGTGCATTTGGTAAAAGGAGTTTCCAGACCTGGAATTTCAGATACTGATTAAATCTCAAGTATGGACTTCCCACTCCCACAAAAAAAGCGAACGCATAGTAGGTGCTTAAGGAAAAATTTTAGATGAGCAAGTGAATGTGTACTTCCACATTCTCCTACCTCAAAGGAATATAAATCATTGTAAGGCTGAAATCTGTCAGTACACTCAAATAATATTCTATAACCTTTCATATTTTTTTGGTTTTGTTTGTTTTTAAAGTCTAAGTCTCTGTATCTCACCAGGGCTGAAATTATACAGGCTGCTCACAAGTATTGTACCACCCTGATGAGCACAGAATCTTTGACCTGTTCTGTTTTCCAACTTTGGCTAGTTTGCCCCTCCTTAGGTAACCTGGTGTCCCCCATTCCTAGTGGCTGGCCACATTAATGCCTTTGTGTGGCATTGATTCAGATATCCAAACTTATTTTGAATTCCTGATGGGCTTAGTCTACTGTAACTCAGAATTCCTGAGCTCAGGAGATCTACCAGCTTCAACTTTCCCACGGGCAGGGATGATAGATGTGTCCTACAATGCTTTGATATCTTTCTAGATCTAAAGATATTTTGGACCTAGCATAGAAGAATGAGGAAAAGATGATATCAAAGCATTTTTGCAGCCCTTATCTACTTGATTTCTTCTCCCAAGGAGGAAACACTGAGCTCAGCATTACCCTTCATATTAATATTATTAAACCAAACACAAACTTATACATTTGGGATGTGTACCTGTAGCTGCCCCCCTTTCCAAACTGACCATCTTCTGATACCTTCTATGCCCCATAACTTTGGGTTATGCTCCTATTTCCAAACCAGACATATCTAGAGAGCTAGAATAGATAAGATTGGTTCGTGACATACTATTTCATAAATATCCTCTTCACATTCAGAATAATAATAACTCATTTTTACATATGGCTGGTAAGAATGAACTATCTTTGTAGTGGTCCTACATGGTAGATAGTACACGTACAAGTATTAAGAAGGTAATACAAGTATTAGGTAGGTAGCACAAATAAGAGTATTAGGCTTAACTGACGTATCAACAAGCATCTAGGCACTAGAGAGACAAAGATATAAACAAAAGAGCCCTGGCCCCCAAGTAGCTTATATTTTAGCAAATAAAATGACACACACAAAATATATACAAAGTAAAGGCCAGAGAGGCAATGGACAGAATGTTGTATTTGAAGCTAGAGGAAGTGGGTTCCGATTCTGCTGTTTCCTAATTGTGTGACTTTGGGTGGATCATTTCACCATTCTAGGCCTCAACTTCTCCATCTGGAAAATGGATGGATTCGGACAGGGGTTGGACAAAATGGTCTTTCAAGTCCTTCCAGATTCTAAATCTATTTTTCTATGATTCTATAACTACCAGGCAATTTCAGGGTAAGGAGGCATTGGCAACTGAGGGAATGAGGACAGTCATATAGGAAGGTACCTGAGATGAGAGCATACTGAGGCCCAGAGAAGTATCAAAGCTAGGAGATCAAGTTCTCTGATTCCAAATCCAATGGACTTTTTACTACACTATACTGTTCCTCAAAACACATTTGGGTGGTAAATATTATAGCAATTGTATAGGATGCAAAAACCAAACAGTGACAAACCAAGGGAAAGGGAAAGTTAGAGAAGGAGTTGAATACTGGGGCAACAGGGTAGTTATAAAGCCAAGCCGTCTCTTGGTCCCACCTGATTCAAGTTCCCCAAAACGGGCCTGTACCTCTAGGCAAATCCAGCCTCTGCAGCAGCCCAATGAAGCTACAGTGAGAGACTGTTGTTTCCTTGCACAACATCCATCAGGTGACAAACCCTGGCATTTATCTAGCAGCCAGAGATCGTTATCTGGTAGCAATGTTCTTTCCATTGACAGTATCCTTTAAATAAGGGTCAACCATCCAGCAGTCTGTCTGCTACAGATTTCTTCTGGTAAAGTAAAATGTATTCAAACCAAAGCTGGAAGAGAAGGGGCAAGATGAAGAGTGAGGGTGGGAGAGGAGGTTTTCCCTTTCAGTACATCATCCCCCCAAGTCTAACGAGGCTGTCTCCACTCTGTGTGTGTAGTAGCTTCCCACAGTAGAAGGTGAGATCCTCGAGGGCAGAGATTGTTCTATTTTTGTTAGGGCAAAGCAACAGTTTAATAAAAGCTTGTTGAATTGAATTGTATATATGCAGGCAGAGACTTAGCATGCCTTTTGGTGGTTAGTCACAAAGCCAAGGGAAGTGCTCACTGCTGGGGCTACGTTGCTTTGAAACATACAAAAGTGGACCATGGGTATGTTGTTAAATTTAATGTATACTTGAGAAAAAAATCCTGTAATAGAAATTTGGTTTCACGGTCACAGATTCAGACTCAACTAGGTGGTGCAGTGTCTAAAGGGATGGATCCGGACAAGATCTGAGCTTGCTTCCTACTTCAGATGCTTACTGGTTGTGTGACTCTGGGCAAATCACTTAACCTCTCTGTACCTTAGTTTCCCTGTCTGAAAAATTGACATAATCATATAATACCTACCCTCAAGGGTTGTTGCGAAGATGAGATGAAATATTTGTAAATAGCTTAGAAAACCATAAAGTGATATATAAATGCTAGCTATTATTATGCTTGTTCCACTTTTTCTATTCTTTGTATATTTGAAACATTCAGAGATAGTATGGTAAAATGCCTATGGAACTGTACTTGGAGGGAGGCTGAAAGATTTGGGTTCAAATCTCAGTCAATTCACTAGCTATGTTTCTGACTTTGGATAAATTATTTAACCTCTCTATGCCTCGTTGTCCTTATCTGTAAAAGGGGGAAGGGGGTTGTATTTGATGGTCCCTACTACATATGAATCTATAACCCTATAATTTTGTGTTGATCTTAATCAAGTTCATAATTTTGAAAGAGAAATTTTGGGGAAAAAAGTGAAAAAGGTAGACTAATCATGCCAATGGAACTCTTTAATAAAAAAATATCATGGCCATATTGGGTTGTCAGCTTCATCATCTGCTTTTCTAATGCTTGCCCCTCTGCCTCAAATACCCTTCTTATCTGGTTCTGTTATCTAATGTCTATCTACCTCCTCAAGGAAAGGCAGACAGTGTAATGAAAAGGGTCTTCAAGATCAAATTCTGTCACTTCTAGCTTTGTGACTTTGTGACAAATCCCTTAACCTCTATGTGTCTTAAGCAATTCCCTAGGACTTATTTATTAGCTATAAATAAGTTGGGATCTGCAGTGTGGGGTGATTTCCATGCTGGGAGCTCCCCGCACTGATTAAATCAAAGATTCTTTTCATGTTTCCATAAGACTGAGATCATAGTCATTATAGCACTTGACTCATAAGGATAACAGATTCTTGGGCAGGGATAAAGTAAACCTAACAAAGGAGAATAAGGATGTATTTTCCAGATATCTTGCAAATCTTATGAGAAAAGACTTTAAACTGAAAGGATGAGGGAAGAAAACTCAAAACCTTGTGTGTGTGTGTGTTTGTGTGTGTGTGTATGTGTGTGTGTGCATGTGTGTCCCAAGTTAGATGCCATGGAACATAGCTAAAAAGAAGAAAAGAATAGTAGTTGAGATACTCAGAAATCCAGAAGAGAGAAAATCCATGAAAAAAAGTCAGTGATAACACTCATGGCTTCAAATGACTATTCACAAATGCCCAAAGTTTAGGAAATAAACAATAGGAATTAAAGGTCCTAACAGAAAGATGAAGATTTGGCTTCATTAGGATCATTGACATTTGGGCTGGATAAAACCTATGACTAGCTCTGGTAGAATCAGAACAGATAAAATTGGAATAGAAGTAGGACAGCATTATATATTGAGAAAGTATACTCATGTGAGGAAATCTAGGAACAAGAAGGGAAAAGTATGATAGAAAATGTTCAGGCGAAGGTCATCAAGGGAGTATAATACTACAGACCACCTAAATAAAATGAAGAAATAGACGAGAAATTTGAGAAATTGTCCAAAATCCTGGAGTAGATGTTGCATTATTTAGAGTAGTGATTGAGGATCTCAATTATCCAGATACTTCTTGTAGCTCTCTGTGACAAAAGCAGATCAGCTAATAACTTCTTGACTGGTCTTGATGATTGTTTCAACCTTCAAAAGGTAGAAGAAGCAAAAGGGGAAAATTTTCTTCTTAATTTAATTTTCACTAACACAGAAGAACTGGTTACTGGGGCAGAAATAATGGGAACCATGGAGGAAAGTGATGACTGCCTCCCATAATTTCTGATCGAGGAGAGGAAATTTGGGCATAGTCTGAAATGTATCCTGGATTTTGTGAAAGTAGATTTCAAAAGGTTCATAGAAAAGATATATAAGATTCCATGGACTAAAATGCTACAGGGTAGGGTAGGAAAGCCACAAATGAAATTATGAAGATACAAAGGGAGATAATTTAAATGAGAAAACATGAGGTTTGTCTTGAGAGACTTAAGTGAATGTATAGATAATTCACAAAGTAACTTAGATTTTTAAAAGGAATGTGCAGAAGACCAGGGAAGCAAGGATAATGATAACAGTTCTGTAAAAATAGCCTGAAGAACTTAAGCTCAGAATTGACCTATCAAGGAAGCCAAGGACAATACAACAACCATAAAAACAACGTTGGTTTTTTAGTTTGTTTTTAGATATAATAGGAGAAAAACAAGGTAACAGAGAAGGAAAAGAGCCTTTACTTGGGGGTATAGTATGACACTCACTGACAACGGAGAGAAGGTAGAGCTGCTCAATGACTATTATTTTCTCTGACAATGAGAATTGTCTCTGTACTGGGGATGACAAAGATAAAATGACTAAGAAGGTAGGTAAGGAGACAGTAAGAGAGATCCTATCTATCTGTCCTTGTTGAATCCACTTAGCCTGGCCTGGAAGAACTTCCACCTGGAGTAATGAAAGAATTGCCAAATGTGATTGCTGAGATAGAGGCAAGATTGGAGAAAATAAAGGAAGCACCCAGAGGAGGGCAAATGTTGCCCTGATTTTCAAGAAAAGGAAGAGAAGAGTTTGCTGCCTATAGGGTGGTGAACTTAACTTTGATTCCTGAGGAAATTCTAGAATGGATAATTCAAGAGAAGGTTGGGGGACATCTAGAAAAGAAAGCAGTAATTACAAAGAAATCTATCTAGCTCTTTCAAGAACAGTCCATGCCAAACTATCCTCATTTCCCTTTTTTGGGGAGAGGAGGAGAAAAAGAAGGGAATGCAATAGAAGTAGTTTACCTAGATTTTAGCAAAGCTTTTAATGAAGTACCTTAGGTTGTTCTTTTGGAGAAACAGCAGAGATATGGATCAAATGATAATGAAGTCACAGTCACTGGTTTGTCTGGCTGTATTCAAATAATAGTTAACATTCAATACTAGCATGGCATGAGATCCCTTCTGGAGTATCCCAGGGATGTGTGCTTAACCCTGAACTCCTTATCATTTTTGTCAGTGACTTGGACAAAGACACAGATGGCATGCCATTCAGGATTTCAGGTGACAATAGCGTGACATTTCCACCTGCCAGAGGATGACCTGTATATCAAATTCAACATACCAAAGATTAAGCTCATCTTTTGACCTAAATCTGACCATTTCCCCAAACTTCTCTATTTCAGTTGATGGTACCACCATTCTCCAACATGCTTCTGTTTCAAAATCTTGGATTTGTCTTTGACTCCTTGGGTTCTCTTACCCCCTCTCACCCCTTGCCATCACAGCCCCCAAGCAACAAAGAGTTATGAACCCCTGGGAATTCTGTTTCCATAAGATCTCTTCTATACATTCCTTTCTCTCCACTCACACTTTTTGAGCCTTCCTTTATCTCCTGAAATGATAGTCTTCTCTCTCTCCTGACAGTCTCCTACAGCACTTTACCTGATCTTCCCTTGGTTTCTTTCCATCACATTCTACCCTGTATAATACTTATCTGCACAGCTCTATTTCCCTCAAATATCTACCTGCCACTAGAAAAGTAAGCTACTTGAGAGCAGGGACTATCATTAAAAAAATAATAGTCATTTTCTCTGAACCAAACACAGTACTTTTACATAGTAGGCACTAAAATATTTACCTTTTTTTAAAATTAGGGAAGATGATATCAAGGTCCCCTGGTTTCCTTTAGAGCACTAATAAATCCAGCCTTCCAATGCCCAAGCTTCTCCTTGGGAATAAAGTGAGTACTCATGATAGGAAACTGCTTTAATTCTTTCTTGCTTTTACTGTAAGCAACTTAAAGCAGTTTGGCATAGTAAATTGAATATTGGGACTAGAGTCAGGAGAACTGAAAGATGCATGCTGGGAATCAATAGGAAATGACTGGAAAGGTAGGTGGGAGCCAGACTGTGGAAGGTCTTACATGCCAAACTGAGGATTTTGTATTTAATCCTAGAGACATTGGGAAAGCATCGAGGTTTTTGAGTGAGGAGACAGGAGAGTGAGGGACGTTATCAGAACAGTGTAAAGACCTAAGCCCGGGGAACATCTAGTTACCAATCAATTTTCCTCCCTTCTTTCCTTGCTTCCTTCTGTCCCTTCTTTCCCTCCAGCACTTATCTCAGTTAAGTAATACCAGTGACAGTTCAAATTTATGTCATACTTTACAGATTACAAAAATTCCTCTCCACATGCCATGAGTAGCAGCCTCATTTTACAAATGAGAAAATTAAGGCTCAGAGGAATCAAATGACTTCCTCCAGGAGGCACAGCTAGTGAGATACATCCAGGCTTTGAATACTTGCCCCCGATTATCAAGTGCTTACTACTAAATCACAGTGGGAGAAAGTAAGGTGAGGAGAGGTACACAGGTATGGAGTAATAGTCTAGAAACTCGAGGAGAAAGAAACAGCTTCAAGACCTGAGAATGCTATAAGATATCATTAGGAGATGAATACAAGTTTTGCCTGCAGTGAGGTTCAATCTGAGGTATGAATTTGTGGTGGATCACCACCCAGTAAGTGCTGTTTCATGATTCTCTATAGAAATTCTAAGAAACTTGGGTACAGGAAGAAAAAAATGTATGATGGGGATTACCCAGTATTGCAGATTGGCAAGGCTGGTATAGCAGGAAATCAAGGGAGTGCTACAAGAGCATCATTAACTTGGCTGGCATGGAGGATGGACTGGTAAGGAAGGATTGAACCAGAAGAGTGTCAATAGACTGGAAAGCTGTGGAAGGGTCATGAAACAGGTTTGTTTGTGATGGGTAACAGGTTCAACAGAGGTGAGAGGTGGTATAGAATAGCACAATAGCAAAAGGTGTCTAAATGTGCAATGACCAAAAATTAATTTAAAAAACCGAATGCATAATGAATCCGAGGTGTGTCTGGCAACACTTGCCCATGTTGCTTCACACAACTTCATTGCAGCCTTAGTTCTGAAAACAAGATAAGCCCACTTTGCACTGCACATGTCCTCAGACCATGGAATGCCAAGGAGCCCTGCTGAAACAGAAAAGGGGTTGCTGGTAGAAAAAGTTTAAGAAGCTCTGGTATAGAAGAATCAAGAGGAGGATGTGATAGGAAAGCAAACCTTTTGAGTTTGAGGCCTTGGAGGTATGGGACAGTCCACATTATGTAACTGTTCTTAGTGGCTAACAGGGAGGGGACAGGGAGATCAAGGTAGTTGAAGAAGGTGAAAACATCAAAGGTTGCTGACAGAGAAAAAGATTGAAAGACTAGTGTTGAAGTCCCTGATGAAAGTGGGAGAGAGAGTCCTGGTAGTTGTCAGACAAATGATCTTAAAGATAGCGAGAGGGTAGCATAAGCAAATGGGGAGGGTTTCAAATCAAGAGGGTGATAGATAGAGTTTGGAAATGGCATGAAAGAACAAGGGCTAAGCCCCTTCCATGTGCCAGGCACTATGCTAAGTGCTTGACAATAATTATCTCATTGGATCCTCATAACAACACCTGAAGATGGGTGCTATTATTATCCCCATTTTACGGATGAAGAAACTGAGGTTGTGAATTGCCCAGAGCCACTTGGTTAGTAAGCGTTTGAGGCTGCATTTGAACTCAGGTCTTTCTGACTCCGGACCTAACCATTGTGTTACCTAGATGCCTTCTTTTCTGCCTGAATCAGAAAATGGTCAGTAATAAGAAAGATAGTGTCATAGTGGGAAAGTCAAGTACAATGGAAGGGACTAATAGAGAGGCAGAGGTGACTAGAATGATCTTGGAAAGGGAGTTTCTGCAAGAGGCCTCTCCTGGTCCCCTTTCCCTCTATGGAGTTTGTCCAATTTATCCTGTATGTATCTTGTTTGTTCCCAATTGCTTGCATCTTGTCTTCCCCATTAGACTGTGAGCTCCTTGAGACTGGGGGCTGTTTTTGTAGGATTTGGGTGTTTTTTTGCCTAAAGTTATTTGTATCCCCAGTGCTTAGCACAGTGACTGGCACATAGTAGGTATTTAATGAATGCTTATTGACTCATTGGAGATCTTGTTATAGGATGATTTGGATGTAAAGTACGACAGACCTCCATAGTGCATTAGAGTGCTGGCCTTGGTGTCAGTTCAAATCTGGCCTCAGACACTTAATAGCAGGGTGACTCTGGGCAAGTCACTTAATCTTGTTTGCCTCAGTTTCCTCATCTGTAAAATGTGCTAGAGAAGGAAATGGCAAATCACTCTAGAATCTTTGACAAGAAAACCCCAAATGGGGACATGAAGAGTAGACCTCCACTGAAAATAACTGACCAAAAAGACTAAAATCATCATCTTCCCTCCTAAACCTGACCCTCTTTCCAACTTCTCTATTTCTATGGCTTGCAGCTTTATTTATTAATATATCTACCATATCGTGATGAATAGAGAGGCTGCCGTGGGTTCAAATCCTGCTTTTAACATATTCTTACTGTGTAATCCTTGGTACATTGGATCTTCTTAATAATAATAATAATAGCTAAACATTTATATTGCCCTTCCTATGTGCCAGGCACTGTGCTAAATGCTTCACAAACATTACCTCATTTGGACCCTCACAACTCTGGGAAAGAGGTGCTGTTATTATCTTCATTTTACAGATGAAGAAACTGAGGCAAACAGAAGCTAAATGTTTTGTCCAGGGTCACACAGCTAATATCAGAGGTTGGATCTAAACTAAGGTCTTCCTGAGTCCAGGCCTGGTACGCTATCCCTTGGGCCACCTCACTGCCTTCTTAGCACCCTGGAGAGCTCTCTAAGACTGGAAGTCATGAAGCACTTACACATCTACCTTGATAGAGACTGCTTCATTTTGGTCTTTGCATATGGTAAGCACATAATAGACATCAAATAAATTTTTGTTGAATTGAATCATCTACCCCTGTGAGATAGCCTGCTGGAGTAGAAAGAGCACTGGATACAGAATCAAAGGGTCTGGGTTCAAATTCTGCCATTTGCTACCTGTAGAATTTGGGTTATTCATTTGCCCACCTCTGTAAAATGAAAGGCTTTCAGTAAATGATCTCTAAGTTTGCTTTCACCTCTAAATCCTCTGAACTCAGTTTACAGGAAGCTCTTCTAGAATGAGTCTGTCACATACAGCCACATTAGATTATCACAACCTTAACAAAATTACTCTCTATCTCTGGGCCTTAACATCCTCATTTGCAAAATGAGGGGGTTGAACTACATGGCCTCTAAGATATCTTCCAGTTCAAAGTCTATGAGTCCCTGATCCTATGAGAAAAACCTGAAAAGAAAAGCAGCTGGATTTAGCTACAGGTCCCTTTAAGCTGCTGGGAAAGAACATTTATGCTACATTACTAAAGCTTTTAAAAGGCAATGTTCTGTGCTGATGGTCTCCCTGCTGTATAGATAATTGTAAAACAAACTCCATATTTCAGTGACACCCTTTCTAATTACATCTCACCTTCATTAGGCTATTAAAGTGATAGATGGTAGCAATTACATTGAACCCCACTGAAAACATTCTATCTGTGACACACACTGACTAGAACATGAGTTATTTACCCAGGAGCCTGGAAGAACTCGGCTGCCACGGGAAGCATGGTGAAAAGAAGCCCCATTCACTCTGACAGATGCCTTGGGCCTCCCAGAGGAGGGAAGACACAAAGGTCAGGCTGAAGCTCCATCTTGGCACCTACTACCCCTGTTGGGTTTGCCCGATGTCTGGGCACCACAGAGAGTATCTCTCCACACTCATTATTAACTGAGCAGGACAGTGGGGGAGAGTTGGAAAAGGACGGGGCTTTGGGTAGTCAGCATTTCAGGGGCTCCCTCCCCTGCACTTAACTATTCCTTTACAATTACATAAAGAGTCCTGACAGATTGCTCATAGACACTAACCAGGGATGACTCTGTCACAGGGGGCAGCAGACTATAGAAGAAAGAATGCCGGCTTTGGAATCAATGGATCTGGGTTTGAATTCTGACTATGGCATTAATCACTTAACTTCCCTGGCCCTCATTTTTCTTACCTGTAAAATAGGGAATTGGACTAGATCAGAGGTCCTTCACCTGTACTTTTATTTTTAAAAATATGTTGATAACTGTTTCAATATAATTAGTTTCTGTGTAATTCTGTGCATTGTTCTTCATGCACTAGAAAATGTTATTCTGAGAAGAGGTCCATAAGCTTCATCAGACTGCCAAAGGAGTCCATAGTGCCCAGGAGGCTAAGAACCTGAGAACAAATGGTCTCTAGGGTCCCTTTCAGCTCTAAAACTTGTGGGATGAAGATGCTAATTTCTTTGGATGGCCTTTACTATGAGGAACAGGTCCAGAATATGAGCAGGTATTGGGATGGGAATCACTTTCTGAGAGCAAAACTGGGACTGTGATCTGACAAGGGATTTGTGGGGTCATTTGCTTTATGGGGACAGTAGGACAAACTATTTGAAACCACTGTAGAGCACATTCAGCTTGGTTTGGTCTTTGTTGTTTATTCAATTAGTTGTGTCTGACTCTTTGTGACCCTGTTTAGGGTTTTCTCAGCAAAGATACTAGAGTGGTTTACCATTTCTTTCTCCAGCTTATTTTACAGATGAAGAAACTGAGGCAAACAAGGTTAAATAACTTGCCCAGGGTCACACAGCTACTAAGTGTCTGAGGCCAGTCCTTTTGACTCCAAGGTTGGCACTCTATGCACTACACCACCTAGCTCCCCCTTGTTTGGTTTAATTTGTTTTAGTTGAGTTTTTTTAATTTTTCCTCCAAAATCCTACACCTCTCCCTACAACTATCACCAACCCAAGCAAGAGTGCTAGATTCTGGAGTCAGATGATCTGCATTTGAATCCTGGCTCTGCCACTAACCTCCCCTCGGGGCAGTCACTTAACCTCTTTGACTTTAGTGTTTTCATCTTTAAGATGAAGGGATTAGGCCACATGAACTCTAAAATCCCTCCCAGTTTTAACTCTACGATCTTGTGATTCTCCATCCCCCCCCCCACTCACTCCTACCCTCATCCCCAGGAAATTCAAATAAAGTTTTCTTTAATCTTATCCCATTCTCTTTCCAGTGGAAGTCTTTGGCTCTTTAGACTTGATAATATTCTCCAATCATGGTAGAGGAATTGCCTGCTGAGAACCTCAGCTTCCCAGGGAATAGAATGGGATCTGGCTGAAATGTATTCCTCTATGGCTCACTCAGCTCAGGAGCTGCTCTTAGACTGTAACCTAAATCTCATTGATCTTTCAATTCAGGCTCAAGAGGCTAAGTCTTTGACCCTTCCCAGTCCCTAAGGCAACCTCTCATATCTAACTCTAATTAACCTTCTTCTTCTTCTTCTTCTTCTTCTTCTTCTTCTTCTTCTTCTTCTTCTTCTTCTTCTTCTTCTTCTTCTTCTTCTTCATCTTCTTCTTCTTCTGCTGCTGCTGCTGCTGCTGCTGCTGCTGCTGCCGCTGCCTTCAGAACCTTAAAACAGCATGAGAGGTATCCTCAAATCAGGTATTTCAGATAAATTCAGTTTGTGGGGTGAGAAGGGGGAAAGACTTTGGACCTTTGGACTTTGATCCTTGGAAACAAAAGGCCCCATGATTCGAAAGACCCTAAGACACCACCCTCAAGAGTAAACAAGTCCCCTGGGTACCCCCTTGACATTACTGGATTGAAGCATTGTGAGCCAGGAGTAGCTCAACTATAAACTTTCTTCTAGTTGCTTCCAATTTTAATTTGTTAGCTAGACTGCAGGTCTCCCAGTTATTTCTGTCTGCTGAAGCACAGCAGTGCTTAACTCAGTGACTGCCACATAATAAGCACTTGTTGACTGACTGACAGCATCAGTGCTATCATTGCCCTCTCTGTGGTGGTGCCCTGTGGCAAAGTTCCCATTACTCTGTCCTGGTTTTGGCTCTGGCTGCTGCTGGCTCTGAATATCCTCTCCTTCCTCCACTTCTCACCATCCCTTCCCTTCACATTCCCTCCTCACACTATGTCATAAATGTTCCCCCACACCCTTTAGAGTTTGTTTACCAGGAAACAGAATAATGTAACTTCAGAAATAATACACAAGGCTCTTACATAATCTCAGGTAACTGAGGCCGCATTCAAACTCAGGTCTTCTTGACCCAGTACAGGCTGAGTATGCTACCTGGCTGTGTGCCCCCCAGGGAAGTCACTTAACCTCTGTTTGCCTCAGTTTCCCAACTGTGAAGTGGGGATAATAACAGCATCTATCTCTCAAGATTGTTTCGAGGATCAAAGGAAACAGTATTTGTAAAGTACTTGACACAGAGAAGGTACTATTTAAATGCTTATTCCCTTCCCTTCTCTTATACTACAGCCTTTTCCTAATATACACTCCACTCACTCTGAGACCCTTTCTTGTAATTAAGGAAAACAGTTTGGCCAAAACAACCTAATAATAATGATAGCTCTCATCAAAGTGTGCAATCTTTAAAATTTGCAAAGCACTTTCCACATATTATCTCATTTGATCTTAATAGCCATCTTATTGCTATCATTAATTACATTTTAAAGAAGAGGAAACGGAGACTCTGAGAACTGGGAAGCAATTGAGAATCATTCAAGGTGCACCTATTAAGTGTCTGAGGGGAGATTAAAGCCCAGGTCTTCCTAACTCCAAACCAGGGCTCTCTCCACCATAACCCATGGCCTCTCAAATCTGACAAGATATGGAGTGATTGACATCCATGGTCACCACCCTCTCATTGGCAAGATGGCTCCCTCCTTTAGGGTGTCAATAGTGTAGCCTCCTTTCCCTTCTTTTTGCCTGCTCCTATGGCCCCAGAGCAATAATGTTCTGATCCTTCTGCCTTTCACTTCAAAGGGCTTTGTTGCAGAAGTCTTTCCCAGAAAGGCCAATTGGCCCAGACTGATCCAAAGCCTCAGAAATGAAATCAGGGTCTCACTAATCACTAGCTTGCTATCTAACTATCCTCCTCAAACCAAAGGAAAGAAAAGGGAACATTTTCTACAGACAGGTAACATTTGGGAGTTTTCTCCCATCTCCTTAAAAGTGTATTCTAATATTCTGAAAGCACATGAAAATAACATCACCCTGCTGGAGGTTCTCAGGGTCAAAGGCTCATATCAGCCACTGTGGTTTGTTCTGAGTACAAGGAGAACTAGGCTGAGACGAGAGAGAGGGGAGACCCCCACCTACCTTTGCTAATTGCCTCAGGACTGTCCTCTCAGTGAACAACTGTCTTCCTTGTGAGAATGGGATTGCCAAGATTCAAGGACCCCTTAGACATCAATTAGTGCAAAGTCTCACTTTATAAAAGAAGAAAATGAGGCACAGAGTTGTTAAGCGGTTTTAACAATGTCACATAGTATATAATACAACTCAATAGACATTTGTTAAATGCCTGCTATGCGCCAGGCAGAAAGAGTCTCTGCCCTCCAGGAGCTTATGCTCTAATGAGGAAAGACAACACACAGAAGGAAGCTTGGAAAGGGGTGGGGCAAACCAGGGGTATTTTTTTTCCAGGGAGTTGAAACCACTCAGAGCTACAGATGGAGAGTGGAATTAGCTGAAAGTTCAATTTCTGCCCTCCCTAAAAGAAAGCTTTGGAAGGAGTTAGGACTCCATTCTCCAGCCCTCTAGTCAAAGGAAAGAGGAGGTGGCTTCTAAAGTTTGAGTCAGCAGCACAGTGATGGGATTAGGACTGAGTAGTTTATCCTGGGAGGGGTTCTTGTTCCAACCAATCAGAGCTGCAGATGGACAGTAGAGTGAGCAGAAGGTCCAGCCGTCCCTACCGGCTCCTCCCAGCTTATCCTGGGAGAGGTAAACAATACAAATTTGGGCTAGGTCCAGGTAAGTGCCAATATTGAATCCCCTGAAGCAGTCCTATCATTTAAATTCACTCTACATATTTCACTTGGACTAGAATTGTAAAGTGTTTTGCAAACCTTAAACCACTATATGAATGCTAGTTATTATATTACTCTTTGACTTTAAAAAGTGCCTTTCTATTAGATCACAATAGTCAAAAGATGTGTGACTCCATCGAAGTGAGTGGAGGACTCCTTGCATCTACTCTATGGATTAGGAATTTAATGAATTGCTATATGAAAAAAAAATTTAACAAAAGAATTATTCTTTAGAGGCTACGCTTTAGAGGCCAGAAGCCTTTTTTAATGTAGCAAGACAGGTTCTTGAATAGCCGATACACACTCTATCACTAGAACTCACACTTTCAACAAATATAGTACATCACAGTACATTAAATGCAGAATGTATTACAATTACAAGGCATTAAGGCTTAAAACTGCATTAACACTTCAGGGATATGTATTTATTACTCAAAACCTTTCCAGATTGGTAGGAACTGCCAAAACTTCCACTAAACTGGCACAGGCATCAAAAGCCCAACGTGGCATCAAGATACATAGAATTTTAATGGAGGTGGCTTCAGTAAAATGGGTGGATAATTAGCACTGTTCTTCCTACAAAATTCCTATGGATGGTATAAGGACTTGATTCTATAATGGAACCTGTCCTCTGACGTCCCCTACATTGGGGAGGTGGCTTGATTAGAAGCCTCAGATGGGGGAAAGTCCCTCCCTGGGGACCCTATCACTTGAGGAATGACTAAACTAATTGTGATATTTAAATGTAATGGAAAATGATTAGACCATAAAAACTGATAAGAGAAATGATTTTAGAGAAACCTGGGAATTTCTATGAACCTATCCAAAATACACTGAGCAGAATCAGGAAATAATTTATTTACTAACAAGAGTATTAGAAAAGCAAATGACTTTGAGAGCTTTTAAAACAATGACCATCCATCGTTCTAGTGGACCAATGATGAAGAATGCTGTCACCTGATAGAGTGGGGATGGACTGAAGTTGCAGACAGAGATATATGTTTTTAGACATAGCTACTGGGGGATTTGTTTTGTTGATTATGTATATTAGTTACAAGGGTTTTTTTCTTTTTTTTCTTTTCCCAGTGTGGGGAGAAAGAAAATAAATGCTTATTAATTGAAAAACATTTTTAAAAAATCTCTCCACAACTTAGGAGACTTATAGTTTCATTGGCTTTTATTCTTAAACATTGCCATAGGGAAGGAGGGAACCTGGATTAAGGGGGAGGCTGACTAGCTTTACTACTACTCAGTACAAATGAAATAGCCCCTGCGTCTCTGCTCTATTTTCTGTATGCATTTTAGAACATTGAAAAATGCTCAAGATAATGACCAGGCTGTCCATGAACTGATAATAAGGCATGGAGAGAAGATTTCTCAGCAACATGGTAGGCTCCTGAAAACAGAGAAAGATTCCATAGTGTAGAAAGCAATCTGATGTGAGGAGAAATTACTTTGGGCCAGGAGTCAGGAGAGAACTGGTTTCAAATCCTGCCTAGTATACCTGTTAGGTCTGAGACCATGGGTAAGTCATTTAACTTCTCTAGGGCTTAGTTTTCTCCATTGTAGTATGAGGAGTATACTTGCGAAGTATGAGGGGCAATGCAACAATAATGACCTGACAACTGGCCTCAAAGTCAGGAGGACCCAGGTTCAAATCCTGCATCTGATATATAGTAGGATCTGGGTAAGTCACTTAAACTCCATTGCCCAAGTCAATTCTCTAAAGCTTAAAGCTATGCATTGTAGAGCATTGGTACAGATGGTTTTCTTATTGACAGTTCCCTACACTAGCAATTTTCAAAATGTGATCCAGACACCCCTGAGGTCCTCAAGACTTCACTATGTTCATAATAATCCTAAGATATTTAAATTTCTAATACATTTAATATCAGCAAATGTAACTGATATAAACAGAGCTCTTTAGAGGGTCCTCAATAGTTTTTAAGAATATAAAGAGGTCTTAAGATCCAAAATTTTAAGAACTACTGCCCTACATCAATGAAATCAGAGGCTCATGCCAAAAAATTGCTATAGTACTGACCTCATAGTGTTTCTGTGAAGACTGAATGAGATAGCACATCAAAAGTGTTGTGTAAATATCAGTTTTTATTATTGTCAGAACCAAGAAAGAGGTCCTGATGACCTGTACTTGGCTGTATTCAGTAGTGAAGGACCAAATGCTGTCAATCAAATGGTTCATTTCCCCACTTGCTATCTGTACCATCCAACACCAGAGGGCACTCCAGGGCAGTGGCCAAGCTCTCGTTGACTCAGGCTGCCTCTTGGCCCTCAGCTCTGAAGTTTTGTGGGAAGTTATTATTTGTCTTGCCCTACAGGTTTGTTTGTTTTTTTTATATAAGCCAATTTTCCAATCAGATTCTTGGCTCAACCCCCATCCTACTAGGAAAAGTCTTCATCTCATTCCCTGCTGTCTTTACTAACTACTCCAGCCTCTATACATAGTTAAAATCAAATGGAATTTGATAAATGGAAATGAAATGGAAGCAGCAAAGATGCATTTTAGAAGTGGCTTTTTTGATTGATTAATAATTGCAAGTACCTAATAAATGCTTGTTGATTGACCCACAGCTTTAATAATACTATTAATAATAGCAACAATTTACATTTAAGCAGCACTTTACAGTTACAAAAACACTAATTTGAGGTTCACAAAGCCCTTCTGAGGCACGCAGGGAAAATAGTATTCCTATTTTACAAAATAAGCAAGAAAAGCTCAAAGAGGCTAAATCATACGATCATACCTTAGATTGAGTGGAAAGAAAATTTTAGTGGTTATCTAGTCCAAATCTCCCATTTTACAGGTAAGGAAACTGAGATTCAGTCAGGCAGGGGCAGCTGGGTGGTGCAATGAATAGAGCACCTGGAGTCAGGAGGACCTGAGTTCAAATCCAGCCTCACTTACTAGCTGTGTGACCTTGGGCAAGTCACTTAACATCAATTGCCTTGTCTTCTCCTCTCAAAAAAAAAAAAAAGAGAAAGAAAAGTCAGGCAGCATCCAAAAGCTCACATGAATATTAAACAGTAAACGTAGCATCTGAACTCAGACCTCCCATTCCAAATCCAGCATTTTTTTCTGCTGCCCCTCCTAGACTTTCCTAAGGCCATATAAACAGTAAGTGACAAAACAAGGAGTAGAGCCCAAATTTTATTTATGAGACTTGGACCCACTCAGTCCTTCCCTACATAATACATGAACTCCACATGTAACATGCAGAACACTTACTAAAACATAAGCAATGCATGGAATGATGTCCGCCTCCAGGCCTGATTGGCTCTAGCTCTTGACTTCTGCTAGGACGCTCGAAGTGATGTAAACAGAAATGGAGAGGAGGGAGCAGAGAGCCTTTTAGGTTGGATAGTACAAATAAACAAGTGAGTTTATAACAAAACTTAAAGTTTGCGTGACTTGATTTCTCAAGATGCTTTCATAAATAGTGTTTAGGCAGCTAAATGGCACAAAATGTAGGGTGGTGGGCTTGGAGCCAGGAAGCCCTTCATTCAAATCTGGCCTTAGACATTTCCTAGCTGTGTGACCTTGGGCAAATCATGCAATCTCACTATTTGCCTCAGTATCCTCATCTGTAAGATGGGGATCAGACTAGCACCTACCTCCCAAGGCTTATCATGAGGGTCAAATGGAACAGTACTTGTAAAGTGTTTAGCAAAGTGCCTGGCATACAGTAGGTGCTTAATAAATGTTTTCCCCCTTTAATATTTAATCAACATGACAATCTCCTAAAGAGATAAGGCTAGAATTATTATTTCTATTTCACATATGAGGAAGCTGAGGCACAGAGTAATTAAGTGATGTGTTCAAAATATGTTGCTGTTTTAGTTGTTTGACTCTTTGGGACACCTTATGGGGTATAGTTTGCCTTTTCTTTCTCCAGCTCATTTTATATATGAGGAAACTGAGGTAAACGGGGTTAAGTAATTTGCTCAGAGTCACCCAGCTAATTATATGCCTGAGGTTGGATTTGAACTTAGGTCTTCCTGACTCTAGGCCCAGTATTCTATCTGCTGTACCCCCTAGAGGCAGAACTTGGATCAGACTCCAGATCTCCTGATTCCCAGTGCCATTCTCTTAGAGAGAGAGAGAATTACAGATATCCAAAAGTGAACAGGATGCCTCAAATGATGGAAGGTTATTCCTGTTTGGAGGTATTCAGGAAAAGACCGGATGACCACTTACTGGGTTTGTGATAATGGAAATGCCTTTTGTGTGAGCCAAGAGGTCTCTTCCATTTCTCAAACCCAGTGATTTTTTCCTCTAATACCACAACTTAGAATTAGGTACTAAATAAACATTTGATCACGAGGAAAAGTAAACAATGCCAAGGAAGAAGGGGAAGAAGGACCATTGAAGAAACTACCCTATATCAATGTCCATAAATTTCAGGCATGCCCTTCACTGACTTGGTTTCTTAAATGGAGGTATTAAGAAAATAAAATTGAAAGGCTAAAAGTAGAAAATATTGACATTTAATATTTTATCATTATACAAAGTTCTCATAGGCTCATAAATCTAGAGCTGAAAGGACCGTCAGAGGCCATATACTCCAGTCCCTTCATATTACAGATGAGGAAAGTGAGAACCAAGGAAGTTAAAAGACTTGTCCAAAGTCCTACAGGTAAGCATCAGAGGTGGGATCTGAATCCAGGCCTTCTGACTACAAGGGCATTTGTTCATTATACCGTATCATGCTGCCTAAATGTTTTGTTTTTTTTTTAATGAAACATTTCTTTGATTTCATTGGTGGGGGAACTTTCTCAAAAGACTCAGATCTCAACCCCTCTACTACTTAATAGGTGGTCTTCATTAGTTTCTGCAGCCAATATTTCAACTGACTGCCAACCCTCTGATGAAGAACTTCACCAAATTTAGCCAGGCCATTTCTTGGACTGCAAAATATATAGTACATCATTAGGCCTATATCTTATAGCTGTAGAATTTCCAGGTTGGCAGGAATTTCCCCATCTTATGTCCCACTGACCTAACTTTTAAGAACCCACAGTTGCCTTTATGTGATGAAACACTCAAATAGAACTTTAGTGTGTAATTCTTATGTCAGGCTCCCTCCTGATATGAAGGGCACTATTTATTAGAGAGACCTCTTGCCTCTCTGCCTTGTTGGCCCCATGTAAGTGGAACCTATGAGCCTTAGTCAGTATCAGACAATTCATTCCCCACCGTCATACCTTCCACTCAGGGGATGCTCCAAGTCCCCTTTTAAGCATTCAAGCTCACAATGCTCAAAGCATAAAATAATTTCACTTTCAAATTATGGGTACAAAAGGATTTGCATTTCATCTCACAGAAAGATGAGACTCCCCCCTAACTGAGCAAACTCTGTGACTGTACTACCGTGAGCAGAATTCTGCAAGTGGGGAGGTTAAGCTTTGGCCCTGAACATATGGCATTTCTTGCTCATGACAGATACCACTGGTCACTGAGCCCTATTACTCTCCACTGTCCCCCTTACTTCTCTCCTCTAGCTAAACTCCTTTGAAGACTTCTGTCCCCACAATTCTGTCACTTCCCCACAAGTGGCTCTTTTCACCTTCCTTAGAACCCCTCCCATAGCTGTCTTTATCTTAAAAACACATCTAGAGACCAAAGGGCTTTATTTCTTTTGAAAATACTGTGGAGGAGTACATGCCCATCACTTGAGGAATGGCTAAACATATTGTGGCACATGAAGGTAATTGTACATTACTATGCTGCAAGAAACAATGAATATGATAATGAGTACAGAGAAACATGTTACAAGATTTACACGTACTAACATAGAATGAAATAAGGAGAGTCAAGAAATACTACAAAATGTAAATACAAAACAATCAAAAGTGAACGTTGCAAAATTATGAAGAACAAACATGGTCCTGAGGAAAAGATATGAGAAGACACTCCCACTTAGCGGTATGCTGGTATGTATTTAACAATAGGCTCTCAAGAAAACATTATACTTGGTTAAATTTAATCTGCATTACTAACATTTTCCATCTCACTTTCTTAAGTCTAGGTAGTCAACAAAATGCATTTGCTGATTTGTGATTTCCAAGGCACAATTACTCACGCTGAATATTTAAGAATCACTTTTCCTGAGCCAGTATAATCTGGCTCCAGCACACCTCTGCTTTCAACTCAACCCCTACTGCTTTGCAGAGATGGAAGGTAACTAGATGTGGTACATTGTACATATTTTCTATTTTTTTCAATATATTGATTGGTTTTGATGATTTTTTTTTCTCTTTGTCTTCTTTTTCTTTTCATTAAGAAGTATTGTTACATGGGATGGCTCTTTGGTCCTCTGGGGAAGGGACTGTAGAAGAAATTCAGGTGATATAAAATGTAAAACATGTCAATAAAATGTATTATTTTAAAAGGAAAGATTATACATATATACATATATGGACACATATACATACTTATATACATACATGTGCATATGTATATATGTAGGCATGTGTATATATATATATGAATGTGTGTGAGTGAACAGAGAGAGAGAGAGAGAGAGAGAGAGAGAGAGAGAGAAAGGAAAAAATACTTTGGCAAAACCAACCCATCAACTAAGCCTGACAGCGTATGCCATGTTTTACATCTATAGTCCTCCACCTCTTTGCTGGGAGGCATAAGTGCATTTTTTCTTCCATTCTTCAGGAACAAACTTGGTAATTATAGTCTCACAGAACTTCATAAAATATTTAAATGAATTCATATATTGTTAATTTCAGTAATATCTTCATATATTTGAAAAATAAGGGCATATGTGTGTATGAGACATTTTATTCACTCAATCTATAAGAAATCTTTGCTTATTTATTATTTTGAGATGTGCTGCAATTTTGTTGGAGTTAAATATAGATTGCAATGACAATGCTTGATGTAGCTATGGAGTCTTGGTCTTACTGAAATAATTCTATGTGCACTTCCTGTAAGAGGAGTCTTAAGTCTAGAAGTTAGGCAGCACTGATCCAGAAAATTCACTTTGGGGGGTTTTGAGCTTGGGGATAAAGTTTGGAAGGGAAAAAAAGGGAAACGGGAACTATAATCAGAGCACCTAGAAATAACAATAGTGTCAGAGTGAAAGGATTACAAATAATTAGGGTCCAGATGTTATAGAACTCCATTCCTAAGGTAGTAATATGAGTGCCAAGAGCTGGGAAGGTCAAGAAGTTCAATGATCTGAGAAGTTCAAAAATCAGGGGAATTTAGAATGGAGTAAAATCAACCAGCATTTATTCAGGGCCCACTATACTAGGCATTGTACTAAGCACTGGGTACACAGAAGCAAAAATGAAATACCCCCGCCCTCAAGGTGCTTAATTATTGTAGAAAGGATAATTAAAGCTTAAGGATTAAAGTTCTCTCCAAAGTTTTCAAGATCTGTTCTGAGAGGAACAAAGTTGAGTCGTTAAGGTCTAAGGACCTTGACTGGGTTCTTGCCCCCTTTACATGATGGCTTCTGTGGTCTTATGTCAAAGTCTGTT
This sequence comes from Phalanger gymnotis, assembly GCA_028646595.1. NCBI lineage: Eukaryota > Metazoa > Chordata > Mammalia > Diprotodontia > Phalangeridae > Phalanger > Phalanger gymnotis. Next base: position 167,459,425 of record CM053625.1, on the reverse strand, counting down.
AATCTTCTTCAAGAACTGCATTTGAGAACATGTTGGCAAAAACTAACCAGTTCAGAATTCTGACAAGGTTCTCTCACTTTCTATTTTTAAGGTCATCTCTCCTGGGTACACATTATTTATATGGTTTCTTTCCAGTAATTGTTTGGACTGCTTCAGACATTGCCCTTGTAGTGAACTCCATTTCAAAGCCTCTAGGCAGGCTGCCACAGGAGTGCCACTTATTTGGTTTGCAGGAAAGGGGCTGAGTCAGCTAGGTACCAGATTTGGCAAATACAACTCATTTTTGCCCACCTGGGCTTGACTTGACTTTTTAGCTGCCCTATGGATTCTGGTGGGATGACACAGTCATACTATGCTCAAAAAGAATGGAAAAATGGTGGGAGCATGTGAAGCCCAACTAGGTTATGGGGTACAAGAGGTAATCACTTAATCATTCTCATTCTCAGACATTTTCATGGTGACAAAGACAATTTAGATTCACCTATGATAGTAACAATTCCTTGAAAGGGTTTCTCCTTCGGAAAGTTTCCATGGGCATATCATTACATATTGTAGAATGGGCTTATTATTGTAATAGGAATGCCATTACACAGACTTAGATGAATGTGCTGAGAGGGCCAAGCAGGTAAAAATCATATTATTAAGTATACACTGTATTCCAAGTGCTATGCAAAGTGCTGAGTATACAAATAAAAACAAAGAGAAAAACAGTCTCTGCCCTCAAGGAGCTTCCGCACTACTTTGAGTATGAGAACATGGGATTGAAGTCTGAGATGAAGGTGGTGAGTGCTTTGTTAATAATGTGTTTATGACATTGCTAATGCAGAAACTTGTTTTGCATGACTTCATCTGTATAATGGATATCATATTTCTTGCTTTCTCAGTGGGTGGGGGAGGGAGACAATTTGGAACTGAAAATAAAAACAAAATTAAAATAATGAACCTACAGAAAAAAAGTGCTTATGATTTCTTTCGCTGCTCTACTTCAATGATTTCTAAAATCACAACCTTGTGATTTAATAGAACATATACAAGGGATGGAAAAGAAAGGAGGTGCAAAGCAGATGGTGCCTCAGTTGAGATATTTGATTGGCAGAGAGTTGATTTGATTGGTGGACATAGGTGTACCTCCAAGAGCTTTCAGAATCTGTCATACCATATGCTTGAGGTGGAGATAGTGAGTGATAGATTAGCAGCTGCCATGAAAATCCTCATAAAAACAGGAAGATTGGGTAATGATACTCACCATATCTCCTACTAGTACCATTACATTATTATGATCATTATAACAATGACCCTTTTCTGCATTAAACTGTTTTAATGGTCTCAAAATTCTGTGGTGGATTTTTGGTCAAGGTGTTTCCATTTGAAAATTACTGATTTTTAAAATGAATATAACGTCATGATGATCATAATGATTGGAGGGGTTCTATCTTGCTTTTATCATCTATTCAGAAGGAAGAAATTCTGAGTAGATGTAAAACCCATGACTGGACCCTGGTTTTAGATGGATATACATTATTTAAAAGAAACAGGAGTGGTGAAAAGGCGCTTTGGGGGTGGGTATATGGAGGGGGGTAGTATTATATATCAATAAAGCATGATCTTATAAAGAAATCCAGGAAGCATGGTGGAGAATAATTGGGTGAAAGTTGATGGAGGGAGAAACGGTTTTTCATTAGAGTACTTGATTGAATACCTAAAGAAGGAAATTGATGAGGACTTTGTGAAAATAACCACAAGCCTGGTTTAGAGGCATAACATACTAGTGATGAGGGATGCTAATTATCCAGAGCTCTTGCTCTGTATGAGCCAAAAGGAAAACTGCTTTTAGACAAACAAAAGGACCAACAACTGGGATTTATAAAATGAGGGGCTAGACTATTTGGCATCTAAGATCCCTTTTAGCTATAGAGCTATAATTCTATGAATATATTAATAGAGTTGATATTCACTAACATAGAGGAACTGATTGCTGTAGTCAAAACGATGCAAACACTGGGAACAAGTGAATGACCACTGCTTTAGAGAAGATATGATAAAAGAGGGCAAATACAAGCACATTCAAACATACATCCCAGATTTGAAGAAAGCAAATTTCAAAGGGTTCATAAAAAAGACAAATAGGCAGGATTCTACGGATAAGATGGCATAAGAGAAGCCAGTCCAGGAGAATAAGAGATGCTCATGGATCAAGGTTTAGCATTCTGTAAAGAAACAAAGGGGAATGATTCCAATGGGAAAGAAAAGTAGAATTTTTCTCAGGGGACATATATGAAGTAAGAAAACTCAGCACCTCACTTCAATTTTTAAAAGAAATATACAGAAGATGGAAGCAAGGCCAGGAAATTGAGGATGAATATAAGAGTGTAGCACAGCCCTATAAAAAAAACAGCATCAGGAAAACTCTCATAATGACAGAGTGAACAGGAGTCAAACAGCCCAGCTTTCATCTAACTATTCAAGCAAGGATGAAAAAAAGGGCAACAGACCAAGCAGTGATTAAGGAATTCAAGGAGAAACTACAGTAAGTGCATTTTCCCAGCTCAGGTCTAGACAAAGAAAGAGCCTGAAGTCTGCAGGCACTAGGGAAAGACTCCAGTTAGAAAATTGCAGCCTTGGAGGATGGTATGGAGAAGCTTTCCAGCACGCAGATCAGGAACTAACCAGTGACCTGGACAGCTCTGACCCTACACCAGGGATTGGAAGACTGAAGGAGCTTATACTGAGATGGCATGATCAGACTGTATCCTGGATCAGACACTTCTGGTTTGTTTGACCGATTTGAGTTGTCCCTGAGGGCTCTGAAGAATACAATGCTTAGCATCATGAAGAAGCACTGGCAGGACCCCAGATAATAAACATCAGGCGCAAACAAGGCCCCATCATTTCTTATAGAACTGCACAGATCCTAGCTTTATACACAAAGCTCAAATTCAGAAATTAAGGTGAGAAAAATTAGTAAACAAAATTCAACAGATAAAGGAATATTATATGGAACCACTGACTCCCAAGACACAAATCCCTAAGAAAACAATTCTACAACATCTGCAAACAAAGCCTCAAACAAAAACACATTCTGAAAGAAGTTCTAGAATTCTTGGAAAATATGAAGTCAGAATTTTAAAATGATATTATTAAGGAAATGAGAGCCCTAGTTGAAAGAATGGTTAAGGAAATGAGTGCTCTATAAGAAAGAAGGGCAAAGGAAATGAGAGCTACCATGGGAAAAATTGAAAGAAAATAAATAGTTTAATATAGGAGGCTCAAAATCTTCCTCCTACAACAGATACCCTGAAAATTAGATTGTAGCAAACATAAATTGATTACTCTATCAGACAACAAGAAATATTAGATGAAAAATGAAAGACTAAAAATTTAGAAAATTTAAGGCATCTCCTACCCTTCCCCCCTCAAAAATGATGATCAAGGAGAGATAATCTACAAATAAGTAGACTCCCCAAAAATAACCATAAAAAAGAAAACCCAGACAGCATATTTCATGAAATCACTACTAGGTCTATACCTCAGAAAGATCAAAAGAAGAGAAAAAGGATCTATAAGTATAAAAATATTTATACCAACTCTTTGTAGTGACAAAGAGCTAGAAACTAAGAAAATGCCCATTAAATGGAGACTGCCTGAACAAATTTCGGCATATTATTATAATGGAATACTATTGTGTTGGGAGAAATTATGAAAGGTACAGTTGCAGAGAAGCTTGGGAAGATATATATGAACTAATGCAGAGTGAAGCAAAGAGAACCAGGAAAACGATTAATATAATAAGAACAATATTATAAAGAAAAACAACTTTAAAAGACTTAAGAACACTGATCAATGCAGTGACTAATCATGATTCTAGAGGACTGATTTTGAAGCATTCTGGCCACTTCCTAACAGAGAGATGTTGGACTCAGGGTTAAGAATGAAACATATTTTTTTTTTGGATTTGGCCAATGTATATACATGCGCGCATGTGCGTGCACACACACACACATTTACTTAACTATGAATATTTGTTACATACCATTTTCTTCCTTTTTTAATGAGATGGGAGAGAGAAACAAACATGCTTGTTAATTGAAAAAAATTAAGCTAAATTCAAAATAAAAGGGTCACATACAGATCTAGGTACTTGGAAAAAGAAAGAAGGAAGGAAGGAAGGAAGGAAGGAAGGAAGGAAGGAAGGAAGGAAGGAAGGAAGGAAGGAAGGAAAGAAGGAAGGAGGGAGGGAGGGAGGGAAAAAGAGAAGGAGGGAAAAAGAGAAAGAAGGAAAAAAGGAAGGAGGGAGGGAAGGAGGGAAGGAAGAAAGGAAGGAAGAAAGGAAGGAAGGAAGGAAGGAAGGAGGGAAGGAAGAAAGGAAGGAAGAAAGGAAGGAAGGAAGGAAGGAAGGAAGGAAGGAAGGAAGGAAGGAAGGAAGGAAGGAAGGAAGGAAGGAAGAAGACAGGCAATTGATTGGACCTATTAGAACTAGAGGACAAAATGAAAATGGAAAGAATAAGCTAGTAAGCTCTTAAAAGAAACCTCAGAATGACAACTCATAGTAATGCCATAGGCCAAATCCAGAGTCTCAAGTCAAAGAAAAAGATGCTACAAATACCTACAAAAAAGAATTCAAGTATCGGAGGGTCATAGTATGGATTATACAAAGCCTGGGAGCTATCAATAAAGAAAAAGAGAGCATGAACCACAGTTCAAAAGGCAAATGATAAAAACTTACATTTAGGAATAATTTATTCAACAAACTGACTATAATCCCATGGGAAGATATGGATTTTTAATGAAATAGAGGACTTCCAAGTATTCCTGATTAAAAGACCAGAACTAAGCAAATAATTTGAAATGCAAAAAATAAGTTAAGAGAAATACAGAAAGGCAAATGCATTTGATTAATTGTATAGGACGATGAAGTGTTTGCATTTAACAGAACAAAGAAAAACAAATGTCCCTTCAAGTCCTAATGTTATCAAGGGTCATAGAGGGTGTATAAAACAAAGGACCTGGGAATAGTTTGATTATATTTTGATCATCTTAGGAGTAAGAAGAAAAAGAAAATAAAAAGGAATACTTGAGGGAAGAAAAAGAGAGGAAGTTGAATTTATTATTACTCACATAAGAAGACCATATGAATATGGACGAAGGAGTGGGGAGGGAGAGCACCCTGTACTTGAACTTAATTTTCATAACAAGGAGAGAAGAATCAAGGGGTGGGGGGAGATCCTAAGAGGTGTTAGTCAAAATCAAAACAAACTCCAACTATGAAAGACAGATCATTAGGAGGAGGAATACAGGGAAGAAAGATGGGCTTTGATTGGGGACTACAAGAATAGAAGAGTAGCAGTGAAGTGGAAAGATAATACACAAATTAAAAATCTCTAATGATAAGAACACTCAGAGCAGAGGTCAAAGAGAAGAAAATGTATAAGAAGATAGGAAGGAGAGAAACATATAGTTAACAAACAAAACCATGAATGCAAATGGGATAAATCCACTCATAAATGGAAGACGGCAGCAGAATTTGATTAGAAAGAGAACCTAAGAATATGTTATTTTATAAGAAACACATTTGAAACAGAAAGATTCAAGTGAAACAGGAAGCTGAAGCAAAATTTATTGTTCTTCACTTGAACTTAAGAATGCAAGATGAATAATCATGATCTCAAACAAACCAAAAGTAAAAAAACTCAAAAGAGATAAGGAAAATATATTATGCTTAAAGAAAATATAAAGACTGAACTGATACCAATACTTAATATATATTCAATGAATGTGTAACATCTAAATACTTAAAGGTGAAGTTAATCAATAAACAGAAAGAAATAAACACTAAAACTATAATGAAACTATATTCATTGGGGACCTCAATGTGCCCTTCTCTGACCTTTTTGGCTACCACAAAAAGAGCTGTTATAAATATTTTTGTACATGTGGGTCCTTTTCTCCCTTTTATGGTCTCATTGGGATACAGACCTAGTAGTGATATTATTGGATCAAAGGGTATTCACAGTTTTATAGGCCTTTGGGCATAGTTCCAAATTGCTCTCCAGAATGGTTGGATCAGTTCAAACTTTACCAATAATTCATTAGTATCCTAGTTCTCCCACATCCCTTCCAACATTGATTATTTTTCTTTTATTTCATATTAGCCAATCTGATGGGTATGAGGTGGTTTCTCAGAGCTGTTTTAATTTATATTTTTAATCAACAGTGATTTAGAGCATTTTTCATGTGACTATAGATAACTTTGATTTCTTTGACTGAAACTGCCTGTTCTTATCCTTTGACCATTTATCAATTGGGAAATGACTTGTATTCTTATAAATGTGACTCAGTTCTCTATGTACTTGAGAAATGAGACCTAATAAAGAATCTGTGAAGAAAGCTTTAAAGATTAATTGGGATTTTCTTCCCTTTTGTCTTACTTCATCATACCTAGTAGTATTCCAGTGAGATGAAAAAGATCATTCTATAAGGAATTACAGAATTATAAAATCAGGGTGATATGTGGCCTATGGATATTGGTTTTGATTTTTTTTGCTTTGTCATTTGTTTTGTCATTTTAAATGAAAGAGACTATATGCTATGACCTTTCGAGTTTGGAAAGGTCATAAAAGCAAGACACCAGAAGGTCTAGAAGTCTGTGCTGACTTTGCTGGCAGTCAGTCTAACATTGATACTTCTGGGAGCAAGGATTGGTCTTCAAGTCCCAGCCCATAAATAGCTTTGCCAGGGAGTAAAACAGCAATGATGCCACATTTGGACCTAAACTTAGTGGGACCAATGCTAGGTAAAACTGCACTGAGTCTGAGTCTACTTTTCCTGAGACTGAAGTGGTATAGGTCCAAATGTGTATCCCTTGTTTAATGGGGAAATGTTTGTACTTCTGTTCCCCCTATGTATTAAAAGTATATATACTTATAAAAGCCAATTTATGTTAATTAGTTAAATGGGACTGGAAGGACCGCACCAGAATATGACATGAGCTAATAACATTAAAAAGACAAATTCCAGCCTTGAGGGTACCTCTAGGAAACTGAAGTGGTGATGTAGCCATCCTTGCTCTGGGAGAGTCAAGACAGAGTATTTGTTGCATGTGGAGCCTTCTCTGAGATAATGAGCTCTTTGCATTTACAAAGACTCCTAGAGATCTTCTCTTCCTGGGAGTTTCATTTTTGAATGCAATGGTCTTGGGAATCCACTAGAAAAAAAAATTGGTGACATTTTTTTTCCTCTTTGTGTTAGGCTATAATTAATTATAGAGTTAATTTTCCAGTGTGTGTTTCCCTTATAAGTCAATTCCTTTTGAGATGATTTTTGCTGATTTTGCCTTTGTTAATTCATTGAATGTTTAAGTGAATCCTGTACAAGTATTAACATTGTGGCCAATATGAGAAATATGGATCTTGCATCATTAAAATATTGGTGCCTAGTTAAAAAAAACCCTAATTGGAGACTAAACAATTCTAAAGAATTAATGGATCAAAGAACAAATCACAGAACTTCACCAAAGAAAAGGACAAAAATTAGAAATCATAACAAACTTTTGAAACATAGATAAGGTTGTCATAAGGGGAAAATGTTTATATCTTAACACTTTCATCAGCAAAAGAAAGAATAGAAGGGGGAGGAGCCAAGATGGCATAGTAAAAGCAGGGACTTCCTTGTGCTTTCCCCCAAACATCTCCAAATACCTTTAAAAATGACTAAACAATTTCTAGAGCTGCAGAACCCACAGGATGACAGAGAGAAATGAATCTCCAATGCAAGACAATCTGGAAGGCCTGCAGGAAAGGTCTATCTCACCCAGCTGGGAGCGGAGCATAGTCCAGCATGGGCCACGACAGCAGAGACCAAGCAGGAGCAAGCCTCAGGAGTTTGAATGACTGTGGTGGTTTCCAGACTTCTCAATCCACAAATGCCAAAGACAAAGTACAAGGTCAGTGGAGAAACTCTATTGGACCTGCGTGAGAGAAGAGCACAGTCTGGCTCCAGCCCCAGTGGAGCAGAAGTGGTGGCATCAATGATAGCAGAGGCAGCTTCTGAAGTTCCAGCCCCACAGATGGTGGGGGGATCAAGTGGCTGATGGGAGGGGGATTGCAAGGATATCTTTGCTGGCACTGAGGAAGGATTTTCTTCTTTTGTCCTGCTTGGATCTGGGTTGCAGTCCTGGGTGGTGGTCTTGGGGTGAGGAGAATTGCTGGCATGGCCACTTACAGACCACAGCACAGGCCAGGAGAGGAGTAAGAACTGAAGAACTTGGAAGAACTGAAAATTGACAGGTGCCTAGAAGTATCTTTGAAAACATTCACACAAAACTCCTGAAACTTGGGACAGAGCACTCTCTACTCTGGAAGCAGAGTCCTACCTTGAGAAAGAGCTCAAAGGCCAAGTAATTGGCTGGGGACAACATTAAAAAAATCAGACTATAGAATCTTACTTTGGTGACAAAGGATATCAAAACATACAACGAGAAGAAGACAACAAAGTCAAAGTTCCTACATCCAAAGCCTCCAAGAAAAATATGAATTGGTCACAGGCCATGGAAGAGCTCAAAAAGGATTTTGAAAATCAAGTAAGAGAAGTAGAGGAAAAATTGGGAAAAGAAATTAGAGTGATGCAAGAAAATCACGAAGAACAAGTCAACAGCTTGCTAAAGGAGACCCTCCAAAAATACTGACGAAAATAACACCTTAAAAAAATAAACTAACCCAAATGGCAAAAGAGGTCCAAAAAGCCAATGAGGATAAGAATGCCTTAAACAGCAGAATTAGCCAAATGGAAAAGGAGGTCCAAAAGACCACGGAAGAAACTAATTCCCTAAAAATTAGAATGGAACAAATGGAAGCTAATGACTTTATGAGAAATCAAGATATTATAAAACAGAATGAAAATAATTAAAAAATAGAAGACAATGTAAAATATTTCATTGGAAAAACCACTCACCTAGAAAATAGATCTAGGAGAGATAATTTAAAAAGTATTGGACTACCTGAAAGCCATGATCAAAAAAGAGCCTAGACATTATCTTTCAAGAAATTATCAAGGAAAACTGCCCTAATATTCTAGAACCAGAGGATAAAATAGAAATTGAAAGACTCCACCGGTTGCCTCTTGAAAAAGATTCCAAAAGGAAAACTCCTAGGAACATTGTAGCCAAATTCCAGAGTTCTCAGGTCAAGGAGAAAATATTGCAAGAATCCAGGAAGAAACAATTCTAGTATGGTAGAAAAAACGATCAAGATAACACAGAATCTATCAGCACCTACATTAAGGGATCAAAGGGCTTGGAATATGATATTCCAGAGGTCAAAAGAGCTAGAATTAAAACCAAGAATCACCTACCCAGCAAAACTGAATATAATACTTCAGAGGAAAAAATGGATATTCAATGAAATAGAGGTCTTCCAAACATTCTTGATGAAAAACCAGAGCCAAACAGAAAATTTGACTTTCAAATACAAGAATCAAGAGAAGCATGAAAAGGTAATCAGGAAAAGAGAAATCACAAGGGACTTATTAATATTGAACTGTTTATATTCCTACATGGAAAGATGATATTTATAACTCATGAGACCTTTGTCAATATTAGAGTAGTTGAAGGGAACATACATACATATATGTGTGTACACATACACACACATATGTATATATAGACAGAAGGCACAGGGTGGGTTGAATATGAAGGGATGATATTTTAAAAATAAAATTAAGGGGTGAGACAGGAATATATCAGGAGAATAAAGGGAGAGATAGAATAAGGTAAATTATCTCACAGAAAATAGGCTAGGAAAAAGCTATTACAATGGAGGGGAAGGGGGGGAGGTGAAAGGGAATGAGTCAACTTTACTCTCACCAGATTTGGCTTAAGGAGGGAATAACATACACACTCAATTGGGTGTCTTACTCTACAGGAAAGTAGGTGGTAAGGGGGGTATGATAGAAGGGAGGACAGATTGGGGGAGGGTAGTCAGAAGCAAACATTTTTAAAAAGGGACAAGGTAAAAGGAGAAAATAGAATAAATGGGGGTGGGGTGGGATGGAGGGAAATACAGTTAGTCTTTCACAATACAAGTATTAGGGATATGTTTTGCTTAACTACACTTGTATAACCTATATTGAATTGTTTGCCTTCTCAGTGAGGGTGTGTAGGGAGGGAAGAAGGGAGAGAATCCAGAACTCAAAGTTTTAAAAACAAGTGTTAAAAATTGTTTTTACATGCAACTGGGAAACAAGATATATAGGCAATGGAGTATAGAAATCTATCTTGCCCCACAAGAAAGTAAGGGGGAAAGGGATAAGGGGGGGGAGGTGATAGAAGGAAGGGCAGACTGGGGGAAGGGGGAAATCAGGATGCATGCCATATTGGGGTGGGGATAGGTGAGAGATGGAGAGAAGATTTGGAAGTCAAAATCTTGTGGAAATGAATGTTGAAAACTAAATATAAATAAATTAATCAAAACAGAAAAAAAGAATAGATCCATGAATCTAGCATGCAGCTTAAAAAAAAAAAAAAACAGAAGTAGAAACACAACAAACATCAAATCTCAACTAAACAACAAAATAGAAATTCTGAAAATCCAAAAAAGAGAATGAAAAACTAAAAAGAAAAAAGAAGTTAATAAATAAAAACGAGGAGCTTTCTATTTTTTAGGTTGGGGGGAACCAATAAAATAGAATCAAGCATTAGGTACTCTAAGGGAGAGAGAGAGAGAGAGAGAGAGAGAGAGAGAGAGAGAGAGAGAGAGAGGCAGAAACAGAGAGATAGAAAGTGACAGAGAGATTAAATAATCAATATCAAAAGTGAAATAAGAGGGGCAGGTAGGTGGCACAGTGAGTAGAGCACTGGCCCTAGAGTCAGGAGGACCTGAGTTCAAATCTGGACTCAGACACTTGACGCTTACTAGCTGCGTGACTTTGGGCAAGTCACTTAATCTCTATTGCCTTGCCTTCCCCCTTCCAAAAGAAAGTGAAATAAGAGAATTCACAGAAAATAAAAAAAAATAAAAGGAAATATTAGAAACAGTTTTGATCAATTATATTCCAAGAAAACTTATGACTCAAATGATATGGCTTAATATTTACAAAAACAAAACATGTTTAGGTTAACATCATAAGAAAAATATAAAAATTAAATAACCAAATCTTAGAAAATGAAATTAAGTAGGTCATATATCAATTGCCAAAGGGGAAAAATCCCAGATGTTTTTAAAAGTAAATTCCCTCAAACAGTTAATGTTATATTATATTATCAAATATTATATTTAATATATAATATATCCAATGTTGCATATTGTTATATATCATAAATTCTATATTCACTATTATATATTTTCCAATATTGTAAAAATCATTACAAAAATAGGAAAAGAAGGGATCCTGCCAAATCCCTTTGATGAAAACATGTTCTTGATATTTCAACCACGGAAAGACAGAGAAAGAAAACTATATTTCAATGTCCCTAATGAATTTAAAATAAAATAAAATATTAGCAAAGAGATTGCAGAAATGAGTTAAAATGATTGCACAGTGTAATCAAGTTGGATTTATACTAAAAACACAACAGATTCTTGTAATAGGATTGCCAGAAAAAAAAAAGAAGAGAATCATTGAAGAATTGTTTTGAATGCACACAATAAAATAGAAGGGAGGTTAGAAATAATGCAGACAAGAAAGATAGCTTGGAAAGCTTTGCCATATTCCCTTTAAGCAACAGAAAAAGCAACAACAAAGATTCAAGAATTTATATACATTCCTTTTTCATTCCATTGTGTATATGAAAATGCTTATTTTGGTTAGTGTTTGCTAAATTCAGAATAAAAAATTTTAAAAGAATTCTAAAGCTCACAGAAACCTTAAGCTGGTCAGAGAAACTAAAGAAAACAAAAACTGTGGGAATTTTGGAAGTTTTTCTTTTTTCTTTCTTTCTTTGAAGGGTGCTATATTGACAGAAAGGGGAGAATCAATGAAAGGATGATGATATCTGAAAATGAAGAGAAGATAGATCTGCTCAATTTTTATTTTGTTTCTGTTTTGTCTGCCAAAAAGAATGACCTTTTTGGGAGAAATGAGAGAACAAAAAGACTAACGGAATTGATGCCTAAGGTAACTAAGCAGAAAGTAAGAACACTCGCAGTCCTTGATGGTTTTTAAGTCACTTGGTCCAGATGAACTGGCAGATGTAATCACAATGACATTGTCATGTCAACAAACAGTTATTAAGGGAATATCATGTGCCAGGAAATGTGCTAGGTACTGGGGTTAAAAACGAAGGCAAAACCACTTCCTACTCCCGAGCATTGATCATGGAAAATGGAAGAGGTGCCACAAGATTCCAAAAGGGCCAATTTTGCCTTGACTGTTGTATTTTTAAGCCTAGGTCTCTCCATGTCATCCAGGCTGGAGGTGCAGTGACCTCTCATTGGTGTGATCGCGTTCATGAGTCCACTACTCATTTGCATAGGAGTTTTGCTTGCTTCATTTCCAACCTGGGCCAGTTTGCCACTCTTTAGGCCATCGTGTGCTCCCCACTCCCTGCTCCCCACTCCCTGCTGAAAGTAGTGCAGGCATTCTGTTGCATAAATCATTGTGCCTTAAAACTTTTGAGCTCAAGCAGCTCTCCAGTCTTTGCCACCATGACCCAGCTACCTTCTCATCCTGGAACTTTCCTCATCCCTTGTAATGGGAATTTTTTTTTGTCTTCTCCTTTGGAATGCTGAGGCAATTAAGTACCTTTGATGAGTCTTGCCTTTGAAATGTAATGGTCAGCAAAATGGGATTTTTCACTGTTCTTTGTTTGAGTGTTTCTCACCACTGAAGTAATCTAGTGCCCCAGGGCCCTGAGATGGTATATAAGATCCAAGATTGGCATTTGAATTTTGGGGTGCACTCATGGAAGGAGTGTTGAGACTCTGGGCAAGCTGTAACTGTCCCCTGGCTTGGTAACCCCGACAGATAAGATGTTGGTGCTTTTCTGGTAACTATGAATTGTGATTTGAATCAGACAAGGTCTGTCTGTTCATGTTTGTAATTTCTGTTTGTATTTTGCCTTGAAATTTAGGGGTCTGATGATTTCCCCCTGAGCTAAGTGAATGGCATATGTATGTTGAATTAAACTGAGATTGTTAACCCCTTAAAGTTGCTTTCCTTAGAAAAGCAGATCAAAGAACCTGTGTTGGCAGCCCTTTCTGTGTTCTGGTTGTTGTTGGTCTTACACAGCCGTAGTAGCTGCTTGCAAGATTGTTGCTACATCCCATGGAGTCTTCTCGCAATGGAACATACCTTTACCATGCAGGCTCCCTTATCTCACTGATGAGTTCCTTACAAGACCACAATTTTGGAGATAGGCTGGGTTGCATACTTCATTCCTCTACTGGCTATGCTTCTGCCTTCCCTAGACTTCGCCATCATAATCTCATCTGAGTACCTTCTCTCCCCACCTTTTTGGCTCCCTTTTATTGTGTTGTCTTCCACTATTAGGAGACAAGCACCTCAAGGACAGATATTCATTTTTTTTGCTTGTATTTGTATCCCCAGGACTTGGCACAGTAACCATCATGAGTAAGTGCTTAATAAATGCCTGTTCCCTTTTTTATCTCAGCCTCCCAGGTAATTTGGATTATACGCATATGCCCCCACAAGTAGTAGGCTTGTCAAAAAAGAAGAGTCTTTACTATAAGCCATAGAGTTCAAGTTCAATTATTAGGAAAATTCTATAATGAGTCATTGAAGAGATGGTTGGCAAATGTTAAGAAAAGAAAAAAATAATTGCACAGAGCTAGCATGGCTTTAACAAAAACAGGTCATGCTAAACTAACCTAGTTTGCTTCTTTGATAAGATTACTAAACTAGTAGATGAGGGAAATGTTGTAAATATAGTTTATCTAGATTTTATTAAGGCTTTTGACAAAGTACCTCATAATACTTTTGTGGAGAAGGTGGAGAGATATGGACTAGACTCTAATTCAGCTAACTGGATTGAGAATTAGTTGGATGACTAGACTCAAAGGGTTCTTAATGGTTGAACGTCAACATGACATAAGGGCTCCAGTGAAGTGCATTGGGATATGTGCTTTTTCCAGTTTGGCCTAACAATTCTCATCATTGGCTTGGGTCTTGATACGCTAGAGTATTAGGTTCAATTTAATAAGATGAACTCTGAGAGGGATAAATTAACATCTTGCACTTAGGTATAAAAAAAAATCAACAAATAGGGAAGACATGGTTAGACACCCAGGTTCTGGAGAAAAATAGGGGATTTGGAGAAATGTGAGCTTAATATGTATCCGTCTTATAATGTGGCAAGCTGAAACCTAATGTGATGTTGAGCTTTATAAAGGCAGGCATAGATACCAAAAATAGGAAATTAGAGTCTCACTGTACTTTGCTCTTGTCAGAACATACCTGGAGTACTGTACTGAGTTCTGGGAACCATATGTTAAGAAGAACATTGAAAAGCTGAGATATGTCCATAAAGGGCAACCCAGGATGGTGAAATTTCTTGAGTTCATGCAATATTAGACTAGTTGAAAAAACTGGTTATGTTTAGCTTGAAAAAGAGAGGATTCAGGGGAAGGGGTGGGAGATGACAGTTGTGTTCAAGTATTTTAAGAGCTGTCACCTAGAGGACAGATTAGTTTTGTTCTGCATGACCTCAGGGGTCAGAACCCAGAGGATTGGGAGGAAGCGTCTAGGAGACAAATTAAAGCTTGATGTAAGGAAAACTCATAATAATTTGAGCTGTCCAAAAGTGGAGTGGACTGCCTTGAGAAGTGCTGGGTTCTTCCCCCTTGGTGGTCCTCAACTAGAGATTGGAATGTTATGGTGGAAATTTTTTGTGTGTGCATGTATACGTAGGACTAGATAGATGCTAAGATTCCCCTCATCTCTAAAATTCTGTGTTTCTGTGACCTTCTAGGACTTTCTTCTCTAGGCCCTTGTTTCTTCTTATATAAAAATGAGAGCGTCAGACAGAATGATCTCTAAGGTCTTTGTCCTCCATAATATTCTGTAATTCTTTATCATGAGGAAGTTTCTATCAAAGCCATAGATTATTGCAATATATTGGCCCAATAGGACCAATGTCTTATTATTATGAGTTAATACCCAGAGTCACCTGTGCTATAAACATTAAATAATACCACAATAGTCATTCTTCACATGCTTATTTTGGCAGCACATATACTAAACTGGAATGATACAGAGAAGATTAACAGAGTCCCTCAGCAAAGCTGACATGCAAATTCAAGAAAGATTCCATATTTGTTTAACAAAAAAACCCACGTTCTTTATATTTCTCTACCAGAGTTTTGTTTTGTTTTTTTTTAACAGCTTCAAAGTATTTTCACATCTACTTCTTCTCTTATTTTCTTCCTTGACTCTATAAGGGGTGTTATTAACTAAAGCTGGGATCATTTTTCTTCACCAGGCCTTTTCATCATAGTGAAATGTGTTAGTTTCATATTTATCTGCCTAGTAGATGAGATGCTCTGATCTCAGGTACTATACATTTCTGTTTCCTTCCACCTTTGAATAAAGCAATGAGGCAACGCAGCACAATGAATACAATGCCGAATTTGAACTCAGAGGATATGAGTTCAAATCCTGTGTCTGTTCATTACTATCTATGTGACCTTGGGCAAATGACTTCCCCTCTGTAAGTCTTAGCAGTTTCATCTGAAAGATAATTAGATTAACTGACCTCTAAGGTCGCATCCCTATTCAGAAGGGGGTACTTCCAGACTTGAAACTACATTATAAAGTGGCAGTCATCAAAAACCATTTGATAGGGGTGGAGCCAAGATGGCCACATGAAAACAGCATCTTACTGGAGCTCTCTCACACGTTCTGTCAGATTCCTATAAAAAAGTGAATTTGAGCAGATTTGAGAGTTAGAAACTGCAAGAAGTCTGAGTGGGGCAAATTTCCCAGCCAGGAGAGTCTGAAAGGCCGAAGGAAAAAATCTGTGGGCTAGGAGAGCGCTCGGCTTGCGGAGCTGCTCCAGACGGGACCAAAGCGGAAGCGGCTGGCCAGGTAACCCACGTGGAAGACAGGCTGGGAGAAAGCCGGGCACTCAAAACCAGCGGAGATCCCCAGGCCTCCCAACAAGACCACACTCCGTGGAAGCAATGAGAGGCAGTGCAATGCCACCAACCGTGAGATACCAGCTCCTGAGGCTTGCAGCCCAAAGCTTGAAATGCTTCTTGAACTTCCAGGAGACATAATGGACAGGTAAACAGCTCTAATCCCTCCCCTCCCCACCCAGAGAATTCCTGGGGAGGGGGGGAACCGCTGGAATAGAGGAGACAGAAGTGGGGCTTCAGTGGCCGAGTAGTGGGAGTACCTGAGTCCCAGGGGGCAGAGCCAGCAGGGGTCAACACCAGGAGCCCAGACATACTCTTGCTCCCCCAGGAGAAGTGCCAGACACCCAGCTCGAACAACAAAGAGCTGAGACCATTGATGAAGAGCAACAGTACTCGAGAACAACCCCAGGGGAACAGGAGATTTCAGGCAGCAGACCCCCTCCCCCACGCCTCAGGAAACTGAAGGCTACAATTCACAAAGCCAATGACGAGACTCACAATCCCCAGAATAAGAAAGCTGGGACAGTGAGCCCTGAGCCCCAAAAG
>CM053625.1:167392094-167442297 GCA_028646595.1 Phalanger gymnotis | reverse complement strand
AAAAAATGCTCGAAATCACTACTGATTAGAGAAATGCAAATCAAAACAACTCTTAGATAACATCTCTCTCCTGTCAGATTGGCTAAAATAACAAAACAGGAAAACGATAAATGCTGGAGAGGATGTGGGAAAATTGGAACATTGTTACATTGCTGGTGGAATTGTGAATTAATCCAGTCATTTTGGAGATCAATTTGGAACTCTGCCCAAAGGTCTATAAAAATGTTCATACCCTTTGACCCAGCAATACCATTCCTAGGGTTGTATCCCAAAGAGATCACACAAGTGAGAAAAGGGACCATATGTACAAAAATATTTATAGAGGCTCTTTTTGTGGTAGCTAAGAATTGGAAATCAAAGGGATGTCTATCAATTGGGGAATGGCTGAACAAACTGTGGTATATGAAGGTAACAGAATACTATTGTGCTATAAGAAATGGGGATGATACGGACTTCATAACAACCTGGAAGAACCTACACGACATAATGCTGAGCGAGCAGAGCAGAGCCAGGAGAACATTATGCACAGCCACAAATATATTGATTCTGTGATGACTAACCCTGACAGACTTTGCTCTTCTCAGCAACACAATATGCAGAGACAGCTCCAAAGGACTCACGATGGAGAGTGCTATCTACATCCAGAGAAAGAACTATGAAGTATGAATGCAGATCAAGGCACACTCCATGCTCGCATTTTTCTCCCCGCCCCCCCTTTTTTTCTCTCTTTTGTATTTGTTGTTGGGTTGGGTTGTTTTTTTTTTTGGTTCTGTTTCTTCTTTCTCATGATTCATTCCATTGGTCATAATTCTTCTCCACAACTTCACTAGTATGTAAATTAATTCAATGCCAAGTTATACATGGACGTTATATAGGATTCCATGCCTTCTTGGGGAGGGAGGAGGAGGGAGGGAAGAAAATCTGGAACTCAAAATTATGTAGAACCGTTTGTTGCAAACTAAAAAGAAAAAAAAAAGAAAAAAAAACATTTGATATTGGTTAAAAAATAGAAAAGTTGATCAATGGACCTGACTAGCCAAGGGAGAATCAGAAATAATGAAACTCAATAACTCAGTGTTCAATAAAGTCAAAAACATAAATTACTTAGGAAAGAACTCTCTATTTGTTAAGAAGTACTGGGAAAACAGAAAGCAGTCTGACAGAAATTAGGTTTATGCCAACAACTTATACCACATTTCACAATAAATTCAAAATGGATACATGACCTGAATGTTAAAAAACATACTATTAAAATATAGAAGAGAAATATGGAAGAGATCACATACCTTTGATAGCCATGGACAGGATACACATACACACACACATATCTGCATGTATATGTATGTGTGTATATGTACATTTGTATGTATATATATATATAACATATATATTAAACATAGGAAAGAGTCAATTGCAAGAAATAAAATAGATAATTTTTATTATATGATAATTGAAAAGCTTTTGCACAAGTAGCATAAATGCATATAGAATAAGAAAGGAAGTGGTTGAATGGGAAAAGAAAGCTTTATATTAAACTTATCAGATAAGGGTTTGGCATCTAAGGTATATGGAAATATAAGCAAAAAGAAAGACAGTCCCTGCTCTCGAGGAAATTAAATTCTAATGGGTGAAGACAACATAAAATGAAGCCGAGAGGAGACACAGAAAAGAGGAAGGTAGCAGGGATGGGGGCATGGGACGCTATATAAAAAAGGTAAATAGGAACTAGGTAAAAAGGGAAAGGTAAAGGAATAAATTAGCATCAAAGTATTGTAAAGAAAATAGGTCATATAAACAAAGTACTAACTCTGAAGCAGAAAGCAATAAAAATCAATACAAAATAATTAAATAGATGAAAAATACAAATATAATAATCATAACTTTGAGTGTGCCGGTGAAGCCCTCTCATGGAATCTGAATCTCGGCCTTTGTGTGAGTTGAGTGGAATGAATGGGGGTGGGGACCTTTCGGCGTGGCTCAGGGCTTCTGATTGACAGCTAGGCCTAAGTTTCGAGTTACAAAAAAATCAGCTGAACCGTGTCCTCCCCAAAAAAGAGAAAAAGTATCCTTAAGAGTTTGGCATTGGCTAAATTGTACCTGGGGTAGTAGATTTCCACAAAATTGTGAGCCTGGACTCCACCAACGAGAGTAAAAGACAGGTGGTGGTGGGGCGAGGGCGGGGGGGGGGGGGGGGGGGCTTGTTTACATTACAGTATAAGGCTGGGTTTTGCCCTCTGGGGCCCCGCTGTCTGGGTCTAGAGACTGCCCTTTCCTGCAGGATCATAATAAAGAAGTTTTTCTATTCCTAAATTTGGGAGACCTCTGACTTTTTTTTTTTTTTCGAGAGTAACAAGACACAATTTAATTAGCAAAATGATCTAACAAAAATTATGCCAAACAGTTCTCTTGAGAGAATTCCATACTTTGGTGAGATCCCATTTGAGTCTGCGGTGGGTCATGGATTATCTCTCTGGTATGGCACAGGCTTCTTTGCACATATCTTTTTTTTTTTATTTTGTTTTTTTTTTTAAATTTTTTTTTCTTTATTTTTGACATGTTTGGTTTTCAGCATTGATTTTCACAGGCGTTTGAATTACAAATTTTCTCCCCATTTCCTCCCCCCCCACTCCAAGATGGCGTACATTCTGGTTGCCCTGTTCCCCAGTCTGCCCTCCCCTCTGTTGCCCCATTCCCTTCCCATCCCCCTTTCCCTTCCTCTCTGACTTTTTTAATTAATTGCTGGTGGGTGGTCTCATCCACGCAACTTTAAATGTGAATATATTGAAGAAACCAAATCAAGAAAATAGAATTGAATGAATAAATAAGAAAACAAAGCCCAATCATTTGCTACATATATTTAAAATAAAGACACAAAGATTAACACTAGGAATGAAAATAAGAGGTTGGAATAAAATTGGCTATGCATCAAGTAATTCCAAAAATGTAATGCTTTCAGAAAAGCAAAATAGAATTGAATGAATAAATAAGAAAAAACATGATGTTAAGAGAAACAGAGAAATTACACTACGCTTAAATTGACCATTGACGATGAAAAACAATCAATGTTAAATATATATGAATCAATAGCATAGCATCTAGTTTTGTAAATGAAAGTTTAAATTGCAAAAAAGGCAGGAATAGTAACAATTTTAGGAGACTTTTATATTCTTCTCTCAGAGATGGATAAATCTAACAGAATGATGAACAAAAGGAACAATATAAAATAAAGTGGAGTATTGGAGAAGAATGAGTTGGAAAATTTGCCAACTTTTTAGTGTGAACATAAAGAATATTCATATTTTTTAACATTACATAGTACCTGTAAAAAATAGTCTATATACTAAGGAACAGAGAAATTATAAAGGCAGAAATATCAAACATATTCTTTATGGACTATAATATAATAAAATAATAATTGGTATGAAGAATACATGTGAAAGATACAGGGCTAACTAAAGACTTAATAATGAAATCCTCAGTAATATGGATTAGTAGTCATATAAAAGAAAATAATAACACTGAGAACATATTAACATTTTGGAAGTATCTAAAGCACACTTGAGGGAAGCTAAGTGGCATAGAGATAGTGGGCCATGCCTACAGTCAGGAAAATTCTTCTTCCTGAGTTCAAATCTGACCTCAGACATTTACTTAGCTGTGTGACCCTGGGCAAGTCACTTAACTCCTTTTTTCTTAGTTTCTTTATCCATAAAATGAGCTGGAGAAAGAAATGGAAAACTATTCCAGTAACTTTGCCAAGAAAACCCCAAATGGGGTCATGGAAAATTGGACAGGATTGAAAAAGTTCTAAATAACAAAAAAATTCTCCTTAGAGGAAAATGTATATCTCAGAAAACATAATGAGATAGAGAAAGGGACAATTGACTGAGTGGGGAATTAAATAAAATTGGAGAAGAAACTGAATAGAATCGAAAAGGTTTCAGAATGGTTCCAACACTATACATAAACACTGTACCTGGAATGTGCTCTCCAGGATGTGCTTTAGTTAATTAACTAAGTAACCAATGCCAGCACCTATATTAGAATCCATTGTGGCTACACAAAAATTTACTGTTGCAATAGAAAGAGTGCAGTATTTGGGCTTAGAAGACACCATATTTGGTGCTGACTCTGCTATTTCCTACTGATGTGACCGTAGATAAGTTGCTTAAACTCTCTGTGACTTAGTTTCCTCGTCTGTAAAATAAGGGGTTGGACTAGATGGTGTCTGAGGAGGCCACCTCTGAGGTGGGTCTCAGCTCTACATCTCTTATCTTCTGTTAGAAACATATTTACATTGTCTAGGAATAAAAAATACTCGTTAGAAGGCCAAGAAGGTTTCATTTATATCTTACATTTATTTATCCTGAATAAATGGGTATCTCCCCAAACGGAGTACAGGGGAAAGTACAAAAGACTCAGACAAATGCCTGTCCTTTTATTGGCTCCTAATTCAAATCTCCCACCTGGCTCTCCATTGGCCAGATGCAACCGCCTGAACTGCCCACCATGTCTCCCACAAACAGCTCCTTAAGCCAGCGTATAGGCCTCTAATGTTTAACCCAATCAGAAGCCTGGTATCTGCCAGATTATAGCTCTGATTAGAACTGGTTCTAATCAGTCACCTGACTTACATTCTGCTAAAGCTGAGGAGGCGGTGGGGGTGGGAGAGGGATACTTTCAACTCTGTGGAAACAAAACTGCTTCCACCAGTTCTAACTTCTGGTCTGGGCACTACAGGACAAGTGGTCCCTCTCATCCTAATCTGTTAGCCACTACTCATAAAGCAATTTCAGGCAGAATAAAATGAACAGGGATCCTAGAACCATAGCTTTAGAACTAGAAGGCACCTAAGACATTGTCTAATCCCACCCCTCACTTTACAGATGAGAAACCTGAGGTTTAGAAAGAAAAAAGAACTTCCTCAAAGTCACACATACAGCAGCAGTCAGGATTTGAATCTAGGCCTTCTGTCTCCAAATTGGGCATTTCCCCAAGAATATACAAAGTAAAACCTGCTTACCTAGCACTTCACCAATGAGATAGCTCTCAAAGTCTGCATTTCTGATGTCCTCCATACAAATATTGACTTGGCTCATAGCCAGGCTAATGACATAGAAATGCCGTTGGAGTGTCAATATGTTTTGAAGGAGGCCTGATAAAAATGTGACGTTAAACTCGAATTTCCTAACTTCGGCTAGGAATAAGGCAAAGAGAAAACGCATATTCCCCACCCTCCCCCCACCCCCATAACTTCACAGAGATAGCACCACGTTTCTTATGTCTGTAGGGATGTGAGACATTTAAAAAATGAAGTGTGATTAGGAAATGAAAGAAACCAAAGGTGGTGCTGAAACATAATGTGGCAATTGGAAAGAACTTGTTAAAATAATCAGTCCTCTGAGAGGCCTATAGAAATGTAAATCGGGAGCTGCCACTGGGTCACTAAGCTAACAGAATTAATCTAGAGGCTGAATCAATTTTTCCCGTTGGATCATAACTGCAATTTCCATAGGTCGAAAGCATAGACGGAAAACAGAAAACTTCGGTTCTTGGAGTAGGACAAGAAGAGAGCTGGAAAAGTGCTATCATTTGTTCGTTCGACCTTCCCAGTTCCTTTCCCACGAGGTCACCATGTGAGCTCTCTTCCCCCCCCCCCCCCCCCCCCCCCCCCCCCCCCCCCCCCGGGCTGGGCTTTGTTCTCACTTCTCTTGGATAAGTCGTGTAAGCAAAATTCAGTTTCTCTTGTCTGTCTCTGCCTCTGGAAATTTGATTAACCTGGCAAATAATTTCCAATGACTTGGGTTCAGATTTCCAATGACAATGTAGCTCATGGACGGTGAAGTACATACAGCCTTAGTAAGGATAGCTTGAACATCAACAAAAAGCAATGCACCAGTTTCTTATTTTGAAATTACTCCATGCAACATACTGGGCACTGCAGTAAAAAACGTTAAATGTGATTTTCCTTTCTAGAAAAGGGTAGGAAGGGATGACAGCAGCTCCATCCTGGTTGAGAAAGATTATAATAACCGTAACATTAAAAGGTATATAGTCTCTGAAAATTTGTATAGTGCTGTATATTGTTACAATATTGAGACTTAAAACAAGCCTGGGAGGTAGGTACCACGGGCATTATTGTTTCCATTTCATAGAAAACTGAGGCTTGGAGAGGTTAAATACCAGTCCTATTGAGAAACAGCTGGTAGATGAAGATTTTCTACCTCTAGGTACCCCAGCCCCATAGAAGGATGCAATCCTCTTCAGAGAATTAGGTACCAAAAGGGATTTTACACTTGTATAAAGGGAGATGATATGGACCAAGTAGAATGTAATCTCCTTGAGGTTAGGGATTGTTTCATTTTTGTCTCTTTAGCCCCAATGCTGAGCAAGGTGACTGGCACATATTGAGTACCTATTAAGTGGGTATTAAACTGAATTATGGGGTGATATGGGGAGAAGGAAAACGTTAAAACTATGAAATCAGTCCTAGGGTACATAGTAGCTGGATGACTTAAGAGAAAAATTATGCAGTCACCTCAGAAGGAGTTCAGGCAATGGTCTCATTAAATTTCGAGACAGCAGTAGGAAGTAGACCGTCTTCTAAAGGGCTGGAAGGAGCGCTTAAGTCTCTGTGTTCAGACCAGTAATGCAAAGCCAAGTAACAGCAGGGAGAAACTCAGGGCTCCTCCAATCCCCGGTACATTCCCAGGAGGTGCATGTAGCTAATTAAACTATGCCCTGCAGGAAGTTGGATCTCACCAGCCCCTAGAGTGAACTTTTCTACTACCTTGTGAGAAGATGATTAATTCTCCCTCCCTGCCCACATAATCCCACTGAAGGCTACCCTTTACATTAGGATCTCTCAGTAAATGAATCAGGTTGAATGTGAAGTTCAAGGTCCCTTCCCTATTTCTTTCCTTTGGAACTACATGGAATAAGTCTACATGTTTCTTATGTCTTCCTTCAAATGTGATGCTCAGAAGGGAGCAGCTGGAATCCAGGTGTGGCTGCACAATCTAGGGGTCATCCCCTCCCACACCCTGAAACCTATGTATTGATTGACTGGATTAAGATTACCTTTGGTTTTTTGGCTGCCGACTCACTATTTCCTCTCAGTGAAAATGACTAAATCATCTTCAAAAGAATTGCCATTAAGCCAGGCATCAGTGGAAATGTAGGACTTCACATTCAAGTCTGTTAAATTTTATCTTAATTTTACTTCTAAACTGTTTTTAGCCTGGCTTTCTAGACCATCACATTACCCTGTCCTACTTTTCTAACTCTACCTTCCACTGCACCCCTGAAGTAGGACTTTATTGTTTGTCAAAGAGGACCAATGATATCATGGGGTGATGTCTTGATTCATGGGTGAATTGGATTTAAGTGAAGCAGAGTTACCAAAGTCATCAGCCTCACTCTTTCTTCCAGATTCATTAAAGTCCAGTGGCAAGACAAAAGTCAAGAAAACTGGCAATGGTGTGAGATGCAATGGATGACCTTGGCATCTTCCATGGCTGACCAAGCTCTAAGTGCTCCGTAGTGCCTGCTTCAGTAACCTTCATGGCCGTTGGATGTTATTGCCAATTTAGAGATTCAGAAATTGAGGTTCAAAATATTGAAGTGGCTTGCCTAGGGTCACGCAGCTAGAAAACCTCAGGAGTGGGACTGAAACCCATATTTCCTGATTACAAAGCTACTGTTCTTTCTACTGCAGTATGCTGGATGGTGCTTTTGTCAAAAAGCACCCTGTCCTATACTACTTCTGTGACTTTGACAATACTGTTCTTTCTACCTAAAATATTCTCCTGCTATGTGACATATCATCTTCTTCCTTGTCCACAAAAAAAGAAACCCTACCCTTACTTCAAAACCCATTTCAAATGACACTTTTTCGTGTTCAATTGCATATAGTTTCTCCTTCTTAAGACCCTATTATACTTGGTCTGGGCTTCTGCTAAGGCAGTTAGTAAAGTCAATTTTGGGTCATACTTATATTCATCCCAACTAGACTGTAAGCTCTCTGAAGGCTGAAGTTCTGTCTTAATTATCTTCGTATGTTCTTTAACACATAATACTGTTCAGGTTATACATTCAGCAAATACATATAAATTTTGATTGAATTGAATCCAAAAATTTGACAGTCTCCTTCCCCCAAGCCTAACTGTAGATACTGTATTTTAGATTGGGAAGGTAAAACAGCATGTTATAGTGATAAGAACAAATGATTTGGAGTCAGGAGACCTGGCACTCTATTCACTGTACCACCCAGCTTTGTTTGATCTCATTTTCCAGATGAGGAAAACTGAGGCCCAGCTAAGGAAAGTAGCTTGCTCTTAATCACAAGGCACTTAGCTAGCCTTCACAAGGCACTTAGCTAGCCTTGTGACTAAGGATAGAGCTCCGGGCCTCAAGTCAGGAGGAACCTAAGGTCAAATCTGACCTCAGACATTTGCTAGCTATGTGACCCCGGGCTAGCCCCTAACACCCTGCTTTGCTCAGTTTCCTGATCTGTAAAATGAGCTGGAGAAGGGAATTGCAAAATCACTCTGGTATCTTTAACAAGAAAAACCCCAAATGGGTCATGAAGAGCTGGACATGACTGAAACTACAGAACCCTCAAAAAAGAGATCGACAATATCTATGCTAATCTTTCTCACATGCACTGGGGGGAGAAATACTTTGAAAACCTTAAAGCATTATATGAATCGGGATATCCTTAGAGGTGAGAAGGAACTAGGCGAGAGTCATCCAACGGATTCATTGTACAATGAATCATAAAAGAACTATAAAGAGTCATAAAAGAATCATAAAGAGGGCTGACTTTGTAGACAAAGGACCAGAGGTGTCTCCTGTGTATGAAGGCCTGCATGACTTGAGGCAAGTCATGCAATCTCTCTGAGCCTCAGTGTCCTCATCTGTAAAACGAAAGGGTTGTATTACATGACTTCAAAGTACTTTCTAGGTCTAGGTCTCTGATTCTATGACTCTCATTCTCCACATCTGAAACCCCCTCCTTTCCAGAAAACTCTCCTCCCTTCTGGATAAATCTGGAAAATTCTTCTTGGAGCTTACCTGGTCCATCGCGAAAGAAGACAGGGGTTGATTTTGCAGCTTTGTGAAAATGGAAATGAAATTTGCTTCTAGGGTGCTTCAGGTTAGCACCTATTACCACATTTATTTGCTGAACAGCATATTGGCTGCCCTGCAAATTTGGCCTTGAGTCTGTAATGTCATTGTCCTGAGAGTTTGGAAACCCAGAGTAGAAGGATCTCAGATAACTGGGAAAATTAGCTAAAGATATGAACTGGGAGGAAGGTGAGGAAGGTTATAATTGAGAACCAAACTGGCAGAATATGCATTAGAAGAGACGTGATCATTGTTAGGCAATCAGAGGAGAGTGGCTGGGTATTTGCCATGGTCTGGCTTGATTTCTAAGTCCCTGCCTCCGAGAGGGGGCTCAGCAGTTCAGCCCCTTCCATCACCTCCCTCCTTTTTCTGCTCTTCCCATTATTTTCTCCTCTTCACAGAATGTAAGAGCTGAAATTATCTTGTCTAATCTACTTACTTTACAAATGGAAAAACCGAAACCTGGGGTAGGTTCATATTGCAAGAAAGTCAAATCCACGAGGGGATCAGTCAAGTTTTGTTCTTGGGAGTCTACAGATTACCTGGTTACAGTTGATATTCAATAAATGTTTGCCTAATTGAATTGCATAGGCAGTTAGGTGGCACAGTGAATAAAACGTTGGGGCTGAAGTCAAGACGACCTGAGTTCAAATCTGAACTCACATACTTAGTAGCTATGTGACCCTGGGCAAGTCACTTACCCTGTTTGCTTCAGTTCCTGATCTATAAAATGCTCTGGAGAAGGAAATGGCAAACCACTTCAGCACCTTTGCCAAGAAAACTCCAAATGGGACCGCAAAGAGTCACACATGACTGAAATGACTGAACAACAACAAAATTGAGTTGGATAGAGCGTTGGACTGGTAGTCAGGAGACCTAGGTTCTTTTCCTGACTTTGTCACTATTAACATCTTTGGACCTCCAATTTTCTTCACTTATAAAAAAGTGGAAAACATCATGGCAGTCATGGAACAAGTGATGACCTGGGAGTCAGAGGATCTTGGTTTAAGTCTTGGTTCTTTCCAGTCACTTAACTCTCTGTGACTCAGCTTCCTTGTTTGTACAATGAGGAAGCTGGACTAGATATCAAAGATCCTTTCTAGATAATCTTCTATAAGAAGTGAATTGTCTAAGGTCATGTAGCTAGTTAGTTGTAGAGCCAAACCTTGAGCCCAGATCTGCTCGCTCCCCATTCAGGGTTGTTTCTACTGACCAAAGCTTTCTCCTCATCTACCAATGTGTTTTTAGCAGGTTGTTCCAAAAGTCTTAGTACAGTTTTAAGCTTTAATAACTTCAGAACAAACTTACAAAAACATTTGGAAGGTTAATTATTTAGAATTTTAAAATATTGATATGTTTCTCATTAAAAATTAAAGCCCCCTTCTTGTGCTATGTATCGCTATAGTCAATTTTCAAACTTTGCAAAAACCTTTCCTCGCCTGCTGCTCAGTGATTGAAAGGATTGCATTTGAAATTGTAGCCTTAAGATCATGCAAAAAATGAGGTTTTGATGCATACATGACAGTTTTGATGTTATCTCACAAGAAAAAGTCTAATGATGGATCAGGTGAGTAAAGGGGCCAAGCCAGAGGACCGTCTCTGTAACAAATCCACCAGACTGAGAAAGTGTTCTTGAAAAATAGATGCCCACAAAATGCGTGATAAAAAGGTACCCCATTTTGTTAAAATCAAAATTAAAAATGTATTATTCAAAATTCATAAAACTAAATAAGTATATGAGAAATTTAATTAAAACTTTCAAATAATGTTTTTGTTTGTTGCTTTTATGCTTCTGAATTTACTGAAATTTAAAGCTATAACTATGACTTTTTAGATATCCCATATTTATCTTGTCTTCGGTAAGGTATCTGCCTGATGGGATGTCATGCAGGGCTGAAGTCAGGGCTGGAAACAGGAGGGTGAGAGATGGGCTTAAATAAACCAGACTGTGGTAGATAATGAGAATGAGGATACAAGGAAAGGGAATGGTCTTTGTTCCCTCTTCATCCCCCATCCCCAGTCCACTTCGAGCTCCTCACTAACAGGAAAGCTTGGAAATGGCTGGAGTAATTGAAACTCTCAAATGATTCTCTTCTGGTGTTTCCAATATCGTTCCTCCTTCAGGATACCACCAGGGCAAAATTTGCTAGAACATCTATTCAAAGTGTGCATTTGTCTTGTAATCAAATGATGTGAGTTCAAAACCCAGGTCTGATACTTACTAGCTGTATGAGTGTGGGCAAGTTACTTTAGCTCTGAGAGCATTACTTAATAACTAGTGCAGGCTATCATCCGAAGTGAGTTTTAATCCTAGCACCCCCAAGCAGGCCTGAGAAAAGTGTGGATAAGTACTAAGGACATAGCTGATAGACTCAAGGAAATCTCTTTGGGTGCTTAAATCTCCAGGCCATATTGAAAGCGGCCCCACATTCAATTCTCCCTCTGACCCCTGGATATTGAAAGTGCAAGGTTGAATAAAAGTGGCAGATTTCTTTTCCTTCTTACCTTGCCTGACCTTATTCTGTGTCCAGAGAACAGGAAGGGAATCAGCCCAGTGGGAATGTCAGTTCAAGGCTTTTCCCACTAACCAATTAAAAAAAAACCACATCGCCCTCAATAGACATGTTTTTATTGTAATTGCTTAGTATTTGAATAGCACACCATAACTATCCCCATAAATTGAACTTCTTTGGATTTATTAAGCTGTTTATTGAACGGTAGGTAATAAACATTCAAGATTAACTGCTCCACAACTGCTTTATGCCAGTTATGTATGGAGTCGCTGAACTTCCATAAAATAATTACGAATCAATTACTGCGTAGACAGACCATCATTGTGGAAAGTTCAGCACAGATTCAGGAGCCTTATTTAAAAGTTTGGTTCCTTTTGTTGCTTACAATGTGGTCTCCCCACTGTAGCTCTTCTCCTTTTCCCTCTTTCCTGATTCTTCCTGTTTGGAAGACATCATAGTCCCCCCACCCCAGAAAAAGGACCCTGTTTACCACTGCCAGATTTATTTTCCTAAAGCACTACTTCCCTATTAATAGTAATGGCAGCTGGGTGTTGCAATAGATGGCCTGATGGTCCCGGACTCAGGAAGATCCAAGTTCAAATCCAACCTCAGACACTCACTAGCTGTGTGACCCTGGGCAAGTCACTTAACCACTTTTTGTCTCTGTTTCCTTGACTGCAAAATAGGAGTGACAGAACATACTTCATAAGATTGTGGTGAGGAGCTAATGAGATAATATTTGTAAAGCACTGAGCACCTTTCCTAGCACTTAGTAGGCTCTATATAAATACTTATCCACTACCCCCTTCCTCATAACTCATTTATATTATACTGATTACAAAATGTTTATACATAAGCTCCACTAATTCTTACACTAATCCTTTCAGTTGAGTAGTACATGAACTATTTATTATACGTTATTTTTCTTTGTTCTAGGCTTGGAATTAGGGACAGCTAGATGGCATAGTAAGTAGAGTGCTGGAGTCAGGAACACCTCTCTTGCTGAGTTCAAATGTAACCTCAGACACATACTAGCTGTGTGACCCTGGGTGAGTCACTTAATCCCGTTTGCCTCAGTTTTAGCCGTACTGTAGCTCAGAACTCCCAAACTCAAGTGATCTACTAGTCTCTGCCTCCCCAGTAGCGGGAATACAAGGATGCGCCATCATGCCCAGCTTTCTTAGACAGCCTTTTTGTTTTTCAAGTTTTATTGATGTTTTGTTTTTATATTACATATGTTTACAATTTATTCCTATTTTGTAAAAGGTCTCGTGTAACAAGGTAAAACTAATAATACAGTACTCTTATCTGAAATTACATGCACCATTTCACATCTTAAGCACCCTCTCTCTGTTGTTTATTTTTTTTTTAATGAAAAATTATATTTTCTTTCTCTCTCATCTTGCACACTATTGGGAAAAGCAAAACAAATTCCTTTTAACAAATACGAATAGTTAAACAAACAAATTACCTCAATGTTTGTATAATTAACTACATGTCTCATTTTGCACCTTAAATATGGTATTTGAGGCAGTTAGGTGGTACCTTGGATAGAGTGCCAAGTCTGGAATCAGGAAGACATGAGTTCAAATCCAGCCTCAGACACTTACAAGTCACGTAACCTTTGTTTGCTTCAGTTTACTCATCTGTAAAATGGGGTAAAGATAGTACCTACCTCCCAGAGTTGTTATGAGGATCAAATGAGAATAATTTTAAGGCAGTTAACACAATGCCTAGCACATAATAGGTGGTGTATAAATATTATTCTTTGTTATTATTTCTCTAATGGATTCATGTTTTATCATAGGACTTCTGGAACTATAAATGGTCATTTATTGATCATAGATCTTACAGCTCTCAAAGATTTTTGTTTTTATAGTATTATTGAATTAATTGTCCTCCTGATTTTACTCACTTCATGCAACAGTTTATAAAAGTCTTCAAAATTATTGATTTTTATAATATTGATGTTAAAGGATAAACTCTTCTTCTGGTTCAGTTCACTTCACTCTCCATCAGTTCATGTAAGTCTTCCTATTTCTTTTTGAAATTATTTATTTCCTCATTTCTTATGGCACAATAAATCATTCATATGCCACAACTTTCCCAACCATTCTTTGATTGTGGACGTCTTAGTTTACAGTTGGTTTTTTTTTTTTGTGCCACCACAGAAAGGGCTACTATAAATATTTCTGTATATAAAGGACTTTTCCCCCTTTCTTTGATCTCTTTTGGGTATAAATTTAACAGTGACATAGCTGGATCAAAGAGCTTGCACTGCTTAGTAACTTCTTGGTGTATAATTCCAGATTGCTTTCCAAAATGGTTGTAAACATTCCCTGGTTCACCAACAATGCATCATTGTGCTGATTTTCATATCCAACATCTACCATTTTCCCTTTTTCTGTCTTCTTTGCCACTCTGATGGATGTGAGATGGAATCTCAGGATTGCTTTTATTTACATCTCTAATTAGGAGTGATAAGAGACATTTTTTTCATATGGCTGTAGAAGTCTGGGTTTCTTCCCTTAAAAACTTTCATATCATTAAACCACTTATCTATGGCCAAGAGTTGTTATTTGTAACAGAGATATAAATAAATTCAAGGGTGAAACAAGGGTGTTTATTGTGACCATTTCTATTTAACATCATATAACAAATGCTGGCTATAGCAAAAAGATAAGAAAAAGAAATTGAGGGAATAACCATTGGTAAAGAAGAAATAAAATTATTATTTTTTGCAGATGACATGAAGGGGTACTTAAAAAAACCTTAAGGAGTCAACTAAAAGTTAATGGACATTAATAATTATTTAAAACTGCAATTAATATCTTTAGCAATCATCCAATAAAACCCAGCAAGAAGAGATATAAAGAAAAATGCCATTTAAAATTATGACAGAGTGAAATACTTTGGAGTCTAATTGCCAAAATATATGCAAGAACTATGTAAATACAACTACAAATAACTGTTTAGAGAAATAAAGACAGATCTAAATAATTGGGAAAGTATTCATTGTTCAAGGCTAGCATGAGTCATTTTCGTAAAAAATGATAATACTGCCTAAACTAATTTACTCATTTAATGCTGTACCAATCAAACTACCAAAGGATCACTTTATTGAACAGAAAAATAACAACCAAATTCATACGGAAGGAAAAAAAGGTCAATAATTTCAAGAGAAATAATGACGAGAAATGGGAATGAAAGGGAACTAGCAGTGCCAGATCTCAAACTATACTATGAAGCATTAATTGTTAAAACATGTTGGTACTGCTTAAAAATTAGAGAAATTGGGCTGCTAGGTGGTGCAGTGGATAGAACAATGGACTTGGAATCAGGAAGACTCATCTTCATGAGTTCAAATCCTGTCTCAGACACTTACTAGTTGGATGTGAGATGGAATGGATTGTTGTGTGACCCTGGGCAAGTGTAACAACAACGTTGCCAGCACCTGCTGCTGAGGTGTAAGACCCAACAAGACCAGCAACAAGAGCTGCCAGCACAGGTTCTTTGATCTGCTTTTCTAAGGAAAGCAACTATAAGGGGTTAACAATCTCACTTTAATCAAACATACATATGTCATTCACTTGGTTCAAGGAGGAAAGCCAACACCTTGAATTTCAGAGAAAACACAAATAGAAATCACAAATAGAGACAATATAAACAGATCAACATTGCTGTCTAACCAAATCACAATATACATAGTTACCAGAGAAACACCAACATCTGGGTTTTTTTCAAAGCCAGGGAGCTCCAGTGGCTACCCAGAGTCTCGTCTGGTCAAATCACATGACACTCTTCCAGTGAGTGAGAGCCCCAAACAAAATGATAACCTCTGAATTTATATACCCTTCTTAGGGCCCAAAGGCTTCATATCTAATCAGCAAAAGGATGTGGGCCTGGGGCTTCTCTCCTAGTAAGACTTAATCAAATGCACTTGATTACTTTAGCATTCTAAAAGAGAAAACAGTAAAAAAAAAAAAGTCTCATCCTGCTTAATGTTACAAGTCACTTAACCCTGTTTGCCTCAGTTTCCTTTCCTGGTGTTATTGTTTGTCCTTGGTTCTTGAAGAGGATCATGACATCAGAAAGATGATGCCATGACATACAAGTAAATTGGATTTAAGTTTTGAAGGTCGGCTATGCAAAGTCACCAGTCTCACTTTCTCTTCCAGAGCCATCTGGGTCTGGTGGCAAGATATAGATCAGGATGACTGGAGATAAGATGGAAAATGAAATAGCAAACTACTCCAGTCATGAAGAGTCAGGCACAACTGAAAAATAATTGAACCCTATATCTAAAGTAGTAATGAGTCTTTCCAAACTTAGCAAGGCTATTCCTTCTATGCTAGACACCTTGAAAGTCTGCTACCTGAGCCATATCAAAAGCCATTATAACTTCAGAGGACCTAACAGAACTCATGCTTAGCTGGCAAAACCTTTAAAACTCAGGGTCAGCTCTATGCCAACATGAGTTATCCAGGGTCACCTTGGTGTATGTGCAAGATTACAAATAAATTGGAAAAAATAAACAGTTTCTCCTTTTATTAGTCAGGGAGATATAAGGTAACTAAGGATATGAAGATGTTCTAGGGTAGATTTCTGGTAGTACGAACAGCTAGGATAATCATCCAGCCATGTGAATCTGAGGTAATTAAATCAAACCCAGGAATTTGTTTTCTGGATTCTTTGAAATTTACTTTTAAAGCATTATTATACAGATACTCCATCAAATGATTCAGATTTCTTTTAAGGAGCAAAAGATAGTATTTAGTGTCTGTGTATATATTTTATTCCTCTGAATAAAATATGAGCTACATGAGGGCAGAAATTATTTCAACTTTTGTCTTTGTGTCTCCCACCTTAGAAACAGTGTCTTGCACTTAATAGGCAGATAATAAATATTTCGGGGAGAACTGAATTGAATTTATACATGTATATGCACATGTGTGTGGTGTGTGTGTGTGTGTGTGTGTGCATATGCATGCATGGAATAATACTGAGGTGAGATTCTTAGATGGGCTCTCAGATTTAAACCAGCCTCATTTAAACCAGTACTATACAATGCCCATTTTCTCACAGGGATGATTTTATAAAAGGGAATTTTATTCCTGAAGATTTCCCCAGTGACACATCACACCATTCAGGAAGGGAGAAAATGCTAAAACTGAGAGCTGGAGGAAAAAAATGAACCATATAGAGAATTTGGTCCTTTTGGTCTTTCTAGGGATGATAAAGTCCAAAACAAGGACATTTTCTTAAACTAAGAGCCATTTAGGAGATAGAACAGTTCTCCCAATTGCCCAGCACTTGGGCTTCTAATCTTTTCTTTCACTTCTCTTGCTTTCTCCTAACATCTACCAGACTTGTGGGGGAGAGGACAAAGGAGACAATATTTCCGGGTCCTAGCTTTAGGAAGGCTCCTCGCAGAGCTGGCTTCAATCTAGTTAAAGTAATCAGCAGTAGCATTATGAAAATGGTCTCCCTCAGACCTACGTATATCGAGAGTTTGGCCCAAATCATATAGGAGCTCACCTTTACTTGGGCTGGTATTTAGGGTACTCCCCTATGCTCACCCAATAGAGTGAAAGGTAGGAGAAGAAGAAATAAATTTCTTTTAATTTAAAAAAATAAGAGGAGAGTACTTTGAATGCCCTTACAGATGAAGTCACTGTATTATTAGTTTTTACTTAACTGTTTTATCATGTTATATGTGACCTTTTACAAAGTAGGAGTAATCTGCAAGGCTATGTAATATAAATATAAAACATCAGTAAAACTTTAAACATAGGGAAAAAGAAGATAGCACCAAGATTGTGAAGCTGGTTAATTTATCGGGAGAATGCTGGTGCTCTTGACTTTAATAAAGAAGTTCAGAGAAGGAGAGGGTTTGGAAGGAAAGATAATGAGTTCACCTGGATGACTGGATGGATGATAGGAAGAATTTCAAATGACTATCTCTATAAATGCAAATCACTATTGAACCGATAAACATTTCTTTTTTAATAATATTTTGTTTTTCCCCAATTACACATAAAAACAATATTTAACATCCATTTTATTTTTTAAGTTTTGAGTTCTAAATTCCATCCCTCCTTCCCTTCCCTCTCCCCTTCCTAAAGTGGTAAGCAATCGAAAATAGGTTATACAGTGTAATCCTGTAAAACATCCAATAAACATTTCCAAAGAAGAGAATGTTTCTGTTTATAAGATTACATTGTGTGGTTCTAAGATTTATTTGTTTACATTATCCTGATCTTATAGATGACATATGTCATTCTTATCTTTTCATATTGTGCTCTGCGTACTGGGGATTTGCTAAACGTTGTTGACCAACTGACTGAAAGGTGTGTGGAGGGTGGAGAAAAGAATTGAAAAGCAATAATAAGGTCCAAGGTCAAGACAGATGGAGTTGCTGTAGAATTATATCTACAACCCAGTGTAGTTGAAAGAACATAAAACTGGAATTCAAAAGACCTAGGTTGGAGCTCTAATCCCAACCCTTTCTAGCTGTGTGACCTGAGGCAAATCACTTAACCTCTCTGAATTTTTCCATCTATAAAGTGAGAATCATCACACTTGCACCACTCATATCATAAGATGTCTTTTGAGTATCAAATGAAATAATGAGCAAGAAATGGTTTGCAACAATAAATCTTATGAAAATGGAAGGTATTTGAAGAAACTATAAAATTCATGTATTTCTTAGTGAATTTTCATATACATCTTTAAAAAACATTATCTTGGCAAGGTATTTTCCAGAGTAATGCAAAGTCCCTAACAATGTGCTAACAGACTGCTTGCATTCCTGAAAAACATAGCACATGGTTGCACCCACACCTATGTGCCATTCTTCCCCCATATGCTAAAAAGCTATATAAAGTTTAAAGTACTATGTGGGCTCATGTCAACTCAAAATCATTGCTCACAAGCCCTCACCAATGTGCTGACATCTACTTTTCAGCCAGAGGACATAATTAGTTAAGAGGAAAGACATTTAATAAAACAGCTTAGTAAGTAAACTAGCAACAGAATATTTTCCCCAGAAATGTGGGGTGCTTTTCCACAAAGGCATATACCCATCCTCCTAACCTCTCATCCTCTCTATATCATCAAACCAACCCATCTCCTATCATGCCTCTAGTTCTGGGAAAGTTAACTTCTTCAGCTTTGAATTCTCTCCCTAGGTTTGAATTGTTTTTTATTGGTAATTAAGAGTCCAAACTCACCTAGCACACTATATCTATTAAACCCCCCAAAATATCATGCTTCACATACCATCCATTTAGTTCATCGGGGCTATGATACAATCAGCCTCCTACCTTTCCACCAATTCTTCCTTTAAAACTCCTGCTTTGGGTATGGGCAGGGCCTGGAGTCACAAAGACCTAAATTCTAGTCTGGCCTCACACTAGCTGTATGACCCTGGGCAAATCACTTAACCTCTATATGCCTCAGTTTTCTCAGCCTATCTCCCAGGGCTGTTGTGAGGATTAAATGAAATAGTAATGGTAAAGCACTTAACACTATGCTTGGCACACCGTAAGTGCCACATAGGTGTTAGCTACTGTCAAATTAATATGAACACTTCTTCTAAAAGGTCATATCGATCAACTGATCTGTGGGTGAAAACTTGTGACTACCCAGACTAAAATTCTCTTTCCTAGCCATCATTCCTCTATTATCTGTCATCTCCCTTTCTTAGAATGTAAGCTCCTGGAGGGCATAGTCTGTCTCATTTTTGCATTTATATTACTGGCACACAGCATACTGCCTAGCAGATAGTAAGGGTTTGATAAATACTTTTCTTTCATATACTCTTTCATTCATCTATTCATTTTCTGGTCATGAATATTCTTGATTCATTTAGCCCTTATTTTGCTTGTAAAATCATCATTGTTTTTACTTCACAACTTGTTTCTACTCATGGGCTTACATTATACCACTTCCTTTTGAATAATCTTCAATTTTGCTTCTAATGAGATTGTGATATTCCACAGTTTGTAGTAATCAAAAGAAGATATTGGTGTTAAAGAGTTTGGCTTGCATAGCAGCAAAATGACTCAAGATAATTGAGAATGCTGTGTAATTTTCTACTATCTGTGATATTGCCACTGAAGGGAGACAGGTCCTCAATCTGGACCCAAAAACTACCTGCCTAGAACCCACAGAAGCTGTGAAACTAAAGAAAGTCTAGTGAATAAGTCACTTAGAGTTTTTATGAGCAAGTCACACAGACATCAAGGTGGACTTTTGCAGCCCCCCCCCTTTTAAAAAGTCTCTAGATGTGAATTGGTCTAACCATTCTAGAAAGCATTTTTATTTATGCCAAGAAAATATCCAAAGTTTTAACTATTTTGGATCCACAGGACCCACCATTAGGCATTTATTCCAATGAATTCAAGGAACAAAACAACAGTTCAATATACTTAAAATATTTATAACACTTTTTGCAGTAGCAAAAAATTGGAATCAATGTGGATTCCATCTGCTGGAAAATTGCTAAATAAGGTATATATAGTACATGAATGCAACAGAATATTATTGCATGGTAAAAGATGATGAATATAAAAAGTAAAAAGAAGTAAAAGGGAGGATACTTAAATGAAACGATAAATGAGGCAGAAGCAAAGCAACAAAAATGTAAAGAACAAGATCCACGAAAATCAAAGCCGAGTTCTTTGCCATCATGATGACCAAGCCTGGCCCTAAAGAAGAGAGGTGAGAATCTGCTTCTCTCCCTTCTGTGAAGATGTTGGGGAGGATGACTGGCAAGATGGGCAAAGCATTGGCTCTAGAATCGAGACCTGGGTTCAAATCTGATCTCTGACTTGTCTACCTATGTGACCCTGAGCAAGTTACTTCACCCCAATGGACCTCAGTTTCTTTATCTCTAAAATGAGAGGACTGGAGTAGGCGACCTGTGAGGCTCCCCCCAGCTCTATCTACGATCCTTTGGAACACTAAAAAATGTCAGACATTGTAGATGTGTTCATTGATCTGACTGGTCTTATTGCTCTTTTTTATTCTTTGTTATCAAACCTAAGAATGGCAATTAAAAAATTGATGAGATAAAATATTTATTTGCAAAGAGAAAAATTCCAACAGAGAATCTCATTGAATTGAATGCCTGTTTGAAAAGAATAGAATGATACCAAATTAATACAAGCTAAGAGAAACTTTTATTTTCCTTGCCCTATTCCTCTAAGGAGAATGCATGAAAATTCGGAAACACATGTCTAACTTTTTTGTGTCCTAGACCCCTTTAGCAGTCTGACAAAATCTATGGACCCTATCTCAAAATGCTTTCAAATTCATAAAATAAAATGCTTAGAATTTCAAAGGAAATGAGTTTTATTGAAATAAAAATTTCTTTTCACTTAAATTGTTGGGCCCCCTAAAATCTATCCATAGACCCTTTAGTTTCCAAGTTAAGAGCCCTGCTCTAAAACAGAATGGCCTTTAACACAAGGCCAACGACATCCTTCTGCCCCTTTCACAACTTCCTTGTTACATCATAGTCCTTCCTTGGAAGCCAGAAGCATATTTTTTCATTCCTCCTGCTATCGACTCAGATGAAGTAAGATCATTAACCAAAAACGGCAAGCAGAATTAAAAATGGATTTATTATAAAAGTGAACCCATACCATTTATCAAATCACTGTCGATCTAAGCATTACTCAAGAAAAGAATGCTCCCATTTCTGAGATAATGTTATGTATATTCTAGGATTTGCTTGTTTGTTTACATTATCCCAATTTTATAAATTCTTTTCTTTGTAATTGCAGATTGTCTCTTGTATATTCTAAGAATTTGATAGATGTTTTCGACCATCTTCCTGAGTGGTTTGTGGAGGGTGGAGAAAGGGAGGAAAAAGTAATAATAAGGTCCAGGTATGGTCAAGATACATGGAGTTTCTGTAGACCTGTATCTACAGTTCAGTGTAGTTAAAATAACATTAAACTGGGATTCAAAAGAACTAGGTTTGAGTCCTATCTCTGTCTCTTTGTAGCTGTGTGACCTGCAGCAAGTCACTTAACTCTCTGAATTTTTCCATTTGTAACTTGACCTTCTGCGTCCAGTGGGGAAGGCTTCATTTGATTGGATGCTTGAGACTTTAAAAGTGGTGAGGCTAAGCCATTTGCTCTTTTCCACCATCTTTTTTGACTGAGCTCTTTTCAGCAACTCCTAACAGTATGAAAGCCATGAATTAAATCATTGAGAGGGAAAGGCCTTGCCTTCCCCTGCTACCTTATATTTTATACCAGCTCTAATAAATGGGTCCAGTGATGTTTATTTCTTTTCTGTGCTGTTTGTCTTCAATTTCAGGTACCTGAGTTGATTCCCCTGGGGATTGGGAATAGGAGCTATGGCAACCTTAGAGCCAGGATTGCAGTTGGTATAGTGAAGTTAGCCATCCGGGAATGGAAACCCTGAGAAGCCAATGTGCCTGAGTCTGTAGCCTGAGGGAGGCTTTGGACTTTGAATTGGGACTGTGATCTATCTACACCAGCTAAGCTATGAACTTAATCTCCTTCCTGTCTCTAGAAACTGCAGTGGCACAAAGGAGAAGGAGAATTATGGCTCCCACAAGTTGAAGGAGCCAATTTGTATATTTTTTATTATATCTATCTTAAAATAAATATTCCTTTGTAAAAAGTTCTACGTTACACATCTAAAAAAGTTGAAATGATCACAACTAAACTACTCATCTCACAAGATTTTTGTGAAGATCGATGAGATTATATATAAAACATGTTTCGCAATAATAAATCTTATAGAAATGGAAGGTGTTTGGAGGAAAGTATAAAATTCATGTATTTCTTAGTGAATTTTCAATATTAAAAATTAATCTTAGCAAGGTAATCCCCAAAGTAATGAAAAAAGTGCTTACTAACATGAAACCATACTACTTTCCTACAATACATATAGTACCTATTTGCACCCACATCTATATATCCCTCCCCATCATATGTTTACCAGAAAGTTACCACAAAATTTAAAGTACTCTATAGATCTACATTTACTCAAAACTAATACTCTTGAGTCTTACCAATGTGCTCACTGACATTCACTGACATTGAAAACACAATTAGTGAAAACAAAAGGCATTAACAAAATACATTAGTAAGAAAAGTAATAGTAGAACATTTAGTAGTAGAACATATCAAAGGATACAAAAAGAGACAAAAGACAGTCCCTTCACTCAAGAAGCTCACAATCTAACAGGGAAACAAGCAAACAAATATGCATCAAATGGGAATAGAAAGGAGTATATGTTTGTCTCAGTTGCATGTGGCACCTTCACAAAATCTGACCTTGTATAAGGGCATTAAAACCTTATAAACAAATGCAAAAAAGCAGAAATGTTAAAAGTTCTTCTTTCAGACCATAATGTAATAAAAATTACATCCAATAAACTTTCTTCAAAGAACAGATTAAAAATTAATTGGAAAGTAAATAATCTAAACCTAAAGAATAAGTGAGTCAAAGAACAAATCAAAGAAATAATCAATAATTTATTAAAGAGAATGACTGCAATGAGACAATATACCAAAACTTGTGGGATGTAGCTAAAGCAATACTTAGGGGAAATTTTGTATCTCTAAACTCTTACCCCAATAAAAAAGAAAAAGAGCAAATTAATGAATTGAGTGTGCAACTAAAAAAAACAACACAGAAAAAACTTGTTATTGTTTGTCCTTAGTTCTTGAAGGTTCTTGAATGACAACACGAATGCACATGAGTTGGATCCAAGAGATCACTCCATCTTACTCTCTCCTCTAGAGTTATTGAAGCCCAGTAATAATACAAAAGTCAAGATGACTGATGATGGTCCAGTATGCAATGGGTGACCTTGGCCATTTTAAACTAAGATCTTTCCCAAGTCTCAGCTTTTTGGAGGCAATTTCTATTCAATTATTATGGGATAGGTAAGAATTGAGACAAAAGATGGCCCAATTTAGTATCACAAAATAGAAGAGTTCACAGGTAACTTTAAATGGAATGATTTCAGTTCCATGGTTAGGTCAAAAGCTAGATTTGTAAGAATTTAGAAGAGTGAGATGAGAGGAAGATGGTTTTTTCAAGTTTAGCTGAGAAGAGGAGAGGTATAGAATATAGAACAATAAATGATGAGCACAGTAGGATCTAGTTAGGTTTTTTTTTGTTTGTTTGCTTTTGTTTTTTAGGATGGGGAAGTCGGGGGCTGGGGCGGAGGGGGGCGGGGAATTGTAGCCTGCATGGAAAGAACCAGTAGTACAAAAGATCGAAGGAGTGACAGAATCTATTAGAGAAGACAGAAAATGGGATCAAGGGTATATATAGAGAGGGTGGATATGGCAAGGAAAAGGGACCACCTTTTCTTCAAGGACTAGAATGGAAGAGGAGATAGCAGAGGATGATTTTAGGGGGATATGATTTCAGAGGAGAAGGGGTGATCTCAAATGAAATGTCCTCAGTGTTTTTGAAGTATGAGGCAAAGTCCTCAGCTGAGAGGTTGTGGGAGAGGGGAGGAGGAGTTATATGACTTGCAGGAGGCTTGTGGAGAGAAGAAATGATTTGGAACAGCCATTGTGGTAAGTTTTGTGAATCCTTCTAGCTCCATTCAGCAGCGCATGAATAGAAAGTACAAGTTAAGAATTAAGAATGGTTTGGAAAGCCAAAGTAAACACTTTTGGAAAGGGACAGGGTCAAGGGAGAGAATTAAATAAAGGGGGACAGAATAGGAGGAGGGAGGGAAATATAGTTAGCCTTTCACAACATGACTATTTTTGGGAGTGTTTTCATGATACATGTGTGGCCTGTGTTGAATTGCTTGCCTTCTTAGAGAGAGTGGGTGGGGAGGGAGGAAGGGAGAGAATTTGGAACTCAAAGTTTTAAAAGCAAATGCTCAAAAAAAGGATGTTTTGCATGCAACAGGAAAATAAGATATACAGGCAATGGGGCATAGAAATCTATCTTGTCTTCCAAGAAAGTAAGGGGAAAAGGGATGGGGGGGAGGGAAAGGGGGGCGATAGAAGGGAGGGCTGACTGGGGAACGGGGCAATCAGAATATATGCCATCTTCGAGTGGGGGTAGGGTAGAAATGGGGAGAAAATATGTAACTAAAAATCTTGTGGAAATCAATGCTGAAAACTAAAAAAAATATCAAATTAAAAAAGCAAGGTCAAAAAAAAAAGAATGGTTTGGAGAGCCTTTGTGTAGAAGATGAATATTTTAGTTGAGACTTGAAGGAAGCCAAAAGGCAAACATCAGGATGGAAAACATTCTCTCTCCTTTTGGGAGATAGGCATGAAGGGATAGGGATGGGGGATAGCTAGCCAGAGAAATTGTCTAGAGCTGAGAGATGGGGTGTCTTATTTGTGGAATAGCAAGGAGGCCATTGTCACTGGAAAGAAGAGCTTGTGGTAGGAAGTAAGGTGTTAAGAAAACTAGAAAGGGAGCAAGGGACTAGGATATGAAGGGCTTTGAAAACCAGAGGATTTTGTATTAGATCCTGGAGCTGATAGGGAGCCACTGGAGTTTATTGAGTGTGTAGAAAGGGTGGAGGGATTGATATGGTCAGACTTGCACTTTAGGAAGTTAACTTTGGCAGCTGAATGGAGAATGGATTACAGTGGGGCAACATTAGAGGAGAGAAGGGACTGTATTCTAGAATTGTTAGGTGAAATCAACAAGCTTTGGCAACAGATCAAAGATGGGAGGTAAAATAAGGAGTAACAGGTGACACCTAGGTTGTAAGCCTGAGGGACTGGGAAGATGGTGTTGCCCTCAACAACAATAAGGAAGTTTTAGGAGAAAGATGAGTTTGGTTTTGGATATCAAACTGCCTGAATGGGAACCCAAGAGGCCAGTTCCAGTTGGACAACT
Organism: Phalanger gymnotis; assembly: GCA_028646595.1. NCBI lineage: Eukaryota > Metazoa > Chordata > Mammalia > Diprotodontia > Phalangeridae > Phalanger > Phalanger gymnotis. The sequence goes on along the minus strand of CM053625.1, from coordinate 167,416,780 downwards.
CAGCTCTTCCTTTTCTCCCCTCTCCTCTCCTCTTCTCTCCTTTGAATGTAAATAGTAAATGTTTCTCTTTTGGCCAGCAACCCTGAGGTTCTTTCCCTCCCAGTTTGATTTTTGCTTTTGTATTAAAGGAGCCATCCCTTGACTCTCTTTTTAAAGATGCCTATTTACTGAATGAGTGTTGCCTCACTCAAAGTGAGAATCTGAAAAGACCTTAGCTTAAAGGGCCAAGGTCTCCCAGTGCATCCTGGGCCATGTCCAGTTGTCCTGATGGATATCTGGACACTGGCCCCAGATGGCTCTGAAGGAAAAAGTGAGGCTGGTGATTTTGCACAACCCTCCCTCAAATCAATGTCAATTGCAAGTCATGTCATCATCTCCCTGATGTCATGGTCGTCTTCAAGAACAAAGGACAAACCACAACCACAACATTGCTTTTAAGATGTCTACTGGAGAATGGCTGAACAAGCTGTGGTATATGAATGTAATAAAATACTATTATGTAATAAGAAATGATGAACAGGGAGATTTCAGAAAATCCAGGAAAGATCTGTATGAACTGATGCAAAGTGAAATGAACAGAACCAGGGAAACATTGTACACAGAATCAGCAACATTATGCCATGATCAACTATGAATGGCTCAGCTCTTCCTAGTAACACAATGACCCAAAACAAGTACAAAGGACTCACAAAGGAAAATGTTATCCATATCCAGATAGAGAACTGATGGACTCCGAATACAGATCAATGCATATTTTTCATTTACTTTATTCTTTCTCATTTTTAAAAATCTGTTTCTTCTTTCTTAACTGTGACTAATATGGAAATATTTTTACGTGATAGCACATGTATAAACTATATCAAATTGCCTACCATTTTCTTGTGCCTACCAAAATCTTGTAAAAATGAATGCTAAAAATTTTCTTGACATGTAACTGAGGAAAAAATAAAATATAATAAAAAATAAAAGGGGAAAGAAGAAAAATAATAAAACATATTTTCTCATTTCTAATGGAAACTATAAAGTCCATTTTCCAAAATAATTTTCTTCTGATAAACTAAAGAATTACATGAGGGGAAAAAAGATATCTACCAGACATCCACTTTGAGATGTTTTATAGGCAGTTGGAAATGATAGACTGGATGTAAATAGAGAAGTTGAGGCATGATAGATGGATTTAAGAAAGCATAGATTGAACGGATGAGATCACCAAGTGAAGTATTACAGAGGGAAAAGAGAAGATGGCCCAGGACAGAATCCTGATGGACATTGATGTTAGAGGGCATGATCTGCATGGTGATTAGGCAAAAGAGACATAGAAAAATGGTCATTTAGGAAGAAAACCAGGAGAGAATGTTAACCTGAAAACCTTTAAAGAAGAAAGTATCAAAGAGGGGAGAGTAACTAACAGTGTAAAAGGCTTCCAAAGGGTCAAAAAGAATGAGGATTGAGAAAAGGCTATTAGATTTGGCAATAAATAGATCATTGGTAAGGAAAGAGAAGTTTCAGTATAATGATGAGGTCAGAGGCTAGATAGTAAGAGGTAAAGAAGTCCTAAGCCTGGGGCAATTTCAGAAAAATGCATACACTCATCATTCTGAGAAGTAGATCTACACTGGGGCCACATGTTAGGGATACACATGTAGCCAAGATGTATTGAGGGGAACACATGTTGGGGCCATGTTTCTCAAAAGCAGACTTATGGAAGGGTAATTCACTCCTCTAGTGCTACAGGACTGTTCATATTTCTTGGTGTTATTGGTCAATGTTGGCCTGCTGGGCCTTGTTCTTTCTTCCTACCAGATGCCAAATTGTAATTACTCTAGGATGGGAATGGTGCTTCTACTGTTCTCTTCTCAGGATTAGGTTACCACTCTGCTCCTTCCAAATGGCCTTAAGCAGGCATTCTTCTAAGAAGAGTGGGTGCTGCCACCTCCCTTTTAGTTTTGTGCCCAAAAGCTAAGCTTTAGCATTTTCAAGGAGAGGGTAATATCTCTTAGTTCACTTAGGAACAAACAACTCTATACCTTAAAATATGGATGACCTAATGGCTTATCTTATAAATTTTCTCTCATCAGGTTTAAAGTCAGTCTGGTGGGTATGCTCCGGAATATTTTCGGAAATCACCAGAATTGCAAAAACCCTTTCTCTAACTGGCTCAGTAAACATCTCAAAGTAACTGGGAGAAATTTTTGACATGGACTACTTTCTTCTCTCTCAATCTCAAACCACAAACTTATAAGCTTAGACAGAAATAACTCTTAATGCCTAAATAATTGATTAGAAATATAAAGTAAAAAATAAATGTAATTAAACATGTGAGCAAAGCATAGAAACTCTGATTGGGCTTGTATCCAGAGTTGTTTCTGGGCTTTGGGAAAACAGAAAACATAAAGGCTACTGACTGGATTTGGTCACTGATGAGTACTATGATCAGAAAGACTTTGTAGGACTTTTCCTAGTTAGCAAATTTTGAACCTACATCACTAAGAGATATAGAATATATATGCTCTCTGTATTAACATTTTCTTATAAATATTGAATATAATATAATCAGTTCCAAGGTGCTTTACAACCCCTAAATTCACATCTCTTCCAAACTGCCTGGTTTCTTTGATGCATCATCCTGCCAGTCATCCATGTGCACACTCTTGGGGTCATTCTTACCTCACCATCCTCTCTTAGTTCCATATACCATCAATTTTCATCTCCATATGTCTTTCATCTTGTCCTTTCCTCCATTCCTATGGCCAGAATATTAGTTGAGAGCCTCGTCATTTCTCAACCTCTCTATTATGATAGCATATCAATGCCTTTCCCTGTCTCTAGTCTGTCCTCTTTCTGATCCATCCTCCACACAACTGCCAAATTTAAGTTCCTAAAATGCAGGTCTAATCATGTCATATACCTGTTCATTAAGCATCAGTAGCTACACATTGACACTAGGACAAAAAAATTCTTCTCTTTATTATTTAAATTCTTTCACAGTCTGGTTCTAATATTTCTTTTCTGACTGATTTTACAATATTCCCTCACATACTCTTTGATCCAGCAAATGTGGTCTTATTGTTTCTCATGCATGGTATTCCATCTTCTCCCTATGTTTTTCACTTTTGTTCCCCATGCCTGGAACAGACTCCTTCACTTCTATTTTATCGGATCCCTACATCCTTTTACAATTTTGCTTAGGGACCATCTGGGCTAGAACTGATGTTATTGACAACTAAGTAAAGCCAATCTCACCTAGCCCACTATACCAATACAACCTCAGACCAGATGATGCTTCACAGCCTATCTACTTGGTCCATGAGGTCCATTTTACAATCTGACTTCTGTTTTTCCCTCCTTCCACCATTAAAGTCTTCTGCTCTGGGCATCATAGTCAAATTAACATAAACATTTATTCTGAAAGTCATGCCAATCAACTGACTTATGGATAAACACAACATCCCTGTGACTTCACAGACAAAAACTCCCTTTCCTGGCTCTTGCTCCTCTATGTCTGTTATTCAAATGTAAGCACCTTGAAGGTGCAGACTGGCTTGCTTTCACATTTATATAACTGGCTCTTTGCAAACTCTCCAGAAAATAGCAGGAATTTAATAAATGCTTTTTCTTTCACATGCTTTAGTCATTATTTTGCCTCTAAATCATCATTGGTCATACTCCATGGCCTGTTTTTGCTTCTTCTGAGATTGCTATGTTTCATGATTTGCAGTAATATGTCATCATCAGAAGAATATTGGTGTTAAAGAGATGGGCTTCTATAGTTTTGAAAGTAGCTGAAAACCCTATGTGATCTCCAGTGTCTGTGATATTGCCACCAAAGGGAGACAGGTCCTCAATCACTATCCCAAAACTAGTTTCCTAGAGTCCACAGAAATTTTCAAGCAAAGAAAGCCAAGCTAATAAGTCACTAAGAATATTTTTTAAGAAATCAAAGCTTTCTTGGACATTGAGGTGGACTTTTACCCCTTTTTAAAAAGCCTTCAGGCTGTGAATTTACCTAAGCATTCTGGAAAGCGCCTTTGAACTCTGCCAAGAAGACGTCACAGATTTTAATGCTACTAGACTCAGAGTGCCCACTACCAGACATTTATTCCAGTGAAGTCAACAATAAAAAGAACAGTCCAATATACATCAAAATATTTACAGCTGTACTTTCTGCAATAGCAAAGAATTGGAAATGGAGTAGATGCCCATCCACTGCAGAATGGCTAAACAAATCATACATACATACATATATATGTATATATACATATATAATTTCATGATAAGAAATGATGAATATGAAGAGCATAGAGAAGCATGGGAACACTTCGATGAACTGAAAAAAATGAAATAAGTGGAACAAGAAAATTGCTATACACAGTAACAACAGTGTAAATGAAAAGAACCAAAAAAATACAAACTGAACACTTTGTTATTATTAAACTTAGCCCTAAAGCAGAGAGAAATTTTACTAATTTTTTTTTCCATCTAAGTTGATGGATCCCCTGAAATTTATCCACAGGATGCTTAGCTTCCAAGTTAAGAAGCCCTGCTTGGAAAATAGCTTACCCTAAAGGCAATCAGCGCTCAAGGCAATCAGCACCTCTTCTGCCTCTAGCTTGTTCAGTCAAGTCCTTTAAGGTCAAAAACATACTTATTCACCCATCCTGCTGTTGTCTCAGATGAAGTAAGGGCATTAACAAAAAAAAATGGCAAGCAGAATTTAAAATGGATTTGGATATAGCATTTATCAAATCACTGTGCATCTGATGAGTTTCTCAAGAAGAGATTGGTTCCATAAAATCAAATTATGTGTATTCTTAGAATTTGCTTGTTTATACTATCTCAATTTTATAGATTATAAGTGTGTTTCCTGATAATTCCTTGTTGTCCTCTGTCTGTTGGGGAGTTTTATAGATATCATTGACCAACTGACTGATTGAGTGGATTGTGGAGGGTGAGAAAAGGGAAGGAAAAATAATAATAAGGTCCAAATTTGGTCAAGGTAGATGGAGTTTCTATAGAAATGTACCTACAACATAGTTGAAAGAACATTGAACTGGTATTAAGAACACCTAGGTTGGAGTTCTAACTCTGATCCTTTCTAGCTCTGTCAACTGAAGCAAGATACATAACCTCTAGAGTTTTTTCATCAATAACATCAATTACATTACACAATTCACAGTTTTGTGAGGATCAAATGAGGTACTATATAAAAAGTGTTCTGAAGCAAAAAAAAAAAGAATCTTATAGGAAGGAAAAATATTTGAGGAGAGAAACCATACAATTAATGTATTTCTTAAGTAATATTCATATAGACTTAAAATTAATCTTGGTAAGAATTTTAAAAATTAATCTTGGCAAGAAAAAAATCTTAGTTTTACTCAAAGTAATACAAAAGGCTTAGTAATGTGTAGACATACTATGTGCATTTCTGTAACATATTTGACACCTACGTATGATGCTCACTCCTCTGTATCTTCCCTTCCTTGTGTGTCTCCAAAATTTTCCAGAAAATTTAGAGTAATCAGTTATTCGTCATCTACTCAAAGCCATTACTCATGAGCCTTATCAATGTGCTCACATTTAGTTACCAGTAAAAGTAAAATAGCTGAGTAAGAAAAGAGCAAAAGAACATTGCCTCCACAAACCTTGGACACTTTGCCACAAATTCATACATTCATCAGTTGGCCAAGTAGAACTACATTGGGATCACAAGTTGGTGCACACATGTAGCTAAGACACTGGCAAAGAAGGCTACATACGATGGGAATATGATTACCCACTGGTGGAGGGGCAATTGATGCCTCAAATCCCCAGGACTGCTGATGTCTTCAGATATTATTGGCCATTGTTGTACCAGTTGATTGATCGACTGATTGACTGCTGGACCTTGTTCTTTTTCCCCACCAAATCTACTCTACCATGGGCATGGTGTTTCTGCTCTTTTCTGCTAGAGACTAGTTAGCATTTTTACTGGGAAAACAAAACAAAATAAATTATCTATTTTCTCTGCATAAGAAGAAGTTCTCTTAGCTCCTAGAAGCTTAGTCTATAGTGGCTTAATACTTTTGAAACACAAATCAGCCATCCAGGTAATAGAACCCACAGATGATCTTTGGGCCTGTACTTGCCTCTAATAGCAAGATCCATCTCCCTGTATCAAGTCTCTATCTAACTCAGGTTTTGAACTCAGATTTAATTGACTTAAGAGGATCCTGAACACTTAAAATGCATTTCAAAAGGTTTTGGCAAAATAGAAAATAAAAGACAGAAAGAAGCTAGGAGGAAGCTGAACTATGAAGGCCACTTCTCAATCCCAAATCCTCTTTGGATTGGCAAGCAAGTAAACCTAAGTGATAACAAAGCTAAACATGGATAATAATGCCATTATGCTAACCTACCCTGGTAATATTCTTAGATACACACACACATACATGTGTACTTATGTATATATGTATATACAAATATACATATACATGTGAGTATATACAAATATACATACATGCTCATGCGCACGCACACACACACACACGTATGGCTCTAAAGACAAAATATGAGTATTTTCCTCCAACTATTCCACATATAAATAGAATTTATATAAATTATATATAATATACAAATATAAAACAAATTGTATTCAATAACTTAATGTGTTAGAGAATAAATATATAAAATTGTATATGTGTTCATATATATATTTATGCATATATGTATATAAATGACAAAAGTAGGAATATGAATTCAGAATAGGTTAGGGAAATCAGAATTTAAAATGGATGTATGTATATAGCATTTATAAAATCATTGTTAATCTGATAAGCATTTCAGAAAAGGTTTTATATACATGCCAACACATATACACATATACACACATACATACATGAAATACCACAAACATCCTGGGCTTTCAGCAGCCTTGCTGAGAGGATATAACAACAACAATTCGGCTAGCGACAGCTGTTAGAGTGTAAGACTCAACAAGACCAGCAACAAGAGCTTCTAGCATGGGTTCTTTTTATCTGCTTTTCTAAGGAAAGCATAATTAAGCATGCATATATCGTTCACTTAGTTCAGGGGGAAAAACCAGCACCCTGAACTCCAGAGGAAATACAAATAGAAATTACAAACAGAAACAGAAAATATCAATAGGTCAAATAACAACATTCAATAGACAGGCTTTGTCTAATCAAGACACCACATACATGGTTACCAAAAAGAGAAGCAATGGGTCTGGGTCTGGGTCTGGGTTACCAAAAGCAGGGGAAGGGGGGACAGTTACAATGGCTTGCCCAGAGTCTCAACACTCCCAGTGAGTGAGAACCCCACCCCCCAAAAAAAACCCTAAGCTCTGAGTTTATATTCCCTGTTCAGGGTCAAAGGGCATCACAACATGTGACTCAAACCCAAGTAAACTAGGCTTTCCTTTGAGGTAAGCAGGTCATCAGAGACTCCCCATTTAATCAAAGAAACAAAGGCCAGACTCAAAGACACATGATTATCTAAGTGTTTCAAAAGAGAAAACAGCAAAAAGGTCCCACCTTAATTACCAATACAGAGGATTATGTTGGGGAAAGTTATGCCAGCTCTATGGTCCCCAAGTTCATTTATAGCCCCTCTTTTAAATTGTAGGATTTCAATTATGGGCAATATCATCCTCCCAGTTACCAAAGTACACACTCTCAAGGTCATTCTCACCCCATCAGTCAATCTCACCTACATATACTTATGATGTTGTTGTTGTTGAATTATTTCAGTGGTGTCTGACTCTTTGTGACTCCATTTAGGGTTTTCTTGGCAGAGATACTGGAATAGTTTTCCATTTCCTTCTCCAACTCATTTTACAGATGAGGAAACTGAGGCAAAAGGGTTAAGTGACTTTTCTAGGCTCACACAGCTAAGAAGTATCTGCGGCTTGATTTGAACTTAGAAAGATGAATCTTCCAGACTCCAAGCCCAGTTCTCTATCCACTGTACCACCCAAATGCCCCTATATACATATGTGAACCTGTATGAACTGGTAAAAAATGAAGTAAGCAAAATCAGGAAAATGCTATAGAAAATGACAATAATGAATATAGAGAGGACAAGAAGAAACGTAAATTAAAACAGTATCCTTTGGCATTAAATGATCAAATTTAGTTTTTTTTATATAAATAGTATTTTATTTTTTCCATTACACATGAAGATAATTTTTTACATTCATTTTCATAAGATTTTTGAGTTCCAATTTTTTCTCCCTCTCTTCCTCCCCTCTGCAAGCAATCTGATATAGGTTATTCATGTACAATCATGCAAAACACATTTCCACATTAATCATGTTGTGAAAGAAGCAACAGAAAAGGAAAAAAAATGCAAAAAAACCCCAAAGAAAGTAAAAATAGTATGCTTTGATCTGCATTCAGATTCCATTAATTCTTTCCCTGGCTGTGGATAGCATTTTCCATCACAAGTGTTTTGGAATTGTCTTGGATCATTGTATGGCCGAAAAGAGCTAAGTCTATCATAAATGATCATTACACAATGCTGCTGTTATTGTGTACAGTATTCCCTTGGTTCTGCTCATTTCAATCAGCATCAGTTCATGTAAGTCTTTCCAGGTTTTTCTGAAATCCACCTGCTCATCATTTCTTGTAGCACAATAGGATTCCATTACATTCATATACTACAATTTGTTCAGCCAATCCCCACCCGATGGGCATCCCTTCTTCTTCCAGTTCTTTGCCACCACAAAAAGAGCTAGAAGAACAAAAAACCAAGAATATCAAGGGAATTGATGAAAAAAATGTAAAGGAAGGTTGCCTAGATGTACAAGATCTGAAACTACATTATAAAACAGCAATCATCAAAACTATTTGGTACTGGCTAAGAATTAGAGTGGTAGATCAGTGGAATAGATTAGGTACACAAGACACAGTAGTAAATGACTATAGTAATCTACTGTTTGATAATCCTGAAGACTTTAGCTTGTGGAATAAGAAGTTACTATATGACAAAACTTCTAGGAAAACTAGAAAATAGTATGGCAGAGACTAGGTATAGATCAACATCTCACATCATATACCAAGATTAGGCCAAAATAGGTACATGATTTAGTTATAAAGGGTGATACCATAAGCAAATTAAGAAAGCAGAGAATAGTCTACCTGTTAGTTCTGTGAAGAAGGAGAGAATTTATGACCAAACAAGAGAAATGAAATGAAAATGGAAAATTTGGATTACATTAAATTGAAAAGCTTTTACACAAACAAAACTAATGCAACCAAGATTAGAAGGACAGCAGAAAGCTGGGCAACAATTTTTACAGCAAATATCTCTGATAAAGGCCTCATTTCTAAAATGTAGACAGAACTGAATCAAATTTATGAGAACACTCATTCTCCAATTGATAAATGGTCAAAGGATATGAACAGGCAGTTTTGAGATGAAGAAATCAAAGCTATCTATAGCTATACAAAAAATGCTATAAATCACTATTGATTAGAGAAATGCAAATTAAAACAACCCTGGGGTACCACCTCACACTTATCAGATTGGCTAATATGACAGAAAGGGGAAATGATAGATGTTGGAGAAGATGTGGGAAAATTGAGACACTAATGCGTTGTTGGTAGAGTTGTAAATCCATCCAACTATTAGGGAGAGCAATTTGGAACTATGCCCAAAGGGCAATCAAACTATACATACCCTTTGATCTAGCAATATTACTACTAGGTCTGTATCCCAAAGAAAAAATAAAAAAGGGAAAAGAACCTAAATGTACTAGAACAGATGTGAGTACTTACCTCCCACTATTCCATGCAAAAATTAGAGAAGAAGAATGGTAAATTGGAAAAATCACTGGCTCTAGAATCAGGGAACTTGGGTTCAAATCCCACCTCTAAAATATGTCCCTGTGTGTCTCTGGGCAATTTACTTTTCTCTGAGTTTCTAAAATGAGATGGCTGGACTTGGTGGCCTCTAAGACTCCGTCTGGTGCTAAAGCTATCATCCTTTAGAACATTTTGGAAAATGACAGATACAGTCAAAGCTTTGGTTTATCTAAATGGTATTTTCCCATTATTTCCATTCTTTGTAATAAGGGATGAGAACTTCTTTAAAAGGGTATATTGGAAAATAAAGATGATACAAAGACAAAAAATGACAATGAAGATTCAAAAAGGGGTATAAAAGATGTATTTGGATAGAGAAAAAGAATCCTAGTAAAGAGTTTCATTAAATACAATTTTGACTTCAAAAGAACAGAATAACCACAAATTTCAATAAGCCAAGAGAAACTCATCTTCCCCCTTCTCCATTCATTTCAGAAGAACACCTGAAAACTCTAAAACAAGTGTTAGTAACCTGTTTTGTATGATGCAGCTTTTTTGAAGTCTAATGAAGCCTATGGACCTTTTCTCAAAAAAATTTAATGAATAAAACAAAATACTTAGGAAAACAAAACAAACAAATTTTATTGAAATAAAGATCTTTTTTTCCATTCAAGTTGATGGTTCCCCTGAAATTTGACAAACGAAATCCATAGAACCCTTACTGCTCAAGTTGAGAAGCCCTGCTTGAAAAATGGAATACCCTTTAACTCAAGGCCAATAGAACGTCCTCTGTTTCTAGCTTGTTATGCAAAGCCCTTTGGGACCAGAAACATACTCACTCATCCTGGTTTTGACTTAGATGAAGTAAGGGCATTAACTTAAAAAGGCAAGCAGAATTTAAACCTTTTTTTTGTATAAAGGGTAGCAGTAGTATTTATCAAATCATTGTTGATTTGATAAGCATTTCTCAAGGAGAGAGTGTTCCTGTTTGTAAAATAATATTATTTGTATTCTAGACTTCACTTGTTTACATTAACCCAATGTTATAGATGGCAAATTCTTTTCTTTATAATTGCTGATTGTGCTCTGCATAGAATGAGAATTTTGTAGATGTTATCTGCCATCTGACTTATTGAGTGATTTGTGGAGGGTGGAGGAAGATGGGGAAAAGTAAAAGTAAGGTCAAAGTATGGTCTAGATAGCCTGAGTTTCTGTAGAACTATGTAACGGGACGAGTTATAGCCGACCCCAAAACATCGTTGGACCTCCGCGCCCAGAACCAGCTGAGATAACCTCAGGGCTCTGAGGTATGGGAGGAACAAGATGGAGTTTGGAGGAAGGGTCTTGCCCTTGTTGGCAACGTGGTGCAGGGTTCTTTTCCGGGTTTACCTGTGCACAGGTGAATCATGGGGAGAGCGTGGGAAAGAAAGGGGAGGAGAATAGGAGGAGAATAGGAGAAGAATAGGTGGAGAGTAGGTGGACCAAGGCAGTCCTAGTACTACGTAATAAAGGCTATAAAAATCTGTTCACTGACTTAATTAAACGGAGCTGCTTACCACCTTGGCTTCTGGCCTCATTCATTGCCCGCGAGATCAGGCCTTTGCTGGACAAAGGCCTGGGAGTATGGGGTAAGAGAGTTCCCCAACAGAACTACATCCACAATCCAGTATGGTTAAAAGAACATTCGGAAGACGTAGGTTTGAGGCTTAACTCTGACTCTTTCTACCTGCCTGACTTGAGACAAGTCACTGAAACTCTCTGAGTTTTTCCATTGATAAAGTAAGAATGATCATACTTTCATTAATCATCTTATCAACTTTTTGTAAGGCTCAAATCAGGTAATATATTTTTTAAAATGTTTTGCAGCACTAAAACTTAGAAAAATAGAAGATATTTAGAGAAAGAAGGTATAAATAGATGTATTGTTTATAGAATTTTCATATATCATCCCAAAGTAATATAATATGCTTAAGAGAGTCTAGACATTCTATTTCTTTTCCTCTAATACATTTGCCACCAGGGTACGTTCCCCACCATATATTCGGCATCTATTCATGGGCGTCTTGGATCTCAATCTGAGAAGCATGGCTCTAAAATAAAATATCCTTTAAAAACTTGGGGCAAATTTCACCTTTAAGGTCTCTTGCACAGCTTCATTGTTATGTCCAAGCCCTTGTGACCAAAAGCACGGTTAGTTATTCATTCATCCTCCTGTTGACTCAGTTAGCTGAGGTAAAGGCATTCATCAAAAAATGGTGAGCAGAATTGAAAATGGATTTATTTATAAAAAGTACCCTACCATTCATCAAATCACTTCTGATCCAATAAACATTTCTCCAGAAGAGAGTGTTTCTCCTTCCAAAATATTGTTTGTTTTTCATAGTTTGCTTATTTGTACTAGCTCAGTCTTATAGATGGTGAATCTTTTTCTTTATAATTGCTGAGTGTGATCTGCATACAATGGGAATTGTGTAGATGTTGACCACCTGACTGATTGAGTGGTTTGTGAAGGATGGAAGAAGAAAGAGTAAATCAAAATTAATGTCAAAATATGGTTAAGCTAGCCTGACTTTCTATGGAATTGTGTCTACAGCCCAGCGTTGTTGAAAGAACATCAAAATGGTATTCAGTAGATTTAGGTTTGAGGCCTGATTCTGACCCTTTCTAGCTGGAGCAAGCCACTTAAGCTCTCTGAGTTTTTCCATTGATCAAGTGGGAGTTATCACATTCACATTACTATCTCATAATATTTTTGTGAGGCTCAAATCAGGTAATATATTAAAAATATTATTTTACAGCACTAAGGCTAAGAAAAAGTGAAAGATTTTTGGAGAGAGAAAACACAAAATTCACTTCTTACAGAATTTTCATACATAACTTTAAAAAAACAATAATCTTGACAAGGTAGTGCCCCAAATAATACAAAGTGTTAAGCAACATGTAGACATACTACTCATTTTCCTCTAATATATTTGGCACCCACTTTTAACTGAGGGCAGATTACACATGTAAGGTCTCTCACACAACTTCATTTTTATGTCAAAGTCTTTGTGACCAAAAGCACAGTTATTCACTCATCTTCCTGCTGACTCAGCTGAAGTAAAGGCATTAACCAAATACGTTAAGCAGAATTTAAAATAGATTTATTTATAAAAGCAACCCAATCATTCATCAAATTGATGTTAATCCCATAAGCATTCCTCAAAAAGAGTGTTCCTATTTGCAAAATATTATTTGTATTTTATAATTTGCTTACTTATTATGCTAGCCTAATCCTATAGATGGTAAATGCTTTTCTTGATAATTGCAGATTGTGTTTTGCATATCCTGGGAATTTTATAGATGTTGTTGACTGAGAGGTCTGTGGAGGGTGGAAGAAGAGAGGGAGAAGCAAAAGTAAGGTCAAAATATAGTCAAGATAGCCTAAATTTCTGTAGAACTGTATCTACACAACCCAGTGTAGTTGAAAGAACATTAAACTGGTATTCAGAAGACCTAGGTTTGAGGCCTGACTCTGACCCTTTCTCACTGTGTGACCTGGAGCAAGTCACTTAAGAGTTTTTCCATCAATAGTGGGTATGATCACATTCATACTATCTCATAAGATATTTGTGAGGATGAAATCAGGTAATATATTTTTAAAAGTGTTTTACAGCACTAAAACAGGAAAATGGATGGTGTTTGGAGAAAGACACTATAAAATCCTTGTCTTTCTTAGGGAATTTTCATATATAATTTAAAAAATAATTAATATTGACAAGTAATATAAAGTACTTAGCAATATGTAGACATACTACTTACTTTCCTGTAACACATCAGTCCTGGGAACATCCACCCATCAATGTATGCCTTCCCACGTGTTCACCAAAAAGTTACCATGAAATTTAAAGTACTCTGTGGTCCGTCTTCACTCAAAACCATCTCTCATGAGTCTTACAAGTATGCTCATGTTGACTTGCCAGCCAGAGGACATAATTAATAAAGACAAAAGGGGTTTAATAAAATAGCTTAGTAAGAAATGTCATAAAAGAACAATTTCTCCCCAAACCTGGGACACTTTCTCATAAATGTATACATGCCATTCAGAGAAGTAGACCTATATTGGGATCACAGAATATGTACATAAATGTATCCAAGGCAGAATTATGTAGGGGCACACATGTTGGATACATATTTGTCTAGGACACGCTGGTAGATGGACAATTCATGCCTCAGATGAACCAAGACTACCTATGTCTTCAGATAATAATGGCCATTGTTGGGCCTGATGGCCTTTGTTCTCTCTCCCTACCAAGTACCACATTGCCACTACTCTAGGATGTTCATGGTATTTTTTTTCTCTTCCCTGCTAGGTGTAAAGGCAACCACATGGGCACACCCAGGGTGGCTGCTAGTGCAGGCTCTTAGATCTGCTTTATTAAGGAAAGCAACTTAAAAGGAGTCAATGATCTTCTTTAATTACACAGAAAAAATACAAAGAGAAATAAGGACCAACAGACAGGGCTCTTCTGCCTGAATCAAAGTTTTACATCAACCATTGAATCGAGAGAGCCTTTAACCTCTGAGGAGTCAGGGAGCTCTGAGCACACGACCACTTAGAGTCTTGACCAGGGAATCACAACATCTTTCTCATAAGTGAGCAATCAAAGCAAAAGCTCAGCTTTCACAATATGTACTCTTTCAGCTAATAGGCTCAGAGCCAGAAGGCATCACAACCAGACTAATTGCCCAATTAGCTTATTAACAAAAAGCGTACAAGCTTTCCTACAAGGAAGCAAGCAAGCTTCCCTTAACGGACTCTGCATGAGGCCTATTAATGGGCAGGAAAGATCTTATACTCCCCTATTAACATTACACTAGGTAGCAGGCTTCATTTCTGCTAATTTCCTACCTCATTCTGGTGCCACCAATAGAATTTCATCAGGACTCCTCCTAAGAGGGGTAAACTCTGATCTTTCCCTTTTTGCTTAGTGCCCAGAGGTTAATCTTCAGCCTTTTTCAAGAAGGGTAGCACCCCTTAGTTCATTTAAGGACAAACATACTGATTCTAAACTTCAAAATGTGGTCCATTTCCTTATAAATTTTCTTTCACCAGGTTCAAAGTCAATTTGATGTGTATACTGTGGAATATTATCAGAAATTACCAGAACTCAAAAAAAACCCTTTCTCTAGTTAGCTCAGCAACTAACCCAAAATAACTAGAAATATTTTTTCTCATGGCTTACTATCTCCTCTCAATTTCAAATGATAAAGTTATAGTAGGATTAGATAAAAATCACTCTTAATGCCCTTGTAATTTATTAGAAACATAAAATAATGGATGATTGAAATTAAATATTTGAGCAAAGCTTAGAAGCTCTGGTGTGGCTTGTATCCAGAGTCATCTCTGACCTCCAAGAAGGCAGAGAAAATAGGGGCTACTGACTGGACTTCACAAACTGTCAAAGCTGCTGTTTTATTGTGGTCTCAGCTTCAGCCCACTCCTCCATTACACATTAATATTCTTCTTTCTTAGTCTCTGGATCATAGGTTCATCTACCTGTATCTTGCTGCCACCTCTGCCTCTTCACTGGTTCCTAAAAACTTGGGAGATAATCCTTTATTCAATGAAACTGGAATCTCAAGACAAACTGAGCTCTTCTAAACAAACTGATGTATTGTCAGAATGAATGTTAATGGTATAAAATCAGTGATCATCTTTCTAAGACAGGGAAATACTCCAACATCTCTGTGATTCCAATAGCAGGACCAAGAAAATAAAGGTCCACTTTTTCTCCATTAGAAATTATGTCACCTCCCAGAAGTCTAGCCAACAGTGGCCAAATACTTTTGGAATGCAAACCAGCCATCCAGACAATTGGAATCCACAGATCTTTAGTCAGTCTTTTTGACTCTACTTCCTCGGAAAAGCAGGATCTATCTCCCTATATCAAGCTTCCGTCTAAGTCAGGGTTAAAAAGTGTTTGGAACCTTTATTTCATTGCATAGGAGAACTCTAAACTCTCAAAACCTGTTTCAGGGAAATGTGACAAAATATAAACTATAACACAGAAATTAGGAAGAAGGTGAACTATGAAGGCCACTTCTCTCACCAAATCCTTTTTGGATTGGCAAGCAAGAACAAAGCTAAACAAAGCTTATAAGCTCATTTCTCTAAATTATCCTGGGTCATATACCTATCTTTATCCTAAAACTAGGTAGGTAAAATAGATAAACAGACAGGCAGACAGACAGATAGAGAATGAAGCCTCATGTTTAGAGAGCTCCATGTATGCCAAGGGGCTATCTTCATGTATAGCTCAGAGGAACACAGAATAGACATTTCTAGCCTCGTCTTCCCCCATTCCTTCTCCAAGGGATTCTTTCATTACTTCCAGGAGGGGAAGTAGGAAGTTGGGCCCAAAAGCCACCACTCTGTTCTCCTCAGGAGAGGGCATACCAGCCTAGATATTTATCTGCTCCCTTAAGTATTGTTTGACTAGGGGACATGGTTCCATCTAACTTCTGATCATTTTGTCATTTGGGGTGAGGGGAAGAAGAGGGACCCAAGCTCTATATCCAGTATTTGACCTTTTTCCCATTTAATGCCAGTTTCACTATGAACACACATCAAGAATAGCAAAGAAGTCTATTATCCAAATTGTAGCAAAACAGAAATCAGAGAAGGTATACACATCAGAATATATTTCAGACAATATGGGGCAAAAGAGCTCTCTCACTGAAAGCAAGATAACTCAGCTAAGCCAAGAGAGAGTGTCCTAGATCTCACCCAAGGGAAAACTCTCTTAAGCCTCTAGAGTAGCAAGCTGGGAATAAAGACATAATGGAGGCTGCCAGCTCTTTTCATGTCTTCCCAGTCTTTTCCTTTAGCAACCTGAAATAGAGTTGGCCCCTTCCATCATCTCTCTTGAACTTTAGAAGTTGATTCTATGCTACACTTGAAGAAGACTCTCACTTGGAGAATCCCAAAAGGGGATTCCCTCTGGAAGAGTCCCCAAAGGGAAGACTTGTTAAAACTGAAGCTTTCATTTCTCATCAACTTACACAGGGAGGAGCATTCATCTTCATCAATAAGGAGTCACATACCAATGGGCTTTAGAACATTAGAGACAGATAGATAAATAGTTAGATAGATAGATAGATAGATAGATAGATAGATAGATAGATAGATAGATAGATAGATAGATGGATGGATGGATAGACAGATAGACAGATAAACTCTGAGCTTTCAGTAGCTCTTTCATCTTATCCCTTTCTTCATTGATATGGTCCCACCCCAGTTAAGCTTCTCCTCACTTCTCAACTTTTCTATTATGATAGCATCCTAATTCATCTCTCTGTTCCATCCTCCATAGTGTTACCAGATTGATAGTCCTCAAATGCAGATCTTACAGTGTTATTCTCTTCTTTAAGAACCTTCAGTAGCTACCCAATGATGCTAGGACTAAATAGAAACTTTTCTCTTTAACATTTAAATTCTTTCACAGTCTGGCTCTAATATTTCTTTGTGACTTATTTCACAATATTCCTTCACATATTCTTTGATTCACCCAAAAGGCCTACTTATTGTTCCCCATGCATGATATTCCATCTTTTCTCTCTCTAACTTTTCCTTCTGTCCCCCATGGCTGGAATGATTCTTCCTTCACTTCTATCTTGTAGGATCTCTAGATCCTTTCATGACTTTGCTTAGGTACTATTTCCTACATGAAGGCTTTTCTGTTCCCCTACACTGTTAGCACTGCCTCCCAATCATCCTAGCCCATAAATTACTATTAGAATTTACTTTGTATGTATTGTATTAGTATTTTTCTGGGCACATATTATTTTTTCCTAATAGAATGCAAGTTCCTTGATGGCAGGAAATGTTTCTTTTTTGTCTTTATCTCTGGTCATTAGCATTATGACTTACCCACAAAAGATGCTGATTAAGTGCTTATTTAATTGAATTAAATTTAACTTAATGATCATTATGTCTCTTTGAGATTATATGTGTCTTAATTTGAATTCCTCTAAGTGGTTGGTACTGCCTGTACATTATACCCAACATAATTTTCAAAGCAGAATTTTTAAATGGTCACAGAAAAATAATTTAAATCAAATTTCAACCATTTTAATGCCTGTTTGTACTACTTTGCCAATTTTGTGGATCTGTGATCTCATCACTATGAGTAGTCCTCCATTGGAGGTATTAATAACAATCTCTCCACACCTTCTCTTAATGTCCAGTTCTTAGCCTTGTCATTCCCTGAATTGGAAACAGTAAAAATTGAGGACCCACCTAAAATTCTGAATGCCTTCCTTTGGTTCCTTAAATAATTTGTAGATAACGCTGTAGTACGTGAACTGTCCTTATGCTTTCCCTCATCCTTTCCACATCACTAGTCCATATTCTGTCACACATGCCTACAGTCTTAGGAATTCCATTTTCAAATTCTCATTCTGGACTAGAACTGCTTTTATTGGCAACTGAGTCCAAACTGATGTAACTTGCTATAACCATTGAACCCCAGACCAGATTAAGCTTCATATCCAATCCACCTGCTCCATCCTTCCTTTCCTCCCATTCCTCATTACCACCTTCTGCTCTGGTGATCACATTAATATTACCATTTCTTCTGAAAGATCATGTCAATTGACTAACTTATGGATAAAAGGCTTCCTGTGACTCCCCAGACAAAAACTCCCTTCCCTAGTCATCAGCCTTCTGTATCTGTTGACTCCTTTAACTAAAAGGTAAGCTCCTTTAGGGCAAAGATGTCTCACTTTTGCATTTACATTACTAGCACTCAGCTTACAGCTTAGCACTTAAGAAGGGCTCGATAAATGCTTGCTTCCTTTCATTCATATATTCATGTTCTGGTCATAAATATCTTTTAGGCTTTCTTGTGCCTCTAGGTCATTATTCATTGTTCATACTCCATAGATTGTTTCTATTCATGTATTCACTGCCCTTGGAATCACCTGCAATTTTGCTTCTTCTCAGATTGTGATGTTCAGTGGTTTGCAGCAATACAGTATCACCGAGAGAATATTGGTGGTAAAGACGTTGGCTTTTATAGCGGCAAAAACAGGTTAGCATCATTGAGAATATTTTGTGATTTTCTAATCTGTGATCTTGCCACCTAATGGAGACAAGTTCTCAATCTATACCCCAAAACTGCCTAGAACCTAGAGAAGCTTTCAAAGCAAAGAAAGTCTTGCAAATAAGCCACTTAGAATTTTTTAAGATGAAATCAAAGCTATTTCAGGCACTAAAGTGGACTTTTGTTCCTTTTCAAAGCCTCCTGACTGCAAATTGATCTAACCATTCCAGAAAACATTTTTGAATAAGGCCGAGAAAATATCTGAGAATTCAATGCTCTTGGACCCTGAGTACCCTCTACCAGGCATCTATACCAATGACTCCAGTAATAAAAAAATTGCCTAATATATATATAATATTTATAGCACCATTTTTGTACTTACAAAGAACTAGAAACAAAATAGATGGTCATTCATTGATTAGAGAATAGTTAAAAAAAACTGTGGGCAGCTAGGTGATGCAATGAATAGAGTGCTGGGCCTGGAGTCAGAAAGATCTGAGTTCAAATCTGGCCTCAGAACTAGTTGTGTAATACTGGGCAAGTCATTTAACCCTGTTGGCCTCAGTTTCCTCATTTGTAAAATGAGCGGAAGAAAAAAAATGTCAAATCATTCCATTATCTTTGCCAATAAAACTTTGAATGGGGTCATGAAGAATTGGACACAATGGAAGCAATTAAAAAACAAAAAAGCAAACTCTGCTAAATGTATTTAGTAAAATATTATTGCATGATAAGAAATGATGAATGTGAAGTTTACAGTGAAATATAAAAAGGTGTAAATGAAGCAAAATAAAATTAAGTCAAAAGAACCAGGAAAATGCTATACACAGTGAAAACAACAATGTAAATGATAAGAACAAGAAAAACCACAAAAATCAAAACCCAATACTTTGCTGTAATAGTGATCAAGCTCAGGTCTGTAGAAGTAATATGAGAATTTACCTTCCTTTTTTCTGTGTAGAAATTGAGGAGAAAAACTGATAAGGTAGATAAAAGGACTGGCTCTAGAGTCAGGGGACTGGGTTCAAATCCCACCTCTGACACTTAATACCTATGTGACCTTGGGCAAGTCACTTCACTCTTACAGACCTCATTTTCTTCACTTTTAAAATGAGAGGAAAGACTGAGGCCCTTCACAGCTAAACCTGTGACTTTTTTGAAGACTGTAATGTCAGCAGAGCCAAGATGGCAGAGAGAACACAGGAAGTTGCCTGAGTTCTCACATTTCCCTCAGAAAAAATGTTAAAACAAGTCTCTAAATGGATTGTGGAGTGACGGAACCAATAAAAGATGGAGTGAAACAATTTTCCAGCTTAAGATAACTTAGAAGGACTTCAGGAAAGGTCTGTCTTACCTAGGTAAAAGGGGAGCACAGCCCAGTGCAAATGGTATCTGGGCAAACCACCAGGAGGCTCTTAGCCACAGCACAGCTCAGCACCTGAGGACCCTTAATCATGGCTCAGCAGGCTAGTGACACAGCAGGCCATCTGTGAGGCCTTCAGCCCTAGTGCAGAAGGCAAATTGCCAGCCCCAGAACCCCAGCACAAAAGGCATAACTAGGCCAGGCCACCCTAGCACAGTGGCCAAACTGCCAGTACCTGAGGCCCCAGGGCAGAAAGCCACAGACCAGAACCCTAGTCCCCAGCACAAGAAGCTTAGGATAATGTCCCATGTGCCCCAGAAGTAGAGTTCAATTTTTAAAAAACAAACCAAAAACTAAAAAGAACCCTGCATAGTAAGCTACTATGGCAATAGGGAAGATCAAAACACAAACTCAGAAGAAGACAACAATGTCAAAATGCCTACATGTAAACCATCAAAGAGGAATATTAATTGATCTTATGCCTAAAAAGTCCTCTTGGAAGAGCTCAAAAAGGATTTTAACAATCAGGTAAGAGAGGTAGAAGAAAAACTGGGAAAAGAAATGAGAGTTATGCAGAATTGTGAAAAAAAGAGTCAACTGCTCAGAAAATAAAGCAAAAAACTGACTGAAGAAAACAATTCATTAAAAACAGAATTGGTTGTCTTGGAATATGATATTCCAGAGGTCAAAGGAGCTAGGATTAAAACCAAAAATCACCTACCCAGCAAAACTGAGTATAATACTTCAGGGGAAAAAATGGATATTCAATGAAATAGAGACTTTCAAGTATTCTTGATGAAAAGACAACAGCTGAGTAGAATATTTGACTTTCAAATAAAAGTATCAAGAGAATCATGAAAAGGCAAACAGGAAGGACAAATCATAAGGGATTTATTAAAGTTAAACTGTTTACATTCCTACATGGGAAGATGATATCTGTAACTCACGAGACCTTCCTCAGTATTAGGGTAGTTGAAGGGAATACATATATACGTATTCACATACACACACACACACACACATACACACATATATATATATATATACACACATTATACATATATATGTATAATGTGTGTATATATGGTTATGTATATATGTATATGTATGTATATCTGTATATGTATATATGCATGTATATCTGTATATGTGTATGTATACATATAAACACATAGATACATGTATATATGTATGTGTGTGTGTGTCTGTATAGACAGAGGGCACAGGGTGAGCTGAACATAAAGGGATAATATTTTAAAAAGAAAATTAAGGGGTGAAAGAGGAATATATTGGGAGAAGGAGAAAAGGAGAGATAAAATAGGGTAAATTATCTCACATAAAAGAGGCAAGAAAAAGCTATTACAATGGAGGGGAAGAGGGGGGAGGTGAGAGGGAATGAACCAACCTTACTCTCATCAGATTTGGCTTAAGGAGGGAATAACATACACACTCAATTGGGTATCTTACCCTACAGGAAAGTAGTGGGAAAGGGGATAAGGGGAGGGGATAACAGAGGGAGGACAGATTAGAGGAGGGAGTACTCAGAAGCAAACACTTTTGAAAAGGGACAGGGTCAAAGGAGAAAATAGAATAAATGGGGGTGGGCTAGAATGGAGGGAAGTATAGTTAGTCTTTCACTATATTTCCCTCCATTCTATTATGAAATTTTTTGCATAACTATACATGTATAACCTATATTGAATTTCTTGCCTTCTCAATGAGGATGGGTGGGGAGGGAAGAAGGGAGAGAATCAGGAACTCCATGTTTTAAAAACAAATGTTAAAAATTGCTTTTGCATACAACTGGGAAATAAGATATATAGGCAAAGAGGTATAGAAATCTATCATGCCCTACAAGAAAGTAAGGGTGAAGGGGGATGGGGGAAGAAGGGAAGGCAGACTGGGGGAAGGGGTAATCAGAATGCATGCCATCTTGGGTTGAGGGGATAGGGAAGAGATGGGGAGAAAATTTGGAACTCAAAATCTTGTGGAAATGAATGTTGAAAACTAAAAATAAATTTTAAAAGAATTAAAAAAACCAAAAAATAGAATATGCCAAATGGGGGCAGAAAATCCACTGAAGAAAACAACTCCTTTAAAAGTAGAATTGGCCAAATGAAAAAGGAATTACAAAAGTTAGCAGGAGAAAATAATTCCTTAAAAGTTAGAATTGAGCAAGTAGACACTATTGACTCTATGAGACATAAAGAATCAATCAAAAAAAAAAATCAAAAGAATGAAAAAACAGAATAAAATGTAAAATACTTCATTGGAAAAAAAACCTACCTAGAAAATAGATCCAGGAGAGACAATTTAAGAATTATTAGACTAGCTGAAAGCCATGATTTTAAAAAGACAGCATTTTTAAAGAAATCATCAAGGAAAATTGTCCTGATATCTTAGAACTGGAGGGCAAAACAGTAATTGAAAGAATACACCAATTACCTCCTGAAAGAGAGCCTAAAATAAAAAGTCCAAGGAGTATTGTAGCCAAATTCCAGAATTATCAGATCAGGGAGAAAATACTTCAAGCAGCCAGAAAGAAACAATTCAAATATCAAGAAACCACAGCCAGAATTACACGGGACTTATCAGCTTCTTCATTAAAGTATTAGAGGGCTTGGAAAATGATATTCTAGAAGGCAAGGGAGCTTGAATTACAACTAAGAATCAACTACTCAGCAAAACTGAGCATAATCTTTTAGAGGAAAAGATGGATATTCAATAGAGGACTTTCAAACTTTCCCAATGAAAAGATCAGAGCTGAACAGAAAATTCAATCTTCAAATACAAAACTCAAGAGAAGCATAAAAAGCTAAAAAGTCAAGAAAAAACCATGTTATTTAATAAGATTAAACTATTTACACCCCTACATGAGAAGATGATACTTGCAACTCTTGAGAACTGTATCTTTGTTAGGGCAGTTAGGAGTATCATAGATATAGAGCGAAGGTATAAGTTGACTTTGAAGTAATGATACAAAAAAAAATTAAGGGTGAAAAAAGATTGTACTGGGTGAGGAGGAAAGAGGGAGACAGAATAGGGTCAATTACATCACATGAAGAGGCACAAAAGACCTATCACAGAAGAGGAAAACAAGAGAGTGTTTGAGCATTGGTTAAACCTTACTCTCACCAGATTTGGCTCAAAGAAGGAATAACATACACACTCAATTGGGTATAGAAATTTATCTTACCTCATAGAGAAGTAGGAAGGAAAAGAAGAAAGAAAATGGAAGGAGGGGCTGATAGAAGGGAGGACAGAAATAGGAGAGGAAGGCAGAAGGAAAGGGACGACTTAATAGGGAGGACAGATTAGGGATGAGGTAGTAGCAGCAAAACACTGATAAAGAGGGACTGGGTAAAAGAAAAGAGAAAAGTATAAAAAAGGGGAAAGATAGGATGCAGGGCAATACAAAGTTAGTGATCATAATTGTAGATGTGAATGGGATGAACTCTCCAATAAAATGGAAGCAGATATCAGAGTCTATTAATAAAACATAATCTTAGAATATGCTGTTTGCAAAAAACATTTGAAGCAAACAGATGCACACAGAGTAAAGGTAAAAACCTGAAGTAGAATATAGTATCCTGCAGTTGAAGTAAAAAAAAAAAAGACGGGGTAGCAATCCTGACCTAGACAAAGCAAAAACAAAAATTGATCTAATTAAAAGACATAAGGAAAAGATGGTGGCTAGAAAGCAGAGACTAGCGTGAGCTCCCTGCCAAGTCCCTCCAAAAGCCTATAAGAAATGGCTCTGAACCAATTCTAGAACTGCAGAACCCCAAAATAGCATAGGGAAGCAGGGCTCTAGCCCAGAACAACCTGGATGCTCTCTGGGTAAGGTCTATCCCACACAG
Organism: Phalanger gymnotis; assembly: GCA_028646595.1. Taxonomy (NCBI): domain Eukaryota; kingdom Metazoa; phylum Chordata; class Mammalia; order Diprotodontia; family Phalangeridae; genus Phalanger; species Phalanger gymnotis. The sequence continues at coordinate 167,392,668 of CM053625.1, read as the reverse complement.
AACTGGGAGTGGAGGGAAGCAGAACTGAGCAGAGCAGAGCCCAGCATGGGCGGCACGGACCAAACAGACCGAGAGCCGGGCAGAGCGTGCCCTAGCGCCCCGAATCAGTGAGCTGCAGCAGTTACCAGCCTTCTCAACCCACAAACATCAAAGACAACAGAGTAGGTTAGTGGGAAAAGTTACTGGGGACTGGGATAGAGTTTGCAGTCCCACCACCATCCAGGGGGCAGCGGAGGTGGGGCAGCTTTAGAACTACAGCTGCAGTTGCTTCCAGCCCCAGGCCCACCTGGTAGGAAGAATTAAGTGGCAGATCAGAACAGGAGTGAAGAGCCTGCTAAAGATCTAAGTCCAGTCAGGGTTGGGGGTTCTTGGGGAAGGAGGAGTGCTGGTGTGGCAGAGCTGGCACATCCCCCCAGGCTTGGAACATAGAACTCTTTAGTCTACAAGCAGTCATACCCCACTGAAAAACTCAAGGGTCAAGTGAGTTGGCTGGGAACATGGCCAGGCAGCGAAAACACACCCAAATTCAGTCTCAGACTCTGGAATCCTTCTTTGGTGACAAAGAAGACCAAAA
>CM053625.1:167375373-167391594 GCA_028646595.1 Phalanger gymnotis | reverse complement strand
CTACCCAGAAAAACTGAATCTCATGCTTCAAGGTAAAATATAGATTTTCAATAAAATAGAGGACTTTCAAGCTTTCTCAGTGAAAAGACCAGAGCTGAATAGAAAATTTGACTTTCAAACACAAGAATCAAGAGAAGCATGAAAAGGTAAACAAGAAAGAGAAATCATAAGGGACTTACTAAAGTTGAACTGTTTTGTTTACATTCCTACATAGAAAGATCATGTATATAACTCATGAGACCTCAGTATTAGGGTAGCTGAAGGGAATACACACACACATACACATACACATATATATAGACAGAGGGCACAGGGTGAGTTGAATATGAAGGGATGATATCTAAAAAAAAATCAAATTAGGGGATGAAAGAGGAATATATTGAGAGAGGGAGAAAGGGAGAGATAGAATGGGGTAAATTATCTCACATAAAAGTGGCTAGAAAAAGCAGTTCTGTAGGAAGGGAAGAGGGGCAGGTGAGGGGGAATGAGTGAATCTTGCTCTCATCAGATTTGACCTGAGGAGGGAATAACATACACACTCAATTGGGTATCTTACCCCACAGGAAAGATGGAGGAAGGAGATAAAAAAAGGGTGGATGATAGAAGAGAGGGCAGGTAGGGGTAGGAGGTAATCAAAACCAAACACTTTTGAAAAGGGACAGGGTCAAGGGAGAAAATTGCACAAAGAAGCATAGGATAGGAAGGAGAAAAATATAGTTAGTCTTGCACAACATGAGTATTGTGGAAGGGTTTTACATAATGACACACATGTGGCCTATGTTGAATTGCTTGCCTTCTTAGGGAGGGTGGGTGGGGAGGGAAGAAGGGAGAGAATTTGGAACTCAAAAGTTATAAAAACAGATGTTCAAAAAAAAAGTTTTTGCATGCAACTAGGCAATAAGATATGTAGGCAATGGGGCATAAAAATCTATCTTGCCCTACAAGAAAGTAAAGGAAAAGTGGATGGGGGGAGCAGGGTGACAGAAGGGAGGGTTGACTGGGGAACGGGGTAATCAGAAGATATGCCTTCTTGGAGTGGGGGGGGAGGGTAGAAATGGGGAGGAAATTTGTAATTCAAACTCTTGTAAAAATCAATGCTGAAAACTAAAAATATTAAATAAATAAAAAAAGAATAAAAAAAAAAACTCATCCAACACTAGACTCATAGAATGAGTCAGATTACTGACATATATACTTTCTTGATTTAAGGCAATCTTGGAAGGTCTCAAAATTCTGCATCCATTACACTGCAAAGCTGTGATCAATTATGTCAGTCTTGTTCATGACCATAATGAAAGGCAACTTGGTTTTATACAGGACACTGCATGCATGCAGCATATTGGACATGAAGGTAACAGAGTTGGTCTTTCTAGATGTATCCATTACATAAATGACAATTGTTGGAAATGAGGACACCAAGTCTTCAGTGATAATTGTACCAGAAGCTGACCAGGTGAACAACTCAATCTGTCCAGGTGTGTCAATCAAGACACACTGGGACATGTTCTGGGACTTCTCAATGAACTTCATGACCTGATCAAACCTAGTAGCAAAGAGATTAAGGAAGGTCACTATGCCGCCATTGGGTCCAAGTCCGTATTGTTTCATGACTTCCTTATATTTCACTGTGTCCCGAATATCGATGTTGGCTGGGAAGGGGACCTCATGCACTGCCCATATCTGTATTTCTAAATATGTAGATATAGTACTTTGTATCAGTAGATATTATTAAAATGCCAGCTATTATTGGAGATAAACTATAAAATACATGCATTTCTTTGTATTTCCATATAAAAGTTTTGAAACTCAAATCTTTTCGAAGAATTTTCTAAAGTTATATGAAGTACTCAGCAGTTTTTCGACAGGCAACTTTCTGTTTTCTAACACTTGTAGACCTAGCGGTACACCCTTCCTCCCCCCACTCACACACACACACACATACACATGTGTAAAACCACCCCAGTACTCTGTTAGCCTAACAAGAACTTAAAACCATAGTTTATGAGCCCACATTCGTGTGTTTGCCTTTGCTAGTCAGTCAAAAGATGAAATTAGTGAAAAGAAAAGGCACTTGATTTAATAGTCTAGTAAGAACAGTAGCAATAGAGCATTTTCCCCATAAACCTGTGGCTATCTCTCCCAAATATATACACCATTAATGGGATGAATAGATATGTTTAGAGATTACACATTCAGTGTATGCATGCAGAGTACACTGAGGCCATGGGGAGCATACAGGTAGGAACCCTTGTGATCATGGCACATGGATGGAGGGACTTCTGATACTAATATTGAACTGTTTTTGCTGGGTCTACTCTGTCTGAGGGCTGAAATTTGCTAGGCTCTTCCTCTATTAAGTACCATATGGCCACTGCTCTAGGACAGACCTAGCATCTCTGCTGCCCTCCTCTGGGCATTGGATAGCATCTCCACTGCTCCTTTTGTCTAACGGCTGATCCCTCAGCTTTGGGGCTACCTCTTCCCCTAGAGACTCTTCAGTGAGAAAAGTAGGCTTGTCTCACCCCCTAGTCATCAGTGTAGGAGAAAAAACATTCAAACATACTTCACATGCTTTCTTTCCAGAAGAAGAAGGAAGTCAATTGGCCCTCAGAGTCTTAACCTCCAAGGACCAAGCTGTTTTGGACCACAAACCATCTATTCAGCTAATAAGAACACACAGGGATTTAATCAATCTTTTGAACTCTACCTCTGGCTTCCATAGGATCTATCGCTTTGTTCCAAGCCCCCATCTAGATCAAGATAAGAAAGTGTTTGCGACTCTGATTTATCTGTGGTGATCCTGGATCCCCAACACATATTTTATGGAGTTTATGATGCCCCACACCCCTTAAGAAATTATGAGGAACTTGGCTATGAGGGCTATTTCTCTTCTCAAATACTCTTTGGATTGTCATGCAAGTGAATCCAAGCAAGAACAGAGCAAAGCACAAACTATGAGGTCATTCTCCTGCGTTGCCTTGGGCCACATTCCTGTGTTTAGTCAATGTGTGTGTGTGTGTATACATCAATAAAACTTGCAACCCTTCAGCAGCCCTATACACAGAAACAAACATATATTTGGCAGTCATCAAGTTATAGAACATCTCAGAGTTTGTTTCCTCATCCATCAAATGAGGTTGTAAAGATATAAAACAACATAATGGCAGTAAAATGTTTTGTAAACCACAAAACATCATGTAAATGCCAGTTATTATTGCTTCAAATTTCTCATTTTTGCCTTTCTAGACTCTTGAACCGTGTCAGCATATCTCCCTGCTCTTAGAAAGAGCCAAAATGATTGACATCTTAGATGGCTTCAGAGAAACCCCGGAAGACCTACATGAACTGCTAAATAGTAAAGAAAGAAAATAATGTATATAATAACAACATTATTAAGAAACAATTTTGGAAGATTTAAAATAACTGTGATTAACACAATAACCAACCATGACTCCAGAACATACTATTCACCTCCTGATAGAGAGCTGATGGGCATAAGATGCAGAATAGGATATTCCTTTTCAGACAGGCCAATGTGAGAAGTCATTTTGCTTGCCTATACAGATTTGTGAGAGGATTTCTTTCTTTTAAATGGAGTGGGAATGGAGAAAGAAAATAATGCTTATTAATTGGAAAATTATTAATAAAAAACAAAATGTGTAAGTGCTACAGTAATGAGTTATAAAGGAAACAGATGGGACATTTTCCCTGATTAATCGTCCCTCAGTAAAACACAGAGAGGAGTTTGATTACTCCATTAGTAGCATTTGAGGGCCCTAATTCCAAACATTAAATGGTGAAGAGAGGAATGCTTAGTCCTATCCTCCTTTGGGTGCCCATGGCACAAGCACTTCGTTGGCCTCCAAGGTTCCAGAGCTGTTCTTTGTTGGTTCAGAGGGTCCTTCCTGCACCAGTTGCATACAGGTCTTGGAATCAGTCTCTATAAGTCCTATAGAACAATAGACGGTGCCTCTCTCAAGGGCCCTTATGCAGGGGCTCAATTTTTTAACCATGCACTAGTTTCAATTAAATAAACCTATATTAGGTACCCCCTACATTCAGAACAATGACCTAATCATAGCTTTTGAGTTGGAAGGAAGTCCAGCTTCATATAATCCATTGCCTTTATTTTACGGATGAGGAAAATGGAGCCAGAGAAATCAAGTGACTTGGAAGTTGCAACCAAGTTAGTGAGCGAGCAGAGCTGTTATTTCAACCCAACCCAGACCACTCAGTCTTTCCACAATACCATCCTGTATCCTAAGACATGATCCCTTCTTTCATGGAAGTGCATAGTCTTACGAGGGTGTAAAACAAAAAACGGTAATTCCAGGCACACAGTTTAGTGTCTATTCTCGATCACTCACAGTCAGGGAGATGAGAAGGAGAAGAGATCCAGGAGGTATAGTGAATAGAATGCTAGAATCGGAGTCAGGAAACCTGAATTTGAATCCCACCTCAGACACAGACACCTAGCATGATGCCAGGCATCCCTTAGCTCTTTCAGCCTTCATTTCTTCAACTGTATAATAAGTGTAATAAAAATGTTTGCCTCTCAAGGTTGTAAGGATCAAATAAGGTTAGATGTGGAAAATACCTAGCAATACTTATAGTATTCTATAAATATGAGTTATTGTTGGAATCCAAATATACACCATATGTAAATTAAAGCCCAAAGCTTTAGCCTCCTCCCTGACTCAATTTTCTATCAGCCAACCAATCTACAATCAATAAGCATTTATTTAGCTCTTACTATATACCAGACACTGGGTTAAGATCTAGCAATGCAAAGAAAAATTTTAAAAAATAGTGTCTGCCCTCAAGGAGCTTACAGTCTAATGAGGGAGACAGTATTTACATAAGTAGGTATGTTGTTATGTTGTTTGTCCTTTGTTCTCAAAGAGGATAAATAGGTATAGGCAATATACAGATGGAAAGTAACCTTAGAGAGGAGGGGATTAGCAGCAGAGGACCAGAAAGTATTGCTGGAAAGGTAGCATTTGAACTGAGTGTTAATGGAATCCAGAGACTCTAAAAGTTGGAAGCAGGGAAGGAAAGTATATCAGGAATAAGGGACAAAGGCTGGAGATGAGAAATACTGTGAAGGCTTTCACTTTTCAGTGGGGGAAATCACGGAAAGTTTCTTGAACAGGTGGCACACAATGAGAGCTTTGAAGGAAGAGGATTTCAACTGGTGAAAATGAGAAAGGAAAGAGTTCCAGGGATGGAGATAGCTTGCATGAATGCATGGTGGCAGGTCAGTGATAGAATAAGATCAAGGAAAAGATAATGCAGTTTGTCTATCATAGGTTCCCAAAGTGGGTGATACCACCCCCTGGGGGATGCTGGACTGATGGAGGGGGTGGTAGTAGCCTTGGGTGCAATGGGAGGGGCGTTGAATAAAAATAAGGGAGTGGTAGAAGCATAAGGAAAGGAGAGAAAAGAATTTTGAAAAACCGTTCATACGTGTTTTATCTGTTGTATAACAGAGTTAAAGTCACAGTGATGACCTTATTTTCCAAGTAAACACACAAAATGCAAATTAGAACCAATCAGCGGTCAAGTCTACCCACAGGTTGTAACAAGCAAAGTGTTGGCAAGAGAGTGCCTCACACATTGTGGGGAAGTCCACCATGGTTTGGCAGGAACATGTGCAGGTAATGACTTGTTTACAATACGATACTGTATGGTTAAGTGATATAATACTACATCATCGAAATTTCGATACAAGAAAAAACCCACAAATTTATAATAAATTATTAAATTTAAGATGTGTCATTTTTTTAAAAAAAATTCTATTTTTTTTTAAATGATGCAAATAAAAAAATTAAAAGGTTAAAGAAAGTAGATTTCTAGGAGGGAGCTGAGTAATTTTTTAAGGGGTGGTAGGACAAATAAGTTTGGATGATAATGTTTGGATAGTTTGGTTAATAATAATAAATAAGTCTGAACCATAGAGGACATTGAGGAAATTGAGGGAATTAAATTGAATGATCCACATTGACTCCATCTTGTAACTCGATTCTGGAGCTAGCTCCTTCCCCTTTCTACTCAATTAAGGGTTTAGTACAAATTCTGCCTTGTGAGAAAACTATATTTCAATTGTGGGAATTGGGAGAAAACCTTATTGCATTGTTTGAACATAGTGCTACCTGGCTAGGAAGGTGGACCAACTCTACCTGCTGCTTAGAGACCATTAACTAAGTAAGGATCTAGGTTATGCTGACCAGAAACCCAATCAAATCCAAAGACTGATGCAAGGAGTTGTCTTGCAATTGGACATCTCAAACAACATGTCTTAAATGAAAACTGGCCCCATATTGATTAATCAATTATTGTTTCCATGTTTCTTTGATTGTTTACAGATACTTGGGGGAAATAGGATACCTTTTTATTCTTTTCTTTTTGTTTGTTTGTTTTTTGGCAGGGCAGTTGGGGTTAAGTGACTTGCCCAAGGTCACACAGCTAATACATGTGTCAAGTGTCTGAGTCTGGATTTGAACTCAGGGCCTCCTGACTCCAGGGCTGGTGCTCTACTCACTGTGCCACCTAGCTGCCCCTCTTTTTTTTCTTTTCTTAATTCAGGGAATCATATCTGTTTACTCTCCCTCTCCCAACTTGGAAAGTCCCTAATCTTTCCTCCAATTACAAATTAGATTACCTAATGTCGTATTATTTCATTTTAATTTATTGGTCTTCTTTGATTAATTGTGTTAATGTATAAAAGTTTTCCTCCCCTTTTATTTGAGGTCCAGGACTAAACTGAGGAAGCCTAGTCCCAGTTTGTTGGGCAATTGCCATGTGTTGCTTAATAGATCAATGTGCCCAAGAGATCAAACCTTTGTCACCTCAGTCATTTCATCTTTCATCCACCACAATATGAAGGAGACTGGTGTGTGTAATAAAATTGGAAAAATAGTTTGGAGCCAGAATATGGAGTCTGTTAAATGCCAGGCTAAGAAATTTATATTTTATCCTGTAGACAATAAGAAGCCAGCAAAAGTTATTGAGCAGTGGAGTGGTGTGGTCAGGACTGTCCTCTTGGAAGGTTATTTTGGCAGCTGTGTGGAGGTTGGATTGGAGAGGAGAGAGACTTAAATCAGGGAGACCTATTAAAAGTCTTTTATAATAATACAGGTGAGAAGTGACGAGTGTATAAACTTGACTTGTGGCCAGCTACATGTTAAAAATAGAGGCTGGGTTCAAGGGATGCTATGCAGACAAAATCAGCAGGACTTAGAAAACGGTTGGATGTACAAGGTGAGGAAAGGGAGAAGTTAAGAACGACTCTGAGGTATGAAACCTGAGAGACTGGGAGGATACCTAACTAGGTGACCATCCTTGCTTCCAGCAGTGAGATGGGGATAGAAGGTGATGTTCAGCTGATAATCTTTACCCATGTGACTCTGAATGCTGATGGAGAAAAGGAAAGTGGAGGCATCAAGTGGCAAGAGAGAATAGGATGAGTCTGAATTTTATAAGCAAAGTTACCACAAGTCACCACAGTAAGAGTGTCTACCTCCTTCTAAACACCTGGCACCCACAAGCACACACTTAGCACTTGATGCAGCAGCCTCTCATTGAATGGGAGCTACTTGTTCATCTCTCCCCCCTCCAATTAAGATTTTCTAGATCTTTAGGCAGCAAAAAATAGAGATAGAAGTGACAGAGGAATGGGTTTGGGACTAGCATAAAAGACAGCTTTAAGGGTTGAATGGAGTTAAGTGCTCTCGTGGGACTTTTTTTTATTTAATAAATTTATTTTTTATTTTCAGTTTACAACACTCAGTTCCACAAGATTTTGGGTTCCAAATTTTCTCTCCCTCCCTCTCCTCTCCCTTTCCCCCCGCCAAGATGGCATGTGATCCAACGTAGGTTCTACGTATACCTTCACATTGAACTTATTTATGTAATAGTCCAGTTGTAAAAAAGAATTATAACCAATGGAATAAATCATGAGAAAGGAGAATTGAAACCAAAAAAGAAGGGAAAAAAGAGAGCAAATAGTTTCCCTCAATCTGCATTGAGACTCCACAGTTCTTTCTCTGGATGTAGCTAGCTTTTTCCATCATGATAATCTTAGAGCTGTCTTTGAACCTTGCATTGATGAAAGGAGCCAAGTCTATCAAGGTTAGTCCTTACAGATACCATGTGTCTATAATCATGTACAATGATCTCCTGGTTCTGCTCCCTTCACTCAGCATCAGTTCATATATGTCTTTCCAGATCGTAATGAAATCCATCTGCTCCTCATTTCTTATAGTACAATAGTATTCCATTACATTCATATACCACAATTTGTTTAGCCATTCCCCAATTGATGTGCATCCCCTTGATTTCCAATTCTTTGCCACCACAAAAAGAGCTGCTATAAATATTTTTGTACATACTGGTCCATTTCCCACTTTTGTGATCTCTTTGGGATACAGTCCTAAAAGTGGTATTGCTGGGTCAAAGGGTATGCATATTTTATAGCCCTTTGGGCATAGTTCTAAATTGCTCTCCAGAATGGCTGGATCAGTTCATCTGATGGGACATTTAAATAGATAGATTCAGTGCTTTGTAGTTCTTTCTTCTGCTTTGCAGTTCTTTCTTCTGGGATGTGATCTTTCTTACTGACTGATACTCCCAGTGGTTAGCTACTACACCAGGAAAAGCTGTAGCCATATATCTGCTTGAGAATCCAAGGAGTGAGGTAGAGGGTGGACCCCAGACTCAGTCCCTAGAGCTATGGAGCAGATGACTTACCTTTAGGTTTCTGACTGAGCCAACCACATATTTGGAAAAGTAATAAAAAGAATCTAGGCTACCTAAGTAGTCCGTTGAGATTCTCTCAGTACGAGCAGCTAAAATATCAGACAACAAGTTTCACCTGGGTGTTGGCCAGGTGATATTACCAATGATAGCCACTGGCCATTCCAAAGAATGAGGGAGCTGAGAGATGATCTCTCATTCTCTCTGAGACTTTGAGAATGAGAATGTTTGATAATGCATTTCTACAATGGCCTTCAGGTACTTTTCTGCAATGACCTTTGGGTGCATTTGTCCCATCTCCCCTACTCCATATACTCCCTGTCCCCATGGGAGTAAAGAGGTAATTCACAACAACAACAACAATAATAATAATAATAATAACTAGCATTTATATAGAGCTTTGAAGTTTGCAAAATTCTTTACATATATTACAACAATCCTGAGATATAAGTGCTTTTATTATTCCCATTTCAAAGAAAAGGAAACTGAGACAGACATTAAGTGACTTGCCCAGGATCTCAAAAGAGGATAAGAGAAGTTGAAATTCAGTTTTATCAGAAATGGTTGTAATCTGCTACTTCAGTGTTTATTGTTCCACTTGATTTTCTTTTTAATTATAAATGGATTGTAGCCAATATTCTGATTGAGTTCTTTGGGGATATGTTGAGGAAGGGAGAGAGATTGGGATCTAGATTATTGGTGAGTGTGAACCAAAAGATTTATGAATTTACCATAATATCCATAACCTTACATAGGAACACAGATAGAAACTAAGAAAACACTAAGAGGGGAAGAAAGACTTGGGAGAAATTGAGACTGCTAGGTATTTTTTGTTAATACCTAGTTAGAAGTAAGCTGGCAGAGCAAGCCTAGATTGCCACTGTTGTGGGTTGCACAGATATGAACCATACCCCTTAGGGCTACTGAATGAACCTTTGTACTCATGAGACCCATACTTGTTTCCATTGTGAGACATGGGTTTCATATGAGTATTTTGTTACCCAGTGATGCTGAACAATATGCTATTGGAGATATTCCCTTCTTCTCTATCTTTCCAAAGCTTAGTACTGTAGGCTTGTGATATAGTAGAAAGAATACAGTGCTCGAAATCAGGATACTTAGATCGAACTCAGATCTTCATTCTGCTTCTAGCTAGCTCTACAGGCAAGTCACTTCTCCCTCTTAAAGCTTTATCTGTAGAATGGGGACAATGGTATTTACCCTGCCTTCCTCACAGGGTTATTGTGAGAAAAGTCTAATGTAGTAACTTGAAAAATACTGCAGAAATGGAGATATAGTGATTTATCATTTCAGTAATGTCCAGGACTATTATACATAAATTTAACATATTTATTCTTTTTATGCTTGGCTTACTGCTTTGTTTAGGGAAACCAGATATGGTTCCCTACCTACACCCATCAGCCTAATCCAATATTTACCTGTGAAGCCACCATTGTGAAGAGGACTCTTCTTCCTCCAAAGAGAATGGACTGAACCTCTAATATAGCAGTGTGACCTAGTAGAAATATCACAAAACAATAGTCATGGCTCTCTCACTAACTAGTTGTCACTGTGGGTAAGTCACTTATCTTGGGACTTGGTTTAGTATTCAGTAATGCGAAAGAATTTAACTAGTTAATCTCTAAGGTCTCCTCTATCTCTAAATTCTGATTTGACAAAAGTTGTAGGGCCTCCATTTTAAAGAGGCTAATTCTGATGTACAATCAACCAGAATGGTTTAGGACAGTGGTATCAAACTGAATTAGAGACTGGGCCACTAAATCATACATAAGGATCCTTCTGGGCCACCCATTGACTTAGAAAGCCACATATTAACGTTTTCTATGTTTTATCATATTTTTATTTAATTTCCCAATTACATTTTAATTTGGTTTATTGCACTCAGGAGTTCTGTGAGCTGCAGCCAGTGTTTGACACCTCGGGCTTAGGCAATTAATCCTCCTGTCTTCTCATTCCAGTATTTATTTGATGTGTTGGGGGAAGACATCATACGAAAATGTTACTGAAATAAACAAGTCAGTCATTCAACAAGCATTTATTAAGTACTAACTATGTATCAGGCACTCAGGACGGTGCAAGCAAAAAGAAAAACAGGTCCTGCCCTCAAGGAGATTGTATTCTAATTAGGAGAGATAACATGCAAAGGGAACCTGAAGGAGGAAAAGGCAAGTAGTATATTGTTTTTTGAAGAAACAAGATTTAATAGCTATATGAAAAGGACTTAGTGAGAATAAAGCAAGCATTTTACCCGGGAAAAATAAATTAACTCATTAGTGTATTATGAAGTCATCAGCACAAATCTCTTAATCTACTGGACTTCTTAACCGAAACTCCTTAAAGGAGGGGTTCTTAACCTAGGTACGAAGAAATTTCTTTCAAAAATATTTTGATAACTATTTCAATATAATTGGTTTCTTTTGTGAATCTATGTATCTTAGATATTTTAAAACAGCATTTTGAGAAGGAGTCCATAGATGTCACCACAATATTCAAGAAGGCCATAAAACAAAAACAGGTTAAGAACCGCTGTTGTAAAGCAGAACTTTGAGGGAATGAGGTGCAAAACAAGCAAGATTTGCCAATGCGGGACTGAGTAATGGTGAGACCCACAGTAGCCAGGAGACAATGATCGAGCACCAGTACTTGTGGGGAACAGAGAGAAGAGAGTGACAAAAGGGGAAAAGAAAGGCATCGGAAAAGGAGACAGAGGTGAGGAGGAGAAGAGGAAAGTGCTAAAGAAACTCAGTCCCCTTTACAATTCTGTCTGGGGCTTAACTTGACATCTGGCAAGAGAAATGACTATGTGCTAGGGGTTAAAATGACATTGCTAGGTCAGGGTCATCCTGAGAAGGAATAGTCCTTTCCCACTGGACTTCTTCTAATTCACTTCAGTTCTGAAGATACAGCACAGGTCGTGATAGCATTGAGAAAGCAGAAATTAAACCCTAATCCCCCTAAAATACAGGACAAGTCATGAGAGCATTGGGAAAGTGCATATTGAGCCCCTATCCCCCTGCCTTTTGAAGCTACACATAAAGCTCTCAGGCATTGTCTTCTACACATTAGACCAGAAGATGGGCATAATGGAGAAATCCAGAGTGTAACCTGGTAAGAAATGAGATGGCTGACTTAGGCACCCTCCTTAAATAGAATTATCCATTCAGAGGGAAAGGCTGCAGGGGTGGAGGGTATTTCTGGGGCTGAAGCGATCTTCCAGAATGAAGAGGTTTCTGAAGCATGATAAAAAAGTCTGGATTTCAGCCTGGTGAGAAATGAATGCATGGACTTTAGTGGACATTCATTAGAGAAGACACATGTCTCTTAAGGAATCTACACACAAGGGCCCTCTCCTGTGAGAAATAGACAAGTAAAAGTTGAGTGTTGTGAGGAACTTTGGAGATCACCTCACTCCAATCCAACCCCCCCCCCCATCTTCCCTATCCCCCAGCCTAGCGCAACGCCTAGAACTTGCATCTTAATAGAATGGAATTAAAATGAAATAATACGTGCTAAGAAGTTTGTAAATGTCCATCGATGCTATCATCTGGTTCTTCACATCTGGTTCTTCTCATTTCTCACCCCTTATGCCCCTACTAGCATCAGTCAGGAACAGAGTAGGTGCTTTATAAATAATCGTTGATTGATTATTGAAATTCAGTGTACCTCCTCTGCTCCTCTCCTTTCTTCCTTTCTGTTAGGGACAGCTAAATCTGCTAGTGGCTCATGTGTTGTTGTTGATGATACCTTTATCCAGTCCTCACTTTGGGATCTGCCTGAGCCACTGGCAGGATCAGGCTGCCAAGGAGGCTAGAGAAGAACGCTTAGCAAAAAAAGAGAATATAAATAGTGACTGAGGGCTTGGGGGCTTAGATCTCCAGTTCTGGGTGAAACAGACAAGTCCAGGCACCATCCAGACTTTTCTTGCCCCATTCCAGGCTCCCCTGTAGGTTTATAGGGTCTGGTATTATTGTAAACTTAGAAGCTGCAAAGATTTTCAGCTCTCCCTCTGGGTTTGCTGGTGGTGCTTTCTAATCAACTTTGCAATGAATATAGTTTGGACAGTAATCCCATCACTTAAGCAGAGAGATTGGTTCATTTAAGCAGAGATTGGTTCCAGACACTGAGCCACAACACCTGGATGGGAATAGACTAGTAGCTGCCCCCAGAGGAAGAGTGATTAGCAGCACACACAGGCTGCCTGATGAGCAGGCTCTGGGGTTTGTTCAGTTCTTAGCTCTCTGTTTATAAAGGCAGGGGGACCTCCCTAGGCTTGTTGATGGGCCCCATTCCCCCATCCTCCTTCCTTCCAAGCTATCCTTTTAAAGGAGAACAGCTTCAATTTTGCTTGCTTCCTCCCTTTTACCTCTCCTTCTCTTTCCCACCCCAATCTTTCAATATAAGAAATTAGGCTGGGTAAACCTACCCAGAAGGAAATACTCCAGCATGCTTTGAATCACAAAGTTTAGTGGAATGAACATTAGCTATACAATCAGAAGAGATCTAGGTTTTAACCCTTTATCCTACAATAAGTGTGTGACCTAACCTCTCTGATATGTGTAATAACAATGATAATGGTGGTGGTTGTGATAGAGGTCATGGTGGTGATGTCACAGAAGAGGAAGAGAAGGGAAGAGAAGGAGGAGGAAGAGTAGAGGAAGGAAGAAAAAGAGGACAAGAAAGAGGAAAAGGAAAAGGAAGAGGAAGAAGAAGAAGAGATACATTGGGGAGTTGGTGAAGTACAGAGAGGGCCAACCTTGAACTTAGGAATCAGAAAGTAGCTTCTGGTCCTGCTTCTGACAAATCCTGGTTGTGTAACCCTGGGCAGATCATTTGAGTTCTCAGTGGTTCAGGGAACTCTCTAAGATAGTTGCAGGATATTCTCTGATCTATATTGGTAGAGGGAATTTTCTCATTGGGATCTCCTTACACTGATGAGTTAATCAGTCAGTCAACGAACATCTGATTGCCCACATATACCTAGCACTGTGCTAAGTACCGGGTATACAAATAAAGGCAAAAGGGAGTCCCTGCTTTCAAGGAGGTCACAGTTCAATGGGGAAGACAATATGAAAACAACTATGTCTAAACAAGATACATACATGATAAACTGGAGATAATCAACAGGAGAAATGAAATAGCATTAAGGGAGATTGAGTTTGGGAAAAGCTTTCTACAGAATGTGAGATTTTAGCTAAGACCTGAAGGAAGCCAGAGATGACAAATGAGAGTAATTCAGGCATGGAGGGTGGCCAGAGAAAATGCCCAGAGCCAGGAGATGGAGTGTCTTGTTAGAGGCACAGTCAAGAGGCTACAGTTGATAACTGGATCACAGAGTATGCGGGGGAGGGTGAAGGGTGATAATAAGGTATGAGAAAACTATAAAAATAGAGGCTTCCAGGTTATGAAGGGTTTTGAACATCAGAGGATTTTACATTTGATCTTGAAGGTGATAGGGAACCAGTGGAGTTTATTAAGGGGGGAGGGGTCAGGGTGGAGATGGAGGGTGGAGATATGTTCAGACCTTTGGTAAAAAAAACTTTAGAGCTGGAGGCACGAAGAAAAAGAAAAAAAGTGCCTGCTCTCAAGGACCTTAAGTGTTACTAGGGGAATCCATATATAGATATTAGAATACTCAAAAGTAAGTGGAAGGTCACTTTAGAGGAGATGGCATTAGAATCTGGAGGGCAGGGAAAGCCTTGGGGAAGGAGATACCATTTGAATTGAATCTTAAAGAAAGCCAAAGATTGTTAGAGTTAGAAGTTGGAAGGAAGAGCACCGTAGGCAAGGCAGTATGGCCAGTGCAAAGGGACAGAGATGGACAATAGAGTATGATGTTCAAAGAAGAGCAAGTAGGCCAGTATGATTGGGTATGGGGATACATGGAAGGTATTAGGATGTAAGAAGATTGAAAAGATAGGAAGAAGATGGCAGAGAAAAAGCAGGGACTTGCCTTAGCTCTCTCAAATTTCCCTCCAGATAACTTTAAATAAGGTCTTAAAGGAAATTCTGGGGTAGAAGAACCCACAAAAGGGTGGAGTGAAATAATTTTCCAGTGCAAGACAACTTAGAAAGTCAGCAGGAAAGGTTTGTCTCATGGAGGTGAGAGTGGAGGGTACTTCAGCATAGGCTACACCAATGTAGGGGGCAACTGAATCAGCAGCTGCTTCCAGACCTTCACAGACAGTAACGGGGATGGACAACTGGTCAGAATATTATAGGGATCCATATCTCAGTTTTGGGTCACAGTCCCAGGGCAAAGAGGAGCACTAACACACCAGAGTTTGCAGCTGCAGAGGAGCAGAGATCCTGGTCACAATTCCAGGGTGGAAAAGTACATTTGTGATCATTCATAAACCAGAGCACAGACAGGGAGAATAGTAAAGACATTGCTTAGATCATATCACCTTGGAAGAAGTGAAAACTTACAGACCACCAGAACTAGCTCTGAAAACAGCTTCACAAAAAACCTGAAGCTTGGGACAGTTCTCCTTGCACCTTGGGAGCAGAGTCCAACTTTAATATTAAGTTGAAAGTCAAAAATAGGCTGGAAAAATGAGCAAACAACAAATAAAATCCTGACCATAGTAACCTGGAAGTTACTATGGTTACAGGGAAGATAAAAACACAAATTCACAAGAAGACAACAAAATCAAAACTGCTACATTCAAAGCCTCAATGAAAAACATGAATTGGTCTCACAAAGGATTTTAAAAATCAAATAGCGGAGGTAGAGGAAAAATTGGGAAAAGAAATGATAGTGAAGCAAGAAAATCATGAAAAAAAGAATCAACAGCTTGGTAAAGGAGGCACAAAAAATACTGAAGAAAATAACACTTTAAACAACAGAATAGGTAAAGGTGGCACAAAAAAGGTACTGAAGAAAATAACACTTTAAACAACAGAATAGGTCAAATGGTAAAAGAGGCACGAAAATCCACTGAAAAGAAAAGTGTCTCTTTTTAATGCAGAATTGGTCAAACGGAATAAAAAAGGTACAAAAATCCCCTAAAGAAAAAAGCTCCTTAAACATTTAAACAATTCCAATTTTGAAAAAAAAATAGGTAAGGAAGGACTCCTGGTAATTCCCTCTATGACACAAATATGGTTTTGATATTTAAACTAGGGAGAGTCAATGCAGAGAAAGATATCTATAGATCAATTTTCCTAATGAAGATTGATAAAAAAATTTTTAAATAAAATAATAGCAAAGAGATTATAATGATGCAACATAAAGATCAGATACTATGGTCAGGATAGATTTATATGAATAATGCAGGGCTAGTTCAATATTAAGAAATCTACCAACCCCAATTGAGAAGTGGTCAAAGGATATGAACAGACAGTTTTCAGAGGAAGAAATTAAAGATATCTACAGACATATGAAAAAATGTTCAGAATCACTACTGATTAGAGAAATGCAAATCAAAACAACTCTTAGATACCATC
>CM053625.1:167240741-167374873 GCA_028646595.1 Phalanger gymnotis | reverse complement strand
GGGAAGAAAATCTGGAACCCAAAATTATGTAGAACTGTATGTTGCAATCTAAAAATAAAAAAAAATGGAAAAAAAAGGAAATCTACCAATAATTTACCATGTCAATAATAAAAACAACAAAAATCATATGATTATTTTAATAGATGTAGAAAAAGCTTTTCATAATATACAACACCCATTCCTGTTAAAAAAAAAACCACAGGAATAAATTATCCTTTTCTTAAAATAATAAGTATCAACTATCTAAAACCAAAAGCAAGCATTATCTATAATGGGGATAAAGTGGAAGTCTTTCCAATAAGATCAATCATGAAGCAAAGAAGTCCATTGTCAGTATTATTTTTCAATATTGTACTAGACATGCTAGCAATAAGACAAGAAAAAGAAATTGAAGGAATAAACACAGGCAATGAAGAAACAAAACTTACTTTTTTCAAATGACATGTAAGTAATGGTAAAGAATCTAGAAAGTCAACTAAACAATTAAGATCTTCAATAAAGTTGCAGGACATAAAATAAGCTCACATTGTTACACCCAAACTGAAGCCCACCATGAAGCCCACCATTAGAAGCCCACCATTAATCCCCTTTATATTCTTGTCTTTGTTTCTGCCCTACACCCTGAAATGGCTTGAAACAGCTTAAGGCCTAGTCTGGGTAGATTGCCCAAGGCTAGTCCCTAAACCCTACCCCCCTTCCTCATGATTCAGCATTCTGTATATTCTCTGTACACCAGCATTATGTGCAAGGATCAGTTGCTAGGGTAAGGCATGAGCTTATTTTAAGGAGCAAACACCCCCCCTATCCCCCACCCCCATTACCAAATAGCCCCACACACTGGGTTATGGTGCAGCTATTCCGCTGACCAAGCTAGGTCCCTCCACTCAGACCATAGCTGATCAAGTAGGGATTACTTTCTGGGAAATTCCACCCTGAACCCTCCACCCAGTTATAGGAAACTGATTACCACCTCAGATGCCCACCATTCTAGGAAACTGACCCTCCCTAATTGCATAATTGTGCTTTTTGCCTTTGTAAGCATTGTAGCCCCTCAGTTTGAGACTACCTCATTTGAGTGTACTTTGGGTATGTACTCCAGGTAGTCAAGTGCTTGGCCAATAAATCCACACCTAAATTTACCTTGAACCCAGGTCTCATCTGGCTGTTATTCTCTACACAACAACATAAATCATCAGTATTTCCTATATTACCATCAAAATCCAGCAAGAAGAGATGGAAAGAGGAATTCTATTTAAAATGACTGCAGTATAAAATAGTTGGGAGTCTACCTGGCAAGACACACTCATATGAGCATAATGAAAAAAAAAACACTCTTCAAATAAAGAAAAGCTAAATAAGTGGAGAAACATTAATTGGTCATGGATAGGCCAAGCCAATATCATTAAAATGACAATGCTATCTAAATTAGTAGTAATTTAAACTAAATTAGTTTACTTATTCAGTGCCATACCTATCAAACTACCAAACAATTGCTTTATAGAGGAAGAAAAAAGAGCACAGTTCATCTAGAGGGAAAAATGGTCAAGAACATCAAGGGAAACAATGAAAGAAATGGTAAGGAAGGAAGCCTAATAGTACCAGATTTCAAACTATACTACAAAGCTTTAATCACTAAAACAATTTGCTACTGGATAAGAAATAGAGTGGTTGATCAATGGAATAGATTAGGTACATAGAATATAGAAGCAAATGTACAGTGAACTACTGTTTGATAAACCCAAAGAACACAACTATTAAGGTAAGAATTCACTAATTGACAGAAAGTGCTAGAAAACTGGAAAGTTGCTTTGTAGAAACTAGGCATAAACCAACATATCACACTGTATACTAAGGTGAGCTCAAAATGAGTATATAGTTTAGACATAGTAAGTGACATCATAAGCAAATTAGTGGATCATGGAAGAAATTACCTGCCAGATCTATTGATAAGGGAAGAGTTCATGAAGAAACAAGAAGGAGAAAGGTTCATAGTAGGTTAAATGAATAACTTTGATTAAATAAATTAGAACATTTTCCACAAACAAAACCAATGCAACTAAAATTAAGGACAAAAAGCAGGAAAGTAGGAAAAAATCTTTGGAGCAAGTCTTTTTTTTTTTTATAAAGGTCTTATTTCTCCAATATATAGAAAACTGAGCCAAATTTATAAAGATAAGAGTGATTCCTTAATTGATAGTCAAGAGATATGAAAAGGTAGTTCTCAGAGAAAGAGATCGAAACTATAAATAGTCATGTAAAATGCTCTACATCACTAACAATTAGAGAAATGCAAGTAAAAGCAGATCTGAGGTTTCACTTCACACCTGTCAGATTGGCTAAGATGACCAAAAAGGAAAATGACAAATTCTGGAGGAAGTCTGGGAAAATAGATATACTACTGTACTATTGATAGAGCTGTGAACTAATCCAACCAATACAGAAATCAATTTGGAACTATGCTCTAAAAGCTATTAAACCGTGTATACCCTTCGACTCAGGAATATTGATACTAAGTCCCATATCCCAAAAAGCTTGAATAAGAAGGGAAAGGACCTACATGTAGAACATTATAATACTCTTTTTGTGGTGACAAAAATAAGAAACAAAGAGGCCATTCATCAGTTAGGGAATGACTACAAATTATGGTATATGAATGTGATGAAAACTCTGGTGCTGTAAAAAAAAAAAAATGATGAAGGGGATAGTCTTAGAAAAACCCAGGAAGACTTTATGAACTGATGCAAAACATGAAGTAAATAAAACCAGGAGAACAATTTACCCAGTAACAGTAACATTGTAAAGATAATCAATTGTAAAAGACTTAGTAACTCTGCTCAACATGGTGAACAACCTCAATTTCAAGACTCATGATAAAAAATTCTATCCACCTCCAGATAGAGAACTAATTGACTCATATTTGACTCATATGACTTCATTTTCCTTCAGAACATGAATAATGTGGAATTCTCTTTTGCCTGTTTTCAAATTTGTAATGGGTTTTGTATTTCTTGCCTCTCAGTGGGTGATAAGGGTGGGCAAAGGAGAGAATTTGGAACTAAAAATTGAATGAAAGAAAATTGAATGAAAAAGTTAGATTAAAAAAAGAAGCATACTCTTTATGAGAAAAGCAGTGTACAACTCATATGTACAGAGGATTTCTTACCACAAATCACCAATGAAGACAAAGTGAAATAACTCTTGCTATCCATATAGAGAAGGAAAGTAGATAAAGTTATGGAGGATGATCATCTAGGACTCATATAGGACTTCACAGGGAGTGGAACCCAATAATTCCAGAACAAGGCTGAGATATTGGGCAAGCTGAACTGAGCACTAGCCTAAATTGTCAACCTTCCCTGATCATACCCCACTCTGGTAAAAGGGGTACAGAAAGAGAAATGAAAATGAAAGCAGGAATTTAAGAGTAATACACTGGAGGCAAGGGGCACTGGAAAGATTGCTAGCTTTTGAATCAGGAGGTCATCCCTGGTGTCACAACTTGTTTACCTAAATACAGTAACTCCTTTATGCCAAATTGCAAAGGAATGCACATGAATCTTCTACCCCAAACTGGATTCTACGGTTTTTTTTATGAAGGCGGGAGGGAGGGGAGCTTGAACATCCCTCCCCGCAGTAGCTTAACTGTAATTGTCTTCCCAGGTTATTTTTATATCCTGTAGGCCCTTTTCCTCTGAGGAGCTCCAGGCATTTTACAGTAGCACATTGAAACTGTCAATCCATTTCTCTAGTAGAGGAGGGAGAACAGAATAGGACAAGCTGGGAAGAGAGGAGCAAGCAAAGCTGTAAGGGTTGAGCACAGCAGGAGGCAATCTTTGTTTGGCATGTGGAGTCCATCACATCCTGGTCTCTGCCTACCTTTGCAGCCTTCTTACACTTTATTCCCTTTTACATGCTTTATAATCTAGCAACACCTGCGTCCTTGCTGTCTGTCACACAGGACACTCCATCTCCTAATTCTGTGCTTTTTCATTGCTTGTCCCCATGTCTTAAATGCTCTCCTTCCTCTCCTCCACCTACCTACTAGCCTCTTCGGCTTTCTTCAGGCTATTGTTCAGTTGTTTTCAGTTGTGTCCAACTCATCGTGATCCCACTTGGGGTTTTCTTGGCAAAGATACTGGGGGGGATTTGCCATTTCCTTCTCCAGTTCATTTTAGAGATGAGGAAACTGAGGCAAACAGGGTTAGGTGACTTGCCCAGGGTCACACAGCTAGTAAATGTCTAAGGCCAGATTTGAACTCAGGAAGATTAATTTTCCTGACTCAAACCCCAGCACTCTCTCTACTGTACCATCTAGTTGGCCTGCCAAGTACATGATCCCTAAATAAACTCTCTCCTAACACTTCATTACTGGATTTTTTTTTCCACAGAGAAGTTTAAGAAAGGATTATGTTTAGCCCTAAGACATAATCTCTTCATTGTATCTATGTTTATGTACCCTGAGTCAAACAAAATGCCTTGGCCACAGTAAGTGCTTAATCTGTATGTGGAATTGAATTAAATTGAACGGAAATATGTTTTGCATGATTTCACATGTACAAGTGATAGCACATTTCTTGCCTTCACAATGGGTTGGGGAGGGGTGAGAGGGAGAGAGAGAATTTGGGACTCAAAATTTAAAAAAAAGAAGGTTAGAATGAAATTGAAACTGAAATCTATTGGGGGAAAGTTACAATACAGAAACAAGATGCAAGGAGCTATTGGCCTAGAGAACAGGCCCTCAGAAAAACTACAAATGAATGAATGGTTTTTCTTCAGATTCCAATTCCCTTTCGACACTCTTCCCAGCCCTCCCTACCGCCACAAGGTAGCTAAGAACCTAAACTGTGTGACCTTGGGGAAGTTCCTTAACCATCATGAGCCTCAGTTTTCATCTGAAATATGAGAATGTTGGAGTAGATAGCCTATAAGGTCTCTTCCAGCACCGAATCTATGATCTATAGTCCTCTGAACCCCCTCAACTCCTGATGTGACACCCAAGCCTGGGCTTTTTCTCTTTGGGAGTATCTAGACCTTTCTTTCTACATTTTCAAGTAGATCCTCATTTCAATGTTCCTCTCTCCCACCCTTACAAACTTCTATTCTATTTTAGTTTGGAGAATTTATTTAAACGTAACACCTAGTGGCTTTCTCGAGACATGCCTTTATTTGCTTTAGCTCTTTTAACAAAGCAATTTTCTATCTGTAAAGTTTGGTTTTATAGGTTTAGTCATAAGGTCTATAACTCATGTACCACTTATTTCTTTCTTTTGTGTATTCCCCAGAAACATGACTAAGAGCATATTCACTTAGGCATCCCTAGACATCTATCACTGGCAGGCCTCTTTCAATGCCTCACTGCATCGTAGATAACAGTTATCCACACGCTGCAGTGTGGATAATGTTAGAATATGCAAGGCTATTTCAGGGGAGTGGGCCCTCTAGTAGGCCCTACGGAGCCAGAAGAGTTTAGAGTGCGGACCTGCAGATGAACTATATGTCTGCTGTTAAGCCATAGTGCATAGTGCCAAACTTAGAGTCTGGAAAACTTGACTCACCAGCTTCTTGACCCCAGACTTCTCAACTTCAGGCTCCTTCTCTGTAAAAAATGTCATCTGTCTCTAAGGGCTGTTGCGAGGATCAAATGAGATAATATATCTTAAGTGTTTTGTAAACTTTAAAGCACTGTCTAAATATTTATTCCATTATTATTGTCATCAGACAAGTCTCACTAAGTTTAGGGAACCTCAGTACCAGAGGGTAGGCCACCAAATGATGAACACTTTTAGCCATAGGAACATATTTCAACTACCTCCCACAGTATAAAGGTATTGTTTTCTAGTTTGGTGGAAGGAAGACTCACACTGATGAAATCACAGACCTTTGACATAATAAAATTAAAAGTCACCAGATAAGCTTGAAGTCAACTCCAAAACTTATTATTACTTGTATGAACCTAAACATGTCACTTGACTTCTCTGGGCCTCAGTTTCTTCCTTTGAAAAATGAGAGGATTGGACTGGATGCCTGAATTCTCCTCTAGAAATAGTGATTTATAATTCTTTATAGACTAAAAGATTACTTCTGCAACTGGCACTTTCCCCCAATACAGTTCAGTTTCAATTTAATTCAATTCCACAAATGTATTAAGCACCCACTGTGGCCAAGGCATTTTGCTTAACTCTGGGGACATAAACATAGTTACAATGAATTTTCTGCTCTTAAGTAGATTACAATCCAATGGGAACGTGGGAAACAAGTACACAAATAACTGTAATATAAAGGACAATGGACTAAATTTAATGGAAAAGTTCAGGAAAAGTGCTCTCAGAAATTTGAGGAGGGTTAGGTCACTTTCACCTGGGCATGGAGTTGGGATCAGCAAAGTTTCATGGAAGAGGGAGTAGCCTCTAAGATACAGGGTCTTGTTTTTGTTTTCCTCTTTCTCCCCAGAATACAGACTTGCACATAAAAGTTCATATGATCATAGATTTACAGACAAAGAAATTAAGCCCCACGAAAGTTCAGTGAATTGCTGAGGGTCCTGCAGTTAAAAGCCTGAGATTGAAAAACCTTTCTATCTTCAGGTCCAATACTCTACCCACGGTACTGAAAAAATATTTGTGGAATTAAACTAAATCTGTTTCCAAATGGTATCAATCTAGCCTCTATGGTGTCTCTTATATTTGCCTTTTCCTTCCTATTCTACTGCCACTCTGACACAGGCTTTCAGTATGGACTGGGGAGGTGACAAGGTACTCAAACAAAGCATACCTCATACTAATCCAAACCTGATTTGGTGAAAGAAGTTGGTGATCACCTTTCTCCTCACCACTAGACACACAATATGTAGAAAGAGCTTTGGCTTTGGAGACAGAGAACAGGGATAGGAGCAGGACCTGTGATTTCTTTGGTATAGGGAACTTGTGGGTGAGAAATGTCTTCAACCTGCCTTCTCTGTAACTTATACTAGAGAGTGGCCAAACAGTGCAATGAAGGTTGAGGGACTTGCCCAAGGTGCTTAAGGACATAGTGACCAGAAATACAGAACTGGGGCTCTGGGGAATGGTTGGAGCTGTGATGAGGTAATGAGGGACAAAAGATGGCATTTATTTTTCAATGATTTCTCCTGGAAGCATTTAATTTTTTTTCTACATCAAGAAGGAAGAATAAGAGACCATTATGATTCACTATATATGGTGTTCCCACTTCTGAGTATCATCTTAGAAAATCCTTGAAAATTTGCAGTGGAGTTCCAGGGAAGCAGAGATTATAGTAGGATAACGACTAGACCAAATGCCACACCCCTGGCAACATTGAAAAATTACAAGGGCAAGCAGTTAAAAGGAAATCCTTGACCCTGGAAATAAGGTGGAACCCAGGTGAAGATAGGAATGAGTACATGTTACCTAGAAGATCTTGTTAAAATTGATAAGTCTTTCTTTTGAATTTCTAGAGAAACAGTCAGGACCAATGTTTACCCAGTGACTGTTGGACCAGGGAGGGGCCCCACAACTGTGGCTATATAAGGAGGAACAGAGAGGAAATCAAGTGCAAACCTTCTTTTCCTGCTTCCAGAAGAGGTTATAGAAAGGTTCAGTTCACAGCCCATAAAACATCCTTCTGTTGAGAGACCAAGCTAGCCAATATATCTATTACTGATTCCAAGAGGCAATCTGGTCTTGCTTTGACTTCTTGCAAGTGACTACCAGCAGATTTCATCAGACTGACTCACCTACCACAGGAAAACAGGTGGGGTGCTTCAATGTTTCCTTAGGGGCTCTTATCCTGGAGCCCATGAACTTTGTTCTAATATGTTAAATGTATTTCAATATAATTAATTTCATTTGCAATGTTATGGATTTTATATTATGCTCTTAAATGCATTATTCTGGGAAGGGGTCTATAAGCTTCACCAGCCTGCCAAAGAGGTCCATGGCACAAAACAGGTCTTGGCTCACTCATTGCTTGGTCTTCAGCATTGAGTTAAGAAGGTATGTTTTGTTTCTGGTAAAGAGGGGCAGAGTCTGGTTTTATCCAAATGTTGCCAGGCTCAGGCCAGAGGGGGAGGGTCTCATCACCATTCTAATTCACTACATTTGTGTTCACAAACCTAGAACCTGCTATTTTGAAAGCAGCATAGTCTTTAATCAACAGATCAGGTAACAGAAATCTTGAAAGAAAAGCAGATTATTCCTCTCTTAGGCTGGGTATTCAATGAAGCAGAAAATATTTTTATGCATTTTAAAGAAATATAATGTAGCCAATATACTTGTAGACCTAGTGCTATTCCATTGCCAGGACTTAAAGGAGGATATTGCAGAAGAATTAGATGGGCCATTAATGCAAAGCAGTAGGCTTTTATCACCATTGTATTTTAATTCACAAGGGAAAGCTTGTGGCTTAACTGAGACACTCAAGGGCATGAGGAGGGAGGTGAGGGAAGAGGAGAAGAGATATATTCATATCAGTTGCTGGTGAGATATGAGTACAGCTGGAATCCAGAAGGGGCAGGTTGCATAGGGTCAGGATCAAAATTAACATATTCTCTCTTGCTATGTTACCAGCCTATGTCTTTTGTTGATCAAACGTCTCTTGGATGAAAGGTAGTACCTATTATCTATCGAATTTTTAAAAGATTTTTAACGTATCTCTGTCTCAAAGGATTTGAGGCAGTGTGTAGATGAAATCAGAGTATTAGATAAGATGTTTAAAGATAAACAGCGTCTATTAAAAACAAATAGCAGGCATTGTTCTAATACCCAAGAACAGCAGATTTTAATGCTTAGATAATAAATTTGGCTTTAAGTCTTCTGGAAACTAAAGCGAAAAGTGAAACACACTAGGCCACATAGCCTTCAATTTCTTCTTACAGAAAGCACATAAATTCATGTGTAAAGAGAGCTTCTTTTTTTCTGGGACCCAATTCAAGCAGGAATTCAGTGTGTGGAACTTTATATAAAAGACACTATGTTAGCCTACTTTGGGATCTCAACAAACAAAAAACTCTCATCCACCTCTAATCTAAATGCAGAATTTATTAATAGCATACAAACAATCAGTGAAATCTCACATACACAAAAAGAATACAAGGAGACATTCTTCTACTTCATTGCCAAATTTTGGACATAGTATTGGTATGGTTCTGGGAAATTAAGCTGCACATATGGCTGTAACATATGCAAACAAGTCTTCAGATTACAGGGAGATTCAGGGTGACTTCAGGCTATTAGGGGCTGTGTGGTTTTATACCGAGGTAAACAGAAGGAGAGAGATCTATTTACAAGTGCACCAATCTAGAATGAGCAGACTCCAAGCACCTTGGAATACACCAATCCCACGAATACCAGAGAAGAATAGAGGTTGTTGGAATTCGCATGGAGTCAAGGGCTGTGATTTTGCATTCATCAGTCATTGTAACTATTACTATGTACATGACCTCCTCCTTTTTCAAAAGTATGGGAACCAGTGGATAACTAGCCAGCCAGCATCAGACACCAAGTGATATAGGAGGCAATATCTTTAGCCATAGTTTCGCAAAAGACATAAAAGTGCTGTTCAACCAGATAGATATCTTATTGACCCTCTATAAAGGCAGAAGTCCTGACATTTAATTGTATTTCAATTAAAGTGTTTCAGGGAAAGAATAGAAAGTGATACACATTTTCAGAAAATCTAATACCCCAATGGATTTGTGATCCCATGGGACTCTCAAACTTAGAAGGAATCTCATTGGTCATCTAGTCCAACTTATAAATGGAAAAGTGGATGGCAATTTCTCAGGTAAATTATAAAGAATTGTCATCCAGCCTTTATTTAAAGACTTTCAAGGAGAAGGAACCCACTATCTTCCACCCTACTTTTGTTTAGTTCTGATTGTTAGGAAGTTTTTCCTTGCATCAGACCTAAATATGCCTCTTTTCAACTCTCCCCCATTATTTATAGTTCTGTCCTCTGAGGTGAGACAGTAAATCTAATCCCTTTTTCCACATGAAAATCCTTGAAATGCCTTCATAAGATAATGAATGCTGAGCTGGAAAGGACTTACTTCATAAGCCACCTAGACTACCCCCTCACTTTATAAATGAAGAAAACCTAGCTAGAGAGGTTTAATTACACTCGAGGTCATGTACGTGGTAGGCATCAGATATGGGATTTGAACCTAGTTCTCCTGACTTCTTTCCACTGTATCATGCCACCTCTCACTTGAAAGCAGTTATCATGTTTTCCATTAGTCTTCTCCAGCTTAATCTTCCCCATTTCCTTAAATACATCCTTATATGGTATAACACAAGACTCTTCACCATTTTGCTTGCCTTCCTTTGTATGCTCCCCAGCTTTTCAATGTCTTTCCTAGAATGTGGTGCTCAGAACTGAACACAGTGCCACAGTGATATGACCAGGGCACAATATAGGAGGACTAGCACCTCCTTTGGAGTCAATGGGTCTGGGAATCAAACCCAGGTTCTGTCGCTTTTTAAATTTTTTAAAATAACATTTTATTTCTTTCAGTTACATGTATAAACAATTTTTAACATTCACTGTTTTTTTTTTAAATTTCGAGTTCCAAATTCTATCCTTCCCTCCCTCTCCTAATCCCTCCCTGAGATGGTAAGCAATCTGATATAGATCATGTGCATGCAATCATGTAAAATGTTTGTAAAGTGATATCTCAAAGTTGTTGAACAATATTGTTGTTACTGTATACAATGTTCTTTTGGTTCTGCTTATTTCACTCCTCATTATTTCATGCCAGTCTTTCCATGTTTTTCTAAAATCATTAAGCTCATTATTTCTTACAGCACAGTAGTATTCCATCACAATCATATACCATAACTTGTTTAGCCATTCCTCAATGGATAGGCATCCCTGAAATTTCCAGTTCTTTGACACTATAAAGAGAGCTGCTATAAATACTTTGGAAAATATAGATTCTTTTCCTTTTTCCCCAATCATCTTTGGAAATAGACCAAGTGGTGGTATTGCTGGGTCAGAGGGTATAGGTAATTTAATAACTCTTTGGGCAGGAAGGGAGGTTGTGTTTGTTCACGATTTCACTAACAATGAAATTAGTGTCTCAATTTTTCCATATCCTTTCCAACATTTGTCACTTTCCTCTTCTATCATTTTAGCCAATCTGGTAGTTGTGAAATGATATCTTAAGGTTGTTTTAATTTTCATTTCTCTAATCAATAATGATTTTGAACAATGTTATATGACTATAAGTTGTTTTGATTTCTTCATTGGAAAACTATTTGTTTGTATCCATTAATCACTTGTCAATTGAGGAATGCCTTGTATTCTTATAGATTTGACAAAGTTCTTTATATATTTTAGATAGGAGACCTTTATCTGATAAACTGTCTATAAACACCCCCCCCCAATATTCTGCTTTCCTTCTCATCTTGGCTAATTTGTTTTATTTGTACATTTTTTATTTTATATAATCAAAGTCATCCATTTTACACCTAACTTTGCTCTCTATCTTTTGTTTATTCATAAATTTTTCACATATCCATAGTCTGATAAATAATATATTTCATATTCTTCTATTTTTCTTGTAAATTTTCTCTTTATATCTAGGTCATGTATCCATTTTCACCTTATCTTGGTGTAAGATGTTGTTCTATGCCCAGTTTCTGCCATACTGCTTTCCAGTTTTCCCAACAATTTTTTTTTACCAAATAATGAATTCTTATCCCAAAATCTTAAGTCTACACTTGTCAAATATAAGGTTATTATATTTATTTGTAGCTATAAATGGCATGTCTACTCTATTCCATTGATCTATTTTTCTATTTCTTGGCCAGATAGTTTTAATAATTATGGCCCTATAATACAGTTTGAGATCTGGTATGGCTAAGCCTCCTTCCTTCACATTTCTTTTCATTATTTCTTTTAATATTCCTGACTTTTTGTTTTTCCAAATAATTTTTTTCTAATTCAGTAGAAAGGAGTTTTTAAAAATTTAATTGTGATGGCATTGAATTTACAAATAAGTTCGGGTAAAATTGTCAATTTTATTATATTGTCCCTGCCTACCCATGAAAAATTAATATTTTTCCAATTATTTATATTTGATTTTTTTGTATAATTTTTAAAATAATTTTATTTACATAGCTCCTTGGTTTGTTTTGGCAGGTGTACTTTCAGGTATTTTATACTGTCTAGAAATATTTTAAATTGGATATTTTTTTACTATCTCTTTTTGCAGAGTTTTGTTTGTGACATATAGGAATGCTGATGATTTATATGGATTTACTTTGTATCTTGCCACTTTGCTAAAATTATGAATTGTTTCAACTAACTTTTTAGTTGTCTTTGTGGCCTTCTGAGTATATCATCATATCATCTGCAAAGAGAGTTAGGTTCTTTTAATCTCATTCCCTATTCTGATTCCTTATATTTCTTTTTCTTTTTTTATTGGTACTGCTAATATTTCCAATAAAATATTGAATAATATTGATGACAGTGGGCATCTTTGTTTCCTACCTGATCTTACTGAAGAGGCTTCTAGTTCATCCTTATTACAAATAATGCTTGCTGACGGTTTTGGATAAATGCTTTTTATCAATTTAAGGAAAATCCATTTATAGAAATACTTCCAAATGTTTTTAATAAAAAAAAATGAGTGTTGAACTCTATCAAAAGCTTTTTCTGCATCTATTGATATAATTATATGATTTTTTATGTTTATTATTGATGTAATCAGTTATGTTGATAATTTTCCTTATGTTAAATTATCCCTCTATTCCTGGTACAAATCTGACTTGATCATAATTTATACTATTTGTAATATATTGATGTGAACTTTTAGCTAGTATTTTATTTAGGATTTTTGCATCCATATTCATTAATAAAATTGGCCTACAATTTTCTTTTTCTGTTTTTATTCTCCTTGGTTTAGGTACCAATACCATATTTGTTTCATAAAAAGAATTTACTTGTCATTTCTTATAGCACAATAATAATCCACTATAATCATATACCACAGCTTGATTAGCCATTGCCCAACTGACAGGCATCCCCTCAATTTCCAATTCTTAGCTACCACAAAAAAGCTGGTATAAATATTTTGTACAAATAGATCCTTTCCCTTCATTAAAAAAAGAGCTCTTTGCAATACAGATCTAGCAGTGGTACTGCTGGATCAAAGGGTATGCACAGTTTTATAGCCCTTTGGTCATAGTTTCAAATTGCTCTCCAGAATGGTTGATTCAGTTCACAACTCTAACAACAATGCATTAGTATCATAGTTTTCCCACATCCCCTCCAACATTTATCATTTTCTTTTTTTTTTGTCATATTAGCTAATCTGATAGGTGTGAGGTGGTTCCCCAGAGTTGTTTTAATTTGCATTTCTCTAATCAATAGGGAGTTAGAGCATTTTTCCATATGACTATAAATAACTTTGATTTCTTCATCTGAAAACTGCCTGTTCATATCCTTTGATCATTCATCAGTTGGGGAATGACGTATCCTTACAAATTGGTTCAGCCACTTTTTAACTAATACAACTAGCCCAAATCTCTGCAAAGTGAGAGGTGACATGTGGGACATACAAACAGAATTTAAGATGAAATGTAAAAAATTTCATATTTTGTAAGACACTGCCCAGGGAATGGGCCAAATGTAATTACTTTTTGGGAAGGGCGCCAGGGCTGTGGGGTTAGCATCTTGACTGATGAAAAAGCACCAGGGGAATTTTTTTCAACAACTACACTGAATTAATGGTCCTTTCTATAAGCATCTACTGTCTAATCACTTACTAGGTCAGTTTTGAATACTCCAATAACATGGTCTTCAGATGCCTACTCAGTAAATCCCTAATATATATTAGCTTTCCAATTCATGGGAGCAGAGAGAATCACAAGATTGGGGAGGGGACACTGATCTGGCAATGCTAGACCATTTTCAAAATTGACTTAGTGGGTACTAACAATGTCTGACACATAGTAAGTAGATGCTTGTAAATTGAAAATTAATTGTAAAAGCAAATTTTTGATAACTGATTGGCTGCCATTGTTTCTTCCAATAGAACATAAGCTCCTTGAAGGCAGACATTGTTTCCTTTGCATCCTTATATCCTCAGCATCTAGCACAGTGCCTGTCACATAGTCAGTGTTTAGTAAGTGCTTAGTTAATTTCATAAATTATGGTGCTAAAGGGCAACTAGGTGGTGCAGTGGATAGAGTTCTGGGCCTAGATTCAGGAAAGCTTGTCTTCCTGAGATCAAATCCAGCCTTAGATACTTACTAGCTATGTGACCATGGGCAAGTCATTTAACCCTATTTGTCTCAACTCTTCACCTGTAAAATGAGCTGGAGAAGGAAATGGCAAACCACTCCAGTATCTTTGCCAAGAGAACACCAAATAGAGTCATAAAGATTTAGACATGACCGAAATGACTGAACAACATCAAGCCCCAGCTTAGGCTCTTCTGAGCATTCAGGAACACAGTGTTTTAGAAATACAGCGAAAGGAGAGGGAAGAGTGATACTGTGTGATTTGCCCCTGGTCCAGAACCTCATTAGGCACATCTCTGGCTTTCCCAGACAATGGGGAGGTGTCTCTGCCTCTAGAGAGTCATTGTACCTGTTAGTGACATCAGAGCAAGAATATATCAGAAATCCTTGAGGGACAAAATGTTAATTTTATTTTTTTATAAAATTTCATCCCCAGAGGATTTGTTTAAGCCCACAAACAAAAACCAGTATGTTTAAAACATTCATTTCTCACTTATTCTAGTTAGACTTTTGGGAGACAAAGGAGCCCAGATTAAAAGGAAGGTCTGATCTCCTACCTCTTAAGTTGCAGCATTACAATTTTGACTCTTCTCATATTTTAATTCAGGGTTAATTTAGTTCACTAGAAGCTCAGCATTTCTAAATGTCCTGAGATTAATAATTTCTTACTCAAGTACTTAGATTTGGAGCTACAAAGAGCCTTGAAGCCGTCTAATCTAATCTCCTTATTTTATAGGAAGCTCTGAGGGTCATGGAGTCTGAATGACTTACCTAAGGTTACATAAATAGTAGGAGTCACAGACGAGATTTTAACCTAGATTTTGCTGACTCGAGTGCCAGGATTTCCACTAAACCAGTATGCCTCCTAAATCAGAAAGTAGCAGTAACCTATCACCTATCACAACACATCACATATAGTGGGCGTTTAACAAATGAGTATTGCATGAATAAATCCCTACTTTATGGATATGGAAAAATGCCAATTTAGAAGTTAAATGACTTCTAATGATATGCCTACTAATGATATGTTAGTCCCTCTTTCCCCAGAGACCCATACTTGATTCACAGAATCCTCAGAGCCTGTCTAGACCTCATTATACATCCATTGACTCACAAAGGAATGTCTTGTTAATGGATATGGGTGTGTATGTGTACCTATGCACCTTCACTTAGTTTTATGGTTTTGTGAATATTTAAACCCAACAAGCCTAAAGTCAAACTAATAGCTATTTCTCATTAACCTAGTTTTGCTAGAATTAGGATTTTCTCTGTCTAGTCATAGATCTACAATTTTATTGATCTAGAAATTCCTGCCATAGACTACAGTCCACTCTAACTTCATGAAATAAGTCTTGGAAAGATGTCCAGAACTAAGAGTGGTAAAATCCATAAGCGTCTAGGGTAGGACTTGATTCCAGGACTTCCAGATTCCACATCCAATGTTCTATCTACTATGTTATTCAAGCTCTGTTCAATGAGATCATCAAATACCCACAGTAATCTGCCTAATTGTTTTCTGGAATGGACTTATTTCTTTGGTATACTGTTATTGGTGAAGAAACTCCTTTTATAGATGTAAATTACCAACTACCCTGCAACGAAGAGTCTTCTAGACTTGCCTGGGCCATGGAGGGGTTATTTAGCCCAGTTTGTTTCAGAAACAAGCCTTGAACTCGAGTCTTTTTTTATTTCAAGGCCAGCTTTCTAGCACCATGCCATGCTTCCTCTCAGTCTGTGTAATAGGATTGTTAAGTAGACACAAAACATCATACTTTCCATTAGAACAAAATAATGTTCAAGGTAAAATATTATCCAAAGCTTCTGAGCTTCATTGTTTATAGAGTCAAGGTAGAAGCAGTTTCTTATATTAAGAGAGGGGAGGAAAAATAGGGAGGGAAGGGAAAGGATTGGGATTTCTCCTGTCTTTGTACCTGCGAAATATTGGCCATGTGCTAGCACCAAGAAAGCTACTCTCCTTGGCAGTTACCTGAAGTGATTATTAGACAACTGTTAGTCAGGCTATGTAGTTATTTACCTAGTACCAAGTCAGGAAGCATCATCACAAGCAGAGACAAGAGTTTCCCTTCGATTTTCCTTCTGATTAGGACTAATAGAACTGGCCCAATCTCAAAGGATAAGAAACACAAGCCTAAACTGTTCCCTTTGGAGCAGAAAATGATGGATTCTTTAGCAAAGGGTAGGATTTATTGTTTGTGGGTTTGCCTACTGGAACTGACAGAGGCTTGGAATATTCTATCTGGGCTCTATTCCCACTGCTATAGCTGGCTCACTTTATTTGGTTTCAGACAAGTGGCTTCCCTTCTCTGAATTTCTATTACCCCATATAAAAAGTAAGCCCACCATAGTCTTCTCTCTCTCTCTCTCTCTCTCTCTCTCTCTCTCTCTCTCTCTCTCTCTCCTTCTGTCTCTTTCTCTGCCTCTGTCTCTTTTCTTTCTGTTTCTATATCTTTCCTTTTATCTCTGTGACTGTCTCTTTATAATTGTGGGGTACATCTCTTCTTTGTCTCTCTCCTCCTCCTCTCTTTCTTTTTCTCCTCTTTCTCTCTCTTTTTCTCTCAAATGTATTTATCCCCTTTCTTATCACATCATAGTCATGGCCAGATATCATTCCTTCTCCCAGAATTGAGCCCTCTCTTATAACAAAGAAAAATTGTTAAGAAAAAATACCAATGCAACAACATATGTGAAACTGACAATATGACAGCATATGCAAAATGCTGTGCTTGTAGTCTCCCATTTCTCTGCCTATAGGACAATAAATTTGGAATTGGAAGGGATTTCTGAAGTTATTGACTCCAGTCCCTCCATTTACAGATTAGGAGTCTATGGTCTATACAGACAAAGTGACTTGCCCAATGTTACTTGGCTATTTCATCATTGCCTAGGAATTTGAACCCTTTTGACCCCAATTCCAGCACTTTTTCCACTATACAGACTGTGGGTCATATATTTCATTGTCAGTTCTGCTGGGACCATGATCAACCATTATAATTACTCAGAGTTTGACTTCATCTTTGTGGCATTATTGTTCACATTAGTGGAGTCATTGTATATATTTTTTCCTGCTTCCGTTTACTTCCCTTTGCATCAATTCATGCAAGTTTTCTCATGTTTCTCTGAACTTTTTATATTCACTGTGTTATTGCTCAGTAATATTACATTGTGTAAATGTCCTACAGTGTATCCAGCCATTCCCTAGTTAATAGACATCTTCATATTATTTCTAGGAAATCTCATTAATATCTACAGGCATAGTCATTCTTTGTGATTAGTATTTTGGGGATCCAGGAAAAAAATTGAATCCTCTTGATAAGGAGTGGTGAATTTGTTTCTGGGTGTAGGGAGTTGCTAGAAGCATCCTTTGAAATGGATTTGGATTCCAAGCCTTAAATTTGAATTTCTTCAAAATCCCTTAAGTTCTCACATTCTCATCCTTAAATGCTGCAACACAATTTCTTTCTAAATGCTTACCCATCTATATGTATATATATATATATATATATGTGTGTGTGTGTGTGTATATATATACGCATATATATATACATATATACATATTTGACGCTTTCCCTTTTTCTTTCACCTGCTACAACACTGAAAATTTAAGACAATAAAAATTAAATCTAGAAGGTTATTTCTTTTAAAAATTTAATTTGCTTTGATGTTTTTCATTTTATGTTTCTTTAGTTTCAAAATGTCTCTCCCCTTACTTTGCAGAAAGTAGTTCTGTAAAGCTAATATATCAACTGAATTTGACAGAATATGTAATATTTCACATATATATATCTCTAGCTCTCCAATGAAGGGAAGAAGGTAAAGTTCCTTATCACTTCTTCAACTCTGATCTTGGTCATTATAATTACACAGGTTTCAGTTTCAAGTGTTTTCTAGTTGTTTTCTATTTGCATTGTATTCATTGTGTATATAGTCTTCCTAGTGCTGTCTTCTTCGCTGTATCAATCCACACAGGTCTTTCTACATTTCTCTGAATTCTTCATATTAATCTTTTCCTTCAAGCACAAGAATATGCCCTCATATTCACGCTCCATGCTGTGTTTCGTCGTTCTTCAAGCAATGGACATTTGCTTTGTTTCTAATTCTTAATGACAGCAAAAATTGGTGCCATAAGTATTTTTAATAGAGAGGTGACCCCAACACTTTAGAGATGAGAAAACTAGGTCCCAGATATAATGAAAGGATTTGTACAAGATCATGCAAGAGTTGAACCCAGGCTTCCTGACTCCAAAGCCAATGCCCTTTCCACTCTAATTCTTCAGTCTTGCCCCTCTCCATACCTCCTCTCTCCCTGTGGGAGACCCTGTAGGTGTACAGGGCTTCATGTAGCCTGAGGCAGCCAGCTCCTGCAGAGCTTTTCCACCAGAGAGCAGTTAAGTGCCTTTATTTTCTCCACTCCGGTGGCTAAATTATTCTCGATGTGTTAAACAATGTAATTAAACACACACACATGCGGGTGTGCATTTCCCCCCACCCCCACCCTGTCCTTCCTTGTTCCCTGTCAGCCCTGAGCGTGTGTCAGCCCCAGCCTTCAAGCTCTGTTAGTTTTAATTTGAGTTGTGGAATTAGTAATCGGTTTTGCTGGAACACTGTTGTGGGAAACAGATCGCTCCTTGAACAGAGCTCGGGCACCATTTCAAATGAGTATTTGTTAAGGGGAAAACCATCCCCTTGTTGTGTTCCACTACATTACATTAGATTTATTTCCATTGTACTGAAAAACACCAGTCAAGAGAGAACAATGAATATTTCTCTGGAGCTGGGAATAGTCTAGCTTTTCTTCTTGTTTTTTTCATTGGGTTTAAAGAAGAGGAGAAAGAGGAGAGGGGAGATGAGGGGAGGGGAGATGAGGGGAGGGGAGAGGAGGGGAGGAGAGAAAGGAGAGGAGGAGAGAGGAGAGGAGAGGAGAGGAGAGGAGAGGAGAGGAGAGGAGAGGAGAGGAGAGGAGAGGAGAGGAGAGGAGAGGAACCCTCTTATTGCTATTATGATGCAATAGACCCAGCCCATTTGACAGGCAGGGAGGTTTGGGGCTGAAAGTTTTGTGCTGGCAACCACCGCTTACCTGTCTTTTTAAGAAGGCAACAAACCATAGCTGCAGATTTAAATCTTGGCTTAAAGAGATCCTGTGCATTCTTGTTCTGAAAATAAAGTGCTAAGACCATTAAATATTTTGGAATCCTATGCAGAAACATATAGGCATAGAAAGTCAAATTTAGAAGAGACCTCAGCATCCATCCAGAGCTCTAACTAGGAATTTTTTTACCTGGGGCAAAAACAGTAGCAGATATCTGTATGTGGGTGCTGGTGGGGGTGTGTGTAATATTGTGGGCGCAGCCATGTCATGAGAAGGGTCTACCCAGGGTGGCATAAGATGGTAGAAGACATTAATGAAAGATGCAGAAACAACTGCCATTGGAAGGAAACACGCCCTTCTGGGGTAGAAATGTGGCCCATTGAATGTTGACACCACAGACCAAAGCCCTATCAGCTTCATGACAATTGTCCTTTTACAATAATCCTTGTCAGATCTAAACTACTTTTGAATGCTTCAATTAGGGGGAGTCACTGACCACTTTAATGGGCAGCATGTTTGAGCAGCTCTAATTGTTAGAAAGGCGTTTTTTTTTTTTAATTTTTATTGAGCCAAAATCTGCCTCTCAGGCGTCTCCACTGAGTAGTCCTAGTTCTTCCCTTTGGGAAGAAATAAAACATGCCTACTCTTTTACCTCAGATGAGTTAGCATATGTAAAGCCCTTGGTGAATCTTAAAGTGCTATACAATAGCCAGCTAATTAAATGGGTAGACACCACCCAGCTCTCACAGCCATCATCTGTGGAGAAAATGCTAGCCATCCCCAATCAACTGCCAACCAACTGCCACAGATAGGACAAGCAAGCCAGTCTAACTGAGGAAGTAAGGCACCCTGACAGAGAGAGAGGAGGCAGCATATAAACATAGCAAGCAAGGCAACACCTCAACCACCATTTCCCCTCAGACCTCAATGGAAACAGCCAAAGACCTTGAGTCTAAGAGCCTTTGGAAAAACAGTGCCCATCCCGACCTGCTTCCAGCCATACCCCAGCAGCCGTCATTGAAGGGAGAAATCATTGCGAAGTAGGGGTTCCACCTTCCTCATCGCAACTAGCAACAAATTCTAAACAGATGCCACCAAAGAGCGCATGGGTATGGGAGCCCTGGGAGTGGCAGCACCTCCCAGACCACCAGTCCTGCTTCCAGCCCAGCCCTCACAGTCATCCTCCAGGGAAGCAATTTCTATAAAAAAGGGGCCACCTATTCCCACCAATGGCCACACATAAAGGAGGCAGCAAGGGAACAGCTTAACTTGCACCAGGCAAGTCAAACCATTGGTACTACCTTGACCACAATCTCCTCTAGGACCTCAATGGATAAATCCCAGGATTCTGAGTCCAAATATCTTAGAAAAAAGTCAGTGCTTCCCACCCAGTGCCCTCATCATGGGAAGTAGCCCCGTGGAGGTGCAGCCTGGTAACTGCCCATACAGGTGTTTCAGCCACTGCGACTGAAGACCCGAAGAAGAACTTGTCACCAAAAGTATTTCAACATCAGAAACTGATACCATTTTATATAATGGAAATGACATTACAGGAGGGGCATTGCCATCTACTTTGCGGCTGTACCCTAAGGATCATGGGATATTTCCCTCTAACTTGCAGTTGAAACCTTCCATCTGTGTTGTCTCCCCCTTAGAATGTGGACTTCTTGGGAGCAGGGACTGTCTTACTTTCTAGACTGTTTATTTTTGTCTTCGAATACCCATTGGTTAGCATCATGCTTTGTACCCAGTAAGCACTTAATAAATATTTAATTCATTCATCCATTTATATAAGTCCATTTGGAGTGCCAACATGAGATTGTGCTGAGGAAAAGGGAGGAGGTTGAGGGAAAATTAATCATTCAAGTGTTTATTTAATAAATTATTTAAGGCTACCATCTGGCAGGTACTGCATTAGGCACTGGAGACACAGAGACAAAAAATAAACAATCTGGGCACTCATAGAGCTTACAGTCTATAAAGGGAAATACAGTGTATGTGAATATGACTACAAGGTGATTTGGAGGGAGCGAGCTATCTGCAGCTACAGAGGTGGGGGATCAGGAAGAATTCATTTAGGAGATGGCACTTGACCTTAGCTGAGCTTTGAAGGAACCTGGGGATTTGAAGACATGAATCCAGTGCATGGAAGATAGCCTATGCCAAATCATAGAGATGGGAGGTCAATGTGGCTAGACCATATTCTGTGTGAATGAGAGTAATATATAATAAAATTGGAAAGGTAGATGGCAGCAAGGTTATGGTTGGTTTTAAAAGACAAACAGAGGAATTTGTATTTGATCTCAGAAGTAATAGGAAGACAGCGGAGTTAAATTAGTTGCAGGTAGCCCAGTAGGTAGAGAATTAGGCTTAGAGTCAGGAAGACCTTAGTTCAAATCCAGTCTCAGACACTTACTACCTATGTGACCCTGGGCAAGTAACAATCACTTCTTCCTCAGTTTTCTCAAATGTAAAGTGAGTCCAATGAGAGCATCTCTCTCTGGAGTGGTGGTGAAGACCAAATGAAATAAAACATGCAAAGCACTTAGCATAGTGTCTGGCACATGATTGGTGCTAAAAAAAAAAATGCTTGTTCCCTTCCCGTTGAGCAGGGGAGTGACATAGTTCCGTGTTTTAGGAATATTACTTCGGCAGAGAGGATAGATTAGAGAAGAACAGAGACTGAAGGCAGGGAGACAAACTAGTATCCTTTTGCAAAAGTCCTAGTAAAAGGTGATAAGATCCTAAACTAGGGCAGCTAGCTGGTGCAGGAGAAGTTGTGTTGGAGTTGGAATTGGGAAGACCTGAGTTCAAAGCCAGCCTCAGACACTTATTAGCGGTGTGATTCTAATCAAGTTAATTTTCTCCTCTTTGTCTCAGTTTTTTTCATCTGTAAAATTGGGATATTAATAATGTTTGTCTCTCAGGGTGATTATGAAAATAAGATAGGCTAAAATTTGTAAAACTTTTTGAAAACCTTAAAGCATGACATAAATGCTAGCTATTATTATGATAGTAGCCATGTGAATAGAAAGAAGAGAACTGATACAGGAAATTTGAAGACTGAATCAACAAGATTTGTCTATTTGACTGGATATCTAAAGTGAGGGTAAAAGAGAAGTTCAGAATGACCCCGAAGTTGAAACTCTAGATGACTGGAAGTTTGGTAATTCACTTGGCAGAAAATGAGAGGTTAGGAATTGTGGAGAGTCTTTGGGAAAAACGAATAAATTGTGTTCTGTACATTTTGCTTTGGAGACATCTATGAGTCATCCAGTTCAAAATATCCAAAAGATGGTGATTCAGGACTAGAGCCCAACTGAAGATGATGGGAGAACACACAGATCTGGAAATCATTGTCACAAAAATAATACAAAGTTCATAGAAATTAATGATGTCACTAAGAGAAACATGTGTCATATATTATATATTATATATACATATATATATATG
This sequence comes from Phalanger gymnotis, assembly GCA_028646595.1. Lineage (NCBI taxonomy): Eukaryota > Metazoa > Chordata > Mammalia > Diprotodontia > Phalangeridae > Phalanger > Phalanger gymnotis. The sequence goes on along the minus strand of CM053625.1, from coordinate 167,352,070 downwards.
GAGAGAGAGAGAGAGAGAGAGAAAAGAGGGCTCAGAATAAATTGGGGGTACATCACAGCCCCAGTTGTGGCTGAGACTATATGAAAGATGATACAGCAAAGAAGACTGAGAAGGAATATTCAGGCAGTTAGGAGAAGAACCATGAGAGCGCACTGTCACAAAGACCGAGGAAGGAGTGAATGACCAGAAGAAGAGGTTGGTCAACATTGTCAAATGCTGTGAAGAGATTCAGAAGAATGAAGATTAAGAAAAAGACATTTGACAATTGCAATATCGTTGAGAAGAATAAAAACAGAGATTATCGGAATCACTGTGGAAAGACAGGCAGGCACCCGTAGCTTCACTGGTGGAGTTATGAATTTGTCTAAACATTCTAAATAACAATTTGAAATTATGCAAAGAAATTAAATATTCATACCCTTTGACCCAGAGATCCCACTGCTAAGTTATCTCAAGGAGATCACAGACAGAAATGATGGTACTGTATACAACAAAATATTCTTAGTCACACTTTTTTCCTAGTAGCAAAGAAATGGAAATAAAGTATATGTCCATCAACTAAAGAAGAGCTGAAAAAAATTGGGGTGCAGAATTTAATGGAATATTACTGCACATAAAAATTGAATGGACTATTATTATACTTAATATAATGGAATATTACCGTGCACAAAAGAATGAAATATTACAGCAAAGGAACAATGAATATGAAGAATTCAGAGAAGGATGAAAAGACATGAATTGATGCAAAATGAAGGAGCTAAAAATTGGAAAACAACATATGCAATACTGCAAAAGTATAAATGGAAACAGCAATAAAAAGTCAGGATGTTTTATAATTACGATAACCAAGTTTGCCCTAAATAAGATATAACAAAATATACCTCTTTCCCTCCTTTGCTGAGGTGGAGAAATACAAGTTGGAGAATTGTATACACTGTCAGATTCACTGGTTGAACTGATTGGTTTTCCAGAACTTTCTTTTTCCCTTTTTTTTTTATTCTTTGTTAAAAAGCAAAGCTCTGAGTAGGAGAGGGAAAGGGCTACATTTGGAAAGGAAGGTGACATAAACCTAAAAGTATATTTTAAATATAGATTTTGAAAAATATATTTTAAATATATGTATTTAAATACATATTTTGAAAAATATATTTTTTGAAACTTTCAGACTGTTGCTAAATTTGTACAAACCATTTCATTTGAGAGATGAAGTTGAAAGTCATATTGCAAGAGATTAAGGAGTGGGCAGAGATGAAGTGGAGACAACGAAAGAAGGTAGCTTTTTCTAGGAGCCTGTCTGAGAAAAGCAAAGGAGCTATATAGCATCAGACCTTGAGGTAATTATTGGGTCAAAAGAAAGGGTTTTGCTGTCATTGTTGTGGTTGATGTGGTTGTGGGTGTTGTTGTGGTTTGTTTTTGTTTGGGGGATAGGAGAAGCCTGGGCCTGTTTGTAGACAGCAGAGAAGGAATCAATAAAAAGGAAAATGAAAGATTGGTAGGGTTTGGGGGTGGAGATAATTGTGGAAGCAATTTCCTGGAGGAAATAGGAAGATATGGTATTGAGTGTATACATAGAGGGGTTGGACTTGGTGAGAAGGGCCACCTCTTCATCAGAGACTGGAGCAAAGAAAGTATGAAAGATGACCTCAAGGGTTTTTAAGACACAGAGGACATAAGAGGGAGTTCACAGAAAATGATCTCTGGGTTTTTTTTTTTTCAGTAAAGTATAAGCTTAGGTCTTCTGCTAAGAAAAGAGGCAGGAATAGTATGAGAGACTTGAAAAAGAATGGGAGATTTGGAATAACCCCTGTAGGAAGTAGGTTAGAGAATCTATAAGGAAGGGATAGAAAAATGATTACCTTGCTGCAGTGAGGGCTCAGTTGAAACTAGATAAAATAAATTTATGGAAAATTCATCGTGACTGCAAGAAAAAGAATTACCTCTTGCCTTGTGTCTCAGTCTTTTATGCTCCCAAATTGGGTGGGGAAATATCAGGGAATACCATTTCATTCATTTGTTTATTCATTTATTTATTCTTTTTCATTTATTAGTCATTTTCATTTATTTGATTTAATATTCATTACTCATTTATTCATTCAATCTATTCTGCATAGGTCTTATGGCTGATGCCACCATTTAGTCTTACATTCTCCTCTTGGCCCATATGTGAACAACCTCCCACCCTCTCCACCCTGACCAAAACGAATCCATAACATGGGATTCTCTTGATCCCTAGATGTCCTAGAATGTAGCTACTGCAACCACAACAGCATTCAGAAGGACTAAGGTCATCAGAGCAGCCAGGGGTTCAGCTTGTGATTTAAAGGCAAGAATCAAGCTGTTTATAGATGTTGAAACAAAGGTAAAGAGGCAATTAGATTTTCAAATAGCAAAGTTTGAAGGAAACTCCTCATTATAGACCATAAATTCCAAGTTCCACCCCGGAACTTGAGTCATTAGTCTGAGCAGCTCTTAGAGTTCTGGGCCTGTTGAGTGGAGCTAGGTAGGAGTCTCAGAAGGCGAATCGCCTGGGTGAATAGAGGATTTGCTGGTGCCAGTGTAGTCTCAGAAATCACTTCTGGAGCTTTTTCAAAATATGGAGTAGAGACCTTGTGAAGTTTTGCTATAGGATTGCTGAAACCAGGGGAATGGTGGTTGGTTGGCAAGCCAAATTAGAGCATCCAAAGGGAGCCAGGATTAGAGTAGACAGGAAAAGCCCTCTATCCTAAGCTGATCAACATATGGTTAGCCAGGCCTGCCTAGGGTCACAGACAATGGGAGATCCAAGTTAAGTGGCAGTGGACAATGATTACTGAGGCCTATGATTTTGGCTAGGGTAAGAAAGAATCTGTCTGGAACTCTAATGACCAAATGGAATTGCTAGTGTGTGCAGGGAAGCTGGGAAAGAGAATAAAACACTCAAAGGTAGCTGAATCAGGAGGGTTGGATTGGAATCAGCAACTCCTGAGCAGGGCTGCTTCGCTCTGTTGATCCAGGGGAGTGGGGAAAGAGCCAGGAGTCCAGGTGGTGAATTTGCCTTATGAATGGCTTGGTGCCTTAGCCCTGTGATGGCTATGTGCCCATTACCTAGAATGTGAATGGGACCCCATTGGCTCAAAGCCATGTTCAGTGCTTACCTATGGCCAGTTAGGCTTAGTCTCTACCTGGGCAGCTGGATCACCTATGAAGCTAGGGCTACTGGAAGCTGACCAGTTCCAAACATCCGTGGTTCCAAGAAACCCAAGAAAATGGCCTCAGGCTTCCACAACATGCCCCACATATGGCTGGGCTTAAATAAGAGGTCCCATTATCTGGTCTTAAATAATGTGCCTCCAAGTAAAAACCAAACTGATTGGGGGGGGGGCGGCGGGGTGGTAATGGCAGCCACTTTTCTTAGATCTCAGATGGAGATAGAATCTACCTTAAAGCAGCTTGGCTCTGTGATCCCAGCCATAGACAGCAAAGACTGATGAGGGAAATTCTCTGTCCTGCACCTTTAATTCTTAGAGGGCAAATCACCTTGTCAAGGGAGATTGATACCTATTTACTTGGCTGATGGGAGGCATTTTTGGCCACTCCAAAAGACCATTTAGAAATTGAATTAGGATTTAATTGTTCCTAGGTCAGTTTAAGAATGCTTCCATTTTGTTATTCAATCCCTGCCTGACGCACAAAAGCATTTCAAAAGTGTTTCTATTGTGGAAGGAAAGGTCACATAACTATAAACTGAATGACTAATCTTTCTATTGATAAATTATCCAGTAGAAATTTAACAAGTGCTAACTAACTGAAGGCTGAGTATGGAAATGAATTTTATTGTAACTCAGAGAAGCATCAACTAGTGACCAACCTTACTTCCTGCTTCCATTCTTATCCCTATAAGCCACCTGTGAACTATTGAAAACAGGTTCTCCTAGGCAGATTTTACAATTACCTGCTCTCTGATGGTATTCTGCTCCCTAAAAATCACCTATACTAAAGAGAGCAATATGTTTAAAACTGTAAAAAAAATGCCTTGATTAAGGTTTTGAGCTCAAATGCAATAAAAACCAGTTAAAACCAGTTCAAATTGTTTAAAACTGGTTCAAACCGGGGAAAAAAACCTGTTGCAAGCAGTCAAAATAGGTCTAAAGCAGTTCAAACCACTCAAAACTGGTTAAAGCCAGTCAAAATAGGTTATAACTAGTTAAGACCAGTTCAAACCAGTCAAAATAGGTTCAAACCAGTCAAAACCAGTCAGGACTAGTTTAAACCAGTTCAAATCAGTCTAAACCAGTTCAAACCCAAATCCAAACCATTAAAAATCTGTTTAAACCAGTCCAAACTGGTTCAGACCAGCTAAAACCAGTCTAAACTAGTTCAGACAAGTCTAAACCATCAGTTTAAATTTGTCTCTAAACTGGTTCACACCAGTCTAAATCAGTTCAAACCAGTCTGAACAGGTTCAAACCATCCAGTTTGGACTCGTCTAAACTTGTTTTGAACAGCTTGAAGTGGTTTTGACTGGTTTTAACCAGTTTAAACTGGTCTAGTTGTAAGGACAACTCTATAGCCACACTCCTTTGAGTATTAGGAAATTTGCAAATTGCCTTCCATAAATTATTGAGTCTTTTCATAACATTATAAAGTAGGTAGTGCCTATGTCATTATCCCCATTTTATAGAGAAGAAGCTGGAGCTGAGCAGTGTTAAGTGAATTACCCAGTGTCACATTGAGCATCAGAAATGGGATTTAAACTTAGATGTTTTTGACTCCAGTTCTACCCCTCTTTCCACAATACCATGCCATGCCCTGGAACGTAAATAAAGCTGCTGCAAGTCCACAGTGGCTTTTAACAATTCAGTATGGAATAGCATGCATGCCTTCTCTTTAAGGCCTTTTCTTGAGGCAGTGATCTCAGATATTTGTCTTCCACAGGCCTTGGTCACATACTCATCACTTTTTTTTTGGTCTTACACAAATAGAGAAAACAAAAATAAAAAGACAAAGGGAAAAACATACATTGTCTTCTCTCATTGCATGATTAAAGTGTGGTGCTGGAATCTTTCAGAAGCCATCCTAAGAGAATGAGGAGCTAGGATGTTCTCTGACAGTTCTCTGTGTGGTGTAGAAAGATAGCAAAGCTGAAATAGGATAGGTACAAATGGAGTGTATTTCTAGACAACAGAGTAAAGAGTTCTGCCCTTCTCACTGGTACTCCTGACAAGAGTGTTTGTCTCTGTCTTTTCCACCCTCTCTAGCACCAGAGAGTAGCAGCTGCTGGAGAATATTGCTTCCTCCTTTTTTCTTAATCTACTACATCCTGCAAGAAAATCCTATATCTATGCCACCTTTCCTCTCCTTTCCACTCCCAGGACCATCACCCTAGTTCAGTCTCTCATTTATCAAATGAAACCATTTCCTAACTAGCCTTCCTGAATTTAATCTCTCCTTCCTCTAATCCTGCTCAACACTATTAGATTAATTTTCCTACATCACAATTCTGACCATGTTTAGGATTCTTTAATGCTTTTCCATTGTTTACCAAATAAAATCCAAACTCCCTAGTCTGCCCTTCAAAGTCCTCCACAATATCAAGACAACCTACCTTTGCAGACTAATGTAGTCTATGCTTCTCAAAATTGAACCACTTTCCTCTATGCCTTTGCTCAAATCATTCTCTATACCTATATTCCTTCCCTATTCTACCCCAATACTTAATATATCTATTGAAATCTTACCTATCCTTTAAGATCTAAGCAGCACAATTTTCAGTCTCTTCTAGGAATTCTTTCCTGATTATTCCCAAAACAAATTGATTTGTCCCTTCTCTGAACTCTTCAGGAACTTTATTTACAACCTTTTTAATGCACTTATATTTTGTATTACAATGATCAATAAATATACCTTAAATTGTAATTGCCCTGAAGGTAGGAATATCTTATTCATCTTTGTACATACCATGTCTAGCATGATGCTTTGAACAAAGTATAATAAATGTTTTTTTTAAATTAAATGAACATTTCTCTGTTGAAACTAGTTAGCTCAGCTGATGAGAGGCCCTTGCCATGAGGGTCAGAGTTCTATTCCCCCATGGGAAATTCTTAATCAAGCCATTCATTCAAAGCCAGTATTCTCTTGGTTGAGAGAATAAGAGAAGAGAACAGGAGGAAGATCTAATTGAGAGAATGTGGTATCACTGGGCAAACGAATAAGGTGATTCAGGTTATCCTTGTAAAAGTATTTCAATCCCCCAATGTACCCATTTCTTTGGGTTCACAATGTCCTCTTTGCATGTTGAGGACAGTGCTATATGAATATTTCCTTATGCATAAAATAAGCCAGAAGAGATCGTGAAAGAACAGGCGACTCACTCTTGCCAAAATTCTTTCTTTCTTACCAGAGAAAGGAGATACTCTTTGGAGAAGCCATGTTCTATAACCAGATGAAGCCAAGATCTTCCAACACCATGGACAGTATTGTACAATTCAAAAACCAGGACTTCACCACCTTGAGGAATCACTGTTTAATCAGTAGAAGGCTATTCAAAGATGACATGTTCCCGGCCAATGACAGTGCCATAGGGTGGAGACTCATGAATGAAAAAGCTATTCTAAGCCCTGAGTGGAGGAGACCAAAGGTGAGTTTGAATCATTTTGATAAGAAGATTAAGCAGAAAATTGCAAAGAAGGTTGAAGAGGATGGTAAAGAGTCTTGAGTTCATGTTACATGAGGATGAGTTGAAGGAACTGTGGGTGTTCAGCCTACAGAGGAAAAGATTTGGGAGAACATAATGATTGACTTCAAAGATCTTAAGGGTCCTCACATGGAAGAGGTATTAGACTTGTTCTATTAAGCCCCATTGTGTAGAACTAGTAGCGGAGAGTAGAAATGCAATAAGACAGATTCAGGCTGGATACATGGAAAAGCTCCCCAAACACTGCAGCTGTTCAAATGAAGAATAGGATACCTTGGGAGGTACTAGGTTCCCCACCCCAGTGTGGGCCTTTAAGTGAAGGCTAAAAGACTAGTTGTCAGGTACATGATAGCAGTGGTTCCTCTTATACCATAGAATCATCAATTTAGAATGAAAGAGGAAGAATCTAATTTTTCAAAAAGCCCTCCTTTTTGACATATGGGGAAATGGAGACAAAGAATGGTTAAGTGACTTGACCAAAGTCAAACAGGTAGTCTCAAAGCTAAGTTTCACACCTTGGTTTTCTGACTCCAAATCCAAGGTTCTTTCCACTATACCACAATGTGCAGAAGGTCTCTTCTAATTCTGAGATTATGTAACTTGAAACATGGTTTTTCTAGGCTCAAGATGGTCCCATGTAGAATTTAGTACATAGTAATCACTTTAAAAATGTTTGTTAACTGACTGACTCCCTTGAGGGATTTAAGAAAGGCTACAAAATTGGTAGTACTGTTCTCTGGAAAGAGACAGGTTGATGTGGGTGGGCAACCTGGGCTACATACAGAACCAAACTAGGCACCCTATAGTTAAAGCAGTTTCCTCTCTCCTGAGTGGGGTAGGGGAGGAACTGAGCTTTCAAGTCAAAGATCTGAATCAACCAACCCCCCTCACCTTTTTATCCAGAGAGCAAAGGTCTTTTCTATTTGAAGCAGATCATGAATGATGAGAATCATCTCCAATTTTGCCACGTGGCCATGTCTTTGGACTTGATTAAATTAGATGCAAGGTTTTTTTGTGGCTCAATTTAATATAGTAACAGTAAGTCCGCAACAAAGATTCCCATGCATCTGCCTCCTTGGGGAAAAGCTAACACTGAGAATATCTCCTTTGATATGGAGAAGGGTGTGTGTATGTATGTGTGTGTATGTATGTGTGTACACACACACACACACACACACACACACACGGTGTTCCAATAGTTTTTAACTATTAAAACTTTAAATTATATTAAAACGTTGGGACTCTCATACATATGCATACATATACTATAAATATATACATATACATATATTTCTACATATGTATACACACATATATGTGTACATGTATATATAGATATACAGATAAAACTATATAGCTATATTTTCCCTTGTTATTTTCAGACCTCAAGACTATTTTAGAATCCATCTCTTTTTCTCTTTTCTCACAGAGGTGCTGAGCCAGAGAGGCAAGATTGTATTTATAGCTTTGAAGAGTTTATAACATTTCTATTTTGGCAGGGTTGTAGAGTCACTCAGTACCCAAGTAAGTCTTGGAATAGCCCTGAAATGTACTCTCTATGTGGTGGGTGGAGAAATTGATGATGCAAGACCAAAGTCTTCTATTAAGCCCAATCAAGGACCCAAGCTGGAGGCAGGCTAGACATCAAAGGAAGCTATTCTGACTTCTCCTCTTCAGCCACTAGTTTCTTCTGTTCCTTGCCCAGCAGCTAGAATCCTTTTTGAAGTCTCTGACATGCTTGCGTTTGTCCTTTCAAAAAGTGTCAGGTGACATGTTGTGTTTCACAGAAGTACATGCCTTGAACCATCTCCTGATAATTCAGCATCTCTGCTAAGAAAACATTCAGGTTTTATACAAGTGGTGACTCTTACATTACAATCCAGGCATTGGTCAGTCTACACATTCTTCTCTTTCGTGACACCCCATACTTTGATTTCAAGCTTGTTTGCTTGATTGCTTTTGCTACAGCCATAGCAACAGAACATTAAAAGGGAACTTTGACAGTATAAAATCCCTCTTCTTTGCCAATAAGCAAACTAAGACCAAGAGAGAAGACAGGACTTGGCCACGTGCCAGATCTGGGATTTGACTCCAGGTCTCCAGGGCTCTTTCCCCTAACCACCATGGGGAGCTGAGACTTTCCACTCTGGTGTCCTACCAATATCTCACAGGTCGAATACAAACTTATCTTACCTTCTCATTGCTCTGAAGCTAGGTCACCTCCTGATTTCCCTATGTTTAGGATCACAGTTTTAGAGATACTTACTAGCTCTGTGACCCTGAGCAAGTCACTTAACCCTGATTGCCTCAAAAAAGTCTAGAAGGGACAGCTAGGTGGCACAGTGGATAGAGCACCAGCCCTGGAGTCAGAATGACCTGAATTCAGATCCATCGTCTGTCCCTTACTAGCTATGTGAACCTGGGCAAGTCATTGAACCCCAACCGCCTCAAAAAAAATTAGTAATGGAACGTATGCTAGACATCATCTAGTTTAACCCCCTCATTTCATAGATGAGGAAGTTAAAGCCAAGAGAGATTAAGACACTCATCCGAGGTCTAGAAGTAAGATTAAACCCAGGTCTCTCTGGAGAGAGTCAGTACTTTTTTTCAGATTCTGGTCATGATACCTATAGCTTCTACTAAATTCCAACTGGAATGCTTCCTAATGGCCTGGAGGTGACCCTGAGACCCTGTGGAGCAGAGGCCCTGGAAGGTCCTACTTAGCTGGAACTCAATACAATAGTATGAAAATAACAGAGATTCATATAGTGTTTTGAGATTTGTAAAGTATATTGTCTCATTTAAGATCCACCACAACCCTGTTAGGTAGATATACAGATATTATTGTCCCCATTACACAGATGTAGAAAATCAAGGTAAGAAAGTTTAAATAACTTGCTCATGGTCGTAGTGTCCAAGGTGGGATTCCCATCCAGATCTCTGCTCACTCCAGGACCAGCCATCTTTCCACTATACTAGGCTGTCCAGGAATGGATTATGTGCCTATCATCAGAAGATCAACATGAAAAAGTTGATTGATTGCCAATAAAATTTAATCCAAAAATATTCATTAACCTCCTACTCAGCAAGTCAAATCAATAAGCATTCATTAAGTGTTTGCTATGTGTTAGGCCCCTTAATGCCATGGGCAAGCCAATGGCCTAGGCTGTAGGAATACAAATGCAGCTTAAAAATAGCCCCTCCCTCAAAGTACTTGCTCAATTTATAGCGAGCATGCCTTGGCCTGGCATTTCAGAGCCAGCCACATATATCTCCCCTCTTGGGGTTCTAGAGGTACTCTCAGGGGGTGGCAAGTCTCTTCCGTAATGCAAGTGGCTCAAGCCTCCACTGATTTTGCTTCTCTCCCATTAGCTGCCAGTGAGTGGATAATGCCAATTCCATTTAACCACTTAACGTCAATTGGCTTTTAAAAAGGGATATTTACTTTGAAAAAGAATAATACCAATTTTCCCCACAACATTTTGAGGGCCACTGGTTTCTAGGGAGAATGAGCTCAGATTTAGCAGTTTCTTAATAGACTTGGTCCTGCCAAGTTCATATACGAATACAGTTTTGCTATCTGTTGAGTCCTCCATAAGGTCCTCATTCCTCAAAACGTCATTGCTGGGCCGTAAAATGCTACATGAACTCAACTTCTGGATTTCTATACACTAGGATTCTGGGATATTGGGAAGCTAGGAAGCCTCAATCCTCAAATTCCCAGGGGCTCACTCACTCTCTTGATACTTTGAAACTCACGTAGTCAGAACCTCCAGATTAATATCTTTCACCTGAAATAAAAAATGGAAAGGCAAAAGACAGAGGCCCTTCTTCATGGGACTTGATGTTGGCCTTGGAGGGAGAGGGCCCACTGATAGCCTTGTGTCTCAGCAAAGGCATAAAATCAAGAGCAGAGATCCACCAAGGGGGAGGCAGAGGTTGATTAGTGTCCTTTTGAATGCCTTTGAGGCCAGACAAAGAACCATGTGGTGATCAGTCTAGAACAGTTACATGATGTGTACTCATTCTCAAAGTCTCTCCAAGGCACTTCTATTACATGTCATCATAATTCTCACACAATCAGGCTATCTAGTCCCCTCTACATGAGGAGTAGTATCTGGGGGAATAAAATCGTAAACAGACAAATATCCACATGGTACTTTGAGGAGGTGATAAGAACTAGAGGGGGTGGGAAAGGCTTTCTGTAGAAGGCATTATTATGAGATGAGCCTTCGAGAGAAAGTATGTGAAGGGTAGTAACTGGAAATAATAATAATGACAACATTATATAGCATTCTACAAATATTGTCTCATATGATCCTCAATAACTCCAGGAGATAAGTGCTATTATTATACCCATTTTACCAGTGAGGAAACTGAGACTGACAGAAGGTGAGTGACTTGTCCAGGATCACACAGGTGGGAAACATTCACTTGAACTCAGGTCTTCCTGATTCTAGGTTCAAGCACTCTATCCACTGCACCATGAGTGAAGCATAAGCTGCTGCTTCTCAGTGGACTGAGGCTAGGCTGAGCTCAGACACTGCTTCACACCAGCCTCAAACCAAGACGGAGGGTCATTAGACACACTCAGGAGACACCTTTCACATGATAAAAGCACTCAGCTCCCGCCACCCCCATCCTCATGCTACAATCACTTCAATTCAGTTTGATTTCCATAATGAAGAAGAACGTTCTTCCTCGTTTTTAGGAAGGCTTGCTTCAGGGCTCTGCGGAGGAACATTTCCTCACAATTGGTGGTATCTTGGGAATGGCACGGGTTGCCTCTTTAGGTTCCCATCATTGGAAGTGTTTAAACAGATACTGAATGACAGCTTCTTGGGAATATGGTAGAGGGGATTCTTATGTAGGGCAGAAGCTAAATGAGGTCATCTCTAAGCTACTTGCCAACTCTGGGATTCTAGGATTCTAAGAGGGAAAAAAAAACAAAGATAGATTAGGATGAATGAGTTAGATGAGGCTTTGACAAATATGCTACTGACTTTAGTAGATGGGGCCCTGGACCATCCAGGTACTCTGAGTCTTAATCCTTATCGACATGCTCTTATCTCATTCTTAATGAATAGCTGGATCATAAAATCAGAGTTCTAAAGCTGGAAGAGAAGGCAGAGGTCACCTAGTCTAACTGCCCTCATTTCAGATGAGGAAACTGAAACCCGAGTGGACTAAGTGACTAGTTCAAGTTCAGATAGTAAACTGTCAGAGATAGGATTTGAGCTCTTTCTACTATACCATGCTTTTTGGATGAGGACCATAGAAACCTGCAGTAATGAGTATGGCTGCCTCCTCCTTTCATAACACAAAGTGGGGAGAAGACAAGAGAAACAGAAACTGGCCTCACAGAGGTCATCTAAATTCAGAAAATACCATGTCTTTGTCAGCTGATTACACACCAATTCTCCTACTGGTGTGTAAGCGCTATGAATCTATCGATTACAAAGCACTTATTAAGCACCTGCTACATGCCAGACATCGTACTACTGAACTGAATTTGTTAAATTGAATAACTCCTATATATGTAATGCCATATGCTCACAACAGCCCTGTGAGATAGGTAATACAAGTATTTTAGCCTCATTTTACAGACAAGCAAATGAAAGCTCAGAGAATTAAAGTGATGTGAACATGGTCACACATATAATAATCTGGGCTACCTGGGAACCCAAACTTCCTGACTCCAAGTTTAGAACTCTTTCCCACCATGGCATGAAAGTTATACATGAATGAGCAAATTAAAAAAAAAATCTGTAACAATAACCTTTTAGCCATATGATTAAATATATCAGGTTATATGTAAGCTGATCCTTCCCTTTAGCTTTTAGGTGTCTGGCTTCATTTTCACACCCACCCATCCGGTGGTTTTTATGTTGGGTTGACATTTGTTTGCTAAGTAGGTGTGAAATCCAATTTATAAGTTTACAGGAACTATACAGCAAGGAGGTCTAAGTCCTCTGCTCTGGCAACAGACCATGAAAAAGAAGACCCATCTATCCAGGGGCTCATAGGATTTCTTAGTTCCAGTTTTCAGGTTCCTAAGTTTTGCAGCCCCTCTAAATAAACCAGTACAAGTCCAGGACATCAACTGCTAATCTTCTCTCTCCATCCCTGTTGACTTGTTCCGAGCAATGAAAACACAGATTTACATAGCACCTCATATCTGGAAAGATATCCACAATTATCTGTTACCTATATACAATAATAGTCCATGGTAGCCCCATTTTAGAGATGAGGAAGCAGAGCCCCAAGAAAGGAACTTGTCAGAGCTAAGGGCTGAGCTATGCATTAATTGCTCACTCCATGGATCCATAGAATTGTCTTTTGCATTCTAATTGCTGCAATGACTAGAAGAGGGATTACAGCTAAAATAGTGGTATCTATTTCAGCCCATGGACAAGCCATCCATGACTCTCCCTTGTCCCTCACCTCCTATCCCCAGCTAGTCAATATGTCCTATTGATTTTCCCTTTGTCTAATCTCTTCCCTCCATCCCTCTAGCTTCATTCATTTCTGCTGTCACCATCTTTAGTTACCTTTCCTCTATGTATACTTCCACACTAAAATGGGCCTGTGATTTCATAGATTGCCACTGATAAAGCCAATCATCCTGCACAATTCCTTTCTACACATTCTGCCAACGTCTCACGAAAGTACCACCCAAATTGCTGGAGAATTTCCTCAAATTTTTTGAATGTCTCAGGATACCAATGAAACCCTCAGCCCATCTGCTGTTCCTCACTGTTGTTATGTGATCCAGATCTTGTTTTCCAGGAATGAATGTCCTCAAAGACATCTCTTACATCATTTGTTTTTCTTTAAATGTTTAATGACATAAATAATTATATTGCCATTAAGAACATAAGCTCTGCTATTTCCATTTTCTATTGAAGAGAGTTAAAAGTAAATACGTTTCAATGGTACTACCAGGCTTATCAGACTCCAATGAAAACAGAATCATAGTTCTTCCATCACTTGTGTAGATAAGTCATAGTCAGCAATATGGAGCAACCTGCTTACACCCCCTTTGTTCTTCCCATTGCTCTATGGGCTCCTTGTAGGTCTGATCCTCCTGAAAGCATGGTGACAGGTGATTTGTACCCAGCACCACAAGGAGACTATCAGTTTGCTGCTTATGGCAAAATTTGAGATTATTCAAAATGCAGGGCAATTTCCTAAATTGCATCTGAAGTGATCTTAGTCCTTTGTAGCCATTTAAGAACGTTCTTGTTGCCAGGACTTTCCCCGGAACTTTCAGTTACAGTTACAGAGAATAAATAAATCAACAAGGCGGCGGCTTTTCTTACTGTGGAACCAGTTTGGGGGACTTTGCTTACTGGGAAGGGCGAGGAAGTTCAACAAACCTGAGCCGCCCATTATCATTGAGTGGCCACAGAATAGGACCTTTACCACCAGAACCCTGGCTGGTGCCAGAGTCTCAGCCACCAGAACCTCATCCAAGAACGAGGCTTTGGTCACTAGGCTAGACCAGGAGCCAAGCGCTTACAACGCCTGAAAAAAAACATACAGTTATGGAAAATAGCTTCATAGATTGAGAGATGGAAAGATACATAAAGGGGATCAAGTTCAACCTCCTTATGTACTTTTATAAAAACTTTAGATGCAGAGATGTTAAGAGTCTTGCTCGGGGTCATGCAAACAGTAAGTGTCTGAGAGGAGATATGAACCCAGATCTTCCTCACCCCAAATTCATCCCTGTCCATTACACCACATCACCGCACTGCCTGTGCCAACCAAATAAAGTCCAAACTCTATGGCTTTGCCATTAGTGTCCTCTATCTATTACTGCTACTCCCACAGTATGTACTATCTAACCAAACTGAATTACTCAATATCCTTTGACGAGACCTCACTCTTTCCGACCCAAGCCTTTGTTTACTCTGTTTGTCTGCTCCTCCAGCCTCTACCTGCTGATATCCTATCCTTGAAGGCTATCCAATTTCAGTGTTCAATAATCTACATGATTATGTGGAACCAGTTTATCTGTGTTTGCACAGGTGGCTACCACCCTCTTGCCCCTAGGATATGGTGCCACTGGTGATTTTGTTGGGAGACTGTCAGAGAATCCTTTCAGGAACAAATATGGCCTTGTAAATTGTGGACTGGGTTACCATGATAGAAGTTATGATGGTACCCACAAGCCAATGAAGAGTCTCAAGATGTGGATCCTACATTCTGGGGGTGGACCAATGCTGGGAAATGAATATATGGGAAATGAATGCTGAGAAACAGCAAAAATAGGCATCAGTATCTAAAAGAACATGTTCTTTAAGACTTAGTTTAATTGCCAGCTGCTCTATGCAGTCTTCCTTGAATTACTGTCCACCTGCAGAACCTAAGTCAATTGTGATGGTTGATTAACTCAATGGCTTCCCCATCCAGGGCCGTATCATATTTTGTGGAATATGTCTTTTTATTCATGTTCTCTTTCTTGCATGGATGATAGACTGACTTCTTTATAGTTTTCACAGATTTCACTGAGCAGGCTTGGCGGTGCTCTGGTACTCCACGCACTTATCACAATGTTCTGTGTGTCTTCCAGCATCTAAAAGCCTTTCATAATGGAAAAGGAGTTAGATTTGCTCTGGTTGGCCTCACAAGGCAGAACCAAAAGTAATGGGTGGAATGCAAATAATTAAAGTCATTGACTATCAATACCTATAGGAAAACATTATTTTTGGTGTTTCAGATGTACCTGGATGTTGGTTTTTAAAATGTGAATGTATTTTTTTGTCATCTACAATCCTTATTGACCAGCCCACTAGTTCTGATATAAATTTTGCCATGTAAGGTAAAGATAGAGTATGACTTGTTCAATCAAGGGAGGGAAGGCTAAGGAGGTAATAAATTAGAGGAAGTTAGAGTTGGCTAGTTCTTGAATTTTTTTTGTGAAGGCCTTACTTACATACTATGTAGCAGGAGAGTTTGGAAGATATTCATGTGTGTTCAATCAGAGTGTGAAACTCTGGATACGTAGCAGATTATACTGTCAGTTGTATAGCAAGCATCATTTAGTAAACCGTTTTTATTTCTAATCCTATTTTCTCAAGGGTTTATACCTTGTAATTTATTTATTTATTTATTTGTTTATTTATTTATACCTTTGGTGCATAGCAACTAAATTCTCAGTCTACTTTGTAAATTTGCAAGTCATTTGAAAAAAAATTATGTATGTTGTAAACTAACTTTTAAGCAGCAGAAATAAAACCTTGCCCCACTAGCTAAAAGTATATGATTTCTATTTTGTTTGAAAAATGAATGAGCTGTATGAGTCTTAGCCCTCCCACTTAAGCTGTACTCAGCCCAAGTGGTATTAGATGCCAGGGGGTTGGAAAAATGCATCTCGTTGCATGGTTTTTGTGGTTCCTCTGATTTGTGAAGAACAAAAAGATTGTTCAATAGGTGACCTTTTTTTTTTTGCTTAACAAATAACAGGGATTTGCCTTCATATTAAAAAAAAACAACTATCCGAATCTGTTATCAATCTTGACTACTTTTATACCTTGAAGAGCTATCTATACCAAAACTATCAGAAACTTGGATTTTGGATAAATAATTTGGATAAAAAAGATTAGATTTAGATCGTAATTATGAGGCTTAGCATGACAATGTAGGAGACCCAAATAGGTGGCTTGCCTCCAACTGAAGTCACCTTTTGCTCCTCATATACTCATTTAATAACTAAAGTAAATCAGAATTATTTTGTTCATGATCTTAGTATAAAAAAAATCAAGCTGAACTTTCAGATTCTAGATTATAATAATGGAAACTCCTAGAAAAGGGCCTCAAAATATAGTCAAAACACACAATGCCTCTTGAAAAACATTAAGTATAAAAATATCTTTGTCATATCTGTGGGAAGTGAAATTAATTGCTCTTTTATTAGGATTATGAATTGAGTATACTAAAGGTTTTTACTTCATTTGGAATAAGCTAACAGATACAGAGAAAAAAATGCATTTATGTATGCTGGGTTATCACTGTTGGCCACTTAGAAAAGATGTTTCTCAGGTGAAATCCAATAAGAAAACATCAGAAACAACATTTTAGATGAGACTAAGTGAGCACAGTTTTGTTTGTTTAAGGGCTAGGAATATAATAAGATAAATGCAAAACAAATCAGATGTGAGGTTTTAGTTCATATCCCATAAATCAATAAAGATGACAATCAGTGTGGGAAGATCTGACTAATACACTATTAATAGAGATGTGAATTTTTCTAACCATTTTGCAAAACTATTATGCACAAAAAGTAATTAAACTGTTCATAACCTTTGACCCAGCAATCCCTAGGAGGTAGAAGAAAGAGGGAAGAGGGTGACCAATAGATGTCAAAATATTCATAGCAACAAAGAATTAGAAAGAAAATATGTACCCATTGATTAGGGAATAGCTGAACAAGTTACAAATGTAATGGGTTATTACCATGTCATGAGAAATGTAAATTATAAGGAATGCAGAGAAACATGTAAAGACTGGTAGGAACTAATGCCGGCCAAAATAAGCATGGGTACAGAAATAACATACATAATGCCTGCTGCAATGATAGATCTCTGAAAGGAAGCTGATCTCCATTTTAAAAACCAGTCATAGTCCTTGTGAAAAAGGACTACAGGGCAGTAGTAATAGAATCCATAGGCGTGCATAGAGGGAAACATTTGAATCAGCCCTTCTCATAGGAACGGCTGGGTGGCACAGTGGATAGAGCACTGGGCTGGGAATCAGGAAGATTCATCTTCTTGAGTTCAAATCCAGTCTCAGACACACTTATTAGCTGTGTGACCCTGGACAAGTCACTTACCTCTGTTTGCTTCAGTTTCCTCATCTGTAAAATGAGAAGGAAATGGCAAACTGCTCCAGCCACATGGGGTCATGAAGAGTTGGACCTGATTGGAACAACCAAACAATGTTCTACCAGGATGTGCCAGCATACCTCGCTCTATGGACAGGAGGTGTTGTGGTGTGGTAGATTGAAATTCTGCACTTGGAGTAATGAACTTAAGAGTCCCAGGACCTTATTTCAAATTCTGCCTTGGCAATTCCCATCTTTTTGTGACTTTGAGTATTTTACCTTTCTGTACCTCAGTTTCCTCCTTTGTCAAATGAAAGGTTTAGACTAGATGACCTTTAAGGTTCATTCCAGCTCTAAATCTATGAATATATGAAAGCATAATGCTTCATACATAATTGCTGTTTCTTGCTTTTCTCTTGCAACTTGATATGGTGGGGCGGGGCGGGGGGGAGATGGAGATAGAAAATATATCCAGAAATGACTGCGCTATTAAAAAATAAAATCAATAAAACTTAAAAACAAAGGCCTGTTTGTCAGTACCCCCTTCTCAACTTTCTTTTGTTCTCTTCTATGTATGCATGTATAATATATTCATATTTCATTGACTATTTTCTTGATAGTCAATTTCTAAGTGATCAAAGCTAACAATAAAGATAACTTTGATTAACTAGCAACAACTAACCCTGAGCCATTGAACTACTTCAAAGAGGAAAAGAAAATAGACCAATTAAACAAAGGTGGGATTCCTGGTTCTTGATAACAAATTCAGGAAAATGGTTCCAAAGTTGTAAAGGGCTTCTGGGAGATCACAGTCCATCTAAGGGACCAGTCAGCTGCCACCATGGAGTTACAGTTGACAAAAAGATTTTTAGTAATAGAAAAAGAAGGAGAATGGAAATTACTCCCTCCTCCCCTTCCCCTAGCCAAAACACTGCAAACAAAAAGTAGAAACTGTATACTTTCTTCAAAAGTTTTTGTCATATAACGAGCCCTTCCACCAGTTACTGGGGACTTTGGGTACATCAAAGACTCTGTTATAAGTGTTTGCTTGCTTCTATATTTCATGCACCTAATCTGTTCCAGTACTCTGTCTCTGTCTATCTCTGTTTGTCTCTGTCTCCTTTCTCCTTTCTCTCCCTCTCCCTCTCTCCCTCTTCTCTCTCTCTCTCTCTCTCTCTCTCTCTCTCTCTCTCTCTCTCTCTCTCGTTAGTACTAAACTGTTTTAATTATTACTTCCTTCTAATATTATCTGAGAGCTGGTATTGATAGATTTTCCTTCCCACTTTTTTATTATTACCCTTGAAATTCTTGACCTTTTGTTCCTTCATATGAATTTCATTATTATTTTTCTAGGCCTATAAAATATTCCTTTTGGGAATGTGATTGGTACAACACTAAATAAGTTAATTAATTTAGGTAGCATTATCTTTTTATTATATTAGCTTGACTGATGCATTAATAATTAATGTTTCTCCAATCTTTTAAGTCTGTATTTTTGTCAGCATTTTATAGTTAGATTCAAATAATCCTTAGGTGAATTTTAGTACTTTCATTCCCAAATAGTATAGCTTCTGTAGTTATTTAAAATGAGATTTCTCTTTCTAGTTCTTTCTGCTATGTTTTTGGCTTGCATGTAGAAATCCTGATGATTTGTATGGATTAATCTTATAGCCTATATCTTTGCTGAAGTTTTCATTATTTCAATTCTTAGTTGACTCTCTAGTGTCCTAAAGTGCATCATCATTGCATCTGCAAAAAATTCTCATTTTGTTTCTTCTTTGCCTATGTTTATTCCCTCAAGTTCTTTATCTTGTTCTATGCCTCTTGCTAGCATTTCTAGGACTATATTAAACAGTAGTGATGATGATGGCCATCTTTGCTTTACCTTTGATTTTATTGTAAAGACCTCTAACTTTTTTCAGTTTCTGATCTTGGGTTTAGATGAATGCTATTTGCTATGTTAAAGAAAGATCCATTTATTCCTATGATTTCTAGAGTGTTAGACAAAAATGAATGTTGGATTTTATCAAAAATCTTTGCAGCATCTTTTGATATAAGCTTATAGTTTTTATTATGTATATCATTAACATGGTTTACTTCATTATAGTTTTCTTTGCAATGAACGAATGCTGCATTCCTGGCATAAATCTAGCCATAGTGTATATGGCGATGTAATCCTTTTGGGGGGGGCAATTTAATCTTTTTTGAGGCAATTGGGGTTAAGTGACTTGCCCAGGGTCACACAGATAGTAAACATCTGAGGACAGATTTGAACTCAGGTCCTCCTGATTCCAGGGCTCTACCCACTGTGCCAGCTAGCTGCCCCTTGGCAATGTCATCTTGACATGTAACTTCATTACAGGTATCAGGTTGCCAAGGTTTAGCACAGCCCTGCTTTAAATCTGGGCACTTTAGAGCCAAAAAGATATTCAGAGGCTGGAATGGGACATTTGGAATGGGGCACTACTGAGTCGGAGAGAGGAGGAGGCAGTGTGGTACAGTGGGGAGAGCTGGATTGGGAGTCACATTTTCCCAAATAACAGATGTAGGATCAAGAGCCCAAACCAACATAATCCTCACTGCCTATACAGGGCCTAAGCTTGCTTTCAGACTGACCCTACTCTAGCTACACAAATCATTCCTATTATTGTTGTTATTAATAAGAATAAAGTTAAGAAATTGTATTCAGAGTATTATGTTAGGTTCTGAACACCATGCTTTAGGATCAAAACTGATAGAGCATGAATAAGGAGAACAGCCGAGATGGCAAAGGGATTGGAAACATGTCAAAGGAAATTCAATTTTGTGGGGGTCAGTAAGTCAATAAGCATTTACTTAATACCCACAATGTGCCAGGTGTGTGTATATGTGAGTACGTATATACATATATAGGTATATATAAATATAGATATAGATCTACAGTCCTCTCTCTATCTCTCTCTCAGACACACACACACACACACACACACACACACACACACACACACACACAGAAACACACTTTGTCTCTTTCTGTTTGTTTCTGTATCTATCAGTGTCTGTCTGTCTCTCCCTCTCTCTCACACACACACAGACACACACACAGAAACACAAACATGTTGTCTCTTTCTGTTTGTTTCTGTATCTGTCTATCTGTGTCTGTCTGGTCTGTCTGTCTGTCTGTCTCTCTCACAGACACACACACACACACACACACACACACACACGCAAAAATACGATTATTTTCCAAAGCACAGCCTTCTTCCCTTTTTGCTCTCATTTCTCCACTCAGTTTCTTCAGTCTTGGTCTTGGTCTGTTTGCCATCTGCTAGTTAGTAGGCTGACCAGTGATGGCCATAAACACAGAAGGATGGGCTGCTAACCTCATGCAGTCTGTGGCTGCTGCAACTACCAGATAACGCTTCATTCATGCAGTCTAGCCCAGGTCTGCCCAAGCCTGTGGCCCTCAGCTTCGGGACATAGTTCAAGGAGATGATCCTACTTCTCCCTTGGTTCTATCATCCTGTCCCCAGCTGCCTCTAGTTAGAATTCCCTGCTTGAGAGACCAAATTACAAAATGCCTGGTGGGAGACTGGTGAGAGACTGAGGAAGACTCAGTAAGACTGAGGTATCCCTGAAGATCTACTTCCTTTGACCCTGGAAGATATCTATATCTAAATATTTATATAGATATAGCTGTAGATACATATGCATGTGGAACTAATTTTTATATTTTTATATTATCTGCACCAACACTAATTTCTCAGGCTTCAAGGAGACAAGTGAACTTGTGCTAAAATCAGTTATGGCTCCCAAACCACCTAGCTCATCTCTCCATCTGCCTACCAATGATACTGACTCCCTCTGTATCAGACCTCTATTTCCAGAACTCTTTCACTTAATCCCTTGGTGGGTTAATACACTACTCTCTTGAATTTCTTTCCTGACCTGAGGCCAAACCTTCTTGATTAGTGAGTTCAGATGAGTGAGTTCAACCAACCCCCTTAGACTGCAATATCCAGCTGGCCAAACACCCTGCTTCAACTTCACTTATCATCAGCCATCCACCCAGACCATTTTTCCCTCTATCTACCTGATGCCACCTTTCTGCCTTCCACCTTTAGTTCTGGGTATGATAATCAAATTAACATCAGCATTAGCATTCTTAAAAGGCCACATCAATTTATCGCCTTCTACATCATTATTTTATCCCTGTGCCTCCACAGAGCAAAACCCCCTTCTCTGGCCACTGTACATATTGTCTTCTACTAGAATGTAAGGGCCTTGAGAACAAAGGCTGTCTCTCTTTTTGTTTTTCTATGCCTAATACTTAGCACACTGCCTGATACATATTAAATTCTTAATTTTTTAAAAATTTCATTCAATCAAGCATGTATGAATATAAAATAATAAACAAATATAAGGTATTAGGTAACTCATTAAACTTGGATAAATCTAATTTTCCCATTTATTCAATAAAAAAGAAGCCTACCATTTTCCTCTTTGCTGCACATAGCTGCAGAGATATTTTAAAATAATGGTTCACATTTATATGGCACCTTGTAGTTTACAAAGCATTTTGCATATATCATTTCATTTGATGCCCACACACTTCTGCGAGATAGGCAGTTTTATTATGATTTATGCTGTTATTAATAACAATTAGAGATAATGTATAACAACGTTGTTTGGTAGGAATTATTGTCATTATTGTCCTAGTTGTAAGTACTAATACTAAAAGAGACGCTTTTATCAGAGCCATAACTAAGAATGTTTGAATCTGGGGCAGACAAACACCATAAATTATACCAGGGGCAAACCTGAATGGAGTGAAGGGAGCATAGGATGACTCTGGGTCAGAAGAAGAAGCAACCTATGATAGCTCCCAAGTTCAACTAATTCTTTTTTCTAACAGTGCCAAGCTCTACTGTTTCTGTGCTGTTAACTATTAGATCTCATAGACGGTGAGGTCCTTGAAGACAGAAACTGTTTTCGCCTTCCCATTGTATCCTAAGTGCTTACCATTGTGCTTGGTTCTTGGTAGATACTGAATAAATTCTCCGTCGACCAAAACTGATGCCAACATCCTCTAAAGTTGGTGCCTTAGGGCAAATATTTGGTTGCCATGATCTAGTTTTAGCTGTGATTTTTTTTTAGAGGGGGGATGGGAGAAAGAAGGCAGGACCTGTGATTTTACCGATATAGGATCAGTGGCCCTCTACCAATGAAAACTGGCAACAGTTCTGAAACTTATATCCTTACAGAATTGCCTGGGGGCATTGGCGGGTTAAATCATTTGCCCAGAGTCACCCAGCTAATATGTAGCAGAGATGGAATTTGAACACAGGTCCTGTGACTCCAAGGAAGGTTCTCTATCCACTATGCTACATTACTTCTAAAGATTCTGATTATTATTCCTCTTTTATAGATAATAGTACTGAGGCTCAAGGAAATTAAGTGATTTATCTAGTGAGTAAGTTTCTAAGATGCAATTTGAATTTGTTCCCCGGTCTCTGGTATAGGCACTTTAATCGATCAATAAGCATTTATTAAACACTTATCATGTGCCAAGGCACTGGGGATACAAAGATGAGTTAGGTGCCTGGCATACCCATAGGCAGAGGGGTGGACTTGATCATTTCCTAGGGCATCTTTGAGCCCTGGATTTTTATGCCCATGAATTAGCTAGCACCTGACACATCACAGGCTCTCAGGGCTACAAGAAGTTGTCAGCCTCGTGCGTGGGGAGTGTCTGACTTGAAGTTTAGACTCTCTCTTGGGCCAAGCTGTCAGGTGTCAGACGATTGCTTGGAGAGAGAGAATTATAAAAGCCAACGGCAGATCTTAATGAGATGACTGCTCTTGGTCACTGGGGACTGTTTATGTAGGGGTGCTCCTTTGTTTCTCTCTGCCTGCCTTGGAAAAAAAGAGTTGTTTACTAAGGGTTGACAGGTTTTATAAGATTATGACTCCCAGCTTTGTTGGTGGTTCAGCAAATGAAGTCATTTCTGTTTTTCAGTCCACTTCTCAGGGGAATTTTTCAACAACATGAGAAAAAATTACACAGGAATAATTACCAAGTTATGCAAAGTTATTCCAGTAGAAAATAGCAGGTGCTATGAGAGGAAGACTTATCCATGCAGAAGCTACTAAGGGTAGCTTCCCCTGGTAGAGGGTGAATTCTGGGAAACTTGGCTTTGGGAAGTCAAAACTTTTTTTGAGGGGTGTGGGGAATGGAACAAGAGCCTGCTATGTGCTAAGCACTTAACAAATATTACCTTATTTGATCTGCGCAATGATGGTGGGAAGAAGGTGCTACTAATATACCCATTTTAGAATTAAGGAAACTGAGGCAGAGAGTGGTTAAGTGACTTGCCCAGGGTCACACAGCTAGTACGTGTCTAAAGCTAAATTCGAACTCAGTTCTCTTTGACTCCAAGCACAACACTCTCCCCACTGAGCCCCCTCCCTGTCTCCAGTTGATATTAATATTAGCTAGTGAGGTAGGGTAAAGAGGAAGGAGAGACTTGAAGAAGATCTCCATCCACCTTGGAGAAGGATAGAGGCAAAATTCCCTTGAATACCTTAACTGACCAGCCATAGGGATAGATTTCAGGGATTCAAGATACATTTAATATGAGAGGCTTTGGAGAAGCAACGTGGATTAGTGGATGGCTTTCGTCGTTGTTCAGTCATATCAGTTGTGGCTGACTCCTCATGACCTCATTTGGGGTTTTCTTGGCAAAGATACTGGAACGGTTTGCCATTTCCTTCTCCAGATTATTTTACAGATGAGAAACTAAAGCAAACAGGATTAAGTGACTTGCCCAGGATCACACTAAATGTTTGAGGCTGGATTTTTTTTAAACGATTTTGAATGTCTGTCTCCAATAGTGATGCCCCATAAAGTTCTCCTCTGATGGCTTTTATGGCATGATAGTGTCCATGAGCTCTCAAAGATCATGCCAGCTGAGCATAAGATCCAGCATATTCTCCCAAGTTTAAAAAACAGGCTTCTGGAGTGGTTGTAATAACAGATTCTGAAGAACAGCCTAGTTGAGCAAAAAAGGCTTATCAGCTGAGATGAACATGGCCAGTATGCCACCGGTTGATCAATTCTTTTGGTATAGAAATCCATGAAATACATAAAATAGTCCTTTGTCCTGGGCATCACAATTTGGCATCTGCAGTGACAGCGGCAGAGAAACAGGAAAGGAGATAGGGGATGCTAAAACTCATACAGTTTTTAGGTTCTATAAAAGTTTACTTAGCTCTTGGTACTCTAGACATGAGATCTTTTTTTCCGTTGACCCAAGAATGGACGTACTGACCTGAATCCTATTAATCTTGACATTGCCGATATAAATGGAATCAGAAAAGAGGTCACTAGAGAAATGAATGACCAGAAAAAAACAAAAGATCTTTTGAAGTATTGATCGTATAGCTGTTAAAACTGCTGGAGGAAAAAAAGAAAAGAAAAATTTCTTGAAGAGTGATATCGCCTTTTACGTCTTCTAATCCCTGGCTTCTCTTAATATACTCACAGAATAAAACGGAATTGTGGTTGATTTCCAGCCCAGCCAGGGGACCAGTGGAAGATACAAATAAAGGTCACAGAATTATGGAATCTTAGCATTGGAAAGAACCTCAAAGGCCAACAGGTAGCTGAAGAAAAATCCTCTCTATCAAGTACTCTTGAGATCATGTCTGAGAGGTCTTACAAACCCACATCACCCATTCCGCTGCCAGACAACTCTAGATGTCAGGAAGGTTTTCCCTTTGTCTAGCCCAATCTTCATCTCTGCTGCTGCTGCCCATTGCTCTGTCACCTGAGACCAAGGCCTTCCTGTGACCCCTCTCCAACTGGACACATAGCTAGATGTGACGCTCCACCTGATCAGTGTGGAATTGAACTGGCCAATCCTATTCCTTCTTCTGTGGTGTACAGAAAAATGCACTGGATTTGAATAAAGAAATACCTGGGCTATAAAGAATAGGAGTTACCTAATTAGGGAGGCAATGTGGTACCGTAGGAAGGGCATAGAGTTTAGAGTCAGAGCATCTGGGTTTGAATCCCAGTTACTGCGTGTGTGACCTTGGACAAGTCAGTCAATAAACATTTATTTAAGTGCTTTTGTGGTTGTTGAGTTGTTTCAGTTATGTCTGATGTTTTGTGACCCCATCTGGGTTTTTCTTGGCAAAGATACTAGAGTGGTTTGCCATTTCCTTCTGCAGCTCATTTTACAGATGAGAAAACTGAGGCAAACAGGGTTAAGTGGCTCATCCAGGGTCACACAGATAGGAAGTGCCTGAGGCTGGATTTGAACTCAGGTCCTCCTGACTCCAGGCCTGGTACTCCATCCACCATGCCACCAATCTGCCTACTGTGTACCAATCACTGTGCTAAGCACTGAGGATACAAAAGAAGGCAAAATAGAGTCCTTGCTTGCAAGGAGCTCACAATAGAAAGGGGCAAGTCACCTAACTTTTCTGAGCCTCAGTGTCCTCATCTGTAAAATGGGGGTGAGGAGGAAGAGAAAGAGTAGGACTCAATGCCCTTCAATGTCCTTTCCAGTTCTAAATCCTTGATCCTACTGGTCCTACGTTTAGCCGGATGGAGATTCTTCGTGTATTTGTAGAGTTACCTTAGGAAAGGAGCATCAGCCTTGTATTGCCTGGGACAGAATTATAAGCAACAATGCAGCACTTCAATGCTGAATGGCTCCAATGAGATAACATATGGAAACCTAAACAAACCTAACCTAATTCACAAACCTAAACATGCTCTACAAATGTCAGCTGTTACTACGGTGTGCTCCAAGATGAGTAAGGCTGGCAACAGCTAAAACTACACATAAAAGAATCTAAGATTTTCTTTGCCTCAGTACTCCCTTCTCCAGTCTCTTGAGGGGGACCACAAGCATAGTGAGCATATTTTCCAAATGAAAACTGGGACTCCTGGGTCATCTGGTCTGACTCAGGATTATTTTGATAATCAGCAGACAGAGCACGGTTAAATACATGGTTCCTGATTATAGGGTGGAAGGGAAGAAATAAGTCTAGATCGAGTCAACAGAGAAAGATGTAATGGAAAGTAGGAGTTGGAGAAGAGGGAAAAAAGTTGGGGACTGAATAAAATAAAAAGACTTAAGGATGGGAAGAAGTAATTGTGTTGCTTTTGCATATATCCCAGGTACTTAAAAGTCCTGCTCTCTCCTTTTTTGCTTAATATTATTTTGTTCAGTGTTTTCATCAGCTCCCATGGGTCCAATTGTCAATTCTATGCAAATGATTCTCAGACAGATAGACAGACAGAAAGAGAGAGAGATTAGATAGATGTGTTATATACACACACACGTATATCCATACACATATATGTATGTGTATATGTATGTGTATATGTGTGTGTGTGTGTGCATCTATATAAATAGATAGACATAACTAGATGGCCACTGAGGTCCCTTCTGGCTCTCACATTCCATGAGTCTATGAAATGCATCCGAATGTCGTGTCTATTCAAATTAATTCAATTTAACAAGCATTTATTAAGCACTTCCTACGTCTAAGATGCTATTCTAAGCGCTGAGCATACCAAAATAAAAAACAAAGTCGTGTCTGCCCTTAAAGTACTTACATTCCAACAAGAAATACATGTATACCAGAGGGCTTGTGAAATACACACGCGCACACGTATCTCCAACTGCTCCTGGAACATTTTGAACTAGATGTCCCACGGTCGTCTTAAACTCAACGTGTCTAAAACAGAACTCATCATCTTTCTCCCCAAACTCTTCCCTCTTTCGCATTTCTCTCATTTCAATGACTTTCTATTGCCTACAGGAAAAAAAAATATACCAGTCATTTTAATCCTTCTGCAATCTGACTTCCACTTATCACTCTCCTTCACATACTCTCTGTTCTAAGCAAACTGGTCCGCTAGTTGTTCACTGCACACGAAATTCTATTAAAGTCTCCGTGTCTTTGCACAAGTGGTCACTCATGTCTAGAGTGCATTCTCTCCTCATTTCCTCTTTGTGGGATCCCCTGGCTTCCTTCCAAGCTCTGCTAAGATGTCCCCTCTTGCAAGAGACTTTTCCTGATGCCCGTAGTTGTCAGGATTGTCTCTCTCTTCTACCTTTTAAAATTACTTTGTTTTATTATTTTTTACAAACCCTCTTAATGTACATGTATCCCTCATTGGGATATAAGTTCTGTGAGGGCAAAGAAGACTTAGATCTTTATCTTCCCATCTTCAGTGCCTAGCACAGCACCTTGCACATAGAAAATTCTTAATAAATACCTGTTAAATTGAATTAACTTGAATAGACATGGCCTTCACATATATTTCATAGAATCTTGGAATATCAGAGCTGGAGGGGATCCTAGTGGCCATCTAGTCTAAGAACCCATACCTACAAGAATCTTCTCTACATACTCAATATGTAGTAGGTCAACTGTTATTTGGAGAACTGCCATAAGAGGGAACCCAATATTTCTTGAGGTATCCCATTCACTTCTAGATAACTCTATTAGTCATTTTTTTCTCCTGATCTTGGGCCAGAATTTATGTTTTTGTACCTTCCACCCAATGTTCCCAGTTCCGCCCTCTGGGGCCAAGCAGACCAAGTTTTTTCTCTTTTCCACATGACAGGTCTCCCCAGTATTAGAAGACAGGTACCTCTGAATCTAATCTTCTCCAAACTAAACATTTCCAGTTCCTGCAGCTGATTATATGGCATGAATCTCAAAGCCTTTCATGAAAGTGGTCACCTTTCTGGGCATTTCCATGTGTTTCATGTCTTTCCTAAAATGTGCTCAGAACTGAACATATCATAGATGGGATCTGACCAGGGTGAAACATAGTAAGACTATCATTTTCCTTGTTCATGGAAACTATACCTTTCTTCCCTCCCTGGATCACTGCCTTGTCATGGCAGAGAGGCTTACATAGCTATAGCAACAATCTGACTAGTAGCTACTGTGTCTGTGTAAGACCAACAATCACCAGTACACAGAAGGCTGCTAATACAGGTTCTTTTGATTTGCTTCACTAAGGAAAGTAACTTTATGGGGTTAACAATCTCGCTTTAATCACACATACAAAAATAACTCAATTAGTTTAGGAGGAAAAGCCAGCAACCTGAACTTCAGAACAAATACACATAAATTACAAATATCAACAGACAGACCTTTCCTGATTCAAATCTCAATGCATAGTCACCAGGATTTAACAAAGTCCCAACACCCAGGTTTATAAGCCAGGGGGCTCTTAACGGCTGCCCAGAGTCTCTTCCAGTCACACTCCACTCTTCCAGTGCGTGAGAGCCCCAAGGGAAGATGCCAACCTCTTGAGTTTATATATTCTGTTCAGGGTCAAAGGGCATCACAACATGAGACTGACCCACATAACCTTAAAGTGTCACAAACATTCAAATCAAACCCACATGGCCTAAAAGCCTCTGGCATCAAAAACATGTGACTCAAACCCATGTAAACTAGGCTTTCCCTTGAGGCAAGGTCATCAAAGACTCCTGATTTAATCAAAGAAACAAAGGTCAGACTCTTCAAGGGCACTTGATTAAATAAATGCTAAAAGAGAAAACAGTAAAAGAAAGTCCCACCTTAATTACTGATACCATAGCTCAGTGAACTATGAGCTATGCCGTGCAGGGTTACCCAAGATAGATCACAGTAGAGTTCCAACAAAAGGAGAAGGAAATGGCAAATCACTCCAGTATCCTTGCTAAGAAAACCCTATGAAGAGTCCACGGGTTCATGAAGAGCTGGACACCAACGGAAGGACTAAACACCAATACCTCTCTTAACACGGCCCAAAATTGTTGTAACGTTTTTGTCTGCCATCTCACGTTGTTGATTCACATGAAGTTGAAGTCGATTGAAACCTCCAGATCTTCTCAGGGAAAATTATTTTATAGCCAAATCCCTGCTATCTTGTAATTGTTAGATTGATATTTTGGAATTCAAATGTAAAACTGTGTGTTTATCACTATTAAATTTCATCTCATAATATTCAACCCAGTCAGTGTCTTAGCCTGTCAGGATTTATTGGATGCTACCCCTAGAACACAGTGAGTTATTTATCTGTCCCAAGATTATATTACCTGAAAATATGCTAAGGATGCTGCCTAAGCCTTTATCTGAGTTACTGATAAAAATGTTAAGCAGTGCAGGACCAGTCCACCGGAAACCTCCTAGCAGGATGGCACGCAACCATTAATGACTTTGCTTTGCATCTCAGCATTTAATCTGTTTTGAATTCATCTAGTGTTATCATCTCAGCTGACATCTCTTCATCAAAGAATAGGAGGAAAGGCAACCAAATGCTTTGCTAAAACCTTGGTAAGCCATATTTCTACCCATCTCGTAACCCTGTCAAAGAAGGAAGTAGAGTTAGCTTAGAATGATGGTGATCCCCATCGCACTTTCTAGATAGTCAACCATCTTCTCTTTAATAATGCAGACTAAAATTTTGCTAGGAATAACAGTCAAGTTCCCTGATCTATAGAGTTTCAATTCCATTCTCTTCCCTTTTGAAGAAAATCGGGACATTTGTCCCAGTCCTTTTAAAATGCTATTTCTTCTTTTGAGGCAATTTGACTGACCCACTTTGAGGTTAATAGAGTACAAGCTCCATGAGGACAGGAACAGTTTTGGTTTTGTTCATGTATTCCCAGAATCTAGAACAGTGTCTTGCTTATAGTGGGCACTCAATAAATGTTTATCTAATTTTATTGAATTCAATTAGGCAAAGTAGTGTTCTGACTGGGCCACACATAAGACGAATTAGAATTTCTATGTCAGAATATGTCACTAAATAGACCACTTTAATTTACAGAGAGAATACTTCTGAATCAATCTCCACTAAAGGGTCATTAACTGAGGAATAATTTGGTGTTTATTTGCACATTTAACATAATAACAACATTTGATTTGGGAGTGAGAGATTTACTAGGCCAGTAGAAGGGATGAGTGCGTCTTATTGCTTATATAGGTTATGTGTTCACATGGGTTTGTCTAGATGTGGTTCAAAGGGAGGCATGGAGAGATTTCCAGAGTTTCCTCCATCCATCCAGGGCTGTACAGGGAAATGTTTAACAACCAGCTCTCCAAAAAAAATTATGCAGGATATATGTGTGTGTGTCTGTCTGTCTGTCTGTGTCTGTGTGTGTCTGTGTGTCTGTGTAAGCAATTGGGGTTAAGTGACTTGGGGCTAAGTCACATAGCTAGTAAGTGTCTGATGCCAGATTTGAACTCGGGTCCTCCTAATTCCATGGCTGGTGCTCTCTAGGACATACTTTTAAATTTAATCCATTTTATTAACATTTTTCTCCATTACATTCTCTGATTTTACTTTTTAAAGACTTGTTTTCAACAGTGAATTTTTTTTTCCATTTTTCCATTTTTTCTTTTACCTCTCTAATTTGGTTTTTAAAGTCTTCCTTGAGTTCTTCCAAGAATGCTTTTGGGGCTGGAAACCAGTTTACATTCCCTTTTGAGGTTTCAGATATCAGTCTAGTGTCCATACTGTCCTCTTTTGAATTGGTATTTTGATCTTCCCTGTCTCCATAATATGAATCAATGGTCTTTGGCTTTTTAGCATGCTTTTTCATGGTGCTTTTTTTTTCTCCTGGCTTCTAAAGTGGATCTCTGCTTCTGGGGCTCAAGGAGCTCTGTCCCAAACTTCTTGGGATCTGTGGGCTTGCTCACTGGCTTTGTGGGTTATGGCCTCTGGCGTGAGGTGTGGGGGAGGGGTGGTCTGGCTTCTGGGGGTCTCCTCTTCCCCAGGACTGCTCTATAGCATGGGTGGTCTCAACTATTATCTGTGCTGATGTCTGCCACTTCTCGGTATACAAAGGCATGTCTGCCCAATATAGGTCCTAGTGTTGATGTTTGCTAGCTCCACCCCCCTGGGGCTCAGTAACTCTCATTCTGCAGAGGTGGGGCCTGCTGGGACACCTCTCTTCCTGCAGTAGTCTCCTTCCGCCACCACAAGAATGGCCCTCTCCCCAACTTCTTTTGCTAAAAGGCTACTGAAGCCCCACTTCTGGCTCCTCTATTTCAGATTTCTCCTGAGCTAGTATTCTCTGGGTTTATTCAAGGGAGGGACGGGAGCCTTTTTTACCTGGCCATCACAGCTTCCAGAAGTTCAAGAAGGCAAGTTTCAAACCTTTAGGCTGTGGGCTGGAGGTCTCCAGGGTGGCTGCTCCCATGGCCACAGGCTCTGCACTGATGTCTCCTATAGCTCTGACAGACTCCCATCCTGGGCTGAGAGGTCTGGGGCTTGATCGCTGCCATAGCCTGTACTTCTGCCCTGGGCCTGCTCCTCTTCCCACGTGCCCTACTCTCCTGCCCCTCTCAGTCTACTAGTGGCTTCTAACTCTCTCAAATCTGCTCAGATTCACTTTTTTAGATGCATCTGACAGAATTTGTGAGAGAGCTCCAGTAGCTCTCTCCTTTCACAGAGCCATCTTGGCTCCACCCCCCTCTCCATCACATTCTCCAGTCTAGACAATCAACAAAAGAACAAATCAAACCCTGTTTTATAGAATTTGCTGATTTCCAAGGTATAAATATTCACATTGAAAATTTAACAATAGTTCTTTGAGATTCAGTACATGTTGGTTACAGTAACTTGCATTCACTCTTTTTGAAGGGAGACTTTGATTCTTGCTACGAGGGGAAACAAGAGATTGGTGCCAGGCATTGGTGACTCTCCTTTTCTCAGAGAAGAAATCCTAGGCTAAAATTATATCTGTCTGCCCTCTAGATGTTGTTAGTCTAGGGGATATAATTTTTAGCTTTAAGCTGTAATCCTGATTGTTTTCCCTAACAGGGAATGAACACCCACAAACTGTATAGCTGAGGCTTAATTTGTCACCAAATGCCAGTTCCATAAAGATCACATGTAGTAAATAACAAATAAACCCATTTATCCAAGGTGAAAGTAAACAGAAATAAGAGAAAGTATAACAGCTGAGAATACACCAGACAACATACAGAGTAAATTAACTCCCTTGCTAGGAGTGAGATAGCTCAGGTCAACAGAGAGAGTCCAAGATCTCACCCCAGGGGAAATGCCTCCAAATCTCTAGTGTACTGGAGATAGTGACATGATCATTCTATCAGCTGGCTTCTTTCCAGAGCCCTTCTGTTGCCTTAGGGACCTTCCCCTAAAGAGAATCTGGAACCATGTATCTTCCTTCTTGGAGCCAGAAGTCAGAAGCCAAGGATCTCTCCTACCCCAAGCTCTTGCCAACTCCACTGCCCTCATAGGCACCGAACACTGCACAACTAATCTCCATCAACGAGTCTCATGCAAAAGGCCTTTGAATTCTGGGTTACACAAGCATTTAAAATGTGAAATCTCTATGTTTCTGAAATCTCCTCTCCTTTTAGATCTTAAGGTCCTTGAAATCATGGAGGCCAAGGCAAAGCAATAAGCATTTTTAGGTACTTATTATGTGCCAGACACTGTGCAAAGCACTGGGGATACAGATGCAGGCAAAAAGAAAGATAAACCCTGCCCTCAGTGAGCTTACACAATAATCAAGGAAGACAGCACATGAAAAAGAAATGAAAAGGAGTTGGGGGAGGGGAACTGGCAGTGGCGGGGGGCAGGGAGGGGGAGGTGGAAGCTAACATGGTGTCAGAGTCAAGACAGTGATCAGCAGAACCAGGAGGGGAATAAAGGCTGGTCAGCTTGGGCCCTTCCCCAAAATGGAAGTCCCATGAAGAGCTCGCCAATGGGTAAAGGTGGTCACATGGCAGAGGATAGCATAATTCTTCATGTTCATATAACCAGTACTTTTCATGGTGCTTCATCCACAGTAAGTCTTAATAATTGTTTGTTGAATTTACCTATCTTATTCCTGTTAATTTTAATAAATTTGTACTAATAAATATTTGTCATTTAGTTTATGTTACATTTGTTCAGTTTCTATCTACAAAAAGCAACTCTTTTGTTTATAAGCTACTACATAAGGATGCAGATTCTTTGTGTTTCTGAATATTACTTAACCACAAGTTGCCAGTCTGCTCAGTAACTGCTGCTAACTGGCATTTGTTAGAGCTCTTTTTGCACCCCCAGGCCTTGGCACAGTGCCTGGAACATCATTGGTGCTTAATAAATGCTTATTGGCTTATTGATTAAAGGCAAAATCTTAGGACTAAGCTAAAAGTTTTCCAATGAGATTTTAAATATCTGGTTAATAGTAACCTCAAATCCTCAAAAACATCTCATCAGGTCATCATGGTAGGAAAGCATCATGTTCATGACTTCTCTTTTTCTCTTTCTAAGGATTTATCAGGGAACAAGTCCCCTCACTTTACCCTGGATGGTATCAGCAAATTTGATATTCAACAAGGAGTAGCAGGTAAGATCACAGCACTTTCCTTCCCAGGGAGGGAATCTGAAACCATAGCCACACAGCCTAGACCTTCCAGTGAGGATGGATTGGTGGAGTTTTCTTCCCAAACCAACATCCTGACTACAGCATCCCAACCTGCAACATTAGAAGTGGAAGCGACCCAAGGGAGCAAAGGATCATTAGGAACAAAGATTTCAAAACAGAAGAGACTTGAGATAATTTAGGCCAAAGCTTTCCCTCCCTCAATGACTGCTCCAGATTTAATTATGGACTTTTATAGCTCTAAAGCTCTTCCTAACCTTGCCTTTTCTTACCTTTGTAGCCTCCTTATACTCTACGCTCCTCCCCTCACCATGGCCCAGTGATGCTGGCCTTCTTTTTATGCCTGGAGCACAACAATGGACCTCTCATTTCTGTGCTTTTGCATTTGTTGTCAAGTCTTCCATGTTCAAGATGCTCTCCCTCCTCCTCTTTAGTTCTCCCCTGGGTTCCTGCAAGTCTCAGCTCCAATTTTACCTTCTTCAGGAGGCCTTTTCTTATCATCCCAGGTGCTAAAGCCTTTTCCCCTGAGGCTGCTTTCCATCTACTCTATACATCTTGTATGTACCCAGTTATTTATGCATTGTTTTCCCGCACTAAAATATACCAACCCAAGAGCAGGGCCTTTCTTCATATGCCCAGAGCTTCCATTTTTTGATAGCTCCCATTGTTGGGAAATATTTCCTGACATCAATGGTTCCAAATGTACATGGCTAATGAGTGAAAAAGCCTCTTTGCTACTTTTACCCACTAATGATTGAATCCATTTTTCACACAATAACTCTATAGATGCTTAAAGACAGGTATCATGTTCTGCCTTAGTCTTCTCTCCTACAGAATAGACATCCTAAATTTTCTCAATGATCTTCATGGGATCTTTTACTACCTTAGTTGCCTTCCTCTCAATGTTCATCAGTTTATTGATATTCCTCATAACCAAGAGACCTAGAACTGAGAACAATACTTCAGATGTGCTCTGACTAGGGTAGAATTCAGTGCAACCATATTTTTGGACATGCCCAATAAAGGATTTTGTTTTACTTGACTATGCATATTTGTTAAAAGGATTTTCTTTCTCTTTTTGAGGAAGGGGGTGTTGGCAGGAAGAGAAAATAGGTTTTTGTTAATTAAAAAATTAGTTTAAAAAAGGTCTTTTGGAAGAAAAAGTTCACATACTGGCTGTTCTTTTATGCTGCCAAAATCCTAGATCACTTGCATAGCTAGATATTAAGAAAAATTTGCAAAGGTGGGCTTCAGGCAATGTAGAAACAAAAGGCAGCAATAAAAATACATTAAAAGAAAAATTAGAACCTAAGTTGATTCTTGGGAAGAGCAGACCCACAAGCAGCACCAAATGGGGAGTCTTGTGGGGAATGGAGTGTCAGGGAAGATTGTATCCCTAGAATTATAGCAGTTTTGTAAAGGAGGGATCAGAGTATCACAAAAGACCAACGTTAAGTACTTTCCACTAGCAGGGGAGAATATAATTTTGTATTTTACATGGTTCTGAAATTCACTACAGAGTAGGCACTAAATACATTTTATTGTTTGATTGTTTGATTGACACCACCGAAGATTCATCTGCATTTTAAGCTAATGCAACAAACAGAAGTCCTTTGGGCTATGACAGACATATCTACTCTCTGGGAATGATGTTACCCTCTTACCCCTTCTTGGGGGCTGAATCTGCCCAACCATCAGCTTCTAGTCTGTTTCTACTAGACATGGACAATAAAAATCCATCCCAAAATTCATCTGGGCATACAGTCAGAGGGGAAAGATAGGATCATGGATCATGTGTGTTGAGAGAGGTAGTGTGACATAAGAGAAAGAGTAGTCCATTAGGAAGAGCGCTGGATTTGTAGTCAGAACACCTCAGTTTCAATTCTGGTCCTGCCACATACTACTTATGTGACCTTGTACAGCTCAATCAACCTTCCTGAGCCCCCATTTCCTTGTCTGTAAACTAAGAGAATTGGATGAGATAATCTCTAAAGTCCTCCCTAGCTTTAGGTCTTATAATTCTAGGAGAAAGTAATGAAAAATGCACGGTGCTGAGTTCCTATGACACAATGTTGCTTCAGTTGGATCAATGTGGGGAGAGATTTCTTGGCAAATGAAGCTGTTCAGGAATGGAATGGGCTATTTTAAGAAACGATGAGGTCCCCATTATCACTGGGAGACCTCTGAGAGGGGCTAGATGGTTACTTGTTGGGGATGTTGTCAAGGGAATTCCTGGTCAGGTACAGTAGGTGGAGTAGGAGTAGGTGAGCTCTGAGGTGCCTTCTAACCCTTGAAATTAGATTCTATGAGTAATTTTTCTATTATGTCTTTTGACAGGTGACTGCTGGTTTCTAGCAGCCCTGGGCTCTTTAACCCACAAAGCTGAACTTCTGGCAAAGATCGTGCCAGCAGACCAAAGCTTCACCCAAGGATATGCAGGGATTTTCCATTTCCAGGTAGGTACATCCTCCTGGTTGTCTTACAGGAAAGTCACTGGAAAAAGAGCAGAGGGTTTAAAAGTATCCATGATATGACATGGAGTGAGAGCTAAGTGGCACAGTAGATTGAGTGTTTGACTTGGAGTCAGGAAGAACTGAGTTTTGAACGACACTTACTACCTGCTTCAGAAGGTACTAGGCATTCCTTCCTTGAAGCTCTTCAGAGACTGGATGGACAAATCCTGATGAACCTATGTTGGGTATGCACTAGTTGGTCAGTTGGTCCGCTAGCATTTATTAATCACCTTAATGAGTAAGTGCCTCATAACTATTACAATAATAAGCAAGTACCTTACAAGTATTGTTGTTGTTGTTGTGTTTGTCCTTCATTCTGGAAGAGGACCATGGCATCAGGGAAATGACGTGCAGTTGACTTTGATTTGAGTGAGGGAGGGCTGTGCAAGGTCACCAGCCTCACTTTCTCCTCCAGAGCTATCTGGGTCTAGTGGCCTGATATTCATCAGGATAACTGGAGATGGCCCAGGATGCATTGGGAGACCCTGGCCCTTTCAGGCTAAGGCCTTTTCAGGTTCTCACTTTGAGTGAGGTAAGACCCATTCAGCAAATAGGCTTCTTTAAGAAGTGACTCAAGGAATGGGCCCTTTAATTAGAAAAAAAAAATCAAGCTGGGAGGGGAAGACTCTCAGGGTTGCTGTTCCAAAGAGTAACTGTTACCACTGAAGGCAAAAAACAGGATCTAGGATGGAGCAGACTAGGTAACTTCAGGGGTCCCTTCCAACTCTGAAATGCAGTGGCCCTGTGAAGCTGTTTCCCTTCTCTGAGCCTAAGTCTCCTTATTTGTGAAATGAGTTGGTTGGATTGGAGGATCTCTCAGGTCCCTTCTAGGTATAAATCTCATGACCCAAATTTACAGGAAGAAGCACCCTATCTTGGCACGCTGTAAGTACTTCATAGGTGAGAGTTGGGTGACCTGTGACCCCAAGAAGCTGCAGCATGCTCAGCAGCCACACCCTGGCAAACTATTTCGGCAGACGGGCTAAACTAGGTTGAGGGTAACCAAGGGGTTTCACACCCATTGGTGAGTCAGGGGGGTGTCTACCCCAAGCATGTGAAGACCTCCCCTGGTGGAATGGGCGATGAGAACAATTTGTTCCAACAGTCATGAAGGCAGCTGAAGCAGGCACTGTGGAGCTCTTAGAGCTTGGTAAGACATCGAAGTCGCCGAGGTCATCCACTGCATCTTAAGCCATCACCAGTCGTCTTGATTCCGTCCTGCCACTGGACCATGATGACTCTGGAGAAGAGAGTGAGGCTGACAACTTCGTGTAACTCTGCCTCACTTAAATCTTATTTACACATGAATCAAAAGACATCACCTAAACCATTTTTTTAAACCAAGCACTTAATAACTTCTTACCAACTTGTTGACTTCTTTGTACTCTAGTGCTTAGTACACTGCCTGACACAAACTAGGCACTTATATGTGTTGTTGATTGATGGATTGTTAAGGTTCTTACCTATTAAACACTGGTGGAAAGGATCTTGATGTCTTATGTTACAGATGAAGTAGCTAAGGCTCCTTGCAGGGGATAGGACTTACCCAAGGTCAAACAACTAGGTAGAGGAAGAGCTGAGATTTGAACCCAAGCCTCCTGACTAAGATTTGGTGGGTATTTTTTCACAGCACAATATACCTCCCTTCAAACCCCAAAGTCTTCTGGGATACATGATGGCATCTTTGATGTTATCTATGTGTTTACACTCATAGTACTAATAATGCTTCTCTTGCCTTCCAACCCAGTCCCCATCTGGAGTCCTCCTTCCCCACATGTTTTACTTACTGCTAGAAAAGTGCCTCAGCCACGTTTTGGAGCCAGAATGATGCCGCACTACATTGCTTTACTAATCACCGTGAAGACATCTTCTTTGTGCCGTCTCTGCTGACACCTTACCTCTCCCTCTGTGTTCTCAGAACGCTTCCTGGGCTTGATCTGCCAGGAGAACATCTGTGACCTCCAGCTGTCCAGACAGTCCTGCTGAAGGTTCCACTTCATTTATAAAGAGACAAAGGCTAGCAGTTCTCCCTTCCCCGCCCCCAGCTCACTTTGTTTGCATACCCTCCTGCTTAATGGATCTGAGCCCATTCGACTCAGATAATTGAATCACAGGTTTAGCTCAGAGACCAACTAGAGCGACCCTTTCATTTTGCGAATCAAGAAACGGAAGCGTGGAAAGGGGGCGTGACTTGTCCAATATCACATGGAGAATTCTCTGAATTCTCTTTCTATCACATCAAACCCAAAGTCTAAGGTAAAATGCATCCTCATATGCTTTTTAGCAATGTGACCCTGGACAAGTCACTTAACCTCTATCTGCCTTGGTTTCCTAAACTGTAAAATGGGGAGAATGAATAGCCTTTTCTCAGGTTTTTTGTGAGGATTAAATAGGATAATATGTATCAAGTGCTTCAACAGTTCCTAGCTCCTTGTTGTTCAGTTGTTCAGTTGTATTTGACTCTTTGTGACTGTGGCAAACCAATACTGTCCGTAGGATTTTTTTGACAAAGATACTAGAGTGGTTTGTTATTTCCTTCTCCAGCAGATTAAGAAAAAGAGAGGTTAAGTGACTTGCCCAGGGTGGCACGGCTAGTGAGTGTCTAAGACTAGATTTAAATTCAGGTCTTTCTGACTTCAGACCCAGTGCTCTATCCACTGAACCACCTAGCTGCTTCTTGGCACATAGTAGGCACTTAAATGTTCACTTCCTTCCTTTATAGTCTCAGAGCTCAGCACCATGCCTTACAGAAGGCAGGTACTTATTAAAGCAAAGGTACACAGGAAGATTTTGAGAAGTTTCTCTGAGATGTTGAGATAAAGATCCTGGTTCAGTTTCCAATGTCTCTGGCAGATGAATTTGTCATTGAGTCTGCCCCTGTTGGCTGAAGAAGGGCAGTGCGGTAGAACAGGGTAGTAGAAAGTGGAGTTCCTGTTCCAAATCCATTGCCTGCTAGCTGTGTGACTTTGGACAAGTTGCTTTAACTCTCTGGGTTAAGGAAAACAGCTGTGTTCTGTTCTTGGCTACACTACTGACTTACTACGTGACTCTGGGAAGCTCATTTGGAATTTAAAAGATACCTGAATTAGAAGGGACCTCAGAGAGAAATGAGCCTGACACCTGCCTGAAGTATGAATCCTGTCTCCCACATCAGTCAAACAGTCATTTAGTATATGCTTAAAGACCTCCAGAGAGAGGGGACCAGCTACTTCCTGAATCAGCTATTACCATTTTGGACAGTTCTCTTTGTCAGAAAATTTTTTCTAAGTATTGACACAAAATTTGCCTTCCCGCTACATTTGCCTGAGAAGCAACTTGACATCATGGCATTGGAGTGAGGAAGAACTGGGTTCAAATCCTGCCTTTTACACAGGCTGGGTATCTATCTGATCATGGAAATGGCACTTAACCCTTTAGTGCCCCTAGACCATTTTCTAAAACTCTTAAGTTATACATAGATGAGTTGTTGATATGCAGTGGCAAAGGGAGTTTCCCCACTGAGAGTTCTACAATGCTGATGAAATCACAGGTTAGGACCCAAAACAACCCTTCTACTCATTGGTCCTATTTCTGTGTTTCAGGGGCAAACATGCTATGTTTAATCTGTTTTCCACATGAATGTCTTTTAAAAACTTGAAGACTTCCATCACATTCCTTCCCTAAGTCTTCTCTAAAGGCAAAACGTTCTGAGGTCTTTCACCTCTTCTTGTGTTGAGGTTTCTCTGGCCCTTGCCCTTCTCTGAATATGATTCAGCACTCTCAATGTCCTTCCCAAAATGTGGTGTCCAGATCTGAACACAGCCCCCGACGTGTTTACTAAGTACAACAGGACCATCATATTCCTAGTTTGAGACACTAAACTTGTATCAATGCAGCCTAAGATCGCATTAAGGTTTTGGGCAGGATATCCTACTATTCGCTCCCCAATGAAGTTTGCTGTGCTCAATGAAGCAGCTAGGTGGCACTGTGGATAGATGGCTAAGCTTGGAGTTCAAATTCAGCCTCAGATACTTACTAGACGGGTGACCTTGGGCAAGTCACTTTAATTTTTACCTACAGTTTCTTCATCTGTAAAATAGAATAATGATAGCACCTACTTCCTCTGAGGATTGTTGTGAGATAATATCTGTAAAGTGCTTTGTAAGCCTTAAAGCATTCTATAAAGGTCAGCTATTATTATTTTGTTTTTTACTAGCTACATGACCTTGAGACATTTGCTTAATTTCCTTGAGTTTCAACTTCTTCTGGAAAAATGGGGAAACTACTTCCATCCTATGTCAAAGGTTTATTGTGAGGTATTGTGTGGTATGATGGATGAAACTCTGGGCCTGAAGTTGGAGGACCTGGGTTCAAATTCCATTTTTTTCAAGAAACTGTGAACAAAGAGCGTACCTGTCACTGGGGAAATGACTGCCCAAATTACAGTACAGGAATATAAGGGAATGTCACTGCATGTAAAAGAGGGCAAGAAGAGTTCTAAGAAACATGGGAAGATTTGCATGAACTGATGCAGACTGAGGCAAGAAGAAGCAGGGGATTTATATATGCAATGATTACCGCAATATAAACAGAAAGAATACTAAATTTAAATGGAGTGTTGTACAGTTGCAGTCACTAAACTTAGCACCGGAAAAGAGATGAGAATGAGAGGCAGTAGTTGTAGTGGAAAGAATGCTAAAATTAGGAGTGAGAATTTGTTGCTGTTGTTTAATCGATTAGTCACGTCTAACTCTTGGTGACCTTATTTGCAATTTTCTTGGCAAACATACTGCCATTTCCTTCTCTAGTCCATTTTACAGATGAGGAACTGAGGTGAACAGGGTGAAGAGACTTGCCCAGGGTCACAGAGCTTGCAAGTGTCTGAAGCTGGATTTGAACTCAAATCCTCCTGACACCAGGGCTGGTATTCTATCCACTGCACCACTTGGCTGCCCACGAGTGGGAGAACATTTGAATTCAAATCCTGGCTTTGCTGCTTCCTGCCTTAGACAAGTGACTCTTGGGACTTCATTTCTTTATCTGTAAAATGAAGGGGTAGAACCAGATGGCCTCTAAGGTAACTTCTACCTTGAAATCTACAGATTACAGAGATGGGGAAAGATGGGTGTGGAGCATCACCTGTTTCCTATGTAGTCACTGTGTTGTTTGTTTTGCTTAAAATTTTTGCTATTTGTTTTTTTCTTTGTCACGGGGAAAGTTCTTTATGTAGATGGGGTGGGAAGAAGTAGCATATCCAGAAACCATTAGGAATTGAGCAAAAGTGCACAAAGGGCTAATTTTAAAAATACAGCCTCTGCTATTTAATTACAATACGACTTTAGATAAGTTATTTCCTTTCACTGGGTTTTAGTTTTCTCATCTGTAGCATAAAGATATTTGACCAGATGATATTAAAAGGTTCTTTTGGGGGCAGCTGGGTGGTGCAGTGAGTAGAGCACCGGCCCTGTAGTCAGGAGGACCTGAGTTCAAATATGGCCTCGGACACTTGACACACTTACCAGCTGTGTGACCTTGGGCAAGTCACTTAACCCCAATTGCTCTGCCTTCCCCCCTCAAAAATTTTTTTTTTTAAATTTTAAAAAGGTATAAAAAACCTTTGGCTTAAAAAGTCCTTTTCAGCTCTATACTACTTGATCCTAAATGAGCTAATGAATGTGACACCACTTTATATCTATATCATCACAATACATAATAATAGCATTTATATAGTGCTTCGCCATATGCCAGACACTGTGCTATGCATTTTCCAAATATTATCTCATTTAGTCCTCGTCGGAGAGAGGTGCTACTAGTATTCCCATTTTACAGATGAAGAAACCGAGGCAAACAGAGGTTATGATTTGTTTAGTGTCGCACATCTAGTAGGTGTCTAAATCCAGATTTGAACTCAGGACTTCCTTCCTGATTCCAGGCTGGGTCACCTTGCTGAGCCTACCCACTCACTTTTTTATCTCTCTTTAAAGTCTGTTGGTAGTCGGGACAATAATAGCTAACATTTGTATAGGACTTTAAGGTTTTCAAAGTGCTTTATCTATGTAATCTCATTTGATCCTTATGAAGAAGGTGTTATTATTAGTCCCATATTTCGGATAAGGAAACTGAGACTGAAATAGGTTAGGTGACTTGCCCAGGGTCACAGTTAGCAAGGATCTGAGGCAGAATTCAAACTCAAGTCCCCCTAACTCTGAATCATGCACTTTATACATTAGTCCACCTAACTACCTTAAAGCGCTTTCCTTACACCAACCCTAGGAGGTTTGTATAGGCTGTCTTTAATTTCTAGGATCTATTATTTTCCTCAGTGAGCTTTTAGAATCCCTAATTTCTTTCAAGGCTCATCTCAAGTACCATTTTAAAGCAGCCTTTCCTGATTCTCCAGACAGCTAATGCTTTCCTTTAAAAATCACCTTTCATGTATTTTGTGTCAATTTTGTGTATACCCTTGTAACCAGCAGACAGTGTACAAGGCAGGTTTTGCCTGTAAGGAAAACCTACAGGCAGTAATATGCGTTCTCATCTTTTCCTTCCATTTTCTGAATGGAAGCTCCCAGGCATGGCCACTCTTCCCGTCCTTCAGACACCTTTCTCTTCTCAGTGAGCAGCCCAAGTCAGATGACTTTCCCTTGGTCCACTCTTCTAGTCTGACCTTCATTCTATAAGAAGGAAGCTTCATTGAAATATTAGTACTGTGTGGCACCTGGATGTTGCTTATTAGGATAAAGGGTTCTGAGTCATATGATGTGTCTTTTTCTGTTATTTAGGAACTTATATGAGTTAGTCAATAAGCATTTATTAAGCACCTATTGTGTACCAGATACTGTACTAAGTGCTTGGGAAACTAAATCAAAAAAGAGATAAGATCCTACCCTCAAAGAACTTACAATCAAATGGGGGAAGACAACACCAAAGGGAAGCTGAAAGGGGATCGGAATGAGAGATGGTAAGGGAAGGTACTTGGCCCAGGCATCATTGAGAAATGCAGTGTAGCCAGGTGGGAAAT
This sequence comes from Phalanger gymnotis, assembly GCA_028646595.1. Taxonomy (NCBI): domain Eukaryota; kingdom Metazoa; phylum Chordata; class Mammalia; order Diprotodontia; family Phalangeridae; genus Phalanger; species Phalanger gymnotis. The sequence continues at coordinate 167,308,647 of CM053625.1, read as the reverse complement.
GAAGAAATGGCTGGCCTGGGGGTGGGAAAAGCTTATATGAGTTATTAATAAAATCAAGCTCAGGGCAGCTAGGCGGCACAGTGAGTAGAACACCAGCCCAGGAGTCAGGAGGACCTGAGTTCAAATCTGGCCTCACACACTTGACACATTTATTAGCTGTGTGACCTTGGGCAAGTAACTTAACCTCAATTGCCCTGCCTCCCCCCTCCAAAAAAAAAATCAAGCTTATATGAGTTATTAATAAAATCGAGACTCTCCCTTTCATCTCAGCTCTTAAATAAGAAAGGGAAAAAACACCCTAACATTTTGGACTACTGTTTTCTTTAATTCTGTATATTCCAAACTATTTGCTGACTTCCTCCATTGCAATCCTCCGGTAGGCAAATAATAAACAAATGTGAATCATACCATTTATGGCTAGTATGGAACAAAATCAGGAATTAGAAGCAATTTAAAGAAATGGAAGAATCTTGTAGAATATGCTTACCAGTTGAAGGCAAAAAGGAAGGGAAAGGGGAGCTAAAACTATCCTTTCATCTATCTCCAAAAGTGACAATAGCCAGTAGCTTCTGGACATTGCAGCTATATTCATCAGAGGTGAGTTTTTTCTCCCTCTACTAAGCAGAGGCTGTGGCATTAGGAGCCAAGCTTGTAACACCCAGCCTTTAGACTTTGAATGTTCATCACAAAATGCCTGTAGAGGCTTTTCTTTCTCCCTCCTCACTGCCATCATGATGACTCTGTACTTATTTCTTTCCAGAATTGAACCCCTGAATTTTGTCCTCAGTCCCTTTAGGGCAATGTCCTTCCTCTGGAGCCTAGGTTCTTCTTCCTGTGTATGTGTTTTCAGGGTAAGGGGGAGGGTGGCAGGAAACTAACTCATACTGTCCTTGAATTATGACTTCGAAAAGTCCACTGAGACTGCTGGGTCCCAGAATCTTTTCCTGACTTCAGAGAAAACCTGAATAATGAAGTTACAATACATATGCACATATCTCCTTGAAGAAAGGGACTGTTTGCCTCCTTTCTTTGCATTCTTGAAGGCTAACATAATATCTGGCACAGAGTAAATGCTTAATAAATGCTTATTGACTGATGGATTGTGCAAGCTTTCTGTTAGCTGTTTTAAAAATGAAGAAACCAGGGCTTTTAATGTAAGAATCAGTAAACTATGACCCACCACAGAGCTAAGAGTATGGGCCATACAGAAACTAGGCATAGACCAACATCTCACACTGTATACCAGGGTAAGGTCAAAATGGGCACATAATTTAGACATGAATGGTGATATTAAGCAAATTAGGGGAACATGGAAAATCTTACCTGTCAGATCTATGAATGAGGGAAGAATTTGTGACCAAACAAGAAATAGAGGGTATTATAGGAAGTATAATGGATAATTTTGATTACATGAAATTAAAAAGGTTTTGCACAAATGAAATTAACATGGACAAAAGTAGAAAGAAATCAGGAAATTGGAAAATAATTTTTCCATCAAGTTTCTCTGATAAAAGCCTCATTTTTCAATTATTTAGGGAACTGAGTCAAATTTATAAAAATATTAACCATTTCTTAATTGATAAATGGTCAAAGGATATGTGCAGGCAGTTTTCAGAAGAAGAAATCAAAGATATCCGTAACTATATGAAAAAATGTTCTAAATTATTATTGGTTTAAGAAGGCAAATTAAGACACCTCTGAGGTACCACCTCACACCTATCAGATTGGCTAAGATGACAAAAAGGAAAATGATAAATGCTGGAAGGGTTGTAGAAAAGTAGGGACACTAATGCATTGCTGGTAGAGTTGTGAACACATCCAATCATTCTGGAGAACAATTTGGAACCATGTCCAAAAGGCTATAAAATTGTACATACTCTTTGACCCAGCAATACCACTATGAGGTCTGTATCCCAAAGAGATCAAATAAAAGGAAAAAGGACCTATTTGTACAAAAATATTTATAGCAGTTCTTTTTTTTTGTGGTGACAAAGAATTGGAAATTGAGGGGTTACCCATCAATTAGAGAATAGCTGAACAAGTCGCGGTATATAATTGCAATAGATTATTATTGTGCTATAAGAAATAACAAAGGGGATGGCTTCAGAAAAACCTGGGGATCTATATCAATTGATGCATAGTGAAGCGAGCAGGACCAGTAGGTTATTGTACACAGTAATGACAGTATTCTAACGATGATCAACTGACTGCTGAAGACCTGACTACTCTGATAGATGCAATGACCCAAGATATTTCTGAAGGATTTATAATGAAATAAATACATTATCTACCTTCAGAGAGAGAAATGATGAACTCAGAGTGCAAATCGAAGTATATTTTTTTTTACTTTTATTTTCTTTGCCTTTTAAAAGTTACAACATGCTTAATATGGAAATATGTTTTATATGATTTTGCATGTATAATTAATATCATGTTACTTGCCTTCTCAATGGATGGGAGAGGGGCCAGAGGGAGGAAGAGAATTTGGAACTAAAAAATTTTATAAAAGAATGTTAAAAATAAATAATTTGGGGAAAGGGAGAATGTGAGCTACACAAAAAAGTAGGCCAGATTCAGCTTGCAGGTCATAATTTTTTGTTTGTTTTTTAATGTAAAGAAAAAAATTCTTAGCTCACTGGAATACAAAAACAAGCTACTGGTGGGAGCATACTGACCTGGAGCTTAGAGAAGTGACAGGACCTGGCCAAAGTCACGCAAAGCTAGCAAACACTGTTGGAGTAGTAGTGGTGGTGGTGAAAGCAGCAGCACCAGCAGTAGTAGTACTGGTGGTAGTGGTGGTGGTGGTGGTGGTAGCAGCAGCAGCAGCAGCAGTAGTAGTAGTAGTAGTAGTAATAGTAATAGTAACTTACACTAACACAGTTCTTATAATGTGCCAGGCATTGTGCTATGGGCTTTACAGTTATTCTCTCATTTCTCATTTGATCCTTGGCTTACTATAAACTGGGGTCATTCTGAATGGGAATCCCCTCTTTTCTCTTTCAGTTTTGGCAATGTGGACAGTGGGTGGATGTGGTGGTGGACGACCGTCTCCCTGTGAGCTCAATCGATAAAAAATGCCTTTTTGTGTATCCCCGTGGAGATCAGTGGAGCAACGAATTTTGGCCCTGTTTGCTTGAGAAGGCTTATGCCAAGTGAGCACTTTCTCAAACTTCCAGCCCTCCTCTTCTCTCCACTTTCCTGGATGGATGTGCTTACCCACCTGTACCACTTGTGATATGCCAGGCCTCATTAATCCTTAGGCAAATCTGTTGTCTGTAGGACATGCCTTGTGGGAGGGAGGGATTCAGGCACTGAAATTTCTGGCTCTGTATCAGCTGCAGGATGCCCTTTGGCATCAGAAGAACTGAGGTTCCATTCCCAGTAGTTCAGGCAGTAACTTTTCTATGTTTACAATTCACTTATTACCCTTTTTTATCCAGAGTCACAGAGCTAATAAATGTCAAAGTCAGAACCTGAACCCAGCACTTCTTGTCTCCAGATCTAGCCCTCTAACCATATGCCACACTATAAAATAACAGATTGAGGAGCCGGTAAGACCTTATCAGACCTTAAACTCACTGCTGAGCCCCTGAAGTGACTGCTGTTAATTACTTATTTTTTTGTCTACTTATTCATTCATCTTTTCATTCAGTTATTTGTTCATTCATTCATTCATTTATTATTTGTTCACTTATTTGCTTATTTATTTAGTGGTGGGAGATCTCTCTTTCTCAATGCAAGCTGGAAATACAGTGGCCACCCATGGCTCAGCCTTGCTCTTGATCCAGCTGGAAACTTTGAACTATTCTGTCTCCAACTTAAACTGATTCGCCCCCTTTTAGACAACCTGATGATCCACTTCCACTTTCAACCCCATGTCCGTACCTTCCTGGGAACCCATGATATCAGTGCAAGACTTAGTGGACACTTGACTTTAGCCCTCTTTCCTGTATTTCAGAATTCAAGTCATCCACCAATTTTAGCCTCCCCAGTAGCAGGTACTAGAGGCAGGCATTGCACTCCCAGAAACAGTCTGTTTGTTTGTTTTTAGCTGTCCTTTGAAGGAGCCTGTGAGAAATGTCTAAGAATTTTGTCAAGGAGATAACGTCAGAATGAGTTGTTCATTGGAATTTAAGACCCATACCTAGCTAATAACAGTAGTTATTCTGGAATCCAGTGGTTAGGGGAGATAATTCACTTCTGAGAGACTTATGGGAACACTGATGTTCTCCAAAAGGAATGAGAATTAGCCTGATGACTTTTAATCCCTTTTGACCACTAGATTGATTGACTTAGAAAATCCTTGATTCTGAAATGGGATAAGACAATGAGCCCCAGGACCTAACATCCCAGCCCTAAAAAACTACCCAAATATAGCTTGTCCCTGTTTTCTTTTGCTACAAGTAGTGATATTGCAAAAGCCAAGGAATGGGCATCAAGAAACCTGGGTTTGAGTCCTAACTCATTTTTGCTTCTAGAATAAAACACAAAGCCTCAGCCTAGAACTTAAGAACCATCACCAGTTTCCTATGCAGTCTCCATGTTGCAAAAATAGGAATAGGTAATTGACAAACTAAGAAGACTCAAAGACAGTTGTAGTCAGAGGGACTAGTAGGTCAATCAGTTGGCAAGCATTTATTAAGCACTTACACACGCCAGACACTATGCTAAGTGCAGGAAATACAAAGAAAAGTAGAATGCAGACCATGCCCGACATTCTAAGGAGGGAAACAACAGATTAACAAATATAATACAGGCTACATAATGGAAATGGGGGGAATCTCAGAGGGAAGACGGGTGGGAAGCTAGAGAAGATCTGCAAAAGGTGAGATTTGAACTGAGTCTTGAAGGAAAATCAAAAAGCTGAGTGGTGGAGAGAATGAGGTAAAGCGATCTAGGCATGGAGGAAAGCTGATACAGAGGCATAGAGTTGGGAGATAGAGTGTTGTCTCAGGAAAAGCACATATGCCAATGTAACTGCATTGTAGGGAATGGGGTTGTGGAGATTGCAGGGAGGAAGCAAAGTGTAAGAAGGCTGGAAAGGTGATGAAGATGTCAAGTTGTGAAGGGCTTTGAATATCAATAAAAGAACTTTGGATACTGAGAGTGACAGGGAAACACTGGAATTTATTGAGTAGAGAGGCAATATTGTTAGATCTGCCCTAGAGGATGGTTTGGAGTGGGAAGAGACTTGATACAGGGAGACCAATTAGGAGGTTATACAATGAAAGTGCGGTGATAAGAGCCCATACAAAGATGGCTATGTAAGTGAAGACATACATGAGAGATGTCGTGCAGGTTAAAATGACAAGATTTTGCAGTGGACTGGATATGTGGGTAAGTGCCAGTGAGAAGTGGAGGGTGAAACTGAGGTTATGAACCCGGGTGACTAGGATGGTGGTACCTTCAACAGTAATAAAGAATCTAGGTAGAAAGGAGGAGGATTTTGGTGGAAAGATTCTATTTTGGATAAGCTGAGTTTGAAATGTCTACAGGATAACCAGTAGATAGATAGATAGATAGATAGATAGATAGATAGATAGATAGATAGATAGATAGATAGATATAGCTTCCTTGAAAGCATAGCTCCTACAGGAGACCTTTCCCAATCCCCTCTATCCTAATTGTTAGTAAATACTCTTTCCCTTTTGAAATTATTTTGTATATTCTCATCTGTGTTCATATCTCCTAGTAGAATGTAAGTTTATTATTGCACATAATAAATATTCAATAAATATTTGTTAATTTGAATTGATTTATAGTCTTTATCTCCATAGTTCGAGAATTTGTGAGCCTTACTTAATAATACATGGGACAAGTATTTGCTTAGAGAATAATATTTTGTTTGGGCTCAGACCTGCCATTTCACTGGTAGAGGGAACATAGGGAAATTTCCCCCTACCAATATAGATCAATATTTTGTCTGCAAATTATAGTCTTAGAAAGTTGATTTGAAGTTAAGCGACTTGCCCAGGGTCATATATCCAGTGTCAGGGGTTGAAATGGAACCCAGATTTTCCTGACTCTGAGGCCAGCTTTCTATTCACTATGTCATGCTTCCTCTCAGAGGAATAATGCTAATGAGAGTTAATTCATTAAGTTTCTTTTCTGACCTGATGAAGTTAATTCCAGTTTCCCACTGACAGGCTCCATGGCTCCTACTCCCAGTTACATTATGGCATCATGGCTGACTCATTCGTGGAATTGACAGGATGGGTAGTCACAAAAATCGATCTTAAGGAAACCCATCCCAATCTGTTCAAGAACTTGAAAGTGGCCCAGCAATCTGGCTCACTAATAACATGTGGGATCTCAAGCGTAAGTACCAGGTGGGGCTGTGCCATGTTGACCAACTATTATACCAATCCCCATTATGCTCTTTTGCTACAGTCAAAGTAGTAAGACTGCGTTAGAGGCTTTTATTCTCCACCTCCCGGCAGAAAACCTTCACAGTATGACATATTGGAATGAATATTGACTCTTAAGTCAGAGAACCTGAGTTCAAATCCAACCTCTGCCACTTACTCCCTTGACCACTGTGGACCTCTATTTACTCATCTATAAAATGAAAGCGATAGCTTAGATGGCCTCAGAGCTCTTTTCCATTTCTAGATCTAGCATCTTATCAATCCAGGGTACCCCAAAACACTGTCAAATACAGTCCAAAAATGATTATGACAGCCTCCTAACTGGTCTCACACAGCTCTAGTTGCTTGCCCCTCCAGTCACTGCTATGACACAGTATTGGCGGTTAATGTCTTAATGCATAGCTCCTATCTCATCACTTTCCTGATGAAAACCCATCCAAAGCTACCTATAAAATAAAGTAAAAGAGCTTACCTTGGCATTCAAGGTCCTTTATTCTCTGGCCACACACTACATTTGGGGCCTTATTTCCCACTCCTCCTCATACCCTCTAAGTTCCAGCCAAACTAGACTACTCTTGGTGGGATCATCTGGAGTTCAGAGGTTGGATCTATGATTTTCAGTTTCAAAAACTCAGTTTTATCAGTTCTCCAGAGACAAGACTCTAAGGAGGCAGTTTTTGCTAACCCAACTCAAAAAGAGGCTTATCAATAAACTCAAATGTCAATTTATTAATTTATAGAGATATAAGAACCAGCACCTATTGTCTACACAGGACACCTACTCTGAATAGATAAGGTTATACTGACAACCAAGTTATGAAATGGGATGGTTGTTTTATGAGAATAGAATTAGAGCAAAGAAACGTAGATGTTCTTCAGGGAGAACTGAAATCAAACTAGAGTAACTGAATGAATCGTTATCTACTCCAGGAATATTTCTGTGTAAGGAATCACTTTAGGTTATCCAAAATTAGAAGACCGACTTCCTCAGACCAGTGGTTCTCAAGGTCCAAGGACCTCTTGATATTCTTAAAAATTATTGAAGACTCTCTCAAAGAGCTTTCATTTATGTGGGTTATGTATGACAATATTTAAAATATTAAAATTTCAGTATCTTAGTATTATTATGAAAATATTTTTTCTCTCACAGACCTTCTGAAAAAGTCTTAGGAATCCCAAGGGGTCTCCAAATCACACTTTGAGAACTGCTGCCCCGGACGATGTTTGAGACACAATGACTCTATGAAATAACTGGGGATATTTAATTTGAAGAAGGGAAAGCTCAGTAGGAACATCAGAGTTATCTTCAAGCACTTAAAAAGCCTGTCTAACAAAAGAGGGATTAAATATGGTTTGTTTAATCCTGAAGCACATAACCAGAAGCAATGTGTAGAATTTGCAGAGAAATAAATTTAGGCTTAATGTCAGGGAAAACTTCCTAAAACTTAGAGGGTAATGGGCTACTAGGAGATATTCCTTCTTGTTGGAAGTCTGCAAGTGAAGATTGGATGACCATTTATTGGGCATGATATGGTGGTGATTTTTTCCAGTAGGGATTGGATTAGATATGCCCTGAAGTATCTCTCAGCTGTGAAATTCTGTAATTGTTTAATCTTGTCATTACTTGAATATATATGTCCTATGTTTCCCACCCCTTCACTTTTACCCACACTGTATCATATTTCCATAAAGTCTTTCCTCTTCTTCCTTCCTCTACCCCCTGCAATAGTGACTAGTAGGACTAGTACCTGGCTGGTCCTGTTTACATTCTCTGTATGTTTTTAAGTCCAGCTCAGATGCCATGTCCTCTACAAAGCCTTTCCTGCTCTACCCATTATTTGGCCAGAGATTATCTCTCGCTCTTCCTGAATAACATAGCATTTTATACCTCTCCTTTATATTTACTACATGCTACGTTGAATAATGTTTATTTGTGCTGGACATGGTAGTGTATGCCTTTAATCTCTGCTACCATGAATGCTGGGGATGATAGAGCTCTTAAACGTAGGCATTCTAAGCCACAGTGACTAAGCATACACAGTGACTAAGCCAATCAAGTCACCTAAGACCTGCTCCAGGTCAGAAATTGAGCAGGTTGAAGCTCTTGTATTGATTAGTAATGGGATTCAACCTGTAATTAGTCACTACGCTTCCAGCCTAGGGAGATCTAAGGATGCCTATCATTATCATCATCATCATCATCATCACTTTTATATACGTGTTTTTAAATTCCCCACTAGATAATAAATTCCTTGAGGGTAAGGACCGTGTTTCACTTCTGCTGGTATTCCCAAGATAGCTAGCAGAGTGATTCTCACATGTTAGGCACTTAATATCTATTTTCTGGACCAATGTTGAATGAAGAGATGTGGTATGTTTGAAAGCAAGTACCTAGTTTATCATTCATTGAGGTTATGTAGTAATAGAGGTCCCAGGAATGTGCACAGTTCTGTTCAGTTCTGTGGTTAATCAATGCAAATTATTCTTCCAGCAAGGATGCAAATGCTTGAACTCCACAAAGACTTTTAAGACACTCTGTATATGCTTATATGTTGCCCTGTGTGACTATAACAAATCAGTTCTGAGAATAACTCCTTTGTCTTGCTTTTTTCTCTTTAAGTCTTCAAACCACTTAGACCAGTTGGGACTAGTGAATCATCACGCCTATACGGTGACAGGAGGTGATGAGGTAAGAGATCCCTCTCTTCTCCTTTTGGTAGCTGAATTAACCAAGGTTTGGGGCTAGGGAAATGGTCTTCACAGATGCCATGGATGACACTAGAAGACAGCTTCAGTAAAAAGTTTATTGTAAGATTCTAGAAGAAGAGTTCCAGGGTTCAAATCCCACCTCCATTTTGTACCTCAGTATCCTTCTTGTGTGAGCATTTCAATTCTCCAGGCTTCAGTTTCTTTCTTTTTTTTAATGAATTTATTTTATTCAGAACTGTATTGTTTATGGGTTTTTTTTGGAGGGGGGGAGGCAGGGCAATTGGGGCTAAGTGACTTGCCCAAGGTCATACAGCTAGTAACTGTGTCAAGTGTCTGAGGCTGGATTTGAACTTAGGTACTCCTGACTCCAGGGCTGGTGCTCTACTCACTGCACCATCTAGCTGCCCCGAGGCTTCAGTTTCTTAATATTCTTGATAGCCAGTGTCTCTTGTACTTATCAAGCACTCAACTATCAACCACAAGTGTTTATTACTCATTCTACTCATGTCTCAGGCACTGTACTGAGCACTGGAGACACAAAGTCAAAAGTAAAAGAATGCTTGCCTTCAAGAAACTTCCATTCTCATGGAGGAGATGTATACACATAATAGGCAACACATAAAATCTAAATTCAAATAATCTCTGGGGGTTGGTGGGGGTAGGGAGAATGGACGAGCAGCTCATGTGGGAAGTGGTATTTGAACTGAGTTTTGAAGAAAGTCAAGGTTTCTAACAGAGTGGCTTTTAAGAGGTCAAACATCTGGCCCTGCCCATCAAATTGAAAAAAAAAAAAAGCAGATGCATACAATCTGCCCATTTTGACATTTTGCTTAAGCCCAATTGCCACCTGAATACTGGAAGATGCTATTACCTCCTGGAGGAGAGAACAGGGTCAATACTAAAATACTGTCTCCCAGGACCTTGAGATGAACATTACAACTAAATCCATTAGCTATACATCACATGCTTTCACTATGTCCCCTGCAGAAGGGGCTAGCCATCTTGGGCAACCAAAAACCTAGATTGCCTAGAAAAGAAAGAAGATAGAGACTACCTCCTTTTCTTAGGGGCAAAGAGAAAGTTTTAAGACAGTCTTAAAAGTGTCTTAAAAGCGTAGGGTGAAATATTCCTTCGCGCTATATAGGAGCAGCCTAAAAAATTAAGAAGTCCTACAGAGACTCCCCAGATCTTATTTGGGAACTATCAAATGCTTGGAAGGCAGAGATAAAAACACTCTCAACACAAGACAAATGGGTGTTTATGGATGATTCATTTTGTGCTCAGAAAACCATAGATTAGAAAAACTTCAAGGCTGGAAATCTTAAAGATCTCACAGCAGATTTATAATTATCAAGCAGGTTTCTTAGCTTTCAATCAATCAATCAACTTATTAAGTGTCTACTAGGTGTCAAGGGTGCAGTAAATAGAGTGCTGGGCCTGGAGTCAGGAAGGCTCATCTTCCTGAGTTCAAATCCAGCCTTAGATACTAGCTGTGTGACCCTGGGCAACTCACTTACCCCTGTTTGCCTCAGTTCCTCTTCTGCAGAATGAGCTAGAGAAATGGAAAACTATTTCAGTAACTTTGCCAAGAAAACCCCAAATGGGGTCACAAGAAGTTGCACACAACTGAAATGACTGAACAATAATAACAATAACTATGTGCCAGGCACTGTGCTAAGTGCTAGAGATACAAAAAGAGGCAAAATTTAGTTCCTGCCCTCAAGGAGCTTATAGTCTAATATGGGTCTTTCTACTATAGTACATGACATCTCACTATGTTCTCTACCTCCTAAGCTTACTTTTCCAATGCATTAGACTGGTAAAAAACCATCTTCTTAGCCTTGGAGAAATAGTTTCCTAATGCCCAGGGGCATTAAAATATGGTACAATAGAAAGGTTATAGAATCAGAGAGGTCCTAGGTTCAAATTCCATTTCTGACACTTATTACCTCTGTGTCTTTGGGTAAGTCATTTCATCTCTTCAGGCATCAGTTCCTTCACTTGTAAAATGAGAGGATTGGACCAGTTGTCCTCTGAGGCTGCTTTTATCTCTAAGTCTATGATCTCATGGGGTTCATAAGATCCAGCATCTACAGGTCAAATGAACCTCATGTCCAAAGTTCTATTCTAACAACCTCAGAAAAAAAGTAATTTCATTATTTTTATCTTGGCAAACTGATCCATAAAATAGGAAGAATATGGTACTAGAATTCTTGCCTCTATCATTGACGTATGAAGTTTGATCAAGAAATGCTGGGCAAAGCAGAGCTATGACCATACAGAGGCATTTAGAACAAACGCTGCATTTAGGGACCCCTAGACCTGAGCTAAGAACCTTTGCCACAAATATTTTTATGCAGCTTATAATCATTTATGGGGTTCTGATGGGGTACTTGGGTGCCTGTGCTTGGACCCCAATTCCAAAACCACATCCCGTTCCAAAATCACTTCTCTTCCTAGCCTCAAAACATTGGCCCTAGCAATTTATCTCTAATGCCCTAGCAAAACACTTTTCTCTCCTCTTGATACTATGGCCAGCTGTACCTATAGAATTTATTAGTTTGGACTTCCTGGCTGTGTACTGGGTCACAGAGATATTTACTACTCACTGACCTATCATATGCATGCTAGACCCAGATGTATGTATACTTCCTTACATTTATCTTGTCTAACAAGACATTGAGGGGAGCAGCCTGGGTATTTCCCAGTCAGCCCTGACCGTTAGTTGACTTAGTGATGTTTCACACCTAAAAACACACCTCCATGTAGCCCTGTCTTGGTCTGTTTCCTAGTGAACTCTGGGTAAGATACCTGCACAGTAGATACAAAAAGTACATCATCCTTTAAGAACTGACCACCCCTTAACCACTCCCTAATCCCACCCCAAAACAACTAATTAGCATATTTGGCAAATGTTTTACCCCAAAATATCCTATATAAACTTTATCTGTACCCTTGTAAGGTTGCAGGTTTCCTAAGAACTCTTGCCCGCTGAAAAGCATAATAAATCTTTGCCACCTTGACTTAAAGAATGCTTGAGTTCACCTATTCATTCCAGAAGGCCCCAACCCTCACCAGTACTCGGGTCCTTGAGCGGTACTCCTCCTCAACTACCCTGTTTGAGAACTCTAGTCTTGACCTTGTCTCCCAAATCCTCAACAGTTCCACTGGTATAAAAGGCCTCTATATCCCCAGAACCAGACATGCTAACATCCTCCTTAGGAAGTCCTGTGAAGGAGCAATATGTTTGCCCTTGTTTTATAGAGATTATAGTATTGACATGGTGTATTGGAAATAACATAGAATTTTGAGGCAGAAATCCTGAGTTGACCTTTCCTTGTGTACTTGGTCAATTAACTTCACCACTCTGGATCTCAATTTCAACCTCTGTAAAATCAGTATTAGATGAGATGATCCCTGAGGACCCTTCCAGCTCTAAATCTATGATTCTCTGACCCACCATGAGTAGTTTTTCTAGCCATGACAATGGATCACTGTAAGCCATCTATATCACCTGACCTATCATTTTATAAGTGAAGAAACTAAAATTTGGAAAAGATAGTTATCTGTGAAGGAGGCATCTTGAGGTCATAGAAAAGAGTTTGCTTGTATGTTTCAGGATGCTACTCATGGTCTGGATTGCTTCAGTGAAGTAACTAATGGCAGGTTCCAACTAACTGAGCTACCTAGCCATAGACTTTGGATAGTAATACAACTCTCCCTGCCAAAGAATATCATAACAGAAAGCTTAACCAAACTCCAGCAACTTCCATCAGCCCCAGAACAGATCCCCCAGAGAAGCCAAGGTCCTAACTCTTGAGTAGCTAATTTGAAAAAGGGCCAATAAGTTCAAGGATTATTCACAAATGTTTCTGTCTGTTCATTCTCCAGTACTTCTTACCCTCCTCCAATACCTAGACACACAAATAGAATGATAAATGAAATTGGCTTTCTTTATTACTCACCAAACACAGAAAGTCACTCACTTGGAGCAAACAGGTGAGCAACTGTATGGCTCATTTAGCCTTGTTTTCAGAGTATTTCTGAATCATTGGTCTTTCTTCCTCCCAGTGCCCAAGCAATTCCGTAGCAGTAAGTTATGTTCTGAGGAAATCTGGTTAAATATTTCACTAGGAGACCATTTCTTTCTTACTTTTTTCAAAAATAATTTAAATTACAAATCTGGTATCGACAAAAGAAATTCAATTAATAAACAAAAATTTAAAAGAGTATACATAAAATCACAAGCTCCAAGTTATTTATAATTTATTTTTAAGATTGTGTGTGTTGTGGTTTGTCCTTCATTCTCAAAGAGGACCATGATGTCAGGGAGATGATGTGTATTAACTTTATATATACCTTTATAAAGGTTGCATGCATGTAATATATAACAGAAATGTAAAGGTATATGACATCAACACCAATAATTTCATTCAGAAGTTAAGCTAATGTAAAATAGTTGCTACAAGGAAATCAAAAGAGTCTAGAAAGTGCTTCAGTCAGAAAACATTTGATAAATCAAATGAGATAATATTCGTAAAGTGCTTAGCACAGTACTTGGCACATAGTAGAGGCACCATGATAAATTCTTTTTGTTCCCCTCTTTTCACTTACCAAATGGAAGAAGATGGCTGCCAAAGACAGTGCTGGGTTGGAATATAAATTTATCTACAAAGTCTTATGAAGAAGGATGATAGCTTGTTCTAAACAGTATGTCTCATAATGCAGAAAGAATCAATGACAAGTAAAACCAGCCTAAATGTAGCACAAGTGCTAGGACTACTATCCTAGTTCCCACTCTCATGGGCAAGTCAGTCTGGCCCCTAGGAGATGTGACTCATTCATTTATGTATTGATTGAGTAGGGGTGTTTTCACCTGATAAAGGCTTCAGAGATAGTTTGTTAGTCACTTTAAGTGGGGCCAGAGGGTGGGAGGTGGGGCAGGGTGATTGATTGGCTCCACAATCCCTGCCCTTACATAAAGAAAGCTTGTCAAAAAATCTATGCTAAGTTAAGTCATCCCAAAGGTCATTTCAGGAACGAAATTGAGAAGGGCAGAAGAAAACGGGAACAAACTTTGCAAAATTTATTACAGCATGTGTTTCTCCATCAAAGATAATGGAACATTGCACTTGGACCCTAATATCAGAGTCCCTGAACTGTTTGTAAAGGAAGTATAGGAAAAACATATGAAGACATGAAGTTAGGATTATAGTTAATATAGGAAAGTGATTGCCCGAGTCACAGAGAGCCTCTCTATTGTTCTGCTGACCAGAGACAAAAAAAAAAAAACCTAAGAAAAAAATTAGGGCATGGATCTTTGACAGAGTGCCACTGATGATCCCCAAAAAGCAGGACAAGCAGATCTCAGGTAGCAGAAGTCAGGACCTGTCATACCAAGCAAAATGGCCTACCACTTTTTCCCCAGGCCAGTTAGAGATAAAAATTACAAAACAAGCAAAATTTTCTCAAATGACCTTCCCAAACTCTTTTCAGTTCTTTTATCTGTCCTTCATATTTCACACTCCTCATCTGTAAAACAAGGGGGTTAGATTAGATAAGCTGTAAATTTGATCCAGCTATCATTCCTATAGTGCCATGATCTAAGCAAAAAGAAGCTATTTAATTAATTTACATATAGTTTTTAAATACCTAACAACAATTTAAACACCTAACAATTAGTTTTCCTAGGGTATTGGTGTCTTAAGTGATGATATCAGGAATGAAAATGTATTTTAACTTAACAGAATGGCTCTCTAATGGAGGAATTTCAAGTAATGTGGCAGGCAGATAGAGATGTTTGGGGATAGGGGACCCTTTCTGATGCCCCATAAATGATAGCATATGGCTAATCCTATTTCTATCCTTTATGATGTATGTAGTCATTGACTTTGAGGAAATGCACCACTCTGAGGCAGCCCCCAAATAGAAGGTCAAACAAGTTAAATTCCATTGCCAAGTCTGGGAAATTTCTTCTCCAAAGAATATGATAGTCCTGGGGTTCATAGCCTTTTCCTCTTCCTTCCCTTAAAATACCCCTTGTCTACTTTAGTACAACATTTGCTATCAAACAAGTACAAAAAATTTTACCACAGTATGAGGAAACCCCGTGGTAAAATCTATATACAGATTAAGTAAATTATAGGTACACAGACCCATGTGATTCAATTTTCTTGATTCAGCTAAAAGCATGAATCCCCATTCCTGTTTCAGCCAATTATTTTGGAACTGGCACCCTCCCTACTCATACATTTATCCTCCACCCCAACTCCAAAGTAGAGTTATTTATTTCAACTCTCTTGGTCCCCATCGAGGTCCTTTTTATCTGGACTCTCAGTGAAAAGTGTTCCCTCTAATCTTCTGACTCAGTAAAATCTTTAGACTATACCCAAGTAAATTCCTTGAATTTACTATTTTTATGCTCTTGATATAGAATTTTCCTCTAGTTCTTCATGACTGTCATTCTTATAGTGGTCATTTGGCCCTATACTCGGTGCTTTTCTGAATCCTCCAAGCTCTCCATTCAGAATTGCTTCATCTTGCGGTTTTCTCAGGTTCTTCCCAACTGTTGTCTTCCTTTCTATTCTTTAAAGGGAGTGATCTCTTCCTCCCCCCACCCCACTGCCCAGCAGTGCCGTCCTGTGTTTCCAATAGCCCTGGTGTAAAATCATTCCTCCTTCCCTCAGGGAGTCTCCTCCTTGGACCTCTCCAAGTCCTCCTTGGTGGATTACTGTCTCTTCTTGTGAAACAACAGCACACTAAGGGCAGTTACTATTAAGGACAATGTATAATGATAGAGTGATTACACCTTAATTCATCTAACCTCACAATCATATAGGATATATAGAGAGATTGTATGTGTAGCCAGCACCCCACCCTGGGGCTCATTTTCTTAAGTGGAGTTCACAATGGCAGGTCAGGTCCCCATAAAAGGATAATTTTTCCTCTTTGGGTTCTAGGAACAAACCTGAGAGTTTAGAGAGTTTTCTGATACTGTCATTGAGAAGAGTTCACCAATATCCTTCCCAATAATTTTTTAAAGCAGCCAAGATCGGCAGAGCCAAGATGGCAGAGTAAAGGCAGGGACTTGCCTGAGCTCTCCTCCCAAACTCTCCAAATACCTTTAAAAATGGTTCTACACCATTTTTCAGGACATGAGGAGTCCTGAAACAACTTAACACAGCTCTCATTGATTCTGAGACCTGATTGATAGCTAGACCTTAAATGGCTTTGATGGACCTCTCAATCTCTCTGTGTGTCAGAGAATTCCCATCTCAGATACTCATTCACCTAAAATCATGAAAAAAAGGACACCAGGAGTTCAGGTATTATGCGTTCCCAAACCCATGGTGACTGGCTGGAGAAACAAGGCAACCAAAACTATTGCTGTTCTCCCGACACTTAGAGCATTTTTTTCCTCCTCAAAGGCCATCAGAGAAGAAGAGAACAGGAGGTTATTTACTAAAACCTTTCATATGCATACTCAGTTCCAGCCCAGCAGTCAATTAAAAGGGTTTTGTCACCACCAAATAAGCCCAGGGGAAATTGAGAAGAATTTCTCCGATTTGAAGTGAGCAAGAAGGCACATTCATTATTCATTATTCATGCATTCCCAGAAGCATATTCACCAAGCCTCAATAAGGGGTGAAACTAGGAAAGACAATAGTGAATATGCTCTTAAGACTGGTCATTTGCATATTATATTAGTCGAAAACAACAGTTACACTGTTATTACCTAGAGTGTCTCCCTATCATTTAACTTATTAAAAACAAGTGATTGGGGAATATGGTCCTGATGGAGGAGAGAAAGTGAATCAGTCTCCTTCACTAATTTCCTGATCAAGGAGTTAAAGTGAGAGTGATAAGTATCTGTCTTGAAAGCAAGGAATCAAATAAGATCATAGTATCATAAATGTCAGGCTAGAAGTGATCTATCAGGTCAATCAGATCTATCAAGTGAGTCACCATGTTTTCAAGTTAAATATCTGCTAGAATATAAGCTCCCTGAGAGCAAGGATTGTTTAATTCTTTGTATTTGTATTACCTAGTATATGTCACAGGGCCTGGACTATAGTAGACCTCTAACATTTGCTTGATTTCTGTTGTACTGTATACCATCTCTGCATCTATTAGAGGTCCCCATAAGTCGAATTCTCCAAGAAAAGACTAGATGATCGCATGTCAGATGGATTGTAGAGAATAGTGCTTATTCAGATATTCACATATGAGTTGTACTAACTGACTTCTGAGATCCTTTCTAACTCTGAGATTCTGTGATCCTGGTCAGAGTGAATATCCCCATTTTTGAAATCGGGAGTTGGAGTTGGGCTGAGGAGTGTGATCTGGGAATATTGGTCCTTGGTAGTGGGCTCCAGTAGGTCTATTGCTTCTCATCTCCCCCTTCCTGACCAAAGCAATTTGAAAGCAGAAAATGGGTCCCAACATATAACTGGCTCTGAAAAGGGGAGGATTTGTGAGGTTTAGTTTGTAGATTCTGACCAAATTACTTAGGGAAGGCTACGGCTTCTTAAAGTTCTAGCCCATTTGAGTCTATAGCTGCAATCCAATGCTATTAAGTTTCTACATTCTTCAGGTCCATAAGACCAATTGTACTGAATCAGGAAGCTGACACCTGCCAAGGCAAAGCTCCCTGCAAGTTCAGTTGAGCAGAGAAAGGAGATGAGGGAGAGCACAATTTTCCTTCTTCCTCATTTCAACACAGCAGAGAAATATTGATTCCCCACCTTGCTTCATTAAAGAAAAAAAAAAAGGTTTGACTGTAGCCAAATGAAGTCAGAAGTTAAATTAATCCTTGGAGGTAAATTCCCATTCTTTCTGCTAATGATTCCTCTTTTACTTCTTTGTTCTTTTCTCATAGGTTATTTTGTACACTGGCCGGGAAGAACTCATCCGATTGTGGAACCCTTGGGGCCATAAAGAATGGACAAAACGTTGGAGTGATAAGTATGAGATTTTAAAAAAATACTTGCTTCTTCCATTGGGGAGGGGTGGGGGGTAAAACCATGGTGTTTCAGGAATTCTCTCTTTCTAAAAGGTATGACATTTCTTTTTGTCCAAAGATTACCATTCAAATTTTGTCATCAAGCATGTCTCAGGTCACAACTGTCACAGCTTCCCTCTTGCTATAGCTTCATGTGTGAGAGTGTGAATGTCTTACACATGATCTCTCTCAGGCTTTCTCTCTTTTTCTTATCTTCTATTTACTCTCCGGTGTGTTTTCTCGCTTTCCTCCATTTTCACTCTTTTTTCTCTTCCACCTATCCTTTCCTTTCTCTTTTCTTTCTGTTCTGTCTTCCCTCTATTCTTCTCTCTTTTTTTTCTCGTTTCTCTTTGGCATGAGAATATTGCCCCATAGGAAAGGAAATAAAAAGCTCCATCCTCTGAAGAAAAAATGTAAGAATTCCACAAGAAGTGTTATCAATCTCCAAAAAGGTCTGGTGCCTCAGAGGTCCCTGTAGACAGAGATCAATGGAATTGATGACCCAAAACAAACTGGATAGTCAGTCCAGTCCTGCCCTTCTGAATTTAGTTAATCTGCTCTTGGGCTATATCAGGAAAAAGAGTTTCTAGGATCATTTACATTCCTACTGCACTCCACCCTGATCAGGCATAAGTATCATGTTCAGTTCTGGGAACCACATTTTAGGAAAGACGATAGTGAAAGATGGCCAAGGTTCCTGAGCTCATGCACTGTGAGCATCCAACTGGAAATATTGAGCACATTACCTAACCTCTCTGGACCTCAGTTTCCTTATCTTTAAAATTGTTGGACTATCCCTAAAGTTCACTGCTTATCTGAGAGAAGACTGGGAATAAAGAAAGGAAAAGAGACATGACAGCTGTCTTTAAATATTTTAAGGGCTATCATGAGGAACAATTAGTCTAGTGCCATGGGTGGAAAGGTCTAAAGAAGCAAATTTAGGCTTGATGGTGGGTGGAAAGGGAGCCTTCCTAATTTTTAGAGCTATCAAAAAGTAGAACTGGGTTCCTTGGGAGGTGGTAGTTTTCTCTTCCTCAGAGATCTTCAAGCAAAAACTTGGTGGTCCCTTGGATATGTTGTAGGAGGGCTCTTTTCCTGGTACAGGTTGGACTAGATAGCTTCCACAGTTCCTTTTGACCTTTAAATTTATGATTTTATAACTGGACTGGCATAATGTACATTGGGCTTCTTTCTCCTAAGCTAACAAGTTTTCCTAGAACAGTTTCATCTCCAACTCCCATTTAAATTGGTCTCCTTCACCAGCTGTGTAGTGCCAAAACCTCTTAGGAAAGTGTTTCCTCGTGAGTCCTCCCTGTAACTCGACTGAGCCTAATGAGACAGTAATTGTGGAGTACATGTGATGAGGCCAGTATATGTATGTTAGGTTCCAAGGATACAAAGATGAATAGCATAGTCCTTGTCATCAAAAAGCTTATACTGCAGGAGGTGACTGCGATATCATTTAAGTTATGAAAGTGCAATATAAAAGTGGATACAACCTGCTATGGTGGTTCTAAGAAGGTAGAGATCACTGCATTATAAAATCTTAAGAGCCAGAAGAAAGTTAAGCAGCCTTCTACCCCAATAGATGAACGTTCTCTACAACATCCTGACACGAGATCATCTAGGCTTTTCTCCAATACCATCAGTTTCAGGAAGTCCTCTATCCTTCTGTTCTATTTTTCTGCAACTCTGACTGTTTGAAAGTTCTTCCTTTTGTAGAAAGATAAATGGTGAGGCCTCCTATGTGGGAGGACTCTACACGTGGTGAGGGGGCCGTTGTTGTGTGATTTGAAGGATTTGATAAACGTCTCTAGCCTCTTTTCCCCTAATCCTTCTCCAAGCAAGACTTTCATTCCTGCTAGGAGGGGAAGCCGGAGACTGGGGCTGAATGTCATTCTGCTCTCTTCAGAGAGAGGGGATGCCAGGCTAGAAATATATCTTGTGCTCCCTTAGATACTGTTAGTTTAGGGCATGCGATCAGGTCCCGTCTAATTTCTAATTGCTTTGTTATTTTGGGGGGAGAGGAGGACCCTAAGCTCTATATCCCAAGGCTTGACCCCTTTCCCACAAAATACCAGTTCCACAATGATCATACATGGAGAATACTAAAGAAATCCATTTATCAAAAGGAGAAACAGAGCAGAAATCAGAGAAGTCTACATAGGAGAACACATACCAAACAATATGGCGTGAAGGAGCTCTCCCCAATGGAGTGAAATAGCAACTCAGTCAAGAGAGGGAGTACTGGATCTCACCCAAGGGAAACTCTCTGATGTATCTAGAGTAGCAAGCTGGGAATGGGGACACAATGGAGACTGCCAGCTCCTCTCATGTCTTTTCTAAGTCTTTTCCTTCAGCAGCTTGCTGTGAGTCGGCCTCATCCATCTTCTTTCTCAAAGCTGGAAGCTGACTTGATACTCAAAGAAAACTTAAAGTTTGACCAATCCCAGAGAATGGATTTTGAGAACAGAAACCCTCTGCTCTTCATCAACTCTGCCCCACCCCTCACATAGGTCAGGGTCTTCATCTCCACTGAGATATAGATAGAGAGATAGATAGATAGATAGATGGATAGATAGATAGATAGATAGATAGATAGATAGATAGATAGATAGATAGATAGATAGATAGACATAGATATAGATATAGATAGATATATAGATATAGATATATAGATATCTTGGCCTCATATATTTACCTAAATCCCCCCAATATATGTAGGTTATCAGCTCTTTGTCAGTCAGTTGATGCAAATAGTTTTCCCAATCAACACTTATTGCAGCTGTATGATATCTTTCTCCATTAAAAGGCTTTTATATTTGTATAAACAAAATTTTTTTTTAAATTCTTTTAAATCACCTCTAGTGATTAGTTTAAGAATTTTCCCTCTGTCCATATATCTGATCCTTACATTTCCATAGGCATATTGGAATATGCAGCTCAGTGGTGCAGTGGATAGAGAGCTGGACTAGGGGTTAGAAAAACCGGAGGTCAAATCCAGCCTCAGAGAGTTACTACCTATGTGACCTTGGATAAGTCATCTAACTTCTGTTTACCTCAGTTTCCACAACTGTAAAATCAGGATGATAATAGCACTTATGATTGCTGTGAGTGCTTTACATTCATAAAGCCTTAGCACAGTGCCAAACAGTAGGTGGTATTTAAATGCTAGGTTATTAGTTATTTTTTCCTTCTAGTTGTTATAGATGATGTAACCTTTAATATTGTAATCACTTATCCATTTGGATCTAATTTTACTTTGTGATATCAGATGATTGCCAAAGCTTATTTTCTGCCAAATTCCTCTCTAGTTTTTTGAGTTTTTATTGACTCTTGTCCTATGAATAATGTCCTTGCTCTAGTAATTTGTGTCTTTGAGAATATTCTTTGATTGCTTTGGGGTCTTGATTACCTAATCTGTTCCTATTATCACTTTTCTATTTTTTTTAACCAGTACCAAATTGTTTTGATGATTACTGCTTTAAAATATAATTTGAGACCTGGCAATGCTAAATTCTCTTTATTCTACTATTTTTCTCCTTGAGATCCTTATTCATTTATTCCTACAGATAAATGTTACTTTTCTATTTTATCTAGTTCTGTAAAGTAAATTGGAGTGATATGACACTGTTTGTATGTTAATTTAAGTATTGTTGTCATTTTTATTATACTGGCCTCTTTTAAAAGTGTAAGAATTAGGGAGAGGAAAGAGAAGGAGTAAATAGAATCAACAGGATGTGGGTAAGTAGAATTCTCAGAAGGAAACATTTGCTTGATAAGCAAGGGAGGTAGGTTCTAGTACCATCTCTGCCTTTACTGTATGGCGCTAATGAAAATAACCATCATCGTCATCATCATCATAGCAGCTAATAACTAACATTTATATAGTGTTTTAAGGTTTGCAAAGAACTTTACATATCTTATCTCATTTTATCCTCACAACAACCCCAGGAAAAGAGTACTCTTACTATCCTCATTTTACAGATGAGGAAATTCAGAGAGATTAAGTGATTTGCCCAGGGTCACACATCTATGCCGGATACAAACTCAGGTCTTTCTTACTCCACGTCCAGCGCCAACATAGCTAAACAAATCTCTACATTCCACTGGTCCTATGTATCATTGTCATCGGGCCACAGATCTAGAGGTGGAAGGGACCAGAGAGGGCATCACATCCAGCCCTCCTCACCCCCATCTTACAAATTAGGCAACTGAGACTCAGTATGGTAAAGCGCATTGCCCAGTGTCACAAAGGCAGTGGCAGAGCTGAGGTCTGAAAGCAGGTCCTCTGACTCCAAATCCTGATCAGGGTCCAAAGTGAGGAGGCATTGAATGGCAGGCTAAGCATTTTGGACTTTATCCTCCAGGCAGTAGGAGATGTAGTGATGGTTTATATAATTTTTTTGGCATGTGGGCATGAGAGGAAGTGGAGTGTGTGTTCAAATTAACATTTTAAGAACGTTAACCTGGCAATGATGGCTTGGCCCTCCCTCTTGTTAGTGCCTGTTAGAGCATTAGATTTCATAAGCTTTCTGATAAGAAAATGTTTGTGGCTTAGCAAGCTGGGTAGAAGATGCAGGGGGCCCTAAGAGCCTTCAGGGCTCTGTTTGTGTTCAAGGACTATGTCTCTTCTCATTTGGAGGAGAAAAAAGAAATGGGCAGAGGCTTTAGGTGCCTCTAATATCAGCCATAATTGACATCACACTTGCACCCTCTTACTTGAATTCATGCCTTATTGATTTACACTACATTTAATTTTTTCTTACTTGTAGAAAATGCAATTATCACTTAATTATGAAATTTCTATTTTAAAATCAAGCATCTGACTGTCTCAGCATGCTGCAGAAAAATCAAGAGATGATCATTCCCCCAGGGCAGAAATGACAGGGCTCCTCAGACTCAGTGGGTGGCCAGCACCAAAGCCAGCCCTACCCTGAGAAGGAACTTAATTAGATCCTGGTGCAACGCTTTGTACATTCGACTCAACTTTCAGTGGAAGGCTCATTGGCCAGACTAAACCTAGGTAGAGGGAGCAGGACCTACAGGTTTGGAGGGTTTATTCCCTTGCTGTAGATCACTAGGGGGCTAGCATACGAAGTTCTGAAGAAGGGATGGAAAGCACACAGCCAGGAAACTAGGTTGGCTCCCATCACTCTAACTTTCTGAGTGGCCGACAAGCAAGTTATTTCCATCTCCCTAGTGTCTGTTTCACTGTCTGTAAAAATGGGACCAATGTGCTAATGTCCTATTTTAAACATTTTAAGATTCTATGATGCTAACTTCTGACATCTCTGCTCCCACATATGTTTGAGGGCACCACAATGTCAATGTTCTCAAGCATGGGGAGCATAGCAGAGAAAGATGGCAATCGGGAGAATTACAGAATCACAAAACTTAAAGAGTTGGAATGAACCTCTAAGCCACATAATCAAATCTATACCTGAATGGGATTTCTCAATTCACTCCCTAATCCAATTACACACAGCTATTTTCTTTAAAAGGTTTATTGATGCCTTTTGTTTGATATACTACAGTTATTTTCCGATATCCATACCCTCCATTGTAATTATAGTGCCTCCAGGGGAAGAGGGAAGAAGGAATGACTTAGACCCACATAGAGAGCTGGGATTTGGAGCATTCACTCATCTCTGGTGGCAAAGGAATGTTGTGTGGCTTTAGTACAGGGTCCAAGAGTGCAGGAAAAGAAAGGAAAAATTCTAAAAGTCAAGGAGAAAGTAGGGATAGCATTAGTTCATCTGATGGTAGCAACAGGGGCAATAGCTGAGAATTGTTTTGTAACAGCAGTATCCTTACCCCCAAAAATCTCAGAGTAAGGTTAAAACTAAAGGGTCATATACAACTCAGCCCCAACCATTTGCATTCAGAGAAAGAACTGATAAATAAAAGAATGTATAGATTAGTTTTACACACATATACATATATGTGCATATGTATACACACACCTATTTGTGTCTAATAGTAGCCATCTCTATGTCAGAGGGAGGGGAGGGAAAAAAGATATTTATAAGATTACTTTGTTGAATATTTGGAGGGAATAGCAAGTTGTACATGGTAGATTTGCAGTTTCAATGTGCAGTCATCTTATTTATTGTACTGTGTTATAGAAATGCTTGTTTTGGTATGTGAATTAAAAATAAAACAAATTATACTTAAAAAACTAAAGGGTCAAGCAGTAGGATATAAGACTACTTTTTAATGGGGCCAAACTGATGGGAGAAAAATATCAGATTATTACAGGGAATATGAAGGAGCTGACATTCTTCTCCCTTGCCCTCTGGCCAAATTTGGAATATGCCAAGACAATCCACCCTAAACAAAACAACCCCTCTTTCTGTGCCTGGATTTTCTCATCTATTAAACAAAAATGATACTCCCTGCACTATGAAATGCTGGGTAAACATGATCAACCAGCCGATGTGGAATAATGAAAAGAAAGTTGGTCTTGGAATCAGGAAGATCTGATTTGAATCCCACCTCAGACACCTGCTAGCTGTGTAGTCCTGAAAAAGTCAGTTAACCTCTCTCAGCCTTAGTTTCCTCATCTTTAAAATGGGGGGGGGGGTGTAATAATAGCCCTATCTCTGAGAATTATTAGGAGGGTTAAATGAACTAATGTACATAATATGTTTTGCAAATCTTAAAGTGCTATATAAATGTTACCTATAATTGTTAACTATTGCTTTTCTTGTCAAGATGACTCTCATAGGATTCACTTCATTCTCTCTCTCTCTCTCTCAGTTCCCCAGAATGGCAGAAAGTCCAAGAATCAGAGAGGACCAGGCTTTATAAGAAGAAAGAAGATGGAGAGTTCTGGTATTTTTCTTTTTTATTCAAGTACTTTTTGAAAATTTAGCTTAAGCTGAAACCCTCTTCCTCCATCCCTAAGCTTAGTTGAAGAGTCTATGATGACCTTTGCTAATTGTGTCTTTTGTGCCACCTACTATGGGACCTGGAAGTAGCATGGTATCTCCAAAGGCAGTTCAGAAGTAAGCTCGCAGCCCAATTGGGTGCACACTCAGAGTCCACAGTTAGCTTGGCATTCTGTTTATGACATTCAATAACCATCAATTAAAATTGAGCTGCATGAAAAATACTGTTCTCGACACTGAGGAACTGATGAAAAATGACATATTCCCAAACCACAATCTTATTATATGCTTTAGAATTATAAATTTTAATATATAATAAAGTTTCATGTGTAATCATCTTTTTATTGTACTGTTATGGAAATGCTTATTTTATTCCACAAGTTCAAAATAAATTTTTAAAAAAGAAATTATAAAATTTAAAAATTATCATAACCAAAATTCATACAGTATCTATGGAATGCAGGATCCCATCAGCCTAGGGAAACTATAAAAAAGTTAATGTTTCCTTGCTAAAAAGGAGGAAGAAAATTGATAGACATTATCAAAGTATATGATAAATGATTCAAAACTTACAGAATTACTTTTGGAATAAGCAGACATCACTTCATCAAGCAATGGTAAAGGTTCAACAACATTGGATTTGTCAAATATAACCAAAAGTAATTTACCTCCATTACAAATGCTTACCAACTGCTAAGATTCTAAAGCAGAATCAAAAGGCTCTCCATGGGCAGCATCCATAAATTCAGCCAATAAGGAGCTGACAAAATAAATTGAAACAAATGGCTGACCCAACAAAGAGTCATAAGGGGAGGTTCTTTGGGGGAAGGGATATTAGCAAAAATAAAAGATTCTAAATAGTAGTAATTTAAGGCTGAAAAGGACCCAGTCCAACTCCCTTATTTTGCCAGTAAGGAAACTCTGAAGGGCTATGCAAATGCTAGCTATTGCTACTATACAGATGAAGAAACTGAGATAGACAGAGGTTGGATGACTTACCCAGGGTCACACTGTCTGTGAGGGTCTCAGGAGGGATTTCAATCCTGGTCTTCTTGATTTCAAGTCAGGTGCCCTATCTACTACCTTGTATTAATAATTACACTTTTTAAAAGGCAACATTATATATTGCGCAATTCTGCTTGTGAAAAAAGTCCTCCTTTTTACTTCCTTCCTGCATCTTCCACTCACTGGTTCAATTCTCCCTGGAATTACACAGAACAAATCCTTCCTTCACTTGCCAGCTCTCTAATATTCAGAGATTTCCATCTTTACTCAAAGACTTCTTCAGGGTTAAATATTCTTGTTTCATACAACTTTTCTTCCTATCATCACATGATTCCAAGAGCTTCTCAGGGAGCTGGCTGACTTCCTCCTTGACACACTCTAATTTATGAATGTCCCTAAACAATTGGATTTTCAATACTTGACAAATTATGACAGTCATCAACATTTCTCCGTCCTGCTGAGTCTTGATGGCCCCCAGGGGTTCAGCTACTTATACGAAGCCATAACACCTAGAAAAACACCTCTTTTTGGTGTATCAGAACCAAGAAGACTGCTTCCATCTGATTGCATTCCATCAAGGTAGGGGTGGGGGATGGGGAGGAATCATAATAAGAGCTCTTCAAGGTCTGCAAAGGTATCTCATTTTATCTTCACAACAACCTTGCAAAACAGGGGCCGTGATTATACCCATGTCCAGATTAGGAGCCTGAATATGAGAGAACTTAATTGCCTCACTTACATTCACGACAAACTTGTAAGGTCAGTGCTAATTATTAAGCCCATTTTACAGAACAGAAAACTGGGTTGTGAGAGAAATTAAGTACATCGCCCAAGGTTCACAAGGCCAATAAGTGTCCACCCTAGGATCTGAATGTCTGCTCTTTCTGATTCCAAGTCCATCATTCAATGGTTTCTATGTGCCCAGCCTCCAGGTACATACTCACATCAAGGAGACAAAGTCAGCTTAAGAGAATAGTAGATCACTTACAGGGGCTGTGGAAAATATCTGCATTCCATTTCCAAGACCCCAGAGTGAATTTATTGGTCCCAAAAGGATAGTTAAGCCACAAGCCTCCTGGCTGTTGCCAAACCATGCCACTTCAAGGACTCTTCCCAGCCTTATGGTCATTTCCAGTACCAATATCCTGGGCTCCATTGGTTATTTTTAAGCAGAAAATTACTTGCCCAAGGTGACACAGCCAGTATATCAAACATCGGTCAAATACTTATTTTACCATGTACGTTTGTTTTTCACAGGATGTCCTTTCAAGATTTCCAGAAGTTATTTACCAGCATCTTTATTTGTTATCAATATCCAGTGATAATGGATGATGGCGAAGTGGACAACGGAACATGGTTCCAAGCTCCATACAAAGTCCAAAAGACCCAAGGAAATACTATACAAGATAGCAGCTCTGGTAAGTATTTGACTAGACTGAGAGTAGGGAGGGTTAGAGGCTATCTGTAAATTGACTACTTACTTGACTTCAAGAAGAATGACTGGAAATTAAATAAAAAGATCTATTCTGGCATGAAAAGTCAGGCAGTAGCAATTGTGAACAAAAAAAGATGGCAGTTATAAGTAAGTTTTATTCAGAGATGGTCTGGTTGGATGACGCTCTCTCTCAAAGTGAGTTTCCCCCTCTACTTTGGGGTGTGGACCCTCAAAATTTTAGCTAATAATTATAATAACTAGTATTTAGATATTGCTGGCACTGTACTAAAAGCTTTATAAATATTATCATCACAACAACCCTGGAAGGTAGGTGCTATTATCCTCATTTTTCCAACAAGAAAACTGAGGCAAACAGGTGAAATGACTTTTCTGAGGTCACACAGCTAGTGAGTATCTGGGGCCAGATTTGAACTTGTCTCCCTGACTTCAAACCCAGTGCTCTATCCACAATGCCAGCTAGCTCTAGGAATTCCGTCATCTGAAAAAACAAGAATCAACCATCAGAATATGACAGTCCTATAACTTATTGGAACTTGATTGGTGAGCTAGAATGCCAACCCATTACACAAGAGAACAGAAGTGACACCCATCTAAATCTGGAATGGCCATAGAAAGCAACATGTGGGAAGGCTGTCTTGAGCATATTCTATCCTGGTACTGCCTTGGCACCTCATTCCTAGAGTCTGAGTAGTAACACAGACTCCCAGATTCCTATTACAGGATGAGAAATTTACATGCAGAAGGCACCTCTGAGGCCATCTAACCCAACCCTCTCTTTTTGCAGATTAGAAAATCAAGACCCAGAGAGGTTTGTGACTTGCCCGGGGTCACACAGATAGCAAAGTAACAGAGCTGGAATTTGGATCAAGGTCTTCTTATCCCAAATCCATCAATGTTTATACCGTATAATGTGGTCTCTCTAGTTACTGTATCTCTTTCCTGCTGGAAATGCGTCTTTATCTTTATTCCCACTATTGTCAGCATTTACATTAGTATTCACTGAATTTATGCCCATTTCAATTTTCTGGTGATTACATTTGAGTAAAATGCTAATGCCAGCCACAAGTACAACACCTATTTCCCATTGTCTCTATCAAGGGAGCTTACTGTTTCAGGTTCATTACTCACCAGGTTCTGAATGTTTCCAGCCTATGCACGTGCGCGCGCACACACATACACACACACTCGCGCACACACAAACATATAAAAAAACAGAGTAGACAGAGTGATTAATCTAATGCAGTATATATTCCTGACACAATGAGCTCATTGGTCCAGTGAGCAGGAGTTGGGGTAGGAAGGTCAAGGGCTGACTGTGTGTACTGTTCTCTTTTGTCTAGATGCCCTCGGCAATACGCTTCAGTACTTTTTCTCTGTGACAGAGCCCATGGAAGGTATCAACGTGGTAGTCACCATCAACACCCAGCCTAACCAGAATAGAAAAATGATTTTTAATGTATACAAGGTACAGATGGGGTTAGCTCAGATTCATGGCTCATATTCTCCAGACATTTCAAGGTCCCATTGAATAGTCACCAAAACAAATGTTACTTAACAGGCCAAATCCTAGGCCTCTGATTTTCCTTTCTGAAAATTTTCTGAATCCCTGAACAAAGAATCAGAACCATAGAATGTTTGATCTGGGAGAGACCTTAGAGATTATACAGAATGAAATGGAAAAGCATTCATTGTTTATGATGTATCTCACATTGTACTAAGCACTAGGGATATAAATAGGCAATAGAGACAGTCCTTGCTGTCCAAAAGCTCAAATTCTAATGAGAGAGATGAATTATAGAGGAGGACTCATGTTCAGTTCATGGCAGATGAAAAGACCAGATAGTAATTAGGTTCTGGTCCTAATGAGGTTCTTTGCACATGAGATAGCAGCAGATATCTCAAAGAAGATGCAGAAGATGCATTCAATCAGAGGATTGAATGAGTCCACAAAGAGATGTCATGTGGGTGATCTTCCAGAAAGTGCACTGCTCAGGAATTCTGCTTCTCTTTGCAGGAGGTCCTATCCCTTACACCCTTGTTTTCACCAATAAGAAAACTGAAATCTGGGGGGGAAATAGGAATCATGTGATCTTTGAATCTTCTTTCTTCTGGGGTAAATATCCCTAGTCCCAAGGATTTGAAGATTCTAACTTGAAAGCTAGAATTGACCTTAGGAACCACCTAGTCCATTCTGAAGTTCTCTCATTTTACAGATATGAATACTGAGTCCCAGAGAAGAGCAATGACTTTTTTAAGGTCACAAAAAGAGAACCCCAGCCCCAACTTCCCTTATCATTCTCATACCTCATTTTCCAACTAATGAATGTCCATCCTCAAATGTAACATCTGAAACCGAACACAATATTCCAAATGTGTTCTGATCTAGGAAGAGTACTACAGGAACAACGGTCTTGCTCATTGTTGACATAATGCCTCTCAACACCATAAAAAAAATTGCCTCAGCTTTTTTTCCCACTTTGTCACATTGTTGACATACATTGAACTTGTAATCTGCTTAAATACCCATTTCCTTTTTACATGGTTAGCAATGACTCTCCATGTTGTGCATGTAAAGTTGCCTTTTAAAGCCAATTAAGGTCTATATTACATGAATCCATATAGAATTTTATCTTACCCAGTTCTTCCCTTCAGGATACAAAAAAGATCCCAGCTTCCTGTCATCTAAATATCTCAGTATGCTGTTCATGTCTTCACTCTGTGCCTCAAAGCAGCCTTGTATTTTTGTTTAAGTGATTGCATCTGGGCACATAGGTGGCACAGTGCTGGAATCAAGAAGATCCGTCTTCCTGACCTCGAATATGGCTTCAGACACTTACTAGCTGTGTGACACTGGGCAAGTCATTTAACCCTGCTTGCCTCAGTTTCTTTATCTGCAAAATGAGCTGGAGAAGGAAATGAAAAACCACTCCAGTATCTTTGCCAAAAAATTCCAAATGGAGTCATAGAGAGTAAGACATGAGTGAAATGGCTCAACAGTGAAAGGTCAACTTCTTCCCCATATTTTGTTCATTTGTATTTTCAATGCCTGAGGCTATAGGTTTTATTACTAATTCTCTTCTTAGATATTACCTGCTGTAAGCTCATGGCATTATAGATCTGATTGTGAGCTCTTACGGACAGGGACTGTCTTTTGTCTCTTTTCGTATACCTAGTACTAAGCATAGTATCTGGCACACAGCAAGTGCTTAATAAATGTTTATCAATTGATTGATTAGATCTAAAAGGAACCTGCAAAGTCATCTTGTCTAATTCCTACTTTTAGTACCTAGGTCTTTTCTACTAGTATTCTTTCTGCATTGTGCCTTTCACTCATCTCTAGCTTGACATACATATTTGAGAACAATTTTCTCCCTCCTTTTTCCTATTTAGTTTATAGTCCTCTTGATCAGATTCCAGACAAGTCTATTTTGTCAGTCAAAGATGACTCAGCCCCCATACTTCCCTTACTCTTGCATCTCATCACCATTTGGCTATATTTCTTTCCTTGCCATTTGCTACAGTATATCTTCAAGTCTTAGATGCTATTATCATCCCAATTTACAGTTAAAGAAACTGAGGTGGGCAGTAGCTGAGCGACTTGCCTAGGGCCACACTGCTAGTAAGTGGCTATATTTAAATTCACTTTCATGATTTCATGCCCAGACCTCTATCCATTGCACTACCCAGCTGCCTAGATGATAGCTTGAAGGAATGATGGTAAGATCAAGTGAAGGTATGGGGTTCGTTTTAAAGGATCGAGGATTTTTCAGTGTGTTTGTAGACATCAGAGAAACAGAGAGGGGCTATAGGTTAGACAGAGATTAAGGATGCCTGAGAAGGCATACTCGTGGAGGAACCAATAGTGAATGTGATCAAGAACCCAAGTAGGGAGGCTGGCAGAGAGAAGGCCCACATCTTCATCAGAGACTAGAAAAAAGGAAGACAGAATATGAAAAGAGTTCAAGGCTTTCAGAGGTAGAGGAAAAAGAGAGAAGGAAGCTCATGCCAGATTGCTTCTATTTTCTAAGTATGAGATAGGCTCCTATATGGAGAGGGAGGGTAGTATTAAAGACTTGAGGAGAAAAGGGAAAGTTTGGACAAGTACAGGTGAGTATGGAAAGAATAGAGTTGATTATCCTATCTCCTGCAAGCCATGTGAGTAATTAAGAGGCTGAATGCTTTCTGGGTGGCTCTGGTCAAAGGAAGGGGTGAAGGGACAAGGTGCTCCCAATAATATTGGGTCTTCCTACCGACCGACTGGCCTTCCCTGACCAGCTCTGGGAATGTGGAGTGGAATTATGAAGAGGGAAAGGGGAAGAAAGGGAGAAAGGGTATTCTCAGTGATGATGGATGACTGAGTCACAGGGACAAGTGGTAGGATATGAGACTGTTGTAAAAGAAATGAATTTCAGTTACCTATCACAGAGCTAGAACAGTTGCACAGTTATGGAGAATGGCAAAGTCAAAGGTTATAACCATTTCTGTGTATGACTGAGGTAAAATGAAGATACAAGTCATGGGAACTGAAGTAGCTAATGAACTGGGAAGCCAGGGTATTTTAGAGGATGTACAAAGTAAAATAACTAAACATAAGGATGCAGATTAGAGCCGAGAGTAAGGCTGTAAATCAGGTGTTGAATTCCTTGAGAATGGGAGGGAGAATGACCTACTCATGTATATATGTACACACTCAAAGAGATTAGGAAAACATGAACACTGCACAGGTAATCAGAAGCCCTGATTTCAAATCCTGGCCTTAGTTACTTATTACACAATGTGACCACAGACAAGTCTAATGACTTAGGTTAACCAAGTGCTTGAAAATGTATTTAAATTTTAGGGAAGGATGTTTCTTAAGATTTGCAATAGGCTTTGGAGGATGAGGAGGAACTAGTCTGCAGTTTTTCATCTATAAAACAAGGAGGTTAGATGAGATTATCTGTAAGGACCTTTCCAGCTCCATGTTGTGTAATTCTATAACCTTCTGCCATTTCAGTGCTCAAGACAAAGGGTCTATATGATTGGCTGGTTGGGAAGTCAGGAAAGAAATGAAAGAACCTAGGGACTGTGATCTCTTTGTGAATCACACAGAAGAAAAAAATTTACGCTGAAACTAAAACCTGCCTTTTTTCTTCTCTTCTTTAGGTTGAAGACCAGGTATGATCTCTCAGTTTTTCTGTGTGGACACATTTAGATCTAGTGTGGTATGGTATTGCAAACCTAATGCTTGGTCTGGTAGCTTGGCTTACCTTTCTCTATTTCTCAACCCTTACTAGTTACACATTCCATCTCTTCTCATATTGGTGCCCATAAAGCAGAGCTTCTTAATTTGGAGTCCATGAACTTGTTTTTCAGATATTTTAATAACTTTATTTTAATATTTCCTTTTTAAGTCAATAAATTTTACTTTATGAATTAAAAAAACCCATTTTTTGTGAGAAAAGGTCCATAGGCTTCATCATATTGCCAAAGTAGTCCATGGCTCCCAAAAGTCTGAGAATTCCTGTGATAACCCATCTCATCCTATACCAGAATTGACAAGTTCCACCTTAGGTTGCCCTGGCTTGGATATGGCCAAACCAGTTGTTCTGAAGAACTTTCAATGGCTGTCCCCACCTACATCTTTGATCTTTCCAGTTAATTCCCACAATCAGAATTGGAATCTTGGGCTATTAAGGATGTGAGCTTTCCTGACCATGAGTTAGCTTCTAAATGTTGTTGCCCTGTTTTGATGGGGGATAGAGGAAAGCACAATTGATACAGTAAGTTGACTTTACTTTTAAGGTTTGTGTGACCTTAAAGCACTGGTGGGAAGCAAATGGGAGTTAACAAAATATAGATTGATGTGTGTTCAGACCAGTGTCAATAGCAGGCTTATTTTAGATCCATTTTCTGATGACTTCATTCAGTCCAATTAGAGTAGAAGCATATTCCTTTGCCATTCCTTCTCTTACCACTCAAGATTCACCATGATTTAGTTAGTAGTACTCATTATTAAATGTGTAATACTTTGTTGATTTAACAACTATTCAATATTACTATTAATAATGATGATGATAGTAATAACAAATGGCTTGTATAGATAAAGCACTTTCTTCCTAAAAAGCCTCTGAGGTAGGAAGTATGTATTAGCCCTAAATTTTAGGTGAAGAAACTGAGTCACAGGCAGATGAAGGGACATGCCCATGGGTAGATGACAAATACAATAGAGGGGTGATTTCTATACCCATTTTCAATCCACTCTCTCTTCTAGTGCCAGTATATTTGCTTTTCTATGGACCACATCTGTCACTCTGGCTGATTATGCTAGTAAAAGTCCAGGGAACATTGTGATATCTGTAGCCTTTGACTCACCTCCTGATATTCTTAGAGGGAGTTAGCACCATGGATAGAGTACTAGACCTCTGGAAGACTTGTGCAAACCCAAACTCAGACACTTAGCAGCTGTGTGCAAACTATTTAACCTCTGTCTGCCTCAGTCTCATCTGTAAAATGGGGA
Source organism: Phalanger gymnotis (assembly GCA_028646595.1). NCBI lineage: Eukaryota > Metazoa > Chordata > Mammalia > Diprotodontia > Phalangeridae > Phalanger > Phalanger gymnotis. Next base: position 167,274,716 of record CM053625.1, on the reverse strand, counting down.
TAATAATAGCAGTGTTGTTGTGAGGATAAAATGACATTTTTATAAAAAGCACTTTGCAAAGCCTAAAATGCTACATAAACACTAGATGTTGAGTGACTTCCCCAGGATCTTATAGGTAGTAAGTGGTGGAGGCACATTTGGACCCAGGTCTTCTGACCTAGAGCCAATGCTTTGTCCACTATTACCAGGCAGGATTTTAGAGCTTAAGAGCCCCTGAACTCAGATCAACCCCTTTATTATAAAGAAGAGTGGACAGAACACAAGACTTAGAGTAGGAGCCAAGGATTAAATACTCATTCTGGCATTCTGACTGGTTCAGATGTTTATTAGCTATGGCATGGCAGAAGAGTCACTTAGCCTCTCAGACTCAGGTTTTTCACCTGGAAAATGGGAGCTAATGGAACTTGTACTATCTCACAAAGTTGTTGTGAGGAAAATGTTTTGCAAACTTGAAAGCCTTATATCCATGTGAGATATGATTATATGTTATTATGTCATGTAGTGTTGTAACCAGGGAGGTTTAAATTTTATAATTCACTGAAGATCACAGAGCTAGCTCATTAGTAGAAGAGCATGCAGCTAGATGGGTCAGCGAGGAAGTCTGCAGTCAGGGGAACTCATCTTCATGAGTTCAAATCTGGCCATAGACACTTACTAGCTGTGTGACCCTGGGTAAGTCACTTAACTCTGTTTGCCTCAGTTCTTCATCTGTAAAATGAGCTAGAGAAGGAAGTGGCAAACAGCTTTAATGTCTTTGCCAAGAAAACCCCAAAATGGGGTTTTGACACAACTGAACAACATGTAACTAGATCGAGGATATGCCAGTTCCCAGTCCATTGTTTAGAACTTTTGTTTCTGAAAAGGGTAAGGGTGTGTGTGTGTGTGTGTGTGTGTGTGTGTGTGTGTGTGTGTGTGTGTGTGTGTGTGTGTATTAAAAGAACTATGGTTACATAATCACAATCTTTTTTCCCTAACTCTTCACACCCCACGAAAAAAAAAGAAATCATGTTTTTCTTTTTGCAAACACGATGTGGCCATCTAGTGGGCAATATATACCTATGTGGTCCTAAAATTACAGGAACATAGATTTAGAACTGGAAGGAACCTGAAAAGTCATCTCTCATTTTACAGATGAGAAAATTAAGGCCTGGAGAGGCCAAATAGCTTGCCCAAAGTCATACAAGGAGTAAGTGGCAGAGGTGGTCTTCCTACCTCGAGCAGTTTTCTCAACGTACCAAATTAGAGTCTGTTGCTATGTCCACAAATACACTTGAGAAACAGATAGAGGCAGCAAGATGAAGCCTGCTGGTGGGATGCACACCAAAATTAAGTCCCAGGACTTCCAAATCCCTCATACACATTGAATGAGGCTGCTGACTGCAATTTCTCATTAAAGAGTTCTAGCTCAAAACCCTGATGCCCTAACAGTCAAGGGTCACCATACTAGGAGGACTTGTCTATTAGCCAAAAACCACCGTGCGACTTCTTGTCTTGGGGTTGCCCTCCTCCCCTCATAAGGTCCCTTAGTTCCCTAAGATTAGGCCAGTATAAGTGAAGTTCTCATAGGTCCTACCAAACTGACAAAGCTTCACGTGTAGGTCTAGGGATGTCTCTTGTCTGAAAATTACCTTAACTTAAGAAAATCATATCATTAGGATGACTGCAGTATGATATATTTTTGTGCCCATAATAACTCTGGAAGATTCTATTTTAGGAGACAGAGGGATTGTGATCTGCTTTGAGAGGGCACTTGTCCACAATGATGAAATTATACTGCTTAAAGAATTGAAGTAAGAGGTATAAAGGCTTTGTGTAAGAATTCTTAACCTTTTGTCATGGACCCATTTAGTAGTCTGACAAAACCTATGGATTCTTCAGAATAGTCGCCAATAAAAATTTATTAAACACCACCCGTGTGCCAGACACTGTGCTAAATGCCCATGTCTTTATATGTACAAAGTAACAGAATTATAAAGGAAACCAATTATTTTAAAGTAAATATGTAACATTTTTCATCCAATTTCACAGACCTTATCTAAGAGCATTTGGCTTATGGGTGCTATGGTGAATACTTGTTATCCTTCTACCAGTGAAACTGAAGCTAGTAGATTGCTTGATGTTGGGAGTTCTAAGCTGCAGTCAAGTAGTTTCCACACCGTCTAACATCAATATGGTAGACTCCCAAGAAGAGGGAGGTTTGGGACAAACTGGCCCAGGCCAGAAACAGAGCAAGTCCCATGCTGATCAGTAGTGCAACTGGTCCTTGAGTGGCCCCTGCACCATCAGCTTGGGCAAGATAAGGAGATTCTGCAAACAAACAAGCAAAAGACCCTGGTCTCATTAGTAGAGATTATAGTTACAGAACTGGAAAAGACATCAGAGTCCAAATAGTCCTGCCATCCCCTTCATTTTACAGATGAGGAAATAGAGACTCAGAAAAGTTAATTAACTTGCTTGTGGTAAACATAAGTAATATAAATCAGAGATTAGATTTTACCCCAGGTCCTCTGGCTCTAGAGCAAGCATACTATAAGTCAGACTGGGTTCATGTCCCATCTCTGATATATGTTGGCTTTGGGAAAAGTCACTTAACCTCTCACTGCCCTGGGCAACTTTCTAAGAATAGGCTGTAGACCCATTGATGATCTGCAATAATAGAAAGACTTTCCTTAGCAGAGAGTTCATCACACTGATGAAATCACAAGATTGAACCAAAAATAATTGTCATAATTAAAAAGAAGGCCCAACCTAACCTTATGAAGACTGATGTTGACTGGATGCTTAAAGCCCTTGGATGAGGTCCACCATAAGCTTCCTTAAATGTACCTTCCTTCCCAAAGGCTGACATTTTTCTGTCGTCTCATTTGTCCTCGAAGCAGTCTGCTAACACAGAAGTACGCCAGGTTTCATATTCTCCATCCCCATTTTACAGATTGAAGTAAGAAAATGGAAATGGGTTGAAGGTCTCTTCAATCTCAATTCCATTTAGGAAACACTTATTAAGCAGTTACTTTGTTCAAGACATGTTAGACTCCTGAGTCACAACCACAAATTTTTTTAAAAGAGTTTGCTTTCAAAGAGTTTCCATTTATACAGAGGAGTAAATACAATCTACTTTGAGGAGGGAGAGAAAAACTAAGCTGAGCTGAGCCTTGAAGGAAGCTAAGGATTCTAAGAGGTGGAAGTAAGGAGAAAGTGTGTTCCAGGTATGAGAGACACACTATGCAAAGACACAAGTCTGGACACGGAATGCTGGCTACGGGGAATCAAATTCTGAACTGGGAGGAGAGTTGATGCCAGTGTAAGGAGATGTCTATCCTAGCTATCCCCCCACTCAAAAAAAAGAACCAACAGATGAGCCATTCCCAGAAGGGAAAATTATCCATTGTAGGATGTTTCCCACAATGGGAAAAGTTTCTTAATGGAAATTTAGACTGCACCTTCCTCTAGGGAGAGAGACAGAAAAAGGCCGAGACAAAGAGAGAAGGAGACAGATACGGGGGCGGGGGGGGGGAAGAGAGAGAGAGAGAGAGAGAGAGAGAGAGAGAGAGAGGGGGGCGGGGAGAGAGAGTAGAGGGAAGAGAGACTGAGACACAGAGAGAAACAATATTAATCTTCAGTTCATTTAGGCAACCCCGGGAGAAGTCAATGCTCTTCGAGGCAGAACAATGATCATTATTAGCTTTGCCAGAAGTGACCAAGAAAGCAATATAACCTGGCTGCAAAATAGACGAGAATCCACTGATGTAACCAGAGCACCTTTGATTGAATACATATGTGGTGCCTTTCAATGGGCCTTCAAATGCATGACCTAGAGGGAAATTCAGTGTTGCAGAACTAAGAACTAAGTTGAGCAGCCTGGCCTGTCACCCCTGACCACTGAACAGCACCTCTCTTCTTTCTCAATGTTTTTTTCCAAAAGCAGAACTCATAAATAACTATGTCACGCTGTGTAACCATTTTAAATGGAATCTCGGCACCCAGCTTGTCTGGGGGGAAATTTGTTTAGTAAAGGGTTTTTACTTTGTAATATGTGTGTGTCATCCCAATAATAGCTGATGCAGTATATTTATTGTTTTATCTCTTGGAGAATATTGAAATAAAAGCAGAATCATCAGGGCCCATTCATTCTTCAAGGAGGAAGAATTCTGTCGTGGCCCTAGGAGGCTGAAGGAGAGAGGCAGAGGCCTAGATGACAAGAAGTTAAAGCAACCCATGTCAAAGCCTGTCTTCTAAGGGGTTTACCTGACCTAGACAACAGAGCAGTAGCTCCCATAGGCCCCGGGTAGACAAACAGATAAGACTCAGGTCTTTGATTTTATGAAACTGAGAGTAACAGATACTAAACACTTTACCTTAAATGAAACAAGAAATTATACTATATGCACTAGGAGCGATGGGAGGAGGTTACAAAGAGGAAATTTTAGGCCTTATACCAAGAAAAGAAACTTCCAAAAAATTATATCTATCTAAAAATAGAGCATACCGTCTTCTTCCCACTCATTAGATGTTTTTAAGCAAAAGCTTAATAGCCACTTGCCCCATATATTAACATGGGGATTTTTTTAGGGTGTGTATTTGACTGGATGGCTGATGAAGACTTTTTCAATTCTGAAATCTGTGATTTTATAATAGTGTCTGATACTTAACTAGTACTTTTAATTTTACAAGATGCTTTGTGCACAATATCTCATTTGAATCACACAATCTTATGTGGTAACTGCTATAGATTATCTACACCCATTTTGCAGATGAGAAAACAGGTTCAGAGTGGTAAAGTAATGATTGAACAGGTAGTAAATATCAGAACTCGGATTTGAACCCAAGTTTTCCGTATTATAGTGGTAGAGTCTATCCACAGCATATACAAGGGAAATAAGACAAATTCATAAATAATTACAGCCCATGATCTCTCCCTTCCTAAACTTCTCATGGAATTTTTCTACACTACCTACCCTCTTGCAAGCGTCTACCTTTTTGTTTATGGCTCCACCATTCTTCCAGCCTTCCATGTGAATAAGCTTGGCATTATCTTCAGCTCCTCTCTCTCTGCACATGCACAATCAGTTGTCAAGTATTATTTTAACTCAACTAACATTTATCAAGCATATGTCATATGCCAGACACTATGCAAGGTTCTGAGGCTACAAGGCAAAAAAATAATAATAGTCCTTGCCTGTGAGGACATGGGTGTATGGGGGGGGTGGTCCTTACTGGGGGTTATGGAGCAACACATACACTGATGTTTAAGTACAAAAACATTAGGGGGGAATAGGTTTGTGATTTCACTGACGCACAGAATTTCTGAAGATGAAATTCCTTTTATCAATGCATTTTGACTGCTCTGCAAGCTATAATCTAATAAAGATGACTGTGATACTGGAAGGGTAAGTACCTTCCCTAGGGACACACAGCCAGTGTGAGTCAGAAACAAGACTTGAGCCAAAGTCTTTCTGACTTTGAGTCCAGTCTATCTATCCATTACAATACTTTATATCTCAAGCACAAAATCGATACAAAATGAGGGTGGAAAAAAAGAGGACTCAAAGACATCATATAGGAAGTGAGCATTGAATGACCCTGGGGGTTCCAAGATATGAGGGTTAAAGAAAGAACACTTCAGAATATTACTGTGCTATAAGGAATGCTAAGTTGACCAAGTTTAGAAAAACATAGAAAGACATGCTCGAAATAATGAAGAGTAAAATAGGCAGAACCAAGAGCCTTGTACGCAGTAACAGCAATATTGTTCTAAGAACAGCTTTTGACAGCTAAATCGCTTTGAGTATTATAAATACTCAGATCAACTACAAAGAACCTGTGGAAGAAGATACTATCCACATCCAGAGGCAGAACTGGTAAAAAGAAGTATATATATGTATATCGCGTATGTGTGCATGTTTATTTGGGACTAATGGTAACCTTCTCTAGGGTAGGGTGGGGAGAGAGACAGAAAAAAAATAAAAAGTGCACAGCAGAAAACAAAAGAAAATTTAAAAGGAAGCACAGGAAAGCAGGACAGCTTTGAAAACAAAGTATTTATGACATAGTTGGAGTTTTTTAAAAGTAAACAGTGTGAGATAGAAATTCATGGTTTATACTGAATCATTATGTTGGTCTATGTACATGGAAATGTTCTTTTTGTTTGTATTTAAGTTCAAAATGAATTAAAAAATTTAAAAAAGAATACTCTAGGCATGGAGTATAGACTGAGGAAAGGCACAGAGACAAAACATGTAATGGGGAGGAGGGGAATTCATGTATCCACACGTAACACATACGTTGGAAACAGCAGGTAGATTATGAAAGATTAGTAGATGGAACAAAGCAAGTCAGTTGAGTAGCAGACATGGTGAGACAAAGAAAGTGGCTGTGGGGAATTCATTTATTGAAACTCCAAAGTCATTTCCTGGCCACATTTCCTTTGAGTTAATCTGTGTTATCTTTAGGAAATAGCTGTATAAGCTGGCTCGCTAGTTGGCTATTTCAATGGTGGTTGCTTGCTCAGATGTGGTTATGTTGCACTGATGAATCAAGGGGCCTCCTAGGGATGTGTTGAAGCTGTCTCCTGAGTAGAGAGAAGGTGGTTTATTATCACTCTTGTCCTTTTTTCCTTCAGTTCCATGATCTCCACAACCCACTGAATCCCATGTATTTTGAATTCACAAGTCCTATCCAAGGCAAGAATGTTATGTCCAAATGGAATTACACAGAAAGCTTCCACTTGGTCCCTGGCACCTATGTGGTGGTCCCCACAGTTGACAGAGAATTGAAGTTCTTCCTTCGAATCTTCCTGAAACAACAGGGTGTCAACAGGTGAAGTTATTCTGATCTATCATGGGCCAGTGGGGGAATGGATTCTAAATGTTTATAGGATTATAGAGTCAGAGTTCCAAGGGACTTTAGGGGTCATCAAATCCAACTCCCTTGTTTTACAAATGGGGGAACTGAGGCACAGAGAGGTCAAGTGACTTGTTTGGGGGTCACCCAGCTAGTAGGTATCCAAGGCAGGATAAAAATCCAGGCCTTCCTAACTTCAAGTCGAGCTCTCTACACCGCACCGCATCTCCTGCAAATAGCAAAAACATAAATGTTGTAATAAGGAGAGCCGGGTAGGATAAGAATTGAATGACCCTGAGGGTTCCAAGATATGAGGGTTAAGAAAAGAACACTACAGAATATTACTGTGCTATAAGGAATGCTAAGTTGACTGAGTTTAGAAAAACATAGAAAGACATGCTCGAAATAATGAAGAGTAAAATGAGCAGAACCAAGAGCCTTGTACGCAGTAACAGCAATATTGTCCTAAGAACAGCTTTCGATGGCTAAGTCACTTTGAGTATTATAAATACTCAGGTCAACTACAAAGAACCTGTGGAAGAAGATACTACCCACATCCAGAGACAGAACTGGTAAAAAGAAGTATGTATATGCATATCGCGTATGTGATACCAATTCATACGCTCATAGATCTAAAGCCAGAAGAGATCCCAGACACTATCCAATGCGCTCATTTTGTAGGAGAAGAAATTGAGGCCCAGAAAGGTCCCTTCCAGCTCTAAATTGATGGTCCTATGTTTCTATTAAGTTCCTGTTGTGTGTCGGGCAGAAGCTAAGGACACAAAGACTTGCCCAAGTTGATACCACGAATAAGTGATAGAGCTGGGATTTGAATTCAGGTCTTCCTTACTCCAAACCATGCTACCCCATAGGCTGAGCAAGTTCCCATGATTCCAGGCTCCCAGGCTAGGAGGATAGAGGAAGGAAGGAACTTTTTTAGGACACCATGTCATAGGAAACCACTAAAGGAAGAGTTTGCTAGGCTTTCTTTTCCTCTAAGATTTTCCTGTGACTTCCTTTCCTATAACACTTCAGTTAATTCATTTCAACATGTGTTGTGGTCAGGAAGACCTGGGTACAAATTCCATCTAAGCACTTATAAGATGTGTGACTGCAGGCAAATCAGAGGCATCTATGGGGCACCATGGAGTCAGGAAGACTTGAGTTCAAATCCAGTCTCTCACATATTAACTGCGTGAATATGGTCAGGTCACTTAACCTCTATCTTTCTCATCTGTAAAATGGGAGGAAATAAAAGCACCTACCCCCCAGGATTGTTGTGAGGATCAAATGAGATAATATTTGTAAAGCATTTTGCAAACTTGAAGCACCTTATAAATGCTAGCTATTATTATCACAATCTCTCTATGCCTCAGTTTCTTCTTATGCAAAATGAGGGAATTTGACTTGACTTCTGTGACACTTTCCAGCTCTGAATCTAGGATCCCATGGTCCTAATAAGCTCCTACTATGTGCCAGGCTCTTTATCATGCAAGAGCTAGTCATACAAAGCAAAAGAAAAAAAAGAAAAACATTTGTTGTTCACAAGAACAAATTCCAAAATCTGAAATAGTTTTAGATAGGAATTTATTAGGTCATGTGGTAGAGATGGAGAGCCAGAAAAAAGGAATGGCTCCCTCCACAAGTCTTTGGGAGGTTGCACTTGATGTTCAGACAAGGGCATAAGAACATTGGCCTGATTGGCCTCATGTAGGCAGTAGTTGGTCTCCAAGAGAAGAGCAGTCTTGAGCTATCAGCAGCTAAGTCCATGATCCCCTAATTCAGGGAACCCAAAACACAAATTTTAGGTGGACCCAGAATACACCCAAGAGGATCCAAAATGGGCGCTGAGTGGAATCTAAGCATTCCTTATTTCCATCCTTCTATGAGGGCAGGAATCTTTTCTTGTCTCTGAGATCACTCTGACCTCTACAGTAAGCTTTTTAGATTAGACCAAATAAAGCTAGGTTCAAACAATATTAATAAATAATAATCCACACATTCGTTGACCTCAAGAAGCTTGTAGTTCATTTCCTGTTCTGGAAGATTATAGATAGTCCAAGCAAGCAACTGAGTTAAACGCCCACATATTCTGTTTCTAAACTGGATGACCACCTAGGGTGCCCTTCTCATCTCCCATATTAAAACTGAATGCTGATCTTTCTCTTGCTGATTTTCCAGGAATCTACATGGAAGCTTCAAGTTCAGGAGCTTCAAGGTAAGTAGGCAGTGGGGCCTGGGCTGGAAGATCGCTCCTTACTGCTACCCACAATAATTTGAGAGGCTACAATGAGCAATGGCTTCTGATGCAGTTTAATTTAACCACCATTTATTAAACATCTACTATCTGCTGAGCACTATGCAAGATCCTAAGGGAGATAAAAAGTCAAAGTAAGACACAATCTCTGCTTTCATGGAGCTAACAGGAGTAGAGGAATATATAAAATAATATGGGCACAAAATAAGTTATGTGCGCAAAAATATGATAAGTGTATTAGAGAGGGGAACAGAGAGTGCTACATACAATCTAAGTGGGCTGGGGTAGGGTGGGCCAGGAAGAAGGCTTTGTAGAGAAGGTGGCATTTGGTCCTTGCCTTAAAGGAGGGATAATATTTCATAAAGTAGAGAACAGGAAGCAGCAGCAGAGGAGAGAGAAGGAAGGAATACCATGAAGAAAAGAATAGAGGTGGAAAAGCATGGAACATGTATGAGGAAGGACAGTAGTCCAGTTTGGCAGAGCATAGAGAAGCTTGAGGAAATTAGCAGTAGATAAGACTGGATAGTTAGGGTGTCACCAAATTGTGGTGGTCCTTGCATGCCAGACAAAGAAGACTGAAATTTATTTGGCGGGCAATAAATAACTGCGGAAAGATTTTGAACAGATGACTGACATGACTACATTGATGCTTAAGCAACATTTGCCTGGCATTCATGTTTAGAATGGCAGAGGAAGAGAAGAACAGGAAAGTCTATTAAGAGAAGACTCCTGTACTAGTCCAGGGGGGTGGGAAATGAGGGCCTACACACATTCTCACGTGGCCAAGGGAATAAAGAAAAGGAGATGTGAAATGGTTTATGGTGGAAGAATTGATAGAACTTGGCTACTGATTAGATGCGAGAAGTGAGGAATCAAGAAGCATTGAAAATAACACCAAGGTTTTGAAAAAGAAACGTGAGAAAGAGGAGCAGGTTGGAGACAAAGACAGTGGGCTCCGTTTTGGATGTCATCTTAATAAAGGAGATAGTAGGGGCCATGGGAGCAAACGAGATTATCAAAGGAAAGGATATACAAAGATAAAGAGAAGATGGATGACAGAATCTTTGGAATAGATGGCAAGGGTGGAGCAAGGGTAAAAGAGAGATCAAGTTTTCAATACTAAATCTATAGAGCCTAAGGCCAATCCTTTTTATTCTTCCCTGGACCTCAGTTTCGCCATCTATAACAGTAGATGAGCATTAATGGCAATGGATAAGAGAGTAAGCTGCCAGGCAAGACCTCTGGCTCAGAACTAGGCATGGGTTTTTGTTTTTCCACAGTGAAGCTGATTGGGACAGTGGTGAAAGTGCTTGAACTTAGAGTCACAGAACCAGAGCTCAAACTCATGTTCTGTCACTTATTACCCATACAATTTTGACAAGTCATTGTACACCTCCAGGCCTCAGTTTCCTTAACTATATAATTAGAGGATCAAATTGTTTCTAAGGTCCCTTCCAGCTCTAAGTCTATGATCCTCTTTCTCAAGAGTTTTTTTTTCCTTAAGGCATATAAGCTTCTTGAGAGTAGAGACTGCCTGTCTTTGTGTTGGTATCCCTTCATCTTTGCATAGCCTGGCACGTGATAAGCACAAAATAAATTGTGGTTTTTTTTCATTTATTCATCTAGAAGAATCTTCCAGAAGTCCAGAATCATGAGATCATTTTCAACAGATATGCCCAACAGGTACAGTACCCTGAATTCAGAATTCTATCAAATGACAGTCAGTGGGGAAAGTCACAGAAAAGAAATCTCTTGGATTCCTATCAGTGCTTAGAGACAAAAAAAAAAAGATAATATATCTCTGGCAGGATGGCTTTATCATCCTTCCTCAAGAGAATCCTTTCCAACATTGATCTGGCTGCCAAATGCTGCAGAGAAATGGCATCTCATCAGTAGGTTTCTCCTGGAATTGAATGGATGACTTGCTATAGGAAGGGATAATTATTTCAAAAAAAACAAGCAATTAACAGTAACCCTTGAAATCTCTTTTTCCCCTTGATTGGAAACATTTCCAGCTCAAGCTGGCTGCCTTTGGAAAGTACCATCATCACTCAGTGTTTGAGTAATTGATTCCTACTCTGCTCGCCAAGTTGTATGCATTCACAGGAGATGCTCTTAATGGTTTAATAAACTGTTAAAAAGCGCTCCTTGACTTAGTTGAGAGAAAAATCACTGCCAAGGGCTCCATGTGATAGACCTTTCCAGTTAGTAGTAATACCAATGTGAGAAGGTGCAAATATATAAACAGGCCTATGTAATGGGCCAAGCAAAGAGCCATAGAGAAACCAGGGCCTACTGTGCTTAAACCCAAAGTCAAGTTGGCTCTGAAAGTACACGGTTAAGAGCAAATAACTAAAAGAAAGTCTTCAGAGAGTCTGATCCCACAAGGAAGGAAGAAGAATTAACAGTGAAAGCAAAATCCAGTGTGCAGAAGGTAGATAAAATGGTACGGTTTGCTATTTAATGTTTGCTAGAGGTTCAAGTCGTAGGTATGGATGGGTAAGAAGACACTGTGTTTAGGACCCAATACGGCTGTGCTCCCACACAGTTTGGAATGGTTACTTAAGGGGTGGGATGCAGGGGTAGGAGCTCTACAAAGTATAAACTCACATCACTATTGGAGTAAAGGAAGTAAAACTACAACGAGGCAAGTAGATTAGCTTCCCCCAGGAACAATACCTTTCCTCTCCCTCCCCACAGCAAGTTCAGCTCCCATCAGGTTTAGGCTTGCTGAACCCAGTAGTTAGACTTTGAAAAACTGAAAATCGCAGAGATAGTACTCATGGTCCACTTTCCTTTACAGTCAATATTATACAGTCAATCCAAACATTTGTTACAGGGACATATTATGTAAAAGGTTGGGCATGAGAGAGGATGAGAAGTTGAATAAAGCCCAGGCTCTGTCTTTGAGGAACTCACAGTTTAACAAGAGGGTGTGAAGATGATAAGGCATGTGTGCAAATGACCATAATGCAAGGCAAAATGTGCCATAAGAATGGGATAAACAAGGTGCTCTTCTGGGAATAGAGGGCACATTTGGATAAATGAATCAGGAAGGCTTCCTGAAGGAGGTGCCATTTGAGCTGGACTATGAAGTTCTTTGAAGTTCCCAGCACTTCTTGGAACCTTAAGCAAGTCATTTTATATTTTGGCTCCTTGGTTTCTTAATTTATAAATAACAAGGAGTTAGAAGGGATTACCTCTAAATATTTCTTCCTGCTACCATCTCATTGTAGCACTCCCTTGAGGAACCTTTCCTCAATTCTATTCTCGTTGATAGACTGAATGCCCAGAAGTTGGCTAACTAATACTTCCCCTAGGAGCAACCATAGGGAGTTGAGATTTCTAGTACTGTCATTCATGAGCCCCAACCAGTGTGCTTTCCATTGATTATACGCCAGAGCTTTTAGAAAGCTATATTTGCTAAGGTGATATTGTAAAAACAGCTGTTACAGAATATTTCCTCCCAAAAGCCTAAGGCTCCTTTCCCACAAGTACACACAGAGTCCAGAGGAAGACTGTCTTAAACTTAGAATAAAACAGTAGTGAGGTGCATATGTACATAACATGTATGGCCAGAGAGTAAACTCAAATTGCCTGGTTACCAGAAGTCTTTTTTTGAGTCCAAAGCTGGCATTCTTTTTTTGATCAAGGGATCATATGGCTTGAAGCTACTTCCTCCCTCAGGTAGCCACAACTATTTTTCTGCATCGCTCTGTATCTGTCCTTGTACTTGGCATGTCTCTCCCTGCTACAGACTAACTGCAATGTTTCCTATCAATGGAAAAGAGTGGGAAAAGGAGAGAGAGGGAAAAACTCTGCCCTCCTCCCTACAAAAAGAGCAGTTCTCCCTTAAGGGTTTGTCTACAACCAGAATTCTCAATTCCAAAGCTGAAATCTTCCACCATTCTACTTGACCCTTTTGGACTGAATTCCCTGGTGGACTGACTGCTGTTTTACACATGAGCTCCATAGGTGTCACTGATCCTCTCAGCCCATCAAATTGCTTTCTTTCTTGATCCAGCAAAAAAGACCCACAACTTGTAAAGAGGTCACAGGTATAAACTATCTTTACATATTCAAAATTAATCACATCTGGTTGATTGATTGATTGAATTATTTGGGGTGAGAGAGGAACTCCACTTTTATACCATGATCCTTTGTTTTAATCTTAAACACTCCTTAATGATCTAAATTATGAAGCCTTATACAGAGCTAATGCATACCTTCGAAGTATTAATAGTGTGCTCCTTTCTACCCTGGCTAACCACCTTGAACCTGCCTCCATAGGACTAGTGTTGATTGTACAATATTCTATGACCCCTCCCCCAATGCTGTGGTATACTGCTTTCAAACTTACCACTAGACAATGGGAGCAGAGAGAACAAATTCCTTTAAAATAGATTCTCTTCCTAAGGGTTCACCTGAACCTTCATGACAACCTTCCCCTATCTCCCTGTGCTCACATCCACTCCTACGGGGACTAATGGAACTTTGATGGGGTGTATAGTGTCCTGCTGCAAGGCAGGGCTTGCTCCAGCAACAAACTGATGCAGGACATTGGTGTTCATCCAGGTAGAAAAGCTGTTTTTTCCCTTCCGCTGTGTGTGTGTGTGTGTGTGTGTGTGTGTGTGTGTGTGTGTGTGTGTGTGGTGGGGGTGGGGCTATGAGTCAGGAAAGATCCTTCACTCTAGCAGCTGTTAAGGGAACCTTCACTACTTACTGCCCATAATTTACATAAGGCCTTAAACTGACGCATGTGTTCATTTGATTGTGTGTACATGTTAATAGCTTTCCCTGTTGTTCTAAAAAATAATGTGTTGTGTAGGCTAGAAAGAAAGAATTGGACTGAGAATCAGAAGACCCATGCTTACTCTGCCACTTACTAGCGGTGTGTCATTGGACATGTCTTTCTGAGACTCAGTCTCCTAATCTGTAGATAATAATTCTCGCACAACCTACCTCATAGGGTTGTTGTAAGGAAAAGGCTTTATAAACTTTAAAATGCTTATTATGACTCACCTGATTATATAATGTACCAACTTGGGGCAGCAATGTGTCACAGTGGAGGGTGCCTTGCCTCTGGAGTCAGTTATATCTTTGTGATTTGGGGCATGTCACTTGGGCCTGTAAAAAGAGGAGGACTATACTAAGTAACCTCTGAGATCCCCTTTAGCTACAGAATGGTCACCCTTCTTACCCAGGAGACTCTCTAGCTTCCTTCAAAGTATAGCTAGATGCCACATCCTCCCAGCTTTTAGCACCCTTTCCCTCTTGAAATTACTTTATATATACACGTATGCTTCTTCTTGAATATATATATATATGTATGTACATGGGCCTGGAGTCAGGAAGATCCGAATTCAAATCCAGCCTCAGACACTTACTAGTCATATTACCCTGAGCAAGTCACTTAACCTCTGTTTGCCTTAATCCACTAGAGAAGGAAATGGCAAACCACTCCAATATCTATGCCAAGAAAACTCCATGGACAGTATGATCCACAGGGTCCTGGAGAGCTGGACACGACTGAACAACAAACAACAAATGTACACATATATCTATCTATTATATATGTGTGTATACATTTATACATAGATATGTATATATTTCACATACTATATATGTATCTTCTTTACTTTATGGTCCAGTAGTATATGATAGTTATACTAAGAATGAAAGCAACAATGACCACATTTGAATGACGGCCAGACATCCTTCCATCTTAACCTATGACACAAAGCCCGTGCTTGTACCTGGCCTGTAAATAGATAACAATGACAGCTAACATGTGCATAGCACTTTAAAGCGATCAAAGCATTTTAGATACACTATCTCATTTGATTTTCACAACACTCTTGTGAGGTGTGGTGTGCTATTATACCCATTTTATAGGTGAAGAAATTGAGACTTTGAGAGGTCCAGGGTCACTGAACTAATAAGTCTGTCAAGCACAATTGAACCCAAGTTTTTCTTTGTTCGTTTTGCTCCAAGACTAGGGTTTTGTCTCCTACGCCATACTGCTCCCCATTTCTGAGTAGATCATAGGGGATCTTAGAGGATCATAGAGGTCAAAATCTCACTTATCTCTTAGGTACTGCCATCCCATTTCTCAGTAGATCTCTTATTGGATGACAGACAGGTGTCCTTCTTTCAGCTAACCATGTGAACAGGGCAGCTAATTTCCTATACCCTTCAGGGAGTGTTCCGGTACCTTTGCTGAAACAACAGGGCTGGTATTTGACTATTGAAATCAATAATGTTCTACCCAGAAGAATTATCTGCCCTGGTTTCCTTGAAATGGCTTCTTTTGTGTTGCTTTGCACAGCTTAATGCATTTTAATTCCACCTCTAAAAGATGGCTACTATAAGCCTCTAACTTAATCTGAATAACTGTGTTAATCTCATACTGCCCCATCATACAATCTAAAGTCTAATAGAACCTTACTAAGTCTAGGTAATGGGGGAGAATACTAATCCCAATGAAAAGTCTGAATTACAAAATACTTAAGGCAAAGTTCCCAGACTTTCAAAGTTCACAGTGCCCTTCGTATCGCAGTAATTTTTTTCACAGTGCCCCTAGATCAAAAGAAATACCTAACAGTTCCATTTATTAAGTAGTTAAATCAAAATTTTAAAAAAATCTCATGTCACCCCATCAGTGTTCATTGTGGCACCTTAGGGCTCTGCTACACACAGTAATGTACTTTAAATAATGCAACTTAATTTTTTAAAGTACACTCCATATCCTTCCATTGCCTCTAGAATAAGATATAACTCCCTCAATCTGGCACCTAAAGCACCTTTACCTTTGTATTATTATTTTATATTACTCCATTTCCAAGAAACCAGCTCCACCACAAAATCTCCTTGGTAACTGCCTCTTTCTTCTATATAGGTCGACTTGGTAGGAGTTTCACATTTATAATATCCTTTCCCCTCTCCCCCATAATCTTTTCACAAGTGGGTCCACTGTTCCTAGAACGCACTCCCTCCTCACCTCTGCCTGGAAGTTCTCCTAGTTTCTATCAAAGCACAGCTCAGCTACCACTTCCCACACAAAGCCTTTCTGAATCCTTCCATATAATAGCATTCCCTTCCTCTTAAAATTACTTTTTATTGAGTTGCTTGTACTTAACATTTACTTTTTATTTCTTTATGTGTTATATCCTCCTACAAGCTTCTTAAAGTCAGGGATTGTTTCATTTTTATCTTTGTATCTCCATAACCTACCATAGTTCCTGGCTCATAGAAGGTACCTTGGAAAAGTTTGTAAAATTTATTTGGATTTAATTCAGTACCTGGACCAAGACTGAGTATTGTGTGGTAGTTATGTTGGGGGAAGGAAGGGTCCTTTATTCATCATCATAATTCATTAAATGTGGTATTATGTTAATTACTAGGGCCAAGTGCAAGATTCCCGACTCAAGGAGTCTGTTATTTGGTTGAGAAGATAAGGTAGAGATATGAAGAAAGCTAACAAAATAAGATAATATCTGTTAAGTGCCCAGTGAGTGGCAGAGATCACGAACATTGCTGTTGGAACAAACAGACGTTTCATAGAGAAGATGAGACTTGCAGGGTACAGTTTGAAAGAGAAAACATTTGTCAGGTGCCTACTCTGTGCAAAGATGGTAGAAAAGTAGAGAGAAGGGCCAGTGGCATTCCAGGCACTGCCCAGGATGAAGAAATAGCATATTTAAGGAACAATGACTAAGTCCTATTTGGCTAGAGTAGATAGTTCAGGAGGGAGTTGATTAGATTAAGGGTTGTTGGAGATAAAATGGAAATATAGGTAGATAGTGATCAGATTATGAAGAGCCTTGAAAGCCAGATTAAAAATGAATTTATTCTGAAAGCAATGGGGAGCCATTGAAGGATTTTGAACAGGGAAATAATGTAGGCAAAGTGGTGTTTCTGGGAACATTGATTTGGCTATGATGGCTTGAATGGATTGGAGCAGAGGAAAACAGGGACTATGAGACTTTTCTTTTGTCAGACATTAAAAGACAAGAATACAATAACTGGAATAAGAAGGAAGGAAAGTAAGGCAGACAATAACAAGGAAGAACAAATAGGATCTTCTGACTAACTGTTTATTGAAGGAGACAAAGAATGAAGAGTTGAGAATGGTTATAATTTGTCTAGTCTGGAAGACTGATAGAACAACGGTAATATTTCAATTCAGGGCAGCTAGGTAGTGCAGTGGATAGTGCCAGAGTGTGGAGTCAGGAAGAATCATCTTCCTGAGTTCAAATCTGGCCTCAGATACTTACTAGCTGTGTGATCCTGGGTAAGTCACTTAACCTTGTTTGCCTCAGTTCCTCATCTATGAAATGAACTGGAGAAGAAAATGGCAAACCAATCCAGGATCTTTGCCAAGAAAAGCCCAAATGGGGTCACAAAGAGTTGGACCCAATTGAAAAATGATTAGACAGCAACAATACTTCCATGGATATACTCTCTCACGGATGGGGGTATGCCCATCATCAATCAAGACCAAAAACAATCCATACTTTCTCATCTTTAGTGATTTTTATACATTCACCACAAAAGACATATTCAATGCATTGGTTAACACAGAAAAGTCAGGATGGGCATCGTGTTTGGGGGAAAAGATAATGAGGTCAGTTTTACACATGTTGAATATGAGGTGAGAATGTGATGCTCAAATACAAAGGCTTAGCAGTCAGTTAGAGATGTGAAACAGAAGCTCAGAAAGCAACAGGATTAGAGAT
The DNA here is from genome assembly GCA_028646595.1 of Phalanger gymnotis. Taxonomy (NCBI): domain Eukaryota; kingdom Metazoa; phylum Chordata; class Mammalia; order Diprotodontia; family Phalangeridae; genus Phalanger; species Phalanger gymnotis. The sequence continues at coordinate 167,256,881 of CM053625.1, read as the reverse complement.
AAGGATTAAGGGCTCATACCGTACAGGTGGTAATTAAAGCCTAGAGAATATGTCACTGAAATTCCTTGAAGACGACAAAATTTTTTATTGTGTCTTTAAAGGTAAGTGTTAAAATAAAATGACTCCTGGGAGAGTTGACACATTGACTTAAGGTCACACTAAAGTACAAATGTCAGACACGTTCCTGAAAGTAACTTTTGACAAAGTGAGATGAGTGGGTACAATAGTAATAGTGTCATATCTGGATACTTCAAAAACAAAGGCCTTGCAGCCCGCAGTTGCAATCTCAGAAATAGAGGCTAGGTGCCTCAGAATGGCCTTCTCACAGGGTCACCTGTATCAGAAGATTGACTCCCACCCTAATCATTAGGGAGATACCAAGCATAGTTACAACATGCAGATGCCCAGAGAGAGAGGAAAATGCAGAGCTTCCCTCACCACCTTTTTGTGGGCCAGGGTACCAAGAGAGACACAGAGCCATGTCTGTATCAGGGAAGTCCCTCAGGGATCTCAAAATGTAATTGAGGAAGGCCTGTGCCCTGGAGGGTTACCTAGGACTTGATGAACAAATGAATCTGCCAAAAGGTTCCACAATATCAGCTGGTCTAATAACCAACAACTTACCTGTCTGCCCATCATAGTCTTGGAGTTCAGAAAAGGCCATCACTGAGTTTTCTCTATCCATGGTCTTGACTAAACTTGATGCTGCTAGCTCTGCTGTTACCTATAGCTATGGTACCAACAAACCTGCTTGGCTCTGGAAGAAAAACGATCATAGAGAAAAAGAGGAATCTTCAAGGACAACTAGTCTAATGCCTCTTCATTTTACAATTGAAGAAACTGTGTCTCAAGGAAATTAATTAATATGCCTGAAGTCACACAGGCAAGGTCAAAGGAGGGATTTGAACCCACGTCTTTTGACTGTAAAGCATTCATCATCTCATGCCCTAAGAGTGTGTAAAGATCCAAGTGTCAAAAGGCAAGACAGACAAACAACAAAGAATAATCTGACACAAATTTACTAAAGACCAATTCTGGTTTCCTGTAATAACAATTCTAGTTCCCTGAAAAGGGATAGCCATAAACAACCAGATTAAATAGATATGAGGAGAGATATGGGTGCTGGTATTCTCTGGACTTTGTTCTCTTTTCCTCTCTATGTGCTTGGCAAGCCAGGGCAAGATACAACTGGTTTTCATGATTATCGAAGATCATTGCTCTTTGCTAAAGGATAGAATGGTTAGTGGCCTGAGAGACACACATTCAGAGTACACTCTTGTTCTATTTTAAGGCCTTGGATTTTCTATCTGTATAATGGGAAAATTAGAATAAATCAACAAGATGTTTTTGATTGCCTTCTTTGTCTGTCATCAGCACTGCACTAGGCACTATGGAAAATACAAAACAGTATAAGATGTAGCTCCTTTTTGATGTATACCCTCCCTGGTCTCTAGTTTTTAGCTCCCTTCCTCTTAAAATTAATGTATTTTTACTCACTTGTGTGCACTTCTTATCACTCCAGGAGAATGCACACTCTTTGAGGACAGAGACTTCTTCATTTTTGTCTTTGAATCCTGAGAATCCAGCAAGTGCCTGGCACAGAGCAGATGCTTTAAAATGCACATTACATTTAAATGAACTAAAAGGAGAATTTCATACTATAAGACAGTGTTAAGTGCCAAAGGAGCAATACATCTAGTAAATGCTTTGGCAGTACAGAGTTCACAGAAAATTGAGATCCCTATAGTCAGGAAAGACTGCATGATGGAAGTGAGGCTTAGCTTAGGAATCAAGGACTCTATGTACTATGTGAATTAATTCTTTAGAATGCTTGGCTCTTCTGTAGAAAGTCAGGTGTTGTATGTCAGGCAGATGCTGAGGGCTATTTTTAATAATCGTTGCTGTTACTATCCCAACCCTCTTCTCTTTTTTGCCGTAGGGTCTAGATATTGGTGCCTCCCAGCTGCAAAACCTTCTCAACAATGAACTGCTTAAAAGTAAGAGAGGCTTACCTGCTTAGAATGTCACCTAATATATCCTAGCAAATGTAGTCATTGCTTCTCATTTCCCCATCATTTTGTCCTTTTTCTTTCCTCAGATAACTCTTCTGAACCCCTAAAGAGAAAGTTCACCTTTGATGAGTGTCGGAGTATTTTGGCTCTGATGGATGTATCCTTCGTGTCATTTCTTTTTACCATCATTTCACCTCAGTCTAAAGCCACTTCTATTACATATGCCTAAGAGGACCATTCTGAGATCCCAAAGAAGCAGGGTGTGGGAAATTCAAGGCTAATTCCATTTCTCAGGAGTCAGTAGCTTAAGGACTCATATGAGGGGATGAATCTCTATCGATTCTGTCCACAATGGCTCTCTAGGATCTAATTTATTGAGTTTATCTCCCACTACTGAGAATAAGGAGCTAAAGTTAGATGTGTAGGTAAAGATAATGATTTATTTTAAGCATACCAAATTGAAGGCACAATTGATAAAGTGAAAAGTACATTGGGTCTGCTTTTGGTAGGTTTGGGTTCAAATGCTACTTTCAATATACCACCTACAAGAGCTAAAAGTCACTTAACCTCTCTAGATTCAATTTCCTCATCTGTAAAATGAGGTCTTTGAACTGAGCAGCCTCTGATATCTCTTCCAGCTTTAGAACTAATAGCAATAAGCTGAAGGGAGGGGGGCATTCCAGTGCAGATGCCTCTTCAGCAGTTGGAGAGAGGAGACAAAAAACAACCAAAACGTAGGAGTAGTGATATAGATTCAGTACTCCTGTGGATACAGCAGATAGCTGAAGACAAAAGAACATGTGTCTGAAGTTCCTTATACAGTGGATAAAACTTTTCTTTCTATAACTAAATACAAAGCTGTAACAGCAAGCACCCTAGCATACCCAGGATGGCCTGCTGGCACAGGTTCTTTGATCTGCTTTTCTAGGAAAGCCTACTCAGAAAGTGGTTAACAACCCTACTTTTAATTACATTCACTACTTCAGCACCCTGAACATCAGAGAAAATACAAGCGGGGTGGGGGGTGGGGGTGGCAGAGCCAAGATGGCGGCTGGAAAGCAGGGACTTGCATGAGCTCCCTGCCAGGTCTCTCCAAAAACCTATAAAAATGGCTCTGAACAAATTCTAGAACTGTAGAACCCACAAAATAGCAGAGGAAAGCAGGACTCCAGCCCAGGACACCCTGGACGTTCACTGAGTGAGGTCTATCACACACGGAGCTGGGAGCCAAGGGGAGTGGAGGGGAGTGGAGCCCAGCATGAGCGGCAGCAGGACCAACCAGACCAGGAGCCAGGCGTAACAGGCCCTAGCACCCTGAATCAGTGAGCTGTGGCAGTTACCAGACTTCTCAAGCCACAAACACCAAAGACAGCAGAGAAGGTTAGTGGGAAAAGCTGCTGGGGACAGAGTGAAAAGAGTTTACAGTTCAGCCACTGCCCTTGGGGCAGTGGGGGTGGTGCAGCTACAGAACTAAAGCTGCAGTTGCTTCTGGCCCCAGGTCCACCTGGTGGGAGGAATTAAGTGGTAGATCAGAGCAGGAGTGCAGAGCCTGCTGAAAATCTGAGTCCATTCCAGGTTGGTGGTTCTTGGGGAAGGAGAAGTGCTGGTGTGGCAGAGCTGACTGTATAGAAATAGCTCTGAAAACAGCAGTATATCCCCTCAAGCTTGGAACAAAGTACTCTTCACTCTACAAGCAGTCACACCTTGATGAAAAACTCAAGGGTCAAGTAAGTTGGCTGGGAACATGGCCAGGCAGTGAAAACGCACTCAGATTCAGTCTCAGACTTTGGAATCTTTCTTTGGTGACAAAGGAGACCAAGACATACAGCAAGAAGTCAACAAAGTCAAAGAGCCTACATCAAAAGCCTCCAAGAAAAACATGAACTGGTCTCAGGCCATGGAAGAGTTCAAAAAGGATTTGTAAAAGCAAGTTAGAGAAGAGGAAAAATTGGGAAGAGAAATGAGAATGATGCAAAAAACCATGAAAAAACAAGTCAATGACTTACTAAAGGAGAACAAAAAAATACTAAAAAAAAAAAATACTGAAGAAAACAACACCTTAAAAATAGACTAACTCAAATGGCAAAAGAGCTCCAAAAAGCCAATGAGGAGAAAAATGCCTTGAAAGGCAGAATTAGCCAAATGGAAAAGGAGGTCCAAAAGACCACTGAAGAAAATACTAGCTTAAAAATTAGATTGGAGCAAGTGGAAGCTAGTGACTTGAGAAGAAATCAAGATACTATAAAAACAGAACCAAAGGAATGAAAAAGTGGAAGACAATGTGAAATATCTTATTGGAAAAACCACTGACCTGGAAAACAGATCCAGGAGAGATAATTTAAAAATTATTGGACTACCTGAAAGCCATGATCAAAAAAAGAGCCTAGATATCATCTTTCAAGAAATTATCAAGGAAAACTGCCCTGATATTCTAGAGCCAGAGGGTAAAATAGAAATTGACAGAATCCATAGATCACCTCCTCAAAAACATCCCAAAAAGAAAACTCCTAGGAATATTATCACCAAATTCCAGAGCTCCCAGGTCAAGGAGAAAATACTGCAAGCAGCCAGTATTGTGGAAACACAATCAGAATAACCCAAGATCTAGCAGCTTCTACATTAAGAGACTGAAGGGCTTGGTATATGATATTCTGGAGGTCAGTGGAGCTAGGATTAAAACCAAGAATCACCTACCCAGTAAAACTGAGTATCATGCTCCAAGGCAAAATATGGATTTTCAGTAAAATAGAGGACTTTCAAGTTTTCTCAGTGAAAAGACCAGAGCTAAGCAGAAAATTTGACTTTCAAACACAAGAATAAAGAGAAGCATGAAAAGGCAATCTGGTGCCCACCTCCTCTCTCCTGGGGACTCAATATATGAATGCTATATTTAGTGCAGGTACCTGATCAGTATAGCCCACTGCAGCTCACAACTTCCAAGTTTAAGAAATCTGCCAGCCTCAACCTCCCCAGTAGCTGAGATCACCAGCATGTACCACCACACCTTGCTAAGGGAATCATTTAAACATTTTTCAATGCATAGAAGAGAACAAAAGAAGTTCAAAAGGAAACACAGATAAGAGGAAACATTTAAACTAAAACATTGGATTTATTATAGATGTTTAAAAAACAAATCACATATAATAGGTCTCCTACTCATATGTAATTCTCTTTTTTTCCTATTCTACCTTCTATATGGAAATTTTCCTCTGTGCGTGAAATGAAGAACTTTTTAAAATATTTTTTTAATTTCCCAAACTTAATTGATTTAACCAATATGAGAAATAGTCATCTTACTAAGAATTCTACCTAGCCATTAGTGAATTTGGAAAAAATGATTTTTATTTCATGTTATTTCAGATGGGTGACCTGGCCTTTAACCCCTTGTGAAAAATGGTACCTTAGTAGGCACAGGCACACTACAAGACAATTATAAAACCCTTTTATAACCCATCCTGATTCGAATTTCCTGCCCTGCATCCCATTGGTCAGGCATTTCAAGGTTTATGGCCTATCTGAAAACACCTAAACCCCACCCCCACATGGTTCTACACCCCTGCTTATATCTCTCATTTCCACATTTCAATCCCCTCCTTCATCCTCATTTTCTTTATACTTTATTTAATAAAGGAAATACCAAGCCATAAAAAAAAGAAAATACAAGCAGAGAAAATACAGAAAAAAATACAAGCAGAGAAGTTAGCATAAAGACCAACAGGGCTCTGACTGCCTGAATCAAAGCAATATTGCTATACACTTTACATACACCACTGGATCAAGACAGTCTTTACATCTGAGTAGTCGGGGGATCTGAACATACAGCTACTCAGAATCTCGATCAGGGAATCACAAGGTTCTTCTTATAAGCCAACTCCCAAAGCAAAATACCAACTCAGAGTACACGTACACTTCTCAGAGCCAGAAGGCATCACAACCCCCCTGACTCAGTGCCTAATCAACTTTGTACCAAAAGGTTGAAAGCCTTCCTACAAGCAAGCCTCTCCTAAGCAAGCTTCCGTGGGCTCCACATGAGGCCTATTAATGGGCCGGGAACATCTTCATATTCCATTAACATTACAAAGGCTTAAAATATAAAGATCACTGAGAGATGTAACACATTGACATTATGCTAAGCTTTAGATTAACTCATAAAATCATCTATTTCTAAGTGGAAGGGACATCAGACACCACCTAGTCCCACCCTATAGTTTATAGATTAGGAAAAGTAAGGCCCATAGAGGTAAAGAGACTTTTCCAAGGTCACATAGTAAATGTCCAAGGCAGAACTTGAACTCAGGTCCTGTGACTTGAGTCACTCTTTTCACTATGTATCATGTCCCTTACTGAGAGTATATTTAGATATGAGAAAAAAGAAGCTGCCTTCCTGAACTTTCCTTGGCCCAGCATATTTTTACTTTCTTTGTTGAGATTCATCATTCATTCATCATTCAACAAGTTTCCTATTCAGTATCCCTCTACATTTCAGGCCAAGAGAAAGACAGAGACAGAGACAAGACAGAGAAAGAAAGAGAAAGCGAGGCAGAGATAAAAGACAAAGAGAGACAGAGGGGAGACAGGGAAGGGGAGAGAGAGAGGAAACCAGCTAGCTCCATTGTGAAATTTCCTTGGTAGCTGCCCTAGAAGCTATTCATCCTGTGTATGTGTGTGTGCATGTGTGCACACGCATGTGTGCGTGTATGCTCCTGTGTGTTCACTGTACCTTTTAGAGTGAGATAGATCACACTGCTCTCCAACTATTAAAAAGACTATTGGAAATGCATTGCCAGTCATTGTAGAACAAGAGGCCTTCTTGATGAAAATATAAATCAGTGCCCCTCTTTCCCAATAATTCTGCTGAAACTTGGAATAGCTCTGCAGTGTGACTAGGATGGTATAGATCACTGACAGATAAATAAAAATGGCCAAAGGCAAGCCCTCTCAGCCTGCAGAGAGCTGGCAGCTTTAGAAAAATCTATGAATGCTGGGTATATGCAAAAAGGCTGACAGAATCTTTTTCACCAGTCCACTTCTCATCTCTCAAATGTCTCTCTGAGATGAACTGTTTCACTATGGGTTGCTGCCCAGACCATTGGACAGTATGACCTATTCTGACCTTCAAATACAAGAAGAGTTTTATTTGATGAAGGCAACAACGGGGAGTGAGTAAACATCGAAACACTTCCTGGTTTGGGACCCTGAAATGACACTCTCTCTCATTGACCCCCCCCCATCTATATAGAAAAGACCCTGTCTTGCCATGTCAAGTGGTACATCTATGGCAATATGGCCTTCTTTGACTACCAGGATTGCCATGAGAGAATCATGGCTCTCATAGGAAGCAGCTACAGCGGGTGAAGCAAAAAGGGGGCGATAGTGACCTCATTGCCCAGATCCAGGATACTCCCTACTTCAGCCCCATTCATGGCCAGCTGGCATTTGCTAGATCCTTCTTCTTTCACTGGCTGTGCTGCCTAACAGATGAAAAGATTCTTGAAAGAAGAGATGTGGCATCTCCTGGGATCTTATGAAAGTTAGATGGACGTGGAAATGGAACTGAAACTTTGGAGGTGAAAAAAGGTGTAAAAATGAGTGTGCATTTGTAGGCATAGTTTAGAAGGATGTGTGAAGGATGCTGGGGATACCTTCAAGGCATGTTTATTCAGTAGACAATAGCTTATTTTTACACAAGACTTTTGGAAAGTGCTTTCCCATCTCAGTCTTTTTATCAGTGCAAAAAAATCAGAGGGGAGGGTATGTCTCTCCATCCCAACTCTGATATGTTTAGATGGAAATACCAGTAACACTGGTTACTGGTATTCCTTTAAAAAGAAACCTCTCCCCAAATCATGGAAGACAATCTCTTGGTCTGTTCCACCTGCTGAAGACTCAGTGAGGCTCTATCCTTCAGCCAAACCCCTAGTTCTTGTCTTTCTCTTGAAAAAAAATCTAACTCAGGTGTATTTTAGAAGTTGGAAATTCAATCCGAGTGAAGTATAACTGATTGGGGCAGCCAGGTGGCACGGTGAATAGAGCACCAGCCCAGGAGTCAGGAAGACCTGAGTTCAAATCCAGCCTCAGACACTCGACATGCTTACTAGCTGTGTGACCTTGGGCAAGTCACTTAACCCCAATTCCCCCCTTCCAAAAAAAAGAAGAAATATAACTGATTTATGATGATCTGGGTTGTCTAGCCATTGTTAGTTTTCTAGCTTGTGACCGAAGCATGGCTTTATTGATGGCAAGACTAGAATCAGCCTCCCTGCTCAGCAGCACACAGCAGAGGGTTGACCTTAACTCCCCTTCTGGCACAGGTCAAGGTCAATGGATGTCTCGACCTAGAAGAATTTAGGCAGCTGTGGAGGAATCTTATTCGATATCAGGTAATGACCTAAATTCTTCTTAAGTTCAGTTCAGTTCCAACATAGTAGAAAAAGCACTAGATGAGGAAATGAAAAGACCTATGCCTTAGTTATACCTTGTTGCTAACTAGCTAGTATAATATAAATTCCTTAAAGATATGGATTCTTTTGCCTTTGCATTTGTATCCCCAGAACCCAGCACCTTAGCAGATGTTTACAAAATGCTTGTTGATCAAAGTTGATCTAGTGGTGTGACCTTGGACAAGTCACATTGCTCCTCTGGGTTTCAATTTCCCAAAATATAAATCTAGAGTATATATGGTAACATGTTCAAATCCCGCCTCAGCTACTCACTCACTGTGTGACCCCGAGCAAGTCAAATCACGTCACCGAGCCCCATTCCTCATTTGTAAAATGGGGGTGGTAATAACACCTACTTCACAGGCTTGTTGGAAGGATCCAACGAGGCAAATAAGACACTTTGTAAACTTTAAAGCTCTATGTAAGTACTGTCATTAGTATAAATGCTTGTTGAATTGAGAAGCTCTGGGGTCTTCCTTTATATTTAGGATAAAGCAAACACCAAGAGTTGAGCAAGAGCCAGTTTTTCCATATTTCCAGGAAAAGTTTCCATGTTGCTATTTTGGTCCCCCATAAATCATCCCAACCAGAATCCTCCCAAAGATGCATTCAATCCCACAACCTGCCTTCTTGGTATTTTGCCTGGAAGCAATAATCCTCCATAGATGTTCCTGGGTGACCTTCAAGGGAAAGAGATACACAGCCCGTGCTAAATGGGTTAGAAAGAAGCAGATCTAGTTAGAACATTAATGGCCCAAAACAAGATAATCCATTGTGAGGGAATTGGGGAAGGCAAGAGATAGCAATAGGAGAGGGATAGAAATAAACAGAGAATACCAAGGCTGTTGCACATGCAATAGTAGCCCAGCCATGGTGGGCTTAAGTGTACTGTTGGCCCTCATTCATTTTATTCCATCCCCCATCTCTCTCTTACCTGTTTTCCATAGCTGGATCCTATTGCAGTATTAGAAAAATTACCTTCGTGGATAATCAATCAAGAAGCATTTATTAAGTGCCTACTATGTGCCAGGTGTTGTGCTGGGCATTGAGGATATAAAAATAACAAAATAGTCCTTGTCCTCAAGGAGCTTACCTTCTACTGAGAATTAAATTCCAGCTTGTAATCAGAAAAAGGGATTACCCAATGCATTCTCTTATCCAGAGTATCATTTTAAAGACAAAGAACTTAGACTCTTATTGACTTTTCAGTTCTTAGAGAAGCAGCATAACATCATTAATAATTATTATTGTATTTAGAGAGTGGCTTAAGGTTTACAGAGCACTTTACAAATATCTCATTTATACTCACAACAACACTGAGAAGTAGATAATATTATTACGCCCTAGACGAAGAAGCTGAGGCAGACAGAGGTTAAGTGGCTTGCCAAGGATGACATAGACAGTGAGTATCTGGAGTTCAGGCCCAGTGCCTTATCAACAGAGACAGCAACCCAGCAGGAGCTGGAGTCAGGTTCAAATTTTAGTTCTAGCATTTGCTGCATGATTCTGGACAAATCCTTTAGTGTCCCTCAATTTTGTCATCTTTTAAATGAGGACAAATGATACATGCTCCAGCCTAAAGACCTTATGAGGAAAGGTCTTGAGATCAGGGGCCATGTCTCATCTAAATTGTGTTTCTCTCCCAGTGATTAGCACAGTGTCATCTCTCAGTTACTTAGTTTAATGAATGAATTTATCCTTTTCCTATATAAGGACATTTTCCGGAAAGTAGAGAAGAATGGCTCTGGATTCCTCGTGGGTTCGGATCTGTGGAAAGTGACACAAGAATCAGGTACAAAGGCATTTTGCTTGATCAACTCATCTTTATGAGCATCAGTTTCCTCATCTGTGAAATGGGGATAATAATATTCACAGTGCCTATCTGGTTTCTGTAAGGCTCATTTGAGATGAAGTGTGTAATTTCTTTTTTTAAGTGGCATTTGCAGATTGTAAAGCCCTTTAAACTGCTTAAATGTCAGTTATTAAAATGGTTGTTATTATTTCAGTGGGTCAGGTAGAAGAGGTTAAATGACTTGCTCAAAGCCATACAGCTAGTATGCAACAGTGGAAAGTCTCAAATCCAAATTTGCTTGACCCCAGGGCTAGTTCTCTATTCACTAGGCCACATTGCCTCTTAGAGCTCTTTGGGGTTACTAAAATGCAGATAGTATAACTAGCTAGTTCAGAAACAGAACATCCTTCCAATAGCTTTCTTTTGTAATGGTCCAAGACTGGGATGGGTCTATAATCTTATTAATGTGGATACTTCCTCCAACTGAACAGATTACAACCCTTCCCTCACCTCTCATCGGGTATGACTCTTGTTCTTGTTCTCTTCAAAATACGAGAGAGAGAGAGAGACAGAGAGAGACAGAGACAGAGAGACAGAGACAGAGAGAGAGACATAGACAGAGAGACAGAGACAGAGAGACATAGAGAGACAGACAGAGACACAGAGAGACAGAGAGATACAGAGAGAGAGAGAGAGAGAGAGAGAGAGAGAGAGAGAGAGAGAGAGAGAGAGAGAGAGAGATAACATATTCCAAGCAAGATTATCCCAGCCAAGCTGGATGGCTTCAGGAGAGAGGACAGCACTGCACTAAGTTTCTTCATTCTGCTGACCTCTACTGGCTTCCAGGGCTCAGTTGCTCTCAGCACCCAGCAGGTTTCTCATGTGTTAGCATGTTTTTCCTAATTGGCTTTTCTCCCCCGAGCATCTCTAATTGTGAGAAAATAGCTCTGTCTGATTGATAAGCTCCTGGAAAGGGAGCTCACATTAAAGATGCTTCCATCTCAGCATCTGGCCAGCCAGAGTGTAATATCCTCTGGCAGATTGATGGATCCTTTTCAGGAGGGGTTTGGAGCTAAATGAAATTGAGTGAAATCTGTCTGATACATAGAAGGAGGAGGCAAATAGAAGAGGACATTTAAGTGGCAGAAAAAGCTTTAAATTCAGGGGCAAGATTTATTAGGTAATACTGAGATTTTATCAGAAGTACACCTTGAACTGAGGCTTGCCTAGGGGTAGGCAAGTTGGGTAGCTGTCCACGGCACAACACTCAGGTTGTCACCATAAGAAATTGTTTTTAATTTGATATTTTATTGTAAATGTATATACTTTAACATCATAAAAGTCTTCTCCAAAGAACCTAGGTGTTTATCTTCCGGTAAGTCAAAGTGTATGTTGTGCAATGAGATGCTAGAGATTCCTAGCAAGTTCAAAAAGGGGGGAGAGAAGTGAAGAAAGATTACTTACTACGTCCCAGTTCCACCTTTAAGCAGGTTTTGTAAAGTCCTAGAAGGCAAAGAGGACCAAAGTCAATCATGCTTGGCCTCTTCAACTCATTCTCATCTTGAGTCAATAACACACTCTTTCGTCATCAAAATTATTCCTAGGTACTTCCGTTAACAGTGAGCTACTAAACCTCATGACTATTAGGTATGGAGATGGAGCTGGAAAAATATATTTTGCAGATGTGATCTGTTTCCTCATCCGGCTTGAAACCATGGCAAGTAAGTAATGCTAAGAGAGAAGGCTAAACTTCTGGGAAGCTCTCATTCACATTGAGTTCGACAAGGCAGAAGGCAATTGTAGGGATCACCATCACTTATCTTCAGAGATCCAAGGTGCTCATCCCTTGGTATTGTGGAGGGGAGATGGAGCCAGTCAGGTCCTGCCTCTTTAACCAGCAGGTATCTATAGATATAGATACCTTTCTCAATAGGGCTGAAGGAACAGATCCAGTTCTAGGCAAAGTGGTTTAAAAAAAAAAAAGTTCAGAGGATCGCTGCATTGTAGATCTGGGAGAAAGCTTAGATTCCACCTACTCTGACTCCCTCATCGTCAAGTAAGGAAACCAAGTGTCAGAATCAGGAAAAGACTTTCCCAAGGTCAAACAAGTGATTTGAATTTAGATTGAATGATCCTCCTTTGTCTTGGGTGCCTCCAGTATCTCTTCATCTTTTTCCCACAACATAACACCCCTTCCTTCCTTTTTATTTACCTAGTGCCCCCTCCCTTCTTCCTTATATCCTTCAAGTTCCTTCATATCAATCAATGTCTCAGTATCAGTCATTTGTATCATAATATGAATTCAGATCCATATTGTTATCTTTCTCTCAAGGACGGAATGAAATTTTTGATCCTTGGATAAAATAACTTTAGACCTTAACAACCAGAGGGGGGATACATTGGCAAGCAGTCCTTCTCCTGTTGCCCCTGAAATCTCTCCATCTTGGCAGTTATCTACTTTGCCTCCTCCACCCTTAAATGCCCATTCTCAAAGAAGGATTAAGAGTGAGATTGTTATAGACTTTAAATCAATCTGAAGAAGCTGCCAGGATACTGAGTTCTTCCATTATCCATGAGTCACTGCCATTTTTCAGAGGAAGAAATAGGTACAGAAAAGGAAGGTAACCTTCCCTAGGTGTTTGAGTGTTCCCCTGTATTTGAATCCCACCTGTGCCAATCATTGTGTTTCTGACCTTAGGATAATCATTTAACTTCTTTGGCCTTCAGTTTCATCATCGGTTTAATGGGCTGTCCCCTCCAGCTCTATATGTCTGATCATAAGATCAGCAGCACAGGATATGGCAAAGGAAGGTTGAGAAAAAGACTCTGGTGTACAATTCTGGCATCAATTAACCAGTATTGATTAAGTTTCTACAGTATGTCTGGGTCTACAGTAGACTTTCTTAAGAACATAAAGAAATAAAAGATTTACAGAGCCCTTCTGCCAGTGAGTTCACAGTCTGTTTGTGGAGTCAAGATTAATGCTGCAAAACAAAAAATAAAGTATGCCAACTATAACAGAAGACAACAGAGTATCATTGTTTGTGACTCCAACTCTAACCGCTAAAGGAGTCTGGAAAACAAAGAGATTAGTGTGGGTTAGAGTTATCAGAAAAAGTTCTTTGGAGAGGGAGAGGCACCTGGGCTGAGCTTTGGAAGAATAAAGAGATGGATTTACATAGAAGGGTAAGTGGAAAGAGGACTTCTAAGCAGGGATGATGTGAGCAAAGGAATAGTAGAGAGAATGAACAAAAAGGTTCTCGATCAAGATTTTTAAGAATGCCATTAGCATGTAAAACCCTAAAATTTCTTCCACTTGTCCTCCTTTCTTCTTCTGAATGAAGCATCCCTTTTCCTCTTTCCTATCCCCCCATTTTTAAAAATTATGAACTTAACCAACATGAATATGTTTCTTACATATAAAGAACAACAGAAAAGGAATATTGTGACTGTGTACATTTTGTATATTCCTATTTATGCACTGTATTCCATTAGAATGTAAACTCCTCGAGGGTAGGAATGGTTTTGCTTTTTCTTTGTATCCTCTAGCACAGTGTCTGGCACTTAGAGAGTGCTTAATAAATATCTGTTGATTAATTGACAGGTTTCATATGAAATTGTGAAGTTTTATTACATACAGATTTTTAAAAAGTAATTAAATTCAACATAGTGGTAACAAAACTTCCCTGCTTATCTAGAAGGGGGACGCCTTCAAAACTTCTGTGCATTTTTAAAATATCTCATTGTCACTCTTTCTTTTTTCTCTGTCTCTCTCTCTCTCTCCCCCACTGCTCTTTCTTCCCCCCACTCCCCTCAACTATACAGGGGCTTTTCATAACCTCTCAAAAGATGGGCGAGGACTCTACTTGACTGAAACTCAGGTAAGGCTGTTTCCTCTATCTATCTCAATGCCTAGAAGCACCAAAGCCCAGGCCCCAATCTTCTTTTAGCAAGGTGGTACTTTTTTCTTGGACTTAATTCAAGGATATTTATCTCTGTGGACATATTGAGCAAGCCTGGTGCCATGCAGTACATCAAAGCCCAGCAGCTCCCCTCTCCCCAATTACAGCCTTTATATATTGCTTTCCGTTAGCACTGCTTTAAGGTCTTGGCAGATGGATTTTATTTTTTTCCCAAAGGCTTAATAAACCAAAAGATTATGTTAGAGTAATAAATACAGGAAGGATAGGAAGAACAACTCTGAGCTTGGGGCACCATTTAACTTTGTCATGTTGGGTTGGTAAAGAAATAGTCTCTAGGCCTGACCAATAGGCACATCTCTTTGACATGCTGGCCTCTCCAGTTTCTACTGAGATGACAGCAGAAATATACAAGCATCCAGGGAAGATTTGGAGGGAACTGTTTCAACTTTTCTGTGGTCTCTCCAGTCTTGGGATTAGCCAGAGTGAAAGCAGGACATAGAGGAACAGGAAAAATCCAGGATGGTAGAGTAACTATTGCCCTGGGGTACTGGACAATGATGGAAGGAGACATAAAAAAATGTTTGGAAGGAGCTGAATTTGCATTAATGTGAAAAGCTACACAATGTACTTTCTGCTTGGATTTGAGTCAGGAATGGTGAGGGAAAGATGTAGGACAGGATTGGGGAGGGGGGAGTCCTGAAGATAATAATGTTGTTTTCCTTTTTTCCTAGTGGCTCATGTTTACTATGTATTGCTGAGTCACTGATCAAGCCTTACAGAGAAGGTAAGAAGTTGTCTTAGACTTCCTTCCAAGAATAAGCATCCCTTTGTCCACCTCCCCACCAATGGCTATAAGATTCCTTCCCGAGGATCAGCAGCAAACTAGCTGCCAAGACCCAAGCCCACACAGTAACAACTTGGTTGGCTAGATTATCATGATGAGGAGACCAAAATTGCAGGCCCGGGACAATTAATATCCATTAAATCTGTCAAATTGTTTCAAAGTAATTGGTTAACAATGTTGGATAGTTGAGATTGAAATTCCAAGAAGCTAGGGGTTTCTAGGTAACACGAGAATCACAGGGAAGCAAATCTTTTTTCTCATTTCCTACTCTCCAGCCACCTTGTAGACATCCTCAGAAACTTTGCTGATATGCCAACCACCTTCTATCTCTGCAATTTCTTACCTTGGGTTCCTGATAATCTGACTGGGGACTATCTCCTGGACCAGTATTTCAAGAAGGCCTCAACCACTCTTAATAAATGCTATTACATTGCATTCATTTATTCTATTGTTTATTCATTCATTCATTTTGACTGAACATTTTGAATGAAAAGCCACATGGCTGCATTGGTGCATATTAATTAACTGAAGGTGCTAAATATCATTGAGCCAACCAGCCATTCTTCTAAGGATGTATGTTGCATTGGAGAAACCCCACATGAGTGGGAAGGAGGATCTAGACTAGACTCTAGCTCTAAGGGGTTCCCATTCTTTGTCTGTCCCAGATTTTCCTAGCTCTCCTCAGGCTCTAGAGGCAATATGTCCAGGTACAATATTACTCTTCAGTCTCTAGGGACAAACCTGTATACATTGACCACGGTGAGACAAACCTCTCTCTCTCTCTCTCTCTCTCTCTCTCTCTCTCTCTGTGTGTGTGTGTGTGTGTGTGCGCGTGTGTGTGTCTCTGTCTCTGTCTTTACCTCTCTCTCTCATTCTCTCTGGTTGGCCAAGATAAAGTTAGAAGTTTTCTTTTTTTAAAAAAAACTTATTCATTATTTTATTTTCCCCAATTACATGTAAAAACAATTTTTAACTTTAATCTTTAAAACTTTGAGTTCCGGGGGCGGAGCCAAGATGGTGACTGGAAAGCAGTAACTGGCGTGAGCTCCCCACCAAGTCCCTCCAAAAACCTATGAAAAAATGGCTCTGAACCAATTCTAGAACTACAGAACCCACAAAGGGGCAGAGG